>OY856413.1:644192233-645392233 GCA_963693085.1 Alisma plantago-aquatica | reverse complement strand
TAAGTAGCCCCTTCTGCACCCTTGCTTCTTTCCCTCCTCCTCCATCTTTTCTCATCATCCCTCTCCCCTCACTACTTCATGGTCAGAGGTTCTATCCAGAGTGTTGCTGCAACCAATGAACGCCTACTACATGCACCTCTAGGGCACCATCGGCCCTTGGCATCACCTCCACTCGCTTGGACTCCTCTCTGCGCTAGGGTTTGCTTCCAGCACTTCCACACTCTACCACCACTCTTGATCTAGACCCTGGATGTCTGGCGCCACCATGGAGACGCGCCTGTCATTCCTCCTCAGTAGCCAGCTGCAGCAGGCGGGACTCATGCAAGAGGCACACATGGGCAGTCCCAGAGGTTGTCCTCATGATTCGTAGGGGCCCTTCGTCTCCTCCCCTCTTCTGCCCGGTCGGACCTTAGCGCCTACAATCCCCTGTTTTCCCCCTGTTCATGAGCGGGTAACAGGGGAATCGCAAGGAAGGAGGAGATGCCCGCTTGGGCTTGGACCAGCAAGGCCGGACCCAACCAAAAGATCACTTGGTCTTGTACCAGCCAGTCTAGAGGCCCATCACCCATGGGCGGCCAAGGCCCAGTCAAGGAACATACCAAATTCTAGCTAAAATAAGGTATAGTTCCCCTTTTCAAGATCAATTCTTTGAAATATGATAACTCCTAGACCCTAAGTCCAAAATGCACGAACCTATATATCAAATCGATCAACTCAAAAAGATATTCAACATGAGAATGGTTTAAGACCCTGAATCTTCTTATAAATATCTGATAATGCTAGATATGTGATCTTTGACTTCTTTGACCGTGCTTAATGCATAATTGTGATGAATCTTGAATATTTGATGTATACCTACCCTCCTAACCTTGAAGTCAATAACTTTTGTACATATTGAGTTTAATGGGAGTCATCATCATCCCTATTTCTTATACATTACTCTAGTTGTATATATATACTAGTGTTGAGATTCTAAGATTGTACCTTGCCCTAAATTGATAATCTAGCTACTTAATGATGGAATAAAGTCTAATCAACCCAAAGAAGTAATATATGTCTCTGGTTGACCTTAATATCATCCCCTAGCATCCTCCTTTCTATGGTTGTTTCTTCTAACATCTAATGCATGTATATGCCCCTATTATGTGAATGTTTGATTATACTTTGAACCAATGTCAGGTTGACGTAACCTATGCATGTCTCTATGTCTTTATGTTGCTAATCCTGACCATCCTTGATGTTTGGTCCCCTTTAATTGATAATCTTTGACCTGGATTACTCTATTATGAGTCTTTGATCCTTTAATGTACTAAGGAACTTGAACCTTGAAATGGTCATATGTAATACATGGAACCTTAGAATGATATGAAACTAGAACCACACCATCATGATGACCTCTAGATCAGTACAATATCATATAATGAACCAATAAGCAACTTGGAACCCATCTTGGCCAAAACCCTAAAATGCACCTAATTAGGGTAATGATAAGAATCTAATGTGTATATGCAATCTTGTTCTTAATCAGGTTTGGCATATGGCTAGATGGTGAAGGATATGTTAGGTTATGGAATCTCTGAATCAGGTATGGGCCTTATCTAGTTATATGACTATCGCTTTCTTTCTTGAAAAGACATATATTGTATGCTTGTTTATTTACTTGCTCAAATATTGCCATGTAGTATTGCTATGTCTTATTCAATGTTTTCCTCATCGGTTTTATAACTTGAACACACACACACATATATATATATAGAACTCCATTATAATATTGTTGATAAAGGGTGAACTCTTGGTTATGTCCTTGAGGTCCCTCTTGTATAAAAGGGTTAGCTAATCTTGAGCACCCTTACGGACCCTTACGATGGGAAGATGGTCAAAGGCCTTAAACATGCTTGATATTGTTGGTATAATGGAGTGAAATGACATAAAATATGGTTTTGCATTTGTTTAACAGTTAACATATTTATTCTTGTTCGTTTAGTCTTGAAATCTTTTCAATTTATGCAAAGCTTATACATATATGTATCTTTTTGCCCCATACTCAACACCTCGTGTGTTGACCCATTTCTCGTATGTTGTTTTTAGGTTCAGAGATGGCTAGAAGGTTGATGGGCTTGGTGAGCTATGCTAGGTGTACTTGTTGTAAGATCTAATTTTAGTGCACATGAATGACTTGTACCTTGACTCTGGAAATATGTAACTGAATTCATGAATATAATGTATTTTGTATAATTTATACTTGTTGAATGTTGAGACTGTGTTGGTGCCTTTATCTTGTTATTTGTTCATGTGTGCTAAGCTTTACGCTTTCGCATGTTTCCTTTGGTATACATTTGGTTCATGGGATTGGGATTCCATTTCCGTGACAGATGGTATCAGAGCATGAACAATAACTACACCAAACATTACTCACATGAAACACAAACTAAACTCACCTTACATATCAACCCTAGAAACTTAATAAGATGTCCTTTGTAGACTAGGTTGACTTAGCCTCTAGGTAAGAACCTAGATGTTCTAGAACTAGGTGTAGACTTGTGTAAATTACCTCCCTTGACATGATTCGCGACATGTGCTTAGGATGTCTACACAAGTGTGCACCATGTTCTTGCTAGTTCTCTAGGTGTCATGATACTAGACTGCCTCATGAGTGTGGTAACTCATTTTTTATTTTGGTTTTATTCGAATGGAGTATGGTGGTTTTCATCGTCTGTTTAAATGTTGGAGAAAACATATTTCAAGTATTATTATATGTACACATGAAAAATGTTACCACACATAGAAAGGCAGTGAGTTTCCATGCAACCTAGGAGAACGAGATGTAACATCAAGTGTAGATGAGAGAGTTTAGATGATAATGATAGTCTCTAGAGTTGTCTAGAGCCATGATATAGGTTACGAAAGTGAGTAAACTAGATAACCTAAGATGATGATGATGATATTGTTGATGATGTTGATGTTGATTAGATCCAAGTTTGTCTTTGAGAGGGCCAAGTAGTTTGATGATATGAAATGAGTTTGACCATGCATCCCTAGATAGACCTAGCACCATGTTGATACATGTGACTTAATTGATGTGCTAAACATAGCTGGTGGGTTGGCATGCTTGCTTATACCTAGTCTTGTATATGTTGAGATATGATATATGACATATAGTTGAGACTAGCATGGGCCTCAATCTCTTCACAAGGAAGGACCTCTAGCATGGGACATACATAAACTATGACCTCTTGATATGAGTCAACTCGTCACGGGAGAAGGTCGTAGTACCTAAACTCTAGAATATTTGAAATATTGATAATATGCATGATGAAATACTTGATGACAAGTCCCTAACTAGAATACTTCTAAGTCTATGAGTTGAGCGACCTAGTGTGTGGTTTCCTTGAAAATGTCGAACCTTAGATTTCCTATTGAAATATCTAACCCTAGAGAAAGGGGCAATTGAAAATTTGATGTTTGCTATATAGGTGAGGGAGATGTCCCAAAACTCGAAGATGATGTGTGATATCCATGATGAGCCTCATACTCAGGTTAGTAATTATATTTAAAGGAGTCTAGTGGTTACCCTTGTTCCTCAAAAGATGGGTAGAATTTTTGTTATGGGTAGAAGTTTGTGGCTAGCAGGTCTTGTTGGACAAATATATCTCTTAGCTTGAGTGGCTTGAGCTTGTGAAGCTCTTTCTAGATACAAGTGAGAAAGTTACAAAACCTCGATATTGATGATAATGTTGTCAACCTCGATATTGATGATAATGTTGTCCCTCGAATGATGCTTGATACATGAAATATCTCACTTATGTTGAAAAAATTGATATATGCTAGATGAGTCACTCACATAAGATAGAACTAACATGAAATCATACTATACATAAAATATGTAACTTTTAAATCATGGACTTGATCGAGGATGCCTAGAAATCTTAGCTTGAATAATCAGTGGTATCATTCCTAATCTCATACCCAAAAAAAAACTAATCCAGAGATACTAAGGGATGGGTAAACCCTAATGCCATGAGGATGTCACATTATGATGGAACACTAAGTGATATGTATATACATCGGTGGGTACAACCTTAATGATGGAAACCCATGTATGCACCCCATGAAGGATATTCCTTGATACCTTAGTTTGATTACCTAAGCACAAGGAATACATCATCTCTAACTCTTGTCTATGATCTTGGGAGAATTTCGAGGACGAAATTTCTTTTAAGGAGGGAAGGATGTGATAACCTGACCTTTTCTATCTCTTCAAGTGATATGTTCCTCTCTCATAAAGTGTCCTATTACTGAATTTGATATCAATTTCATAATTGTAGAGTTGAGATTTTTCTAATTTGGCCACTACAATGATCAATTTCACAATGTGTACTTTTGATTTGCTCTCTTGATCTAAATTTCACTATTTAATGATTCACTACTTTTTAAATAATCTTAAAGTTGATTCGTATGATCACATTTCTCTATAATATGTTTCAAAATATATAGTGTTCATTTATCTTCCCAACGGTACAAAAATTACCTCATTTGGACCATCCTAGCCCAAGATATGGGTATTTGAAAATTGACTCATATTGTACATGTTTTGCTTATTCTTGTTGAGTTTCAACTCTTATTGAGCCCAATAATCAAACGTGTGGCCCATTTAATTTGTTGTCTTCCTTCCTACAAAAAGGGAAAGAAATGTTTGACCGGAAGATCTTTCCCCCTCCCCTTTCCCCTTCATCCCTTCCAAATCAAACAATGGAGGCGGATGATGAAGGATGCCCTCTACTTTCCCCTCATATAAACGCTAGCCTCTTGCTCTCCTTATAAGTAGCCCCTTCTACACCCTTTCTTCTTTCCCTCCTCCTCCATCTTTGCTCATCATCCCTCTCCCTTCACTGCTTCACGGTCAGAGGTTCTATCCAGGGTGCTGCTGCAACCAATGAACGCTTGCTACATGCACCTCCAGGGCACCATCGGCCCTCGACGTCACCTCCACCCACTTGGACTCCTCTCCACACTAGGGTTGGCTGCCAGCACTTCCACACTCCGCCGCCACTCTTGATCCATACCCTGGATGTCTGGCGCCACTATGGAGATGTGCCTGCCGTTCCTCCTCAGCAGCCAGCTGCAGCAGGCGAGACTCATGCAAGCGGCGCACCTGGGTACTCCTGGACCGCACCAGGTGGAATTCAAGCAAGTGGTGCACCTGGGCACTCCCGAAGGTTGTCCTCACTGAAGCCCATGGGCCCTTCATCTCCTCCCCTCTTCTGCCCGGTCGGACCTTAGCGCCTACCGTCCCCTGTTTTCCCCTGGTCATGAGCGGGTAACAGGGGAATCACGAGGAAGGGGGATACGCCCGCTTGGGCTTGGACCAGCAAGGCTGAACACAACCAAAAGATTGCTTGGGCTTGTACCAGCCAGTCTAGAGGCCCAACACCCATGGGCGGCCAAGGCCTAGTCAAGGAACAGACCAAATTCTAGCAAAAATAAGGTATAGTTCCCCTTTTCAAGATCAATTCTTTGAAATATGATAACTCCTAGACCCTAAGTCCAAAAAGCATGAACCTATATATCAAATCGGTCAAATTGAAAAGATCTTCAACATGATAATGGTTTCAGACCCTGAATCTTCTTCTAAATCTCTGATAATGCTAGATAAGTGATCTTTGACTTCTTTGACCATGCTTAATGCATAATTGTGATGAATCTTGAATATTTGATGTATACCTACCCTCCTAACCTTAAAGTCAATAACTTTTGTACATATTGAGTTTAATGGGAGTCATCATAATCCCTATTTCTTATACATTACTCTAGTTGTAGATATATATACTAGTGTTGAGATTCTAATAATGTACCCTACCCTAAATTGATAATCTAGCTACTTAATGATGGAATAACGTCTAATCAACCCAAAGAAGTAATATATGTCTCTACTTGACCTTAATATCATCCCCTAGCATCCTCCTTTCTATGGTTGTTTCTTCTGACATCTAATGCATGTATATGCCCCTATTATATGAATGTTTGATTATACTTTGAACCAATGTCGGGTTGACCTAACCTATGCATGTCTCTATGTCTTTATGTTGCTAATCCTGACCATCCTTGATGCTTGGTCCCCTTGAATTGATAATCTTTGACCTGGATTACTCTATTATGAGTCTTTGATCCTTTAATGTACTAAGGAACTTGAACCTTGAAATGGTCATATGTAATCTGTGGAATCTTAGAATGATATGAAACTAGAACCACACCATCATGATGACCTCTAGATCAGTACAATATCATATAATGAACCAATAAGCAACTTGGAACCCATCTTGGCCAAAACCCTAAAATGCACCTAATTAGGGTAATGATAAGAATCTAATGTGTATATGCAATCTTGTTCTTAATCAGGTTTGGCATATGGCTAGATGGTGAAGGATATGTTAGGTTATGGAATCTCTGAATCAGGTATGGGCCTTATCTAGTTAAATGAATATTGCTTTCTTTCTTGAAAAGACATATATTGTATGCTTGTTTATTTACTTGCTCAAATATTTGCATGTAGTATTGCTATGTCTTATTCAATGTTTGCCTCGTCAGTTTTATAACTTGAACACACACACACACACACACACATATATATATGTATATATATATAGAACTCCATTATAATATTGTTGATAAAGGGTTAACTCTTGGTTATGTCCTTGAGGTCCCTCTTGTATAAAATGGTTAGCTAATCTTGAGCACCCTTACGGACCCTTCCGATGGGAAGATGGTCAAAGGCCTTAAACATGCTTGATATTGTTGGTATAATGGAGTGAAATGACATAAAATATGGTTTCACATTTGTTAAACAGTTAACATATTTATTCTTGTTCGTTTAGTCTTGAAATCTTTTCAATTTATGCAAAGCTTATACATATATGTATCTTTCTACCCCATAGTCAACATCTCGTGTGTTGACCCATTTCTCGTATGTTGTTTTTAGGTTTAGAGATGGCTAGAAGGTTGATGGGCTTGGTGAGCTATGCTAGGTGTACTTGTTGTAAGATCCAGTTTTAGTGCACATGAATGACTTGTACCTTGACTCTGGAAATATGTAATTGAATTCATGAATATAATGTATTTTGTATAATTTATACTTGTTGAATGTTGAGACGGTGTTGGTGCCTTTATCTTGTTATTTGTTCATGTGTGCTAAGCTTTACGATTCCGCATGTTTCCTTTGGTATACGTTTGGTTCATGGGATTGGGATTCCATTTTCGTGACAGATGGTATCAGAGCATGAACAATAACTACACCAAACATTACTCACATGAAACACAAACTAAACTCACCTTACATCTCAACCCTATAAACTTAATAAGATGTCCTTTGTGGACTAGGTTGACTTAGCCTCTAGGTTAGAACCTAGATGTTCTAGAACTAGGTGTAGACTTGTGTAAATTACCTCCCTTGACATGATTCACGACATGTGCTTAGGATGTCTACACAAGTGTGCACCATGTTCTTGCTAGTTCTCTAGGTGTCATGATACTAGACTGCCTCATGAGTGTGGTAACTCGTTTTGATTTTGGTTTTATTCGAATCGAGTATGGTGGTTTTCATCGTCTATTTAAACGTTAGAGAAAACATATTTCAAGTATTATTATATGAACATATGAAAAATGTTACCACACGCAGAAAGGTAGTGAGTTTCCATGCAACCTAGGAGAACGAGATGTAACATCAAGTGTAGATGAGAGAGTTTAGATGATAATGATAGTCTCTAGAGTTGTCTAGAGCCATGATATAGGTTAGGCAAGTGAGTAAACTAGATAACCTAAGATGATGATGATGATATTTTTGATGACGTTGATGTTGATTAGACCCAAGTTTGTCCTTGAGAGGGCCAAGTAGTTTGATGATATGAAATGAGTTTGACCATGCATCCCTAGCTAGACCTAGCACCTTGTTGATACATGTGACTTAATTGATGTGCTAAACATAGTTGGTGAGTTGGCATGCTTGCTTGTACCTAGTCTTGTATATGTTGAGATATGATATATGACATATAGTTGAGACTAGCATGGGCCTCAATCTCTTCACAAGGAAGGACCTCTAGCATTGGACATACATAAACTATGACCTCTTGATATGAGTCAACTTGTCGTGGGAGAAGGTTGTAGTACCTAAACTCCAGAATATTTAAAATATTGAGAATATGCATGATGAAATACTTGATGACGAGTCCCTAACTCGACTACTTCTAAGTATATGAGTTGAGTGACCTAGTGTGCAGTTTCCTTGAAAATGTCGAACCGTAGATTTCCTATTGAAATATCTAACCCTAGAGAAAGAGGCAATTGAAAATTTGATGCTTGCTATATAGGTGAGGGAGATGTCCCAAAACTCTAAGATGATGTGTGATATCCATAATGAGCCTCATACTCGGGTTAGTGATTGTATATAAAGGAGTCTAGTGGTTACCCTTGTTCCTCAAAAGATGGGTAGAATTTTTGTTATGGGTAGAAGTTTGTGGCTAGCAGGTCTTGTTGGACATATATATGTCTTAGCTTGAGTGGCTTGAGCTTGTGAAGCTCTTTCTAGATACAAGTGAGAAAGTTACAAAACCTCAATATTGATGATAATGTTGTCCCTCGAATGATGCTTGATACATGAAATATCTCACTTATGTTTAAAAACTGATATATGCTAGATGAGTCACTCACATAAGCTAGACCTAACATGAAATCATACTATACATAAAAGATGTAACTTTTCAATCATGGACTTGATCGAGGATTCCTAGAAATTTTAGCTTGAATAATCAGCGGTATCATTCCTAATCTCATACCCCCAAAAAAAACTAATCTGGAGATACTAAGGGATGGGTAAACCCTAATGCCATGATGATATCACATTATGATGGAACACTAAGTAATATGTATATACATCGGTGGGTACAACCTTAATGATGGAAACCCATGTCTGCACCCCATGAAGGATATTCCTTGATGCCTTAGTTTGATTACCTAAGCACAAGGAATACATCATCTCTAACTCTTGTCTATGATCTTGGGAGAATTTTGAGGACAAAATTTCTTTTAAGCAGGGAAGGATGTGATAACTTGACCTTTTCTCTCTCTTCAAGTGATATGTTCCTCTCTCATAAAGTGTCTTATTAATAAATTTGATATCAATTTCATAATTGGAGAGTTGAGATTTTTCTAATTTGGCCACTACAATGATCAATTTCACAATGTGTACTTTTGATTTTCTCTCTTGACCTAAATTTCACTATTTAATGATTCACTACTTTTTAAATAATCTTGAACCTGATTCGTATGATCACATTGCTCTATAATATGTTTCACAATATAGAGTGTTCATTTATCTTCCCAAGAGTACAAAAATTACCTCATTTGGACCATCCTAGCCCAAGATATGGGTATTTGAAAATTGACTCATATTGTACATGTTTTGCTTATTCTTGTTGAGTTGCAACTCTTATTGGGCCCAATAATCAAATGTGTGGCCCATTTAATTTGTTGTCTTCCTTCCTACAGAAAGGGAAAGAAATTCTTGACTGGAGGATCTTTCCCCCTCCCCTTTCCCCTTCAGGAAAGCAGTGAAGAGTAGTAAATGCTCTCCTTCATCCCTTCCAAATCAAACAATGGAGGCGGCTGATGAAGGATGCCCTCTACTTTCCCCTCATATAAACCCTAGCCTCTTTCTCCCCTTATAAGTATCCCCTTCTGCACCCTTGCTTCTTTCCCTCCTCCTCCATCTTTGCTCATCATCCCTCTCCCCTCACTCCTTCACGGTCAGAGGTTCTATCCAGGGTGCTGTTGCAACCAATGAACGCCTGCTACGCGCACCTCCAGGGCGCCATCGGCCCTTGGCGTCACCTCCACCCGCTTGGACTCCTCTCCGCACTAGGGTTGGCTGCTAACACTTCCACACCCCACCGCCGCTCTTGATCCAGACCCTGGATGTCTGGTGCCACCATGGAGACGTGCATGTCGTTCCTCCTCAACAGCCAGCTACAGTAGGCGGGACTCATAAAAGTGGTGCACCTGGGTACTCCCGGACCGCAGCAGGTGGCACTCATGCTATCGGCGCACCTGGGGACTCCTGGAGGTTGTCGTCACTGATGCCTAGGGGCCCTTCATCTCCTCCCCTCTTCTTCTCGGTCGGACCTTAGCGCCTACCGTCCCCTGTTTTCCCCCTGTTCATGAGCGGGTAACAGGGGAATCGCGAGGAAGGGGGAGATGCCCGCTTGGGCTTGGACCAGCAAGGCTGGACCCAACCAAAAGATTGCTTGGGCTTGTACTAGCCAGTCTAGAGGCCCAGCACCCATGGGCGGCCAAGGCTCAGTCAAGGAACAGACCAAATTCTAGCTAAAATAAGGTATAGTTCCCCTTTTCAAGATCAATTCTTTGAAATATGATAACTCCTAGACCCTAAGTCCAAAATGCACAAACATATATATCAAATTGATCAACTCGAAAAGATCTTCAACATGAGAATGGTTTCAGACTCTGAATATTCTTATAAATCTCTGATAATTCTAGATATGTGATCTTTGACTTCTTTGACCATGCTTAATGCATAATTGTGATGAATTTTGAATATTTGATGTATACCTACCCTCCTAACCTTGAAGTCAATAACTTTTGTACATATTGAGTTTAATGGGAGTCATCATCATCCCTATTTCTTATACATTACTCTAGTTGTAGATATATACTAGTGTTGAGATTCTAATAATGTACCCTACCCTAAATTGATAATCTAGCTACTTAATGATGGAATAAAGTCTAATCAACCCAAAGAAGTAATATATGTCTCTTCTTGACCTTAATATCATCCCCTAGCATCCTCCTTGCTATGGTTGTTTCTTCTGACATCTAATGCATGTATATGCCCCTATTATGTGAATGTTTGATTATACTTTGAACCAATATCGGGTTGACCTAACCTATGCATGTCTCTATGTCTTTATGTTGCTGATCCTGACCATCCTTGATGCTTGGTCCCTTTTAATTGATAATCTTTGACCTAGATTACTCTATTATGAGTCTTTGATCCTTTAATGTACTAAGGAACTTGAACCTTGAAATGGTCATATGTAATCTGTGGAACCTTAGAATGATATGAAACTAGAACCACACCATAATGATGAACTCTAGATCAGTACAATATCATATAATGAACCAATAAGCAACTTGGAACCCATCTTGGCCAAAACCCTAAAATGCACCTAATTAGGGTAATGATAAGAATCTAATGTGTATATGCAATCTTATTATTAATCAAGTTTGGCATATGGCTAGATGGTGAAGGATATGTTAGGTTATGGAATCTCTAAATCAGGTATGGGCCTTATCTAGTTATATGACTATCACTTTCTTTCTTGAAAAGACATATATTGTATGCTTGTTTATTTACTTTCTCAAATATTGCCATGTAGTATTGCTATGTCTTATTCGATGTTTGTCTCGTCGGTTTTATAACTTGAACACACACACACACACACACACACAGATATATATATATATATATATATATATATATATATATATATATATATATATATATATAGAACTCCATTATAATATTGTCGATAAAGGGTTAACTCTTGGTTATGTCCTTGAGGTCCCTCTTGTATAAAAGGGTTAGCTAATCTTGAGCACCCTTACAGACCCTTCCAACGGGAAGATGGTCAAAGGCCTTAAACATGCTTGATATTGTTGGTATAATGGAGTGAAATGACATAAAATATGGTTTTGCATTTGTTAAACAATTAACATATTTATTCTTGTTCGTTTAGTCTTGAAATATTTTCCATTTATGCAAAGATTATACAGATATGTATCTTTCTGCCCCATACTCAACACCCCATGTGTTGACCCATTTCTCATATGTTGTTTTTAGGTTCAGAGATGGCTAGAAGGTTGATGGGCTTGGTGAGATATGCTAGGTGTACTTGTTGTAAGATCTAGTTTTAGTGCAAATGAGTGACTTGTACCTTGACTCTGGAAATATATAACTGAATTCATGAATATAATGTATTTTGTATAATTTATACTTGTTGAATGTTGAGACTGTGTTGGTGCCTTTATCTTGTTATTTGTTCATGTGTGCTAAGATTTACGCTTCCACATGTTTCCTTTGGTATACGTTTGGTTCATGGGATTGGGATTCCATTTCCGTGACAGAGAGCTTACTTGCTTAGGTCAAGAATAAGAAAAGGAAGTTCCACGAGCACCAAGAGAGGGTAGATCTGAACCCTAGGAGCACATGCCAGGAGATCGGCCACCTTCTTCTACCTTGGGCACCTTTTTGAATAGAAGATTCTAGTTTTGAGATGCTTATTCAATCTATAGATTGACCTTTGCCGTTCAACTGCAATAACAAGCATGATCCTAATGGATCTAACCATGGTAACTGGTAAAGCCATTTTGTCATGTCTAACACATTGAACTTGTTTGAAAACCTTTTCAAGCAATCAACCTTAGTTGTTGGTCTTCTTCTTGAGGACCCACTTGCACCCTTTGGGTTTTACCCCTCTAGGTGGATCCACCAAGGTCCAAACCTTGTTGGTTACATGGATTCCATCTTAGACCTCATGGTCACAAGCCATTTCTAATACTGGTCCCTCTATTACTTCTAGGTAGGTTGTTGGCTCATCATCTATGACCAACTCATTGCCTTCTTGAGTTACAAGACATCCAAAAAATTTAGGATCAAGGCATGTTTTAGTAGATCTATGAGGTCCATGTGTTACATGAGGAACTTGAGATTCCAAAATAGTTTGCGATTCTCCTTGTTCCTATTGTACCTCTATATGCTCAATGTTTTTCTTGTTGGTCTTGAACATTTTGAGTTCTACTTTTTACCCAGCGATTCTTTTGGAAATAAATTCCTTTTGAGGAATAAAACTATACTTGCAACAAACACTTTGTTGTCGGATGGGATATAAAAGTAGTATCATTTTATCTCCCTTGTATATCCAACAAAATAACATTTATATGATTTTGGGACCATGCTTTTCAAGAAACTTTTTTCTCTCACAAGTTTTACATCCTCCAATCTTCATAGAATACATGTCAAGATGCATCATGATCCATATCTCATATGGTGTCTTTTGAAATGATTTAGGTGGTACGCAATTTAGTGTAAAGCATGTGCCTAAAAGGAAGATGAAACATGATCTAGATTTATCGATGACGTAACAAGGTATGATTTCTTCTTTTTGATACATCATTATGCCTCAACTAGAGTTCATTGTCCCAGAAGGTCATCAGACTCTTGGTTCATGTATTGTCCGCATCCATCGTATCAATGTGTTTTAATACTTTTACCAAGTTATTTATGTACTTCATTCACGAGCTCCTTGAACTTTTCAAGGATTGATATTTGTATATAATTAAATTCACATAACCATATTTCATGAGTAAATTAATGTGATGATGTACTGGTGAGCACCTCTAAAATTCATTATAAATGGTCGAAATACCTCACTATGTATGAGTCCTAGTAGACCACTTGCTCTCTCACAATTTTCAATGGAAGGAGCTTCTTCCATCTTTCCCAACAAACAAGACTCCCATGCTTCTTTTTGTTCAATATCAAAAGTGTCTAAATAACCATCTTTATGGAGTCTACAAATTTGTTTTTTATTTATGTTCCCTAGATGACAATGTCTTAGGTATGTTTTGTTTGAGTCGTCGAGTTTTTCAATATTTATGTTATATGTATATATGTCTCTGAAACTAAAGAGTGTAAACTATGACACATTGGGGAACTACGAAAAAATATATTATATTTATAATAGAACATCTGTCATTCATTATATGAAATTTTAATCCACTCTTTTCCAAAAAAGATATAGAAAAGATGTTTCTATTAGTGGGAGGTATAGAATAGAAATTCACTCATTCAATTACATGCCCACTGGTCTAGATTAATGATATTCCAACTGTTATCAAAGCAATTCTTTCTCCACACAGTTTCACCTTGTCTTTCTTACTTCTTTTGGGATCCCACAAATCATAGTATATTTAATATCCTCATTCAATATCATTTACTGAAAATTCTGAAATACACATATTTATCTCAATAACATATATACTTGAAGTGGAGATATGTAATGACCCCGCCTCCCAGTAACCCCCAATTAAGGGAGACTAAGAGGTCAGAGCCGTTATCCCCATTTCCAAATCAAAGGTTTGACAAATAATCCATAATAATTATCAAATTCTACCTAATAAACTGAAAGGCTGTAATAAAATTAAACTTTTCATACCTTTTTTGAAAACTTGGATATCTACTTCTATCCACATGGAATCTATTCTAACTAATCCTCCTTTGAACATTAATTCATATTTAAGTCCACATATGCTACTTTACTGTTTGTTCTTTTCACTTGTACCTAAAACGCCGAACAACAAAACGTCGGTCAGCATAAAGCTGGTATGTGGGGGAAACAGTAATCGTGCAATCAATAACAACATATTGTAGTCAATTACAGTTTAACAACCAACTTTACATTTTAAATATAACTGCACGATCCACACATATCCTATCCTCTACGTTGTCCCTGTAGTGGAACTGGATGCTACCTTCCTTATGGTAGATCCCCATTAAACCCCTCATGATCCTACCTAATAGGTGAATCAGTTTCTAGGGTTGAGTCACATGGTACTACCCGTAGGTAGCCCACTCCTTAACTCATGGCGTGCTATAGAGTCTCATGGCACTACACATGGGTAGCCCAATTTCTAACTCATGATAGCCTAGACCTTACTCTAGGTTACCCTTTTTAGCATTTGCAAAGCCACAGAGGAGGATCTGGATCTAAGCTAGTTATATGCATATACATTTATAGTGATAATCATAGTCACTTTATAGTTGCATGAAATAAAAGTCATCCAAGCAGTTTATTTCAAACAATCGATAAATCTCCAGGAATCACCGTGAAACTAAGGCGGCTAATCATAAATGTAGCCACATACCTGTCAGGCTGATTTGAGACAGAATAATCCAATTAGTCAAGAGTTCCAAATAAGCAAGCAAGCACATAACGAGATCCTGAAACAATCATACAATTGTCCTTTTATTACTCATGTCATCAAGATCTATTAAACCTATCTCACTTCCTAGGGTTTCTAGTCCACTTTTAAGGTTTTCCTTGCAATTAGGGTTTCCCTTCATCTTTTACTATTTTAAACCCTAATTATCTCATCCATTCTTCTCAAAAGATATTAAGGTTACCTTTAACAACATTTAACCCTAATTTCATAAAAAGCACAATTAACCATCAATTAAGTCCATTAAGCCTCTTTTACATTAAAGCTACCATTTTTATCCTTTTAATCCATGACAAGATCATTATGCTCATTTGTCATCAATTCATAGTTCATTATGATCTAATTCACATATGAACTCTATTTGTCATTAATTCTACTTTTATCCATTAGAAAACCTTAATTATTACATTAAGGGTATTTATCCACAATTAGGAACTTTTATACTTGAAATAGCTTGGAATTATCATATCTCAACTTTATTCATGATTTTGAATAATTAAAACCATTAAAAATCACATTTACTAATATTAGGGTTTCAAGGCCCATTAAAGCATATTTATGCACATGAAACTCTAAATTAAATCCATTACGTGCAAAGTTTATCCTTTTTGTTCTTAATGTACCTTTTTACCATTAACAAGTTAATATCAACTTTAATCATCCATTAGACCCTACTAATCACATTAATCATCTCCAAATAGGGTTTCTTAATCTTTAATTCATTAAAGTTGATAACTTACACTAATTTTATAATAGCAATAGGAATAAGCCTCTTAAACAATTTTTAATGAATTCCTCTCATTTTTGTGAGCAAAATTCATATATTATGCGTATCCATCCGAGCTACCATTATTTAGTTATGAATTTTGCAATAAAACCTTACTTGGGCCAATCAGAAGCTGCCACGTCTCTATTTCCATGCAACGTTGCTTGACTTGTTTGGAAACATTTTGAAAAGACCATTCTTCCCTCTTTTAAGTTGGTCGACGCTTCATACCCCGAAGGGTATATTCGTCCAACAGATAAAAGGTTGTCTTCAACCTCTCGATGCTACTGTTGTCGTCGAGCGTAGCCCTAGGCACGACTCGTGCTCTCAGTTATGGACCTGAAAGCCATGTCGGCTCCATCCCTTACCTCCGTCAGGCCTCTGCGCTCCCCTGAGTGCCCTCAGCCTACAGCCACAGCGGATGGTTCAGGCTGGGCAGGCCTACACTTTGCGGCCGCCAAAGCAGTCGTGTTGCTACTGCTGTGTTCAGGCTAGGGTGGAGGAACCTCCATCGAGCTTCCCCCTAATGTCATGAGAGCAGAACGCTTCCGCTTTAACTCCTCCACGACAACGCATTGCTTTAGGATTCGAACTAGTCTCTTTTCTAGGGTTTGTATGGAAGGAAGAAGGAGAAGAGAAAAGGATGTGTGGGATTCTCTTATGCTGAGAAGAACTAAGGATCGGTTCCTTGTCTACAAAGGTACGGAAGAGTTTGTAGTAAAGAGTTACACCGATGTAAGCTTCCAAACTTGACAAAATGACTATATATCGCCGTCTATATTTGTGTTTTTCCTCAACAATGGAGCTGTGAGTTGTAAAATTTCCAATCAAGAGACAGTTGTTGACTCTACAACAGAGGTTGAGTATATTGTTGCATCCTATGTATCAAAGGAGGTTGTTTGTATCAAGAATTTCATTTCTGAACTTGGGATGGTTCCAAGCATCAACAATGCAATTGAGCTATATTGTGAAAACAATGGATCTATTGCACAAGCTAAGGAACCCAGATTGCATCAACGATCCAAGCATATATGAAGGCGGTTCCATCTCATATGAGAGATCGTACAATGAGGAGATGTGAATATTTGTAGGGTACCAACAGAGAGCAATGTGGCTGGCCCCTTGACAAAGTCACTTTCACAGCATAAGCATGAAGGTCATGTTTGATCACTTGGGATTAAGTTCATGAGTGATTGGCTCTAGGTACAAGTGGGAGTCTGTTGGTATGTATGCCAAGAGATCCAATCATATGATGATTATAATGATATATCTTGTAAATGGTTTGGTAATAATAAAGGCATTCTTCCAATTGATTATATGTTATTCAATTATCGGATACTGATGTAACATAATAAATGTCGATAGAATGATATTACTCAATGATGTATGTCTTCAGGTTGAGGACTAGAAAAATTCGATTGTACAGAAGTCAAGAGTATATACATTCTAGTTCTGTCCCTAGTTGGATGTCATTGTGGAAGGCTGATCAAAAACAATAACAGAAAAGACTAGAGTGTGTGTTGGTTGATGATATAATCTCATTAAGTCATGATATGTGATATCAAACCAAACACATAGATACTTGTTAGAGAACAATGTTTCAGACAGACTCACCTTAAAAGTGATACATGGAAACCATGATTGGTAGTCAAAATTATCTCTATTGATGGTGATTGTGGTTCTTAGAACTGACACTGCACTCATCACATGTCGTTTGATGTAATTTGACATCATCCACCACGATCTTGAATAAGGGTTGCCATAAAGATGGTGCTCAGGTGCATTGTGACACATGGTGATGACGATGAGTGATGTAGATGAGATTTGTCCCTTCTACAGGAGTATGATATCCTAGCCACTTGATGCATTCCATTTACATACATCTAGGCACTTAATCTCATTAAGACCACCTAGTTAAGCCTAACCCATAAGACAACATGACAAAATTTGCACACTACTTTGGTAGAACCACATATGTACCATCACACTTCCACAAGATAGATGGTGCGCCATGCTTTGGTGTAACCTATGCTTAGTCGATTGAGATTTTCATGTGTGTTGCTTATGGAAAACTTTTAATTTGTTGAGGGATTTATTTATAAATACATATACATATCCATTAAGAAAATACTAATAATATGTATCACATACATACTATATCAACAAACAAAACATGCAATCACAAATATATGAGTGATGATATGGCCACACCAGCTCCATTCTTTAGATCCATAAAGAATTGCTACCCACCTAAGGTCAAACATCACATGTTACAATCTGTAAAGGAAGAAAAGTGTTCTGCTAGAAATAAGTCAGTCGATTAGTTGGACTTTTCCAGTTGATTATTTATATGCTAACCGATCGATCGGTCTTCATTGGTCGGCTGAAAGGCTTTTGGTTCAAGCGATTGTCTGGACTCCTCCAGTCAGTCAATTGGGCATCCAATTAATTGATTTTCTCCTCTAGTGTGTTGCCTCTTTGGTCCTCCAGTTGATTGACTCGACTATCTAGTCAGTTGACTCTCTTGGTGTAGAACATCTTTTCTTTCATTGAAAAAGAAACCAAATTTAAGCATATTTATTTATTACATGTAAAAGGTGAAAAGTCAAGTTATATTTGAGGGGATTATAAGGTGTAAACATTAGCTTATATCTAAATAAAGAGAGAGGCTCAGTATGCAAATCAAATTTAAAATACAGGAAATAAACCATTCAACCAAGCACACACATCCAAAGGGATATTGACCATAGCCACACATAAACCAAACATCAAAAATATTTTAGGGCAATGGGTATGGATTATATATATATATATATATATATATATATATATATATATAGGGCTCATATTTAATACCCATGCAGGTAGCTACCCGCGCACACTTCCTTATTTTTTTTTAAATTTTTTTTCACAATTATAGAGGAGCATTTTATCTAGCTCCCCAAAAAATTTGATCCAAAAATAATATCATTCCCCCCCCAAATAAAAAAAACCCGTCCATACATTTACTGACTATATATATATAAATATATATATATATATATATATATATATGTGTGTGTGTGTGTGTGTGTGTGTGTGTGTGTGTGTGTACATATATATGTATAGGATTTGTGGGACATTCCCTAGCGTATGTGGATTTGATAGAATATGCTCATTAATCATTTTAAATATTCACATCACATGTAATAAAATAAATTATAAAACCAAAAATAGATCATATTGATTCAATCCTAAAACATAGTAAATTGATGTGACCTTGATACCACTATAGGAAAGACGGTGACATAGATGGTAGTGGAAAAAAAATATTTCCATATTCCCCATAACTAGTGGATCACGTAAATGACTATGAAGTGGGAAAAAGTTTTGCAAGGCATATTCTTGGTCATGGATCAAGTCCAGCGATATGATCTCTTTTTATGAGGTTGCAGAGTTCTTCTAGGCATCGTCTAGTGTCTTGCATGTGTAGTACATAGAAATGATGTTTCTTATCAACGTGCTACCCCAAACTTGTACCCACAACGTTGTCAATGGCATAACACATGATCTCCAAAGGAATTTGGGGCATGAAGGATGGGGTGGAAATAATATCTTCCTTTAGGGTGTTGAAGATCTTCTTGTAGTCAAAGTCAAAGTTATTCCATGTCCTTCTAAAGAAGATTTGTAAGAGGCTTGGTAATTTTTTTGAAGCCAATAATCCTCCTATAGAATTTGTCATGTCCAAGGAATGCTTGGACTTATTTAACATCATTTTAAGGATATAGCTTTTCAATCACTTCTATCTTTTCCCTTTTTGGAAATCCAGGTGTCGTTGGATGGCTGGTCTTCATGGACCTTGATGGGATCATGCGGCTTGCATTGCTCGCATCTACTCAAATCACTTGGATACGCAGAGCGCTCCTGGGCCTTGGATTCCTTGCGAGTCCAGGGTGGACCCATATGCAACAGCTATTGCTCCTCCTTCTTCTATTCCTGCGATGAACACACAGTAGTGCCATGATGGAGCTCTCGTCAGAGCAAATTAAATTGTGAGAGGGAGAGGGAGTATCAGAACAGGGGGTGGCTGTTTGGGTTTGTTAGATTAGGACAAGGTCACGGGTGGTCCTATATATAGGTGTGGGGCTATGTTTAGGGTTTCCGACACTTGCCTCCATTAGATTTCTGGGAAGTTTTAGGCGTCTCCTCTAGATACTTCCATACCCTACAAAACATAGGTTAGGAGGGTTCAGAATCCTTTCCCGAACACAACCACGTAAAAAATCTCGATTGTTCATGCAGCGTACTGCAAGAAATCTGAGATCAAAGATCTCATTTACCCTACGCAAACCCCTCTCCTGTTAGAACTGGGTGAAGCACGTTTGCCATTGGATCTTATATCCAATGGATGTGATCACGCATGCCAGGATAATTGAACTCTAATTCAATTAAAAAAAAGTGGCATTTAATACATTTCCCACTTATACACACACTTTATGGATTTTTGTAAAATCCATAACTCCATATCTGTTAAGATTTTTGATTTCAAATTTTGAGGGAAACTTAATAATGACTTAATCTATTGGCGTGCCAAATTTGGGGTCATTATCCAAAATAAAACAAACCTTTTCTTTATGTGCAAGTTATTGCTTAAATGTATATATTTCATTCATATTTCTTCTCTCTCACTCTATTATTTTCCATTATTTCGATTCCTTGTATCTCAAGGATCCATGTGGGGTTCTAAACATCATCTATTATTATCACACCCACACTTCTATATTTATTTCTTATATTTTCACCTTTATCCCAATTTTCATTATTATTTATGAAATTATTATTCCCTTTTAACTTGTCTTCCTCTTTTATTATCTTGGACCCATTATTACCAAAGGGTCCACGAAAAACCATGCATAAGGAAGAGTTGTAAAAGAAATCCATATATTTATCATAAATCATGAAATTTACAATCAAGTAAATTTCTTTTGAACCAATTAAAATTACAGTCATTTAAGCAAAAATCGAGGTTGTAACATCCTCCCCTCATAAGAATTTTGTCCCCAAAATTCAGCCAATCAAACAAACAATTCAGGGTATGCATTTTCCATGTTTATCTTCAGCTCCCATGTGGCTTCATCCTCTCCATGGTGCTTCCAAAGAACCTTTACCATCTCTATTTATTTATTTCTGAGTTCTTTCACCTTGGTATCCAGTACTCTCACAGGTGATTCAAGATATGTCAGACTCCCTTGGAGCTCAATAAGTTCAATGCTCAGCACATGGCTCGGGTCCTTCACATAGCACTTCAGATTAGACATGTGGAAAACATCATGCATCATACTATACTGAGGCGGTAAGGCCAAATGATAAGCAGCTTCACCAATCCGTTCTAAAATCTCAAACAGACCCACGTATCGGGGACTCAACTTTCCTCTATTCTTAGCTATAGCTCGGAGGGGTCAGATTTTTAGAAACTCCACATTGTTGAATTTCTACAATTGCTAAGCACTTTTAAAATAGATGGTATTTCTAGAGATGCAGTTTGTCTCTTCTTTTTCCCTTCTCATTAAGAGATAGAGACAAGGCATGGATCTATTCTTTGCTAAGAAACTCCTTCAATAGCTGGGAGGAACTCCTCAAAGTTTTCTTATCCAAATACTTTCCACCAAGCAAGACTGTATAATTTAGGATTCAGCTCATCATTTTTTCTCAGTCCACACCATGGCATTCCTAAGAATCAACTCATCAGAATCTTTTATAGGGGTGTGGATGATGATATCAAGAAGTTCTTAGACTCCTCATCTGGGGGAAACTTCATGCGTCAAAGTTATGATAGCACATGGAAGGTTGTCACCCTTGGAGCTGAAAATCAAGCCAACTAGGGTAGATCTGTAAGTAAAGGAGTGTTGAAGGTTGCTATGGCAGATGCTACTCCTGAGTACAAGTCTATCGCCGAGTCTCTTAAGCTTCTAGTTGCCAAGCAAGACCAACTTGAATCATCTTTTACTGCCTATGAAAGAAGACGCTCACCCCCTCAACAACAAGAATAGGTCAAGTCAGCTTCACTGTTTTGTGAAGCGTGCAAAGGCACTGATCATTCTACCTTATCCTGCAATGTTCTCTATGATGTTGTTTTGAGCAAAATCAATGGACAAGGAGATAATGGCCAGATGGAAAATCTGAATGCTGTCAACACTATCCCTGGTCAAGGATACTATAACCCGAATCAGAAGAGGAACCATCCCGGTTTTCAGTATGGAAATCCTTCGGGAGCGGTAAACTCACATCCATTTGGTTCAAACAGCCAACAACTGAATTTCAGGAATCACGGGAACTTTAGCGGTAACTTCTAGAACAGGAACTACAACAATTACCAGAACAATTCTCAGTTCCAAGACCCCAATCAAGTCCCTTACCAGAATCAACAACAAGAGCAACAAGCTAGACCCATCTCTTCTAATGATAAACTGTCGGCCATTGAGAAGATGTTACAGTCGCAACAAACATTGATAGCTAACCAACAAGCACACTAGAAGGCCATTGAATCTCAACTAGCTCAACTTGCATCTAGCCTCAAGCCACCTGCTGGAGCTTTAGCTGGACAACCAGAAGAAAATCCGAGGCATGTGGAACAACTTAAAGCTGTGACAACTCGTTCAAGCTTTATCTTACCAGAACCCATGACTCCTGTCACCATGACAAATATCCAAGGTGCTGAGCATAATGCAGGTGCCACTATAAATGATAAGACCGACAAGGCAAGTTCTGAGGAACCTATTGTTGCTGATGCAGAACACTCGCCTGAGTCGGTCATTCCAGTGTACAAACCTCGTGTGCCATTTCCAAATCGAATGAATTTTACCCAGCTCGATAATAGGTTCAACAAATTTAAGGAAGTTATGAGGAAGTTGTATGTCAATGTCCCACTCCTGGATGCCATGGTTGAGATGCCCCAATGGTCTAAGTTCTTCAAACTCATGCTCAGTCGAAAGTACAAAATTGAAGAACATCAAACAGTGAAACTGGCAAGAACATCATCAGATTTAGTTATGGATAGGATGCCTCCACTAGTACATAAATGGGTTATAACGTCACTACCTGTAGGGTCGGTTTTTGCAAATAACCGACCTTATATGTCTAAAAAAATGCGGGCACCACTTAAGACCACTTGGGTCGGTTTTCTTAAAAAAACCTACCTTGTAGTGTAACTCTATAGGGTCGGTTTTCCAAATAACCGACCTTATATGTCTATAAAAAATGTGGGCACCACTTAAGACCTCTTGCGTCGCTTTTCTTAATATAACCGACCTTGTAGTGTATCTCTATAGGGTCAGTTTTCCAAATAACCGACCTTATATGTCTATAAAAAACGCGGGCACCACTTAACACCTCTTGGGTCTTCGCGCGCCAAAAATTTGCTTGATTTTGGCTTCGCGCGTCGATCTATAGGGTCAGTTTTTCCAAATAACCGACCTTATATGTCTACAAAAAATGCGGGTTAGATATCTTGAATCCAGTTTGCCTTCACACATGTATAAGCACCTCTAGGGTCAGTTTTTTCCTTATAACCGACCCTAAAGGGCTCCTCAGTCAATAATATTGTCGACCGACATCAATTTTGGATCCAGTTTAGTTCACACATGTATTAGCACCTCTAACGTCGACTTTTTACTTTTAACCGACCCTAAAGGGCTCCTCGGTCGACAAATTCGTTGACCAAGATTAATTTTGGATCCAGTTAAGTTCACACATGTATAAGCACCTCTAGCGTCAGTTTTTTACTTTTAACCGACCCTAAATCTCTTCTCAGTCGACATATTTGTCGACCGATAACCTCTCGGTCGACAAATTCGTCGACCGAGAAGGAGCCAAATTTCACATGTATAAGCACCTCTAAGGTCGGTTTTTCCTTATAACCGACCTTAGAGCTCCCTCGGTCAACGAATTTGTCGACTGATAACCTCTCGGTCGAAAAATTCATCAACCGAGAAGGAGCCAGATTTCACGTGTATAAGCACCTCTAAGGTCAGTTTTTCCTTATAACCGACCTTAGAGCTGCCTCGGTCGACGAATTTGTCGACCGATAACCTCTCGGTCGACAAATTAGTCGACATAAAAGGAGCCATATTTCACCTCTAGGGTTGGTTTTTTCTTATAACCGACCCTAAAGGGCTCCTCGGTCGACAATATTGTCGACTGACATGAATTTTGGATCCAGTTTTGTAATTTTCAAAACTTTATAAAGCATTGGGATCTCAATCCCTTGTCTCATTGTTGGGAATTCACATCCCTCAATACCACCATCATCACATTTACTGGATCTGGGTATTCAAACCCTTAGTTCATCACTAAACATGATTATCACTTATCAGGTAACTATTACCTTCAGGTTAACTGACCAAGGTATTCAGGATACTTGTTACACAAGCATCTCACATAACTCACTAGGCATATTCAACTTCTTGTTGTCACCTCTCACTACACAACAAATGAAATAATGGCTCACAAGGCCCATTACCATCATAGCTCATACCTGGTTACACTTATTATCTCATGATACTTGCATGGTTAGTATACTTGATAACAACCATATCAATTTCATATTAACATCATGCAATACAAAAATAACATCACTATTCCCTCATTAGGGTTAGAGTTTCCCATCTTTATGAATTAGGGTTTCACATAACATCATCCCATATTAAGGTTTCACATAACATTATCCCATATTAGGGTTTTACACAACATCACCCTATATTAGGGTTTCACATAACATCATCCCATATTAGGGTTTCACATAACATTATCCCATATTAGGGTTTCACACGACATCACCCTATATTAGGGTTTCACATAACATCATCCCATATTAGGGTTGTATAAGCACCTTAGAGATCCCTCATTCGACGAATTTGTCGACCGATAACCCCTCGTTTGACATATTTGTCGACCGAGAAGGAGCCAGATTTCACGTGTATAAGCACATCTAGGGTCGGTTTTTTCCTTATAACCGACCCTAAACTGCTCCTCGGTCGACAATATTGTCGACCGACATGAATTTTGGATCCAGTTTAGTTCACGCATGTATAAGCACCTTTAGAGCTCTCCTCGGTCGACAAATTTGTCGACCAATAACCTTTCGATCGACAAATTAGTCGACTGAGAAGGAGCCAGATTTCACATGTATAAGCACCTCTAGGGTCGATTTTTTCTTATAACCGACCCTAAAGGACTTATCGGTCGACGAATTTGTCGACCGACATGAATTTTGGATCCAATTTAGTTCACGCATGTATAAGCACCTCTAGCGTCGGTTTTGTACTTTTAACCGACCCTAGAGCTCCCCTCGGTCGACGAATTTGTCGACCGATAACCTCTTGGTCGAAAAATTTGTCGACTAAAAATGTGTTTGAGTGTTTTTAAATAACCAAACATGGGCACCGCTTATCTTTAGCGTCGGTTTGTTTATTTTAACCGACGCTACAGGTCGAGTCTCTCCTTTAAAATGGCCAAAAACTAGTCTTTCTCCCCCGCGAAACAAAATTTCCATTCTCTTTTTCTCTCCTGCGGCGCAGATACCTTTTCCACCAAGGATACCTTCTTTGCTTCTCTCCCGTGAAACCCTTGCCACCTCTCCGCACCGCCAAAGCCTTGCCTCCTCTCTGCGAAAAGAGCTCGTCGTCGCCGCCTCTCCAAACTTCCACGAAGGTCGCCGCCTCTCTGTGAAGGTCATCTCATCCTCCACGAAGGTCACCACCGTTTCCAAGTAAGGTAGCCACCGTTTCCATGTAAGGTTGCTGCCGTTTCCATGTAAGGTTCCCGAGTTCGTTTCCGGGTTCGGATCTACCTTTCTTAGTCTTGGTAAGTGAGATCTGTCTCTTTTTCTTTATTTTTCTTATTGTTCTATCTTCCCCTCTCTTCTTCTTGGCTGAATCCATGACGTTCCATGGTGGATCTTGAGATAAGGGTTGAAAACATCTTCCACTCTCTTCTTCTTACCTTTTCAACATAGGGTTTGCTTCCTTTTTGGAGAAGGAACCAGCTTGGTGAAGAGGAGTGCCCAAGCTAGGGTTTCTTCCCCATTTTTCTTCAATCTACCTTGCTGTTTGGAGTTTCTACATCATCTAAAAGGTGAGTTATATAACTTTATCCATGATTATTGTTCAATCTTACGTTACATGTACATGATTTTTCCTTAAAAATATTGATCCAAGTATAAAGATGTATCTTTACCTAGGGTGTGAGCTTGTATGATAGTTTTTTGTATCATCTTAGAAGAACCCTACATCTTGTGCATGATTTTTTTGATGGAAGTGGTAATCATAGACCTTGTTTGCATATGGATAGCTTTTAATCTCTCAAAAGATGTATATTTCTAGGATTTCAAATTAATTTTTCCTCCTTATATTTCAAGCAATCTATCATTTTGTAAATTATGATGTGATTATGAATCATTTTTGTCATGAATGTGTGGTTTTGAATGGTGATGGTTGAGCATCAATGCTCCCCTCTCCCAAAATATATGAATCTTCATTTCTATTTTAGTTTGAACATTTCAGTGTACCCCTCGGTCGAAAATTTTGTCGACCAAAATATTTTCGGTGGACAATTTTCTCGACCGAGGGGTACACTAAAATGTTTATTTAAATTTTTAGCGTCGGTTATTCCAAAAAACCGACCCTGTAAACTCTCTCGGTCGATGAATTTGTCAACCGATAACCTTTCGGTCGACAAATTCGTCGACCGAAAAGGAGCCAGATTTCACGTGTATAAGTACCTTTAAGGTCAGTTTTTCCTTATAACCGACCTTAGAGCTCCCTCAGTCGACGAATTTGTCGACCGATAACCTCTCGGTCGACAATTTTGTCGACCGAGAAGGAGTACACTGAAGTGGTTATTCAATATTTAGCGTCGGTTATTCGAAAAAAGATGACCCTGTAAACACTCTCGATCGAGAAAATTGTCGACCGACAATATTTTTGGTCGATAATGTTTTCGACCGAGGAGTGCACTGAAGTGGTTATTCAATATTTAGCGTCGGTTATTCCAAAAAAACCAACCCTATAAACTCTCTCGGTCGAGAAAATTGTCGACCAAAAATGTGTTCGGTCGACAATTTTCTCAACTGAGAGTGTTTACAAGGTCGGCTTTTTTGGAATAACTGACCTTACAGGCTCCTTTTTTCTTGCCTGGGTCAGATATTTTACAACCTTTTGCGTCGGTGTTTACTCTGTAAGGTCGGTTTTTTCTGGTCAAATAAACCGACGCTATAGAGCAAAGTCTATAACGACGACCACTTAGGCATCAGTTAAAAAGTGACGCTACAGGCTTAAAAAAACTGACGCTACAGACCATTCCTGTACTAGTGCTCACAAACATAAGGATCATGTCTCTTTCAGAATTTCCTGCTCGATAAGTGATTGCATCAACCGATCGGGTCTAGCTGATCTTAGAGCTAGCATCTCCATCATTCCTCTTAGCCTATGCAACATATTGGGCCTTATTAACTTCTCGCCCACTAGAATGTCCATCGAGCTTGCTGACTCCTCCATGACAAAACTGGTTGGCATCATAGAGGACATCACCATAAGGCTTGGGAATCTATATGTCCCGTGTGATTTTGTAGTTATGGACATCAAGGAGAATCCACTCTACCCCATCATTTTTGGAAGACCTTTCCTCTCCACTGCTAGATCTCTAATTGATGTTGAAGCCAGAGTTTTGACCCTAAGAGTGGGAAACCAATCTTTTAATTTCTATGCATCTAAAAGTGCAAAGGAACGCACTGTAGAAGAAGAGGTGTATTTTGTTGACTGTATTAATCAATTTACTAAAATGCAGCAGTGAGTCCATTCCTCAAATTATGACATTCCCTCAGAAGAAGACCGTGATGAAAAGAAGACTGAGAATGAACCAATCTATGTAGAGACAAATGAAATACTGGAAACTATGGAGCAGACACCTCCCGGCCCTATTGTTACACATACCGAACCTTCTGCAGGTGTCCATGAGCCTCCTCATCTTGAAACAACCATCCTGTAGAATGCACCAGTAGCCCAACATACAGAGACTACTGATTTCATCTTCCCTCCGTAATAAGATGTGGACTGTAGTTTCTACCGAGAACATCCCCCAGATCCATATATGATTGGCATCAATGTCTAGCATTGCTACGATGAAGGGATAATGCATCAACAAATGAACTTTTCTTCTGAGCCTCAATAGAACTACTTTATCAATGAAGCCGTTCAGATCCCCTACAACTATTCTCCACCTTGGATTGAGAAACAGAGAACAATTCAACATAACTCAAGTTGTTTCCCTATGTATTCTGACAATGCTCACTCAGTATGGGGAAGAATACAAGAGGCCAGAATCATATCAAAGATAAATGAATGGTTGAGAAAGAAACCACCAAAAGAACATGTCAATCTAGCTCAAGCTCCACTTAGAGCCCCACCATGGTGATGATATCAGCATGTCGAGCCATTGACATAAAATAAAGGCGCTTGTCGGGAGGCAACCCAATCCTTAACTTTGCTTTTCCTTTTAGTTTTGAATTAGAAAATTTTGCACCCGGTAGATAATGCATCGCAAGATGCAGTCTTAAGTTTGCTCGGGATGAGCAAATTTCTAAGTTTGGGGTGGAGGGTGGGTGGTACGTACTTTACTTTCCACCCACTCCTATTTGTTTCAGACTTAAGATTTCATCGTTGCAATTTTGAGCAAAATTTTTAAAAAAATTTCAAAAATATTGAAGTTTTCAAAGTAGTTTATATAGAAACTTGATGAAGTTTTGACATTTTTGTTTCAATCAAAGCCATTACCTACCCGGCTATCCCATTTTTCCATGCAGTTTTGAATCATTATACCCTCCTTATTTGAAGCAAAGCCTCAAGGGGGACAATTTCTGAAACTAGCCAATGGTTAGAAATCACTATGTGAAGCTTATGAATCCTAACATCATGATCAATAAAAATGGCAAGTATCTGTCAAACTAAGAGGGATCAAACACATTGTGCTTCCTAACTGACTAGTGGAACAATAGCATGGAATCTCCACCGGATCCTCATCAAGTCATTATTTGAGCAGAGTATGATAAGGAGAACAACCTGATGCACTGAATTATAAATCAAGTTGCATTCTGATCTGAACTCTCTTCTACACTTCTTCTATCATCTTCTTACCCCTCCATCCATAAAAAAGAAACAAAAATAGCGAAAATAGTGCCAAACCCTAAGTTCGGGGTGACACACCTCCTCCCTCTTTATTCGCTTCTTCCATACCCCTCACTATGTAATAGGGGCGTACCACCAAGAAAAGATGCCAATGCGCACAAAAAAATGCAGTCTCGAGTCGAATAGAGGAGAGATTTATTTCTTCCTTCCATACCCCCTTCACTCCCTTTTCCACCTACTAGCACAATGAATGCCTACCTTGCCAATATCTTGAAAAATACCAGTGTCAGACCAGGTGCACACTTGTTGTTCTCTGGGTGTCTCTGGATTCTTACGAAACTCTTAGACAAATACTTAATGTTGGAAAAAGTAGGGAGGAAGTGATACTGGGAAACAAACTCAGGAACGAAGATATGGTAAGATGTGTTCAGTGGTCTCAGGAAGTTGAGATGCTTTGTGGCAACACATCCCATTATCACACAGATAACGAGGTGTTACGTGAAAACGTGCGGAAATCACCATAACCACAGCTTATCAAAAACACGGGTTAATTAAAACCGATTGCGGAAAACATATAAACTGTGAAACTATTACTTTCCAGTCCTCATCCTGCACAGAAACATGTCATATATATACATTCATGAGATCTGATGCGTGTCCACAACTCAGAAACAGCTATTCATCCATCACATGAGTTCACCACCTGTTCATATACATAAAGGCCCACATCCGGCCAACAACAGGATATATAAAACATTATCGATCGTTCATCGTGAATCAACGTCAAAACACTGCCAAGGACCTGAGAGTACAGGGATGACTCTGGACTCTACTACAAAACATCCAAAACAGCATCATATCCATCGCTTGCCTTCTACTGCTCGTCAGGCAGCTCGGCCGCCACACCACGACCACGACCATGTCTACCTCGACCACCTAAAAAGGGTGTAAACCAACGGAGTGAGACAATTGAACAATTGTCCCAGCGGGAAACATAACTTCCCACCACAACTACAGAGCCTCAGCAAGATAAACGATGACAGCAGATAACTAACAAAAGGTATAACAAGAGCAGTCTCTCTATATATATAAGGCATAGCTATTCTTACCGACAAGCTAATCAGCTGTGCAAGCATATATCCAAATATATCTTAAAGAATATGATTTGCAAGATAAGATGTATCTCCATGTAACATGATTATCAGGACAAGATATAATGTCACATAACCTGCAAGGTATATCAGAGATATTACACAAACAAGGCTTCAACCAATGTTTTGTGTTTATCCTAAGCAATAAGTACTAAACGGCTGTATTACGTATTATTATGCCCTGAGGATTTGAGCTGTACCGTTCAAATCCAACCTTTGGCTGTGAAGCCTAAATCCAGTGCCATACAAGGTCAATGGAAGAGCCGAACTCCACGACCTCCCACCTCGTGGTCAGTACACGAGTACAACACAAGCAGGACCGTAGTCACATGCTGAAGTGGTCTAAGCCATAGGGACAACTCCATAGGCTACCCTCACTCTAGCCCACCTTGGTACAGGTCTCGGCGCTAGTAAAACTGAGCCACGGGCCTGTTCACCATGATCTGAGCCATGAACGCATTCATGCTCACACATCACATATCCTGAGCCATGGGCATGTTCACCACGCTCTATATACAAATCTGAGTCTGTAACCGAAGTTACACTCTTACCTCCTTATTTTCAGGCTAGGAGCAACCTACACATATTCAACAATATGCGCTTCCAGATTAACCCGTAGGAGAACCTATTTCACCATCACCAAGTCCTGACGATGATGGATCTATGGCCAGGGCAGACTACATGATATAATTCCACTATAATTAATTAGTATCTTTTAGATGGATTGCAGGATTCAACCAAGTTATAATCATGCAAGATATAAAAGAAAATAAGGAACATTATATTATTATTGAAACCTCACCAACCTGATCCATCACAAAGATCCAACATCACATGTTACCACTTGGCCTCTTGCCAACCATCCAGATCCATATCAAGGATCATCACATAACATAGCATATCAATCCTTCATCATGTACTGTCACTGCCTCTCAAGGCTCACATCATCATCATGGGTCCAACACATTACATATATAATCTCATAGAACAAATATCAAGGTAATGTTACTCATCACATATGTCACATAGCCCTTTCATGGCTACACATCACCTGCATGGTTAGAATACACAAAACCATAGATTCAACATAAGGAATATGCTCACTATCATGAGTTATCATTCAAGATAATCTATTTATCAACATTACACTATTTGATGATCAAGCTTGTTAAACACATCATACCATAATCATGCTTACCCTTATCTCAGGATTAGTCAAGGTATTCACTTTATATAACAATTATGTTGAGTATACAAGTCAACTACTATTGTTACCAATATCATTACTATTACCATCCACTATCATCATTATTACCATTTTTATCATTATGCAAGCTACTAGTGTAACTATCATCATTCTCACTAGCAATTAAGAACAAGGGTTAATTCATGCATGTCATTGCTATCATTATTGCCATCATTATTATGATCACCATCATTATTGTCATTATGCAATTACCATCATCATCATTGTTACTATCATTAGCATTATCATAGTTTGCAAGGCATCATTATCGTTTGAGCATATACATCCATTTACATAACACATGAGATCATCACCATAAGGTCACCTAACCCTCACTATAACCCTTCACGACCCTCACTAAAACTCACCTAGACCTATTGGACGACACATACACCAACCCTATCAGCCATCACCACCCAAGGGTGTCGCCCAACATGGCTACCGGCCATCACCACCCAAGGGTGTCGCCCAACATGGCTATCGGCCATCACCATGCAAGGGTGTCGCCAAACATGGCTATCGGCCATCACCATGCTTAGCCCTGTCGGTCAACACAAACAACCATCAAGAGGCTTAGGTCTATCTTCCTCCATGAGGAAGAGGATATCTCTCAACACAAGAAGGTCTATCTCGCCCATCATCATCCATCAACCACCTCAACCATATCGGCCAACTCAACCACAACTATGTCGCCCAATACAAGAACAAGGCCTATCGTCCAACATAGCTCAACAAGGTATACAAACATATTGGCCAACCAAAGCTTAGCTCACCCTATCACCCAACACATGGGCAGGGTATCAGCCAACCTCAAGAACTCACCATATCGTCCACCAAGGTACCCTATCGTCCATCAAAGGAAGCACCCTATCATCCAACACAAGGACAAAGGAAAACATGTCGTCCAACCTCAAGGACATAACCCATTGTTCAACAAAGCTTACATATCGTCCAACAAAGAGATGCCATATCGTCCATCTCAAAGGCAAATGTGCCCTGTCGTCCATCAAGAGGATATCGTCCAACAACTCAACCCAAGAGGGAGTATCGCCCAACACATGGTCACCATCAACCTCCAACTCAAGCATCACAAACCCTAGATCACTAGAAACCCTAAACCCTAAGGGTATATCGGCCACTAAAGGAAACTCAAGCATAAAACAAAGCTAAGCTACTAAGTTAACTACTAACATATAACAAGTTTATTGTTAGAGGTAAAGGAATTAGGGTTAGAAGTCATGCAACCCGCCTTTAGCTCCAAGTTCCAAGGAAGAAGATGCACTCCAAGGTCCAAAGCTATCGTCCACCAAGCTACTCCAGGAAGGTGTATCGGCCACCACTTCAACTCCAAGGGAGTGTGTCGGCCAACACAAGCAAGATGGAGAGGGATATCGTGCACTCAAGGTGGTGGAGAGACCAAAAGAGTAAAGGAGACTAAGGCAAGGAAAAGAGCTACATATATAGGAAGAAGGGGAGGAGAAACCAAGGTACAACCATGCTATGTGTTGTCCACCCAAGGGACACTTGTCCTAGGGTTCAAGCCAACACATTAGCATGCCAAGAGACACTTGTCCAAACTAGGCACCAAGTGTCACCAACCAAGGTCAAGCCACATGGGCGACACAAGCAAGAACTCCTACTGGGCGACACAAACAAGCTACTGGGCGACACACCATGGTGTTGGACGGCACAAAGCTCTCTTGGACGACACACACAACCCCTAGGTCGACACAAACTTACCTTGGACGACACAAGGCAAGCCATGGCCGACACAAAGCTCAAACAAGCCCAAACAACACATCTCAAGGCCCAAACAAGCTCAACTCAGGCCCAAAGAACTCAAACAACTAGCCCAAGCCTTCCTCTCAACCCTAGAGGAAGCAAAGAGGGGAAAACATCTCACAAGATGCCAAACTTGCACACAAAACCCTAAACTTGGGTTATTTGCAAATAGCCCCTCGAACTCTCAACAAAGCACAACAAAACCCTAATCACCACTCAGAGGTGATTAGCAAGCATCAAACCACCAAGGTTAAGTAAAACAAACAGGGTAAACCCTAAACGCAGGTCAGGGTCCTTACAATCTAACCCCCTTTAAGGGATTTCGTCCCCAAAATCCGAAGAGAAAAGTGAGGGATACTTCCTCCTCATCTCTTCCTCAAGCTCCCACGTGGCTTCCTCGATGCCACGACGCTGCCAAAGAACCTTCACATGAACCAGATCCTTCCTCTTCAGCTTCTTGATCCTTCTGTCAAGGATTGCCACAGGACCTTCCTCGTAGGTCACATCTGCATCAAGCTCAACCTCAACTGGCTGTATCATTGTACCTGAATCCGGATGAATTTTCTTCAGCATACTGACATGAAACACTGGATGCAACCTGTGCAACTCTGGAGGCAAATCTAACTCGTAAGCTACTCTGCCAACACGTGCTATCACTGGGTAAGGCCCCATATACCTGGGAGCTAACTTTCCCTTCCGTCCAAACCTTAGCACTCCTTTCCATGGCGAGACTTTAAGATACACTTTGTCTCCTACCTGGAACTCCAAAGGTCGTCGGCGATTGTCTGCATACGACTTCTGTCTGTCCTGTGCCACTTTCAACTGTTGCTGTATCACCTTGATCTTTTCCGTCATCTGTTGTACTAGTTCAGGGCCCAACAACTGATATTCACCTGATTCGTACCAACACAAAGGAGATCTGCACTTCCTCCCATACAAAGCCTCATAAGGAGCCATGTCGATGCTATGCTGATAACTGTTGTTGTAAGCAAACTCTATCAAACTCAGATGTACATCCCAGTTGCCTAGAAACTGCAAAATACAAGCTCGAAGAAGATCTTCCAAAATATGAATAGTCCTCTCAGACTGTCCATCTGTCTGCAGGTGAAAAGCTGTACTGAACCTTAACTGTGTTCCCAACGCTCTGTGCAACTGTTCCCAAAAACGACTTGTGAACTGAGGACCTCTGTCAGAAACTATCGTTGCTGGCACACCATGCAAACGTACTATCTCATCCACATATACTCGAGCTAGCTTCTCAGCTGTATATGTCGTCTTCACTGGTAGAAAATGGGCAGACTTAGTCAATCTGTCCACTACTACCCAAATGGAATCATGATTCCTAGTCGTCTTGGGCAGACCAACTACGAAATCCATGGTTATATGATCCCATTTCCATAGCGGTATCGGCAAAGATTGTAACGTACCTGCCGGTTTCTGATGTTCAGCCTTCACTTGCTGACACACCGCACATCTCGCCACGAACTCAGCTACATCCCTCTTCAAACCGGACCACCAAAACAAGTCCTTCAGACTATGATACGTCTTAGTGACACCTAGATGCATAGCATACATCGACGTATGTGCTTCTTCAAGCACCAACTTCCTCAGATTATCAACATCTGGAACCACCATCCTATCATGATAGCAAACTAGTCCATCCTCGGACTCATGAAACCCATCACGCTTGTCGATGCCGAACTCTGATCTAATCGACTTTACTACATCATTTGTCTGCTGTGAATCCTTGATCTGTTGTCTCAACGTAGGCTTAACTTGCATCTGTGCGAAAAGACCAGACAGCAAAGAAACTTCCATCTGTACATTCATCTGTCTCAGAGAAACAAACATATCTCGCCTATGGCATACCAGAGAACTCAACTGTGCCTTCTTTGAGGAAAGAGAAGAAGACTTCCTGCTAAGCGCATCGGCTACCACGTTCGCCTTACCAGGATGATACTCGATAGTGCAGTTGTAATCATTGATCAACTCCATCCATCGTCGCTGTCGCATGTTCAACTCTTGCTGCGTAAAGATATACTTCAGATTCTTATGGTCCGTAAAGATCTAACATACTTCCCCATACAGATAGTGTCTCCAAATATTTAACGCATGAACCACTGCTGCCAACTCCAAATCATGGGTCGGATAGTTCTCCTCATGCTTCTTGAGCTGTCGCGAGGCAAAAGAAACCACATGATCTTCCTGCATCAACACACAACCTAAACCTTTCTTGGAAGCGTCACAGAAAACAACATAGCCTTTCCCAGGCTCTGGCAAGATCAACACTGGAGCACTGGTCAGCTTTTCCTTCAAACTCTGGAAAGCTTGCTGACATCGATCATCCCAAACAAAAGGTACATCCTTCCTGGTCAACTTTGTCATTGGCAACGCGATCACACTGAAGTCCTTGATAAACCTCCGGTAGTATCCTGCTAGACCAAGGAAACTACGAACCTCTGTCGACGTATTTGGCTGTTCCCAATCTACAACAGATTCCACCTTCTTCGGATCTACCTTGACTCCTTCAACGGATATCACATGGCCCAAGAAGGTTACTTCATCCAGCCAGAACTCACACTTACTGAACTTGGCATACAACTGATGTTGGCGAAGAAGAGTCAACGCTCGACGAAGATGTTGCTCATCCTCTAGCCGGTCCCGATTATAGATCAAGATGTCATCTATAAAGACTACAAAAAACTGATCTAAGAACGGACGTAACACTCTGTTCATCAGATCCATGAAAGCAGCAGGTGCATTGGTTAACCCAAATGACATACCAACAAACTCAAAATGACCATACCTCGTCCTGAAAGCTGACTTTGGTATGCCATCCACCTTTATCCTCAACTGATGATATGCAGACCGTAGATCGATCTTCGAGAACACTATAGCACCACGCAACTGATCGAACAGATCATCTATCCTTGGCAACGGGTACTTATTCTTGATCGTGACTTTGTTCAACTACCGATAGTCTATACACAACCGCATCGAACCATCCTTCTTTTTAACAAACAACACAGGAGCACCCCACGACGACGTACTCGGTCGGATAAAACCTTTCTCCAACAACTCTTGCAACTGCTTCTTCAACTCTGCCATCTCTGCTGGAGCCATCCTATATGCTGACTGTGCAACTGGCTGCGTTCCCGGAACCAGATTGATCTCGAAATCAATCTCTCGAGGTGGAGGAACACTAGGAAAATCTTTGGGAAACACATCTGCAAACTCTCGAACCACTGACACCTCCTCAAGACTAGGACCCTTTGCCTTGGTAACCACAACGGTATCCACCACGTGAGCTAAGAACGCCTCACATCCTTGTCGTAAAAACTTGTCTGCAACCATAGCTGATACCAAACACGTCAGAAGAATCTTCCTATCTCCCCGGAAGATACACTTCTCTCCAACAACATCAAACACTGCCTGCTTGGAACCACAGTCCAAGAAAACCTTATACTTCTCTAAGGGATCCATCCCGAGGATAACATCGAAACCATGCATATCAAGTGGTATAAGATCCACTTGAATGCGATATCCTGAGAAAGACAGAACACAAGATGGACACTCTTCTCAAAGCAAAGAGGAACCATCAAGAGGGGTTTCTAACAACAAGCTATCCTTCTTACAACTAACAGGTAGATGACAGTTTTCAAGCATACTATTGGTGATACAAGAGTGTGTAGCACCCAGGTCAACCAGAATAGATATAAAGCAAGAAGAAGACATATCAGAATGAAATAACTCCATCTGACCTGTCACCACTCATGGGTTGACTACCGCCTCCGGCTGATTCATGGCATAGAATCGAGCTGTTGCTTGCTGTCCATGACCTCTGCTTCCTTGAGCAGACGATCCAGCTTGAGACGCTTGACTGCGTCCTCGACCTCTGCTACCACTGGGCTGCAGTCTCTCAGACTTCTGGAAATTCTGTCTCGGCTGCGTCACTTTAACATCTCTATTCGGACAATTAAGCCTGAAATGCCCGACTTGTCCACAAAGATGACATGCCTTGTCCTCAAACCGTGGCCTAGCTGGCCCTGTCACTGCCACAGAAGCTGAACTGTGCGCCTTAGATGGTGAAGAAACATAACCTCTCCCCTTACTCGGAGACCACTGAGATGGTACACCAGCACTTCTCATTGCTGACGGTGCCGAAAACCTGGGCTTCTTAAAGCCACCAAGCCTTCGTCCATGAAATTGGGTAGGTCTTTTAAGAGACATAGACTCTCTTTTCTCCCTTACCGTCCTCTCGATCCATCGAACCGACTCCACGAACGTAGAAAACCGCTCTCGGTTCTCCAACGCAGACACCGGGGTTTTCAACTCAGCACTCAAACCCTTCTCGAAACGTCTGATCCGTTCCTCGTCTATTGTCGCCATGTGAGGACAAAACCTCAACAAATCCATAAACTTAGCTTCGTACTCGGTGATGTTCATCATTCCCTGTCTTAGGTTCTCAAACTGACTAACCTTCTCATCCAGATACGTCTTGGGAAAGTATCTGGTGACGAACTCACGTCGAAACACTTCCCAATAGATCACCTCACCAGGCCGCTTCTCTTCCTCGATGGTCCACCAGTGACCAGCACTACCCTTCAGAAGGTAGATAGCATGCTTTACCTTGTCTGCTTCAGGGATGTCAAGGATCCGAAAAGCCTTCTCGAGACTTGTCAGCCACAGATCTGCATCTGCTGGATCAGCCATTCCAGCATAATCCGAAGCTCCAACTCGGCGAAGCCGCTCGAAGGTCTTCCCAATACCCGATGCTTCTCCATGGGGAACCTGTGCTCGCGGAGGAGGCACTGGTAATCGCTCAACCATGAGATTCATTGTAGCCATTAACTGCCCCATAAGCTGTTGGTAGGCAGGATGTTCAAGTATGGCTGGGTTAGGTTGGGGGACCTCAGGCACCCGATCTTCATGTGCCTGTCCATCTGCTCCATCAACCGATGCAGCATCACTATACTCAGCAGAGTGTTCTTCATGGTTTCCAGACATCTTGACTTTTCTTCCGCTGAGGGCAGAAGATATTGTAAGAAAACTTGGACACTCATAAGAACAGACTCAACCTAGTCCTAGATCCCTATAGACTCAGCGAACCTAAAGCTCTGATACCAAAACTTGTGGCAACACATCCCATTATCACAAAGATAACGAGGTGTTACGCGAAAACATGCGGAAATCACCATAACCACAGCTTATCAAAAACACGGGTTAATTAAAACCGATTGCAGAAAACATATAAACTGTGAAACTATTACTTTCCAGTCCTCATCCTGCACAGAAACATGTCATATATATACATTCATGAGATCTGATGCATGTCCACAGCTCAGAAACAGCTGTTCATCCATCACATGAGTTCACCACCTGTTCATATACATAAAGGCCCACATCCGGCCAACAACAGGATATATAAAACATTATCGATCGTTCATCGTGAATCAACGTCAAAACACTGCCAAGGACCTGAGAGTACAGGGATGACTCTGGACTCTACTACAAAACATCCAAAACAGCATCATATCCATCGCTTGCCTTCTACTGCTCGTCAGGCTGCTCGGCCGCCACACCACGACCACGACCACGACCACGTCTACCTCGACCACCTAAAAAGGGTGTAAACCAACAGAGTGAGACAATTGAACAATTGTCCCAGCGGGAAACATAACTTCCCACCACAACTATAGAGCCTCAGCAAGATAAACGATGACAGCAGATAACTAACAACAGGTATAACAAGAGCAGTCTCTCTATATATATAAGGCATAGCTATTCTTACCGACAAGCTAATCAACTGTGCAAGCATATATCCAAATATATCTTAAAGAATATGATTTGCAAGATAAGATGTATCTCCATGTAACATGATTATCAGGACAAGATATAATGTCACATAACCTACAAGGTATATCAGAGATATTACACAAACAAGGCTTCAACCAATGTTTCGTGTTTATCCTAAGCAATAAGTACTAAACGACTGTATTACGTATTATTATGCCCTGAGGATTTGAACCGTACCGTTCAAATCCAACCTTTGGCTGCAAAGCCTAAATCCAGTGCCATACAAGGTCAATGGAAGAGCCGGACTCCACGACCTCCCACCTCGTGGTCAGTACACGAGTACAACACAAGCAGGACTGTAGTCACATGCTGAAGTGGTCTAAGCCACAGGGACAGCTCCATAGGATACCCTCACTCTAGCCCACCTTGGTACAGGTCTCGGCGCTAGTAAAACTGAGCCACGAGCCTGTTCACCGTGCTCTGAGCCATGAACGCATTCATGCTCACACATCACATATCCTGAGCCATGGGCATGTTCACCATGCTCTATATACAAATCTGAGTCTGTAATCGAAGTTACACTCTTACCTCCTTATTTTCAGGCTAGGAGCAACCTACACATATTCAACAATATGCGCTTCCAGATTAACCCGTAGGAGAACCTATTTCACCATCACCAAGTCCTGACGATGATGGATCTATGGCCAGGGCAGACTACATGATATAATTCCACTATAATTAATTAGTATCTTTTAGATGGATTGCAGGATTCAACCAAGTTATAATCATGCAAGATATAACAGAAAATAAGGAACATTATATTATTATTGAAACCTCATCAACCTGATCCATCACAAAGATCCAACATCACATGTTACCACTTGGCCTCTTGCCAACCATCTAGATCCATATCAAGGATCATCACATAACATAGGATATCAATCCTTCATCATGTACTGTCACTGCCTCTCAAGGCTCACATCATCATCATGGGTCCAACACATTACATATATAATCTCATAGAACAAATATCAAGGTAATGTTACTCATCACATATGTCACATAGCCCTTTCATGGCTACACATCACCTGCATGGTTAGAATACACAATAACCATAGATTCAACATAAGGAATATGCTCACTATCATGAGTTATCATTCAAGATAATCTATTTATCAACATTACACTATTTGATGATCAAGCTTGTTAAACACATCATACCATAATCATGCTTACCCTTATCTCAGGATTAGTCAAGGTATTCACTTTATATAACAATTATGTTGAGTATACAAGTCAACTACTATTGTTACCAATATCATTACTATTACCATCCACTATCATCATTATTACCATTTTTATCATTATGCAAGCTACTAGTGTAACTATCATCATTCTCACTAGCAATTAAGCACAAGGGTTAATTCATGCATGTCATTACTATCATTATTGCCATCATTATTATGATCACCATCATTATTGTCATTATGCAATTACTATCATCATCATTGTTACTATCATTAGCATTATCATAGTTTGCAAGGCATCATTATCGTTTGAGGGTATACATCCATTTACATAACACATGAGATCATCACCATAAGGTCACCTAACCCTCACTATAACCCTTCACGACCCTCACTAAAACTCACCTAGACCTATCGGCCGACACATACACCAACCCTATCAGCCATCACCACCCAAGGGTGTCGCCCAACATGGCTATCGACCATCACCACCCAAGGGTGTCGCCTAACATGGATATCGGCCATCACCATGCAAGGGTGTCGCCCAACATGGATATCGGCCATCACCATGCTTAGCCCTGTCGGTCAACACAAACAACCATCAAGAGGCTTAGGTCTATCGTCCTCCATGAGGAAGAGGATATCTCTCAACACAAGAAGGTCTATCTCACCCATCATCATCCATCAACCACCTCAACCATATCGGCCAACTCAACCACAACTATGTCGCCCAATACAAGAACAAGGCCTATCGTCCAACATAGCTCAACAAGGTATACAAACATATCGTCCAACCAAAGCTTAGCTCACCCTATCGCCCGACACATGGGCAGGGTATCGGCCAACCTCAAGAACTCACCATATTGTCCAGCAAGGTACCCTATCGTCCATCAAAGGAAGCACCCTATCGTCCAACACAAGGACAAAGGAAAACATGTCGTCCAACCTCAAGGACATAACCCATTGTTCAACAAAGCTTACATATTGTCCAACAAAGAGATGCCATATCGTCCATCTCAAAGGCAAAGGTGCCCTGTCGTCCATCAAGAGGATATCGTCCAACAACTCAACCCAAGAGGGAGTATCGCCCAACACATGGTCATCATCAACCTCCAACTCAAGCATCACAAACCCTAGATCACTAGAAACCCTAAACCCTAAGGGTATATCGGCCACTAAAGGAAACTCAAGCATAAAACAAAGCTAAGCTACTAAGTTAACTACTAACATATAACAAGGTTATTGTTAGAGGTAAAGGAATTAGGGTTAGAAGTCATGCAACCCGCCTTAAGCTCCAAGCTCCAAGGAAGAAGATGCACTCCAAGGTCCAAAGCTATCGTCCACCAAGCTACTCCAGGAAGGTGCATCGGCCACCACTTCAACTCCAAGGGAGTGTGTCGGCCAACACAAGCAAGATGGAGAGGGATATCGTGCACTCAAGGTGGTGGAGAGACCAAAAGAGCAAAGGAGACTAAGGCAAGGAAAAGAGCTACATATATAGGAAGAAGGGGAGGAGAAACCAAGGTACAACCATGCTATGTGTTGTCCACCCAAGGGACACTTGTCCTAGGGTTCAAGCCAACACATTAGCAGGCCAAGAGACACTTGCCCAAACTAGGCACCAAGTGTCACCAACCAAGGTCAAGCCACATGGGCGACACAAGCAAGAACTCCTGCTGGGTGACACAAACAAGCTACTGGGCGACACACCATGGTGTTGGACGACACAAAGCTCTCTTGGACGACACACACAACCCCTAGGTCGACACAAACTTACCTTGGACGACACAAGGCAAGCCATGGCCGACACAAAGCTCAAACAAGCCCAAACAACACATCTCAAGGCCCAAACAAGCTCAACTCAGGCCCAAAGAACTCAAACAACAAGCCCAAGCCTTCCTCTCAACCCTAGAGGAAGCAAAGAGGGGAAAACATCTCACAAGATGGCAAACTTGCACACAAAACCCTAAACTTGGGTTATTTGCAAATATCCCCTCGAACTCTCAACAAAGCACAACAAAACCCTAATCACCACTCAGAGGTGATTAGCAAGCATCAAACCACCAAGGTTAAGTAAAACAAACAGGGTAAACCCTAAACGCAGGTCAGGGTCCTTACATGTTTAGTCATACAGAATAGAAAAGAAACAATCGTGATGTGAAGATGAGGCAATCACACGAGTTGAAAGTATTCGTTTGGCGACTGTTTCAGATTTTGTGTTACTCGAGAACGAGCAACATTTAAATTCGGGGTATTTTGATGAATGCATATTCATCCGAGTTTAGTCACCATGTTGGGCCCAGTTTTAGTCTGATTATATGCTTTTATTGCCTTAATCTCTATATATGATTCCACTCAGCTTAAAAGATTTATCTTGATTTAATTTGGGTTTTTTGCACCCCTTTTTGTAGGTCCAATTAAGCCCAAGTTCCCAATTTTAGCACAAGAATACCAATCTTCTCTAAACGTGGGCACCCACATTTCCCCTTGGGCCTCGGCCCACTTTAACTGCCTTCTTCCCCTCTAACCCTAACAACCACAATCCCCTACCGTGCTTCTCTTCCTAATACCACAATCACAGTTTCCCCTAGCCAGACCGCGACTCGGTTCCTCGGCCACCAACACTGTGACCTCAATTACTCCCTCACACCACGGTGCCACCACCATCTCCTTCGTGATCAGCCTCCTCCACCTCATCTGCTATCTCCCAATAACCACCTGCTAGCCTCACCCTCCTATCCTCATCCACGCACCACGACTCTCCTCCTACTACACCTGACCGTGCTCCTCCTCTCATCACCACGCCGCGACTGTGGATTCTTCTTCTCCATCACCCCAGCAACCCTAATCCACGGGCTCACACCCCAGCGTCTCCAACACCTACTTCACATCGTCCGCTTCTCTCAAAAGCTGCCAACAACAGTGATCATCTCCACTACCTCGACCCGTGGTCCAGCAAGGGACAACTGTGGTCGCGACAACTACTCCAAAGACTGCGACCAAGAGCCTATGTTAACAACCGTGCCCGCTGTCATATGCCTGGAAAGAACCGCGACCTCCATCTTCCTATACCCTCTCAATGCCAACCACACCCACAGTCTGTCCTCTGCCCGCGATATGTGCATCTGGCATCGCGACCTGTCTGCAAACAAAGACCACGTCCTCAACTGCATGTGTACGAGACCGTGACCAGAGCAGGCATTCAAACCTCGACTGAGGTCCAAAACCTACAGATCCAGTGGTAGCCCGAGCCTATAAATAGACCCATACCCCCCTCTCTTTCAGGAACCCTCTCCAGACATCGTTAGGATGCAGGTATGTCCTCAGCCTAAGGAGACGGTCTTCTCCACCGCCAGGTTGCACCCAAGAAGCATTCGACCCCTGGTGCATCCATCCATCCACTCCATCTAATTTGTTCATCCAGATCTGAGGTGGAAGCCCAGATCTACAACTGTCTTCATCATCTACACCGTGCCTACGCCACCATCACATCCACAAGCTGCTCCTTCTGTCGGGACCAAGGACTATGAGAAGAGAGAGAAGATCTGCCCCGTCTGCCATGGTGTTCTTCCCTCTTCATCCAGATTTGCCCCGACGTCGTGTAGAAGACCGTCTCTCCACCGAGCAGCGATCATCTTCTTCACCATGCTCATGAAAAAATCTTCCCTCTCTCTTGTTCTTTTTGTTTCTCTCACCATGAGCGAGTAGTTTCCTTTCACTAGGGTGCGGGGACAAGCCCCGCTGCCCATGCTTACATGTTCAAATATTAAACATTCCATGGCTTGTATATAACTTTTCATTTTGTTGTTAATCGTCGATGTGTGCTTTTGGATTGATCACCTACTTGCATTTATCTTATTCGTTCCTATGTTGTGAGAACTTCAATATGTAGGATTTGAATGTCGATTAACGTGGTTGACTCCATGATCAGAAATCAGATGGGATTCCCTGAGGTTGTAAGTGCATGATCTGTGAGGGGACGATCCATCTAGCCCACGGTGACACTTCTGTGTACCTAATGCCTATATAGGGGGTCCACGGCTTCATTTGGATATCTGTATCTTTGGAAACAGAAGTGCATGATCCAGATGGCGATGAGAAATCTGATGCCTAGGGTGATGCTTACGTGAACATAAACATCCCTCCGGGAGGGTTCACAACAGTTCTATTTGGATAGTTAGATCTTGCCTGGATGTTTGTGATTGGATGTGTTTGCATGAGTAGTGGTGGTGAAACTCGGGACCACCCCAGTGATCCCCATCATTAATCTTTAATCAACTTTTAATCTTGCTCTTTACTTTCCTCGTATTTAGTTTAATTAAACTCAAACCAACCTCTGTTCCAAATATTAGTCTTGATTCGACTAGATTCGACTAGTAAAAGATTCTTAAAAACGTTATCCCTTGGGATTCGATCCTCAACTATACTTTGGTAAGACCCGTCCTCTTGTGGGTGGTATTATTGCACAAGGTTTTGGTAAAAACTCAGGGATTTCAGCCCTGGGTGAGTGTTAGTGTGATAATAGACCATGTCAATGGGGTTTTCCTTTTCCTCCATGCTTTCCCTTGGTATGGTTGCACCCTTGTCCTTTCTTGTGATCATTCTTTTGGCCTTGGGTACCTTTAGTGAAACCCAAATATCCTTTGGGTGGAATCTGAGCAGGAATCACCGTCCTCTCCATGTCTAGGGTGGTGTTGTAGGCTTTGGTGAAGGTTTTTGGTTTACTTTCCATCACATGAGGCTTAATGGCAGGATACAGACGCTCTACGAAATGGTCCACTCATCTTTCCTCATCCATAATGTTCCCAAAATGCTCCAGGATGCGAAACTTGTGGCCAAAGTCTGCGACTGATAAGTTACCTTGGATCAAGTTGGTAAACTCTCTTTCCTTCTCCTTCTTAGCTAAGGTGGGAATGAATCTGGCTGTGAAGATGGTCTTGAAATCAGTCCATTCCATTGGGTCCGCACTTAGATCTCAACCCATGATGTGGTTCTCCCACCAGACTTGGCTGCTCCTTCTAAGAGATGTGCAGCAAAAGGGACCTTCTTGTTTGACTGCACCTCCAGCATGTGGAAACCATTCTCGATTGCTATCATCCAATCATATTTTTTGTCGACCACTTTAGTCTTATCTTCTCCCCAGGATTTCTCAATGTTTAGCTTGATGAAGTCCAGAATGGTGACTCCAAGTTGGGGACGGACGGAAAGTGGTTCACCATTCTCGTCTCTGGCTATATCCCTGAGGGCTAGGGCACTAATGGCCTCAGTCAGCCTCTTCTTCTATTCCATCCACATGGCATCAGGGGTGTGAACTACCATTGTAGGTCCTGGACCACCAGTCGGGTTCTCATCAAACTTGGCCTCGTCTTCGGACATGTGTTCCTCTTCTTGGTCCATCTCTGGGTTATTGAAGGGAACCGACTTAAGATCTGAGCCTTCTTCTGAGGCTCCCTTGGGTCTCTTTCTCTTCTTCGAGGACTCATCACCATGGTTCCTCTTCCTTTTCTAGGAATATCCCCTCCTCTTATTGGGAGGCCAACCCCTAGAAGGGTTCTCAATAGCCTCGGGGATAGCTACGGTCTTCACACTAGCCATCTACATAAGCATACAATCAAAGTCTTCACACTATCCATCTACATAAGCATACAATCAAACTTTAGTTTATGTTTAAACTAATTATACTTATGCCAATGACATATTGTTTACGTATCTTTTATTAATTTGATGGAGGATTCCTTAATCCTTAACACTTTGTATTCCCAAACATAGGAGGTGGTGGAGAGAGAGAAAACCCTAAGCTCTTAATGTTTCTCCAGAAATAAGAGGTAAAGAAGGGACGAAGATAGATGAGAAAACCTAGAGGTATCTTATTTTGAGTCAATTGTTTGGATTTTAGCCAGGCAGTCACACTGCATCCGGGAGTCATCATGACTGACAAGGGGGGCAGAGGAAAATATTACCAGCCCCCATACCGTGATCCTTTTCTAGACACCTCCATCCTCGGAAAATCCTCTAATAACTCCATGGGGCTCTAAAGAGTTTGTAAAATTTAATAAGTATGGAAGATTAAATGGAAAACCACATATCTGATACCAAATGTAATGACCCCACCTCCAGGTAACCTCTAGTTAAGGGAGACCAAGAGGTCAGAGGCGTTATCCCAAAATAAGATCAGTGGTTTTGCAAATAATCAACAATAATTAATACATTCTACTACAACTAAACTTTTAATGGAATAATTTTTTTCTATTCATATCTTGCAAAATATAGTGTGGAATTCTTTACCCAAGAAAGAACTTATCTAACTACAATCCTCCAATTCTTTATTAAGCTTTATTCCATCAATGTCACTTTAAAGGAATATCCATTTTCTTGATATCCTAAAACACCGACAAACAAAATGGTAGTCAGTATAATGAATTATACTATTATGTGGGGGAACAATAATCTTGCATTTAATTGTAACAATATATTGTAAGCAATTATGATTAAACAAGCAAACTTTACATTTTAAACATGACTACTCAATCCTTACATACCCTAGCCTTTATGATGTCCCTGTAGTGGACATGGATACTACCTCTCATATGGTAGATCTCAACTATCCCCCATGATCCTACCTTACAGGTAGATCAATACATAGGGTCGTGGAGTCGTATGGTCCTAACTAAGGGTAGACCAACACATCGACTTATGATAACCTGATGATCCTACCTCACGGGTAGACCATGTACTAGGTCATCTATTTCATCAACATCAAAGCTACAGAGGAGGACCGGAATCTGAGCTAGTTATGCACATATCATTATGGTGATAGTCATAGTCACTTTATAATTGTATGAAATAAAAGACAATCAAGCATTTATTCCAAGAAATAGATAAAACTTCGGTAATCGTCGGGAAACTAAAGTGATTTAACCATAAGCGTAACCACATACCTGTCTCAGGAGAATTTTTAGTCCAAACAGGAAGAGTAGACCAAATCACAATCAAGCAAGTCAACCTAAAATTAAAGGCATACAGTCATGTGTCTCTATATGACTCCAAATCCCATCAAAGGACTGACTTGATTCTCAAGTTAGGTTTTAAGTCCATTTTCCTATGTCTTTATTCTCTATTACTCTTTTCTCCAATTATTGCCCTGTTTCCACCTCCTAAAACCACAAACCCTACTTTTAGATTCCATAAACATAATTATGCTACAAAGGGTATCTTTTATGCAAAAGTCTCAATTTTACCCTTTTGAAGCCAAAATAGGGTTAAGGAGGTGAAAAGATGAATACTTGACAAATGTATGCTTATTGGGTTGACAAACCCTAATTCCATTATTTACTACTCTTTTAAGCATAGGAAACCCTAATTCCACAAAACTTGGATTTTCGTATTCATATGAGTCTAAGGCTATCCTTCCATTCATAAAAGATCAAACTTTGATTAGTAACATTGACTAAGTCTATTAAACTCATTATATTCGCAAATTAGGGTTTTGGTCCTATTAAAGCATTAAAAGCATCAACTTTGCATATATTTCGAATTAGAATCAAATACTGACCAAGATTATATTTTCACCATGTAGATCACATTTTTCTGATTAGGATACATATATTATATGTAATTTTTGGCCAAAGGACAGATTTTTAATCGATTTTACAAGATAGAACTATTTCTGTGATTTTCTGACCAGAGAGGCAAGGAATTACCTAATTTCAGAAATCCAAGTCTCATTGGCTGGCTGGTCTTCATGGACCAGGATGTGATCGTGTGGCCTGCGTTGCTCGTATCCACTCAAATCACTTGGATACGCGGAGCGCTCCTGGGCCTTGGATTCCTTATGAATCCAGGGTGGACCCGTATCCAACGGCTACTACTTCTCCTTCTTCTTCTATTCCTGCGACGAACACACAACGGCACCGCGGTGGAGCTCTCGTCGGTGCAAATGAAATTGTGAGAGGGAGAGGGAGTATCAGAACAGGGGGTGGCCGTTTGGGTTCGTGAGGTTAGGATGAGGTCACGAGTAGTCCTATATATAGGTGTGGGGCTATGTTTAGGGTTCCGGACGCTTACCGTGATTAGACTTCTGGGAAATTTTTGGCATCTCCTCTAGAGACTTCCATACCCTACAAAACATAGGTTAGGAGGGTTCAGAATCCTTTCTCGAACACAACCACGTAAAAAATCTCGATTGTTCGTGCACCGTACTGCGAGAAATTCGAGATCAAAGATCTCGTTTACCGTGTACAAACCCCTCTCCTATTAGAATTCAAAGAAGCACATCTGCCATTGGATATTATATTCAATGGCTGTGATCACGTGTGCCAGAATAATTAAACTCTAATTCAATTAAAAGAAAAGTGACATTTAATACATTTCCCACTTATACACACACTTTATGGATTTTTTTAAAATCCATAACTCCTAATCCGTTAAGATTTTTCATCCCAAATTTTGAGGGAAGATTAATAATGACTTAATCTATTGGAGTGAAAAATTTGGGGTCATTATCCAAAAGAAAAAGAACCTTTTCTTTATGTGCAAGTTATTTCTTAAATATATATATTTCATTCATATTTCTTCTCTCTCACTCTATTATTTTCCTTTATTTCACCTCAAGGATCCATGTGGGGTTTGAAACACCATCTATTATGATCACGCCCATACTTATCTATTTATTTCTTATATTTTCACCTTTATCCCAATTTTCATTATTATTTATGAAATTCTTATTCCATTTTAACTTGTCTTCCTCTTTTATTATCTTGGACCCACTATTACCAAAGGGTCCATGAAAAACCATGCACAAGGAAGAGTTGTAAAAGAAATCCATATATTTATCATAAATCATGCAATTTACAACCATGTACATTTCTTTTGAAACAATTGCAATTACAATCATTTAAGCAAAAATCATGGTTGTAACATAACATGTATGTAGTAAATATTTGTAAGTTATGCATATAATATATGTCTTAAATCATTTCAGCGTTCACATGATAGCACACATAACATAACCTTTAAAAATGATAATACAAACAAAATTGCATGATGCAATATAATGAAACATAAGGTGTGGTTGTCTTATCTAATTTCAGCTGCTCCTAGAAATTTGATGCCAAATCCCAATTAATCTCTTATATAACCTAAATAGTTGAATTCTTGAAATCTGAGAAACCATAGTCTAAATCAGGACTCATTGCCTAGTCTGTTTTCCAATTCTTGAAAAATTGACCAAAATTCATATAAAACTTGGCTCCATTGGAAAAACATATACAAAGATATGACTTATCATGTATTGGCCAATCATGACTTAAATAAATCAATTAATCATTACCTAGGATCATATAAATGAAAAAATAAAGAAAATTACTCCCATACTTCTATTTTTTAATCATTTTTGTTATAGGGGTGACTCAGTCAAAAACTCCAAAAATGTAGTTGACACAAAATAAAAATTAGACTTCTACTACAACCCATGCAAGATTGACAAATCTAGCCCCGATATGAGGGTATCTAGGTCATTTCATGTCGTAACATCTTACTCATTGTGCCATGGTGCTAATAGCTTCCTAGAGAACCATTCTTTGATCCAACTTTCTCCCTAATGGGGAACTTAGGTGTAGGATAGGACTCCATTGTCTCTGCCTTGACTGATCTAAATAGGGTATCCCACCAAGCGATGAAACATGCCCTAAACATAGGTTGTGGAGTTGCCATGGTCAGAGAACATAACACAATGCTCAAACTCAAAATTTGATAAAGCAAAGGCAAACATGATGATTATGGGAGGGATTAGCTTTTAGGACCTACTAAAAAATGAAGGAAGTGAAATCGGGGCAGAAAGTGCTACACAATGGCTCAACAAACACCACCCCATCTCTGACAAGGAATCCAAAGTTTGTGAATCCACCAAACGACTAAAATGTGGTGCCTAGGAACATCGAGAAATAAAGATAGCATGTTGAGGTTCATCAATATGTTGTTGATTTCATGGCGATGGTCGTAGTTTCTTGCTCAGGCTCACCGTCACAGGAGAAGGTAGGTTATCTTTGTGGCGATGGCTCGAAGCACCTTGGAAAAAATTGGCGATGGCTAAGTCTTTCTATGAGTCTGAAGATGGTCTAGGGACAGAAGCAGGAGGTTCTGGTAGGCATGTCAAACTCTGGCAAGTTATGTGTCTCCTAGAAATGGAAGAAGATGACTGGGGTTTGACCTTTTGGTGAGAGGGTGAACTAGGTTTTATTCAAGGGTTCAAAAGGATCGCAATCCCGTCCTAAACTCAAAGATGAGGCCTGATTCCAAAACTAAGGAGTGTCATGACTGTTGCGGGAGGTATATGACGAGGGCCTAACCTTTGATTTCCATGCAACAATTAAGAGAAAAGTTTGTGTACATGGAAAACTATAAGAAAATATATGTGACATCTTATCAAACTCTGACTTAGGGGAGAGCAGATAATCTGTGTCTGTTGATCATTTGATTATATACTTTAGGTGAAAATACACACCCTTTTCTTTCTCATATCAAAAATAGTAGTCAATATTATCTAAATCAGGTCAAATTTTGATGAATATTGTGTAGATAACCATCATGGGTTTGGATTACCCAAAAGCTCTACCCAAACTTCCAAATAATTTATTATGGCTTAACCTCCCATTATTGTTAATAAATCATAGAATAACATTGTTTGGCCAAAATTGGCCAACAATGGATTGTTGATTAGTGCATCATGTAACAGATGATTGTTAAGCGGATGCATATGTTTCTCCGAGGACATGATGGTCTATGGGATAACTAGATGAGACTAGTATGGAAATAACCTTGCTCTCACATTGGGGTGTAGTCTGTCAAGGGACTGGAGAAGTTTATGTAAACACTTTTTGGAGTAGGTGCAACGTTTGTACAATGTTGATAGTAATTGAAACTGCCCTCATGGCATCACATTACCATTTCATCTATGGGACAGTGCTTGGTGGGATCCTTACAAGAGACAGACAGATTAGATGGGGCCTAAACACTAAAGTTGAACTTACCCTCTATAATAATGATGATGAGATGATAAGACACCTCTTCTTGGACTGCTCTTATGCTAAACCAATTTTGAAGAATTGTCTTCTTATGGAACTAATGGGGTATCTAGGTTTCTAGTGAGTTTGAAGGATGAAGTGTATTGGATTCATAACTAGTTCATGCATAAAAAGAACTTGAGGAGTTTTGCTAGCCTGTGTTTGACTTGCACTAGGTATTTTTTGTGGAATGAGTAGAAGGGTCCAAGATCAGAGGAAAATAGCAGAACAGTAGACTGTTGATAAAATCATCAAGTAGATGAGTTGGCACATAAGGGAGAGACGACAGTTGGTTGAGAAACGAAGTACCAACACAAAATTATATTGGGACTTTGTAGTTAGATCCTTCATATAGTTAGAGTTTTTCTTTGGACCTGGCTTTTGAAGGGTGCCATGCTTTGATCTATATAGATTTTCTATACTCTCTTTTAGCAATATATGTTTACCATATTCCAAAAAAGAACACCTGCAGTTCCAACTCGGTGTAGGTTCCAACTTCAAGTGTATGGTTGAATGGAATGTCCAAATTTACTTAGAGAAAACCATTTGCAAGAAAAGTAGTTGACCATACAAAAGTTCGGAAAACCAACTGTGGTTTATTTTGGCACAGTCCAAACACACATCTTGTTTTTCTGTCATGGCCGCAGTACAGCCAGCTGCGTCTAGAATTATTCTCACCCCTTTTTGTGACAATAGCTGGAATCATGGTTCATACACATGGGCTTATAGGGTGATATTTCAACATAGCTAACCACTACTTCAAATTAGCGTAAACAAACATAGGTGTTCAGTTTCGTCTATTTTGGAATTTGCAACTTATGTTTTTTTAACACGAGATTGTGGAACTTCTCAAAAAGTCCAAAACGTCATGAATAGTAACATCTGACTCCCAAATCTGCGGATGTAGTGTTTCAGATAGGGTTGACGGCACATGACTTACATCTATGTAAAAAAAATGACATATCTATCTGCTTTCGACCAAATGATCACGGTTGCAGCTCATTAACATGTTTTGCATTTATTGTTTTGAAACTCATTTTCTGTTTTGCAACAGATGGTAACCAAACAAGCCCTTAATTATACTCTATATATCCTAGAAGGATAGTTGAGGATTTTGTAGCTAGGATTGCTCGGGGAGAATCAGGTAAGCAGAAGATCTATCAATCTGAGGAACATACAAATTCCTACTCTTTTATATATGCAAAGAGCAAAGTTGAAAAGAAAAGAAAAGAAAGAGAATACGACGCTACAACTAGCTAGCTGACATAAGATCAGAAACTTGATCTAGACACACCATTCCGGAAATTCTTACACCAACAAGGCTGGCTTCGGATGGAGATACACATGATGTTTGGTCTCCATCAGCTTGTCCAAGTTACGCATGAGCATCCCAATAAGGCGAGTTCTATTACTGAACTTTTTGAGCAAGGAAATCGCTCCTATGCAATTCCAACCGCATAGCTTTTACGTCCCGCACCGGCGCCTCTGCATCCGGACAGACGATGGGGTCGAAGAACACTTCGTAGTGCCTCTTATGGTAGGCGCCGTAACTCTCGTTGAAATCGGGTAACACATCGGATCTCCCTACAGTATCCTCTACCGCCATTCGGACCTGCCATAGCAGCTCCCCGACGATGCTGATGGAATCCCTCCACCTCCTGCAAATGCGGCGAAGGCGGGCCTGTAGGGAGGGGACCCGATTCAGGATCTCCTTCAAGAGTTCACTTGGCAGGTCCTCGATGAAAACCATACGGCCGCCACCGGAAAAACTGGTGAGGAACTCAGGAAGGAGAGGCGGCGGGCGGGTGAGATGGAAGGAAAGGCTGGCTATGAATGCAAGGGCACGCGACCGCCTCAGTGTGTGGTAGGTGTAAATTTCGCTAGCTCTAGGTAACATGGAGGATTGTTTGTTGCCGTTTACATTGGCAGGCCTGGCGAGTGACGAATTAACCGATCGAGGAGATTTTGAGAAAACAAAGCAGATCTGATTTTTCTTAAAAAAAAAAAAAACAGGAGATTGATTTCCTTCATTGATCTGATAACCATACTTGATATAATTTAATATTCTCGTCGGCCTTTGTGTATAATACGTAAAACAGAAAACCAGAAAAAGCGGTATAGGACGGAAGATAATTTTGACTCAGTGCATTTGTGTGCCACCTGCGCTTGACTGAGCCAAGTAGATATATATTTAGTTAAACAAGTCCAAGTTTGTTTGTGAAGCAGTGTAGATTCTGCTGTGGTGCAGGTTTTGTGAACTTTTCCGTTACATCTTTTTAGACGCTTTAGACGGAGTTTTCATTGCTCACTCAGTTTGAAATAAATCAATATCTGCTGCTTAAAAAAAAAATCTGCTGAACAACATTTAGATTTCAGGTGGTTTATAATATATCAACGCAGCAGCACCGCCTTTACTTAAGAAACAAAAAAGTTTCCGTTCAAACACATTTATAACTCCGAACAATTTTAATTGCGACTACTTTGTGAATGTTTGCATTGAGCAGCTAAATAAGAAACAAGAAAGTGTAGTTTATCTTGCTAATAGAAGAAACAGAGAACGTGAATTTGGCCGAGAAGTATTAGGAGCATCAATGTCAGGAAAGTTAATCTTTGGCAGTGAATAGACATGGAACAAGCCGGACCGCTCTGTTCACCAGAACGCCAAATTGGAACAATTATTTGATGAAACTTGAAACGCTCGCCGCATATATCAATGGATAATGGCACAAGCTATCAGCAGCTTTGTGGCACCCTCGTGCAGCATGCCAGCATGCTATGAAAGAGAATCCCTCACCGAATTTAAGTACCTTGATTCAGTAATACAAGCGACAAAGAAATAACTCACTGTTGTCATTGTTCCAATACAAGAGGCGAGTGCATCTTTCTATCCTCCGAATTCTTGAGACCGTTTGGGGTTCAATTGGATCAAGACCGTTTGGGGTCCATTTGATCAAAACCGTTTAAGAGGTTCAATACAATCAAAACCGTTTAGGATCGTTGACCGTTTGAGATAGTTGACCGTTTGAAAGGAAACGGTTTCAAGATCGTTTAAGGGACTAGGGGCCAAAACTGTTTGAGGGTGTGACCCCAAGACCGTTTAAAGGTCATGATCAAAACCGAATGGAGGTCCAAATTGGTCCTAAACTCAATGAAGAATTAGATGGTCTGAAACTAATTGAAGGTTTGATTGATCAAAACCAATTGAGGTCTATTTGATCAAGACCATTTAAAGGTTCAATTAGTTCAAATTATGAAAAGACCAATAACCCCATGAGTGGTTGAAAAGTATACTAATGTTGATTACAATGGAAGTACCTTTAGGGTACTTAAATAATTAATGTAATTAGAGTACTCATCCTTTGATGCTTATGAATGCAAATAAGTACACTATGATAATCATAGGTGTATGTACTCTAACGAAGGGTTGAACTACCCTAATTGATGGGAAAACCCTAATTGATGGGGAAATCTTGATTGAGATGAATTGGGATATGAGAAATTCTAATTGATGTGAATAGTAAACCTTAACCCTAATCTAGGGTAATGGAGTAACCCTAATCTAGGGTAAGGACATGAGGAATCTTAATTCAAGGTAACATAATGAAAAACCCTAATTCAAGGGGATGCTTCATGAAACCCTAATTTTAGATAATGTCATGATAAACCCTAACCTAATGAAGGGTGATGGTATGTGAAACCCTAATCCTAATAATGGAATAGTGGCTAAATATCCGGATGAGGGAAATACCTAAAGTGGTTGATTATAGGCAACCTTATAGCAAGCAATGTTTTAATCTGAGATGAGTCCATATCATTGAAGATAGTCGGACAATTCTTACGTGTCTTCTATGACCTATGCACTTTATGATAAAGGTGATAGGTTAGTGGATAAAAGTATTAAGATGGAAAATACCTTAATACAATATAAGTTGATAAACTTAAGTAAAGTTAAAAGTGATGAGGGAAGTAATACTTCAAGACCTCATGGATATCACATGCAGCTCTTTAAGAGTGATACCCTTGATGCATCTCAAATCCAACATACCTGGATGAATAACATATGAAGAGTGTTATTCTAATTGTTGCATTAAAGATGTTTTAATGGGCCTTGAGAGCCATGAGTAAGTTGTTACCTAGTGAGAGGTAATAAGATGTTTTAATGGGCCTTGTAATCCATATGAGTAAGTTGTTGCCTAGTAAAGAGATATCAAGATGATTATAAAGGTCTCTTATAAGAGATGATAATGTTCATAATAAACCAAGAAATGGAAACTCAGTAATATGATAATAATAACAAAAGGATACAATAATAATAATGAAATCATGATCATACATGTTTTTGAATATGCTGGAAGGGGAAAAGAGGAATAATTGCATTACATAAAGAATGTGATTAAGTATGATGGCATGGCCAAAGTTTAATTCTAGTAAAATGAAGTGGTACCTAGGGTTGTGTAATCAGGATTGGTTAAAGTCCAATACCTGGCAGAGGCATGGAGCCGGTAATCAAGATTGGTTAAAGTCTAATACCTGGCAGAGGCTTGGAGCCTGTAATCAGGATTGGTTAAAGTCCAATGCCTGGTTGTGTAATCAGGATTGGTTAAAGTCCAATGCCCGACTGTGTAATCAGGATTGGTTAAAGTCCAATGTCTGACTGTGTAATCAGGATTGGTTAGAGTCCAATGTCTGGTTGTGTCCATGTATACATATGGGATGTGCCATTTTGTATGATCTCCAATCTTCTCTAATGATGATGCTTAATCCTGGCACAATTCAGGATGGTGGAGGGAGGTGGTTCTAGTTTGGTTGGTTAACCCTAACCTTGTGGACCCTAATAGGAAAAAGTGGAAACCCTAAACCATAAAAGTGAATCAGTCTTGCTTATACCTTTATCATGGATGGTTATGATATTATGTTATTATCTATCTCTTGATTGTGACCTTCTAACCATGTAGGTGTTGTGGAATTGATTATCATAGCTAGTGTGTTCTATGATGTCTATGATGTAGACAATGATTGAATCTAGCCTTGTGAGGCATGTTGATTATGAGGGTGATACATGAATATGATGGTTGAGGCTTAGGACCTACAGTGGTTATTGTCTTGACATGATAGGATGTTTCCTACTGATAAAGTAGAGGGATTGATATCCCATGGCATGTGCCTTTGTTAATGGTGTTGTGAATGGAAATGATACATGTATCATGTGGTGATAGAGTGACAAGTTCACACTCTATATGTCATATCTTCAGAAAGAATACTATGCCCTTATCTTTGTAGAATTTGTTATGATTTTATACACTATATCTTGATTGATGATAAAAGACACTTAAATGACCTAACTAATCAAGTGGAACCAAATCATGTAGCTTTCCCTATTCCATAGATCCATTCAGTGTCAATATTTGCATAATGGTGAAATGAATTTAACTTGGAGCGCATATTTTTTAATATGCAGGGGTGAGGACAAATATCTCCTTACGTCCAAGATATGTGATATATGATTGGTCGCGGGCCATACCCTGGTAGGAGTGCGGCTTCAGGTAGTAGCTCAGTGATATTTGATACAATATTGGTTGTTTGCCATACCCCGGTAGGAGTGTGACTGTGGGCCATAGCTCAGTTTCACTACCCTCGTGACCTATACAAATGTGGGCTAGGTTTGAATAGCTGGACTATATGTCGCGGGTAGCAGTCTGACTAATGATGTCATTATAGGTTCACTCATACTGACCAATGGGGTGAGGTCATAGATTTCAGCTCTTTCACTAGACCTTGTAGGGCACTAATTTTGACTTAGCAGTGGTCGGTTGGATCTGGGTGGTACCACTCAAATCCTCAAGGCATAATAAAATACGTAAACAGTCGTGTAGTATACTTTTATAGGATAAAGTATGAAACATTGGATGAGGCCTTAGTTGCTTTTATACATTATAGTGGATAGTGAATATACATGTTATTCACATTCCTTTTTTAATGTTAAGATGTTTCATAATATAATAGTAATTTCTTATTACGTTAATAATGATTTCTTACTTATCATGGTTGTAACTTTACTACTTACATTAATCATCCTATCCATGTTAATAATAGTGTTTATGGAGAGTTATATCTCCCTTTGAGGTTTGGAATCTCACCCTGTGGTTTCCCCACATCTTTTAAGTGGACGTGCAAGAGGAGGTAGAGATCGTGCAGTGGAGGTTGAGAAGAATCAAGAAGGATAGTAGCTAACAAGGTTGGAAGTGGTGTTGGTGGTATTTTGTTGTTAAAGTCCTGGAGTCATCCCTGTACACTCAAGTCTTTGGGATGGTTGTTGGGTGTGTTTCATGGATGAGCTTCGATACGTGTTTTGGCTTTTGTAAACCTCTTTATGTATGGATAGTATCCTGTGATATGAAAGGATTCTTATGTAAAGGTTCTTGTTGTTTGGATTTGAATGAAAATGGTTTTAATTTCTAGTGTTTTCTGATAATTTGATTGTTTCTATTTGTTTCCATGATTAGTTTTGGGTTATCACATGGCTTGTGGCGCGGGAGGTTCCACATGAGAGGTTGGTATCAGAGATTTAGGTTTGTCAAGTCTACAATGACCTAGGACTAGGGTTTGTATTTGTTCTTGTGTCCTCTAGTATGTCTTATAGGTAATTTTATGATTTGATTTGATTAGAATTTGATGATATTTATAAGGTCATTAACTATCGATGTCATTATTTTTTTTTATCAAATTGACAACCCTCAACTATCAATTCAAAAAACTACAGTGAACAATTTTAATGAGCAAGATCCAAAATGATTTGATTATCACCCGACCAACGTCACAATCAATAGTCAACCATCAAGGTAGGAAATTTTCCAATTGCATCATATGCAATTCTTGATAGATAATATGCGCAACTCCTTGCCATAATTATCTATATGCCTCTAGGCCTAGATTCTTTATGAATCACCAGTTAAGTCTGAACCAGATCTGACACAATAATAATGCACCTCGCTTTGGAAGAACCTACATTATTACCATCACACTTCCACGAGATAGACAGCACACCACGCTTTGGAGTAACCTATGCTTGGTAAATCAAGATTTTTATGTGTGTCACTGATAAAAAGCATCTTACTTAATGTGTTTTATTTTAGGGATTTATATATATCATATATATATATATATACATATATTGTATCCAATAACCACAAATATAGTAAGTACATATACGTGCTATATCCCACAAAGTAAATATGCAATATAAAACAGAAAGTGATGGTTATGGTTGTGTCTATTGTAATTTCTTGGATCCATAAGATATTACTACCAAATAGGTCAATCATCACATCACAAGTATGAACATGCTATTGATGTTTATTTGTGCTTGCTAATCCGAGTTGATCACTTCAACCCGTGAACCGGTCGTCACGCCTCTTGGTCGGTCGATTGGTCTCTTAAATGGTCATCTAGCCTTCTAGCCAATTGATGTTTGGACACCTCCAAATGGTTGGTTGGGTCCACTAGGTGGTCAGATCACTCCCACAGTCTGTCCTCCTCGGTCCTCCAAATGGTCGACTCATCATGTGAAACGGTTGGCTCACCTGGTGTCAATCTTCATCTTCATCGTTGCAAGAAAGAAAACTATCCTATTTCTACTATATTATATTGTAAATAGAAAACTTGAGTTACATTCAAGGGGTGCAAAGGTAGGAAAGAATTCACTTTACATTGAGAATAAGGAGGTAGAGGATCAATATGCAAACTAAGAAAAATAGGAATAAAACCAAACCATCCAACCACACACATATATTGGATTATTGTCCATAATATACTTCACATTCACCATCAAAACTGCTTTTCAAGGTGACGTGTGTAAATTGCATATAAATCATATATATGCATATGCATATATATATATATATATATATATATATATATATATATATATATATATATATAAGTTTGGAATTATGTGGTCTTTGATCAGATGCACATATGATATAGTTTAAATATTCACATCATACGCAATTAATAAATGATAAAACCAAAAATCTGCTCATATTGATTATCACAAATCATAGTAAATTGATATGGATCTGATACAACTATTGGGAAATATGGGCACAAAGATAGGAAGTGTAATTTTTTTATCCATCTACATTCCCCATAACAGCAAGATCGCATCAACTACTATGAAATAGGAATGCCGGTTAAATGAGTTTATACCTGGTCCTAGAGCAAGTCCAGCTACTACAACTCGTTGCAGTGCAACTGTCTTGTAGTTTCTCTTGAACGGTGTTTGTGTACCTCCTGGTCTTTAGCATGAACAACATACTCGAACGAATTTTGTAGTAGCTCTCGCTCTCGCCACGAACTACAGGCTGATGTTGTCCTCCTAGCGGCATACAACAACCTCCTCACCTCTAGAGAAGTCCACACAGACAATCTAGGACTCCTATCCTTCTAGTAGGACAGCCACAAAGAAGTTGTCCCTCCCGTTGGTGTACTAGTCACCAACTTGCTCTCCCAAAATTATGTGGCACCTCCCGCGCCACAAGCCATGTGATAACCCAAAACTAATCATGGAAATAAATTTAAACAAACATATTATCCAAAAACACTAGAAATTAAAACCATTTTCATTCATATCCAAACACAAGAACCTTTACATAAGAGTCATTTCATATCATAGGATACTCCCCATGCATTCCATCATCATGTTACAATGAAACCTATTGCGAACATATATACATACATGTCCACATGTGTCCATACATAAAGAGGGTTACAAAAACCAAAACACGTATCAAAGATCATCCAAAAAGCACACCCAACAACCATCCTAAAAACCTGAGTGTACATGGATGACTCTAGGACTCTAACAACAGAAGAACCACCAACAACAATTCCAACCTTCCTTCTTGTTGTTGCTCAACCTCCGTTGTACGATCTCTACCTCCTCATGTATGTCCACCTAAAAAGATGTGGGGAACCCATTGGAAGAGATTCCAAATATTCGTGGGAGATATAACTCTCCACCAACAATATTATTAACACCAATAGGATAATTAACGTAACCAGTAAAATTACAACAATGATAAGCAAGAAATCATTATTAACAGAATAAGCAATTACTAATAGATTATGAAACATCTTAACATAATAAAAGGAATATGAAGAACATATATATTCATTGTCCACTATACTATATAAAAGCAAGCAAGGCCTCATCCAATGTTCCATATTTGATCCTATACAAGTATACTACACGACTGTTTACATATTTTAATTATGCCCTGAGGATTTGAGTGGTACCACCTAGCTCCAACCAACCACTACTAAATTGAAATGGGTGCCATACAAGGTCTAGTGGAAGAGCCAAAATCCATGACCTCACCCCCTTGGTCAGTACGAGTGAACCTATAATGACATCATCATTTAGACTACTACCAATGACATATAGTCAAGTTGTACAAACCTAGCCCTCTATGGTACAAGTCAAGACACTAGCGAAACTGAGCTACGACCCACAACTGCACTCCTCCCAGGGTATGTCCCACAACCCACCCTGTATCGCATATCACTGAGCTATGGCCAGAGCCACACTCCTACCAAGGTATGGCATGTAGCCAATCCTGTGTCACATATCCTAGATGTAAGGGAATATTCATCCTCACTCCTACATATTCAAAAATATGTGCTCCGAGTTAAACTTGTTTCACCATTCAACAAATGCTGACACTGAATGGATCTATGGCACATGGAAAGATACATGATTAGGTTCCACTTGATTAGTAAGGTCATTTAAGTGTCTTTTAGCATCTTTCAAGTTACAACACATAAAATCATAACAAATTCTAAAAATATAAGGGCATATTATTCTTTTCACATATATGACATATAGGGTGTGCACTTGTCACTCTATCACCACATGATACATGTATCATTGCCATTCATAGTATCATTAACAAAGCCACATTCCATGGGATATCAATCCCTCTACTTTATTAATAGGAAACATCCTCTCATGTTAGGACAATAACCATTGTAGGTCCTAAGGCTCAACCACCATATTCCTATATCACCTGCATAATCAACATGCCTCACAAGGGTAGATTCAATCCTTATCTCAAATCATTTCCATCATATCAGACTAGATGTGATAATCAATTCCACAAAACCTACATGGTGAGAAAGTCACAATCAAGAGAGAGATAATCACATAATATCATAACAGTGCATGATAAAGGTATAAACAATACTTATTCACTTTTAGGGTTTATGGTTTCCATTTTTGCTGATTAGGGTCCACAAAGTTAGGGTTAACCAACCACCCTAGAACCCCCACCCTCCATCATCGTGGAGTGTGTCAGGATTTAGCATCATCAGTAGAGTAGATTGGGGATCATACAAAATACCACAACCCATATGTATACATGATCAACGTTAGATATTCATATATGTTTCACAACCACCTACCATCACCACATGTTAACCAATTAGGCACATGGGTCACGACCACCCTCCATAGTATGTTGCAATCGCGACATACACTATGGGTGCCTCGACATACTCCCTCACCATGTCATGACCACCTTCTACATTTCTCACCCGTGGCATTAGGGTTAGGGTTTCACTCCACCCTACAACCATCATGTCGCAACCAAGCTCCTCAAGCACCTCCATGCCGTGACCGCAACACCTCCACACCACCTTGTCGTGACCACCACTCCAAGGCTGTCACCACCAAGCTAAGGCAAGAAGCTAAGGGTTTCAAGGCTAGGCTCCAAAGGTTTCAACCCAAAATCTCTAGGTCAATCACCACCATAAGAAGGGACACCTCGACCAAGGTTAATAAGGTCACAACTACCCCAATGCTCTATATCGTGACCGCGACACACATACCCATGCCTCGACCACCAAACCTCCTAGGTTGTGACAACACCAAGTGGTAAACACCTAGGTAACTTGAAATAGGTCCAAAAGTAAGAACCTTGATCACTATGGAAGGAGACTCAAACAAACCAATCTCCACAAGCCCTAGAGAAAGGGTCCAAGAAAAGCATGACTAAAGGAAAATAACCATAGACAAGATTACAAAAATTGGAACTAGCTTGTCACTTACTTCTAGGTTAAAAAAACAAGCATGGGGGCTAGATCAAGGGTCAAACACGAGGAAGAAACTCCATATCATCATCTCTGCCCAAAACATATACAAGAAGGTTAGGGTTTCAGGTTACTCCCAAACAAAGCATGATAACTCTTCCCAAATGAATTATAGGGTTAAGAATCATGTGATAGGATGATAGAGAAACATCTTATGGAGAGAAAGCAGTAATACAACATATCAAAATGGTGAAAGTAATAGAGAAGGTTTTGTGTAATATAATCTGCCTTAAGAAGATAACCACCAAAACTCCAAGAACACTATCTAAGGGTAGAAGAAGCTCCAACGAAAGGTCCACTCTTGGACACAAGAGAACCTCAAGAAGAGAGAAACACCAAGGTCAAAGGATTAGCTCAAGAAGAGAGAGAAAAACTCCAAAACTAAACCAAAGAAGGAAGGGAGAAAATAGAAAAGAAACTCTCTCTCTCACTAGAGCATCATCTTGGCAACACTTCACCCAAGGCTGAGAAGAAGGAAGAAGATAGGGTAGAAGATCCAAAGGAACACCAAAGAAAGAAGATAAAACAGTCACCATAGCTAGATATGGTTAAGGATCAACACTATCACCCCATGCAAGGGATGAGCCACCTCCAAGGCACTAAGGGCACACCTACTTGCTCCACCAAGCTCCAACGGTGAGAATAAGAGAAGGGAGGAAGAAGGTGGTAAAAAAGAACCACTTGCATGAAGATAAGAGGGTTCATACAACAAAGGAGGAGGGAGGTAAGGCAAAGGATGAGGTGTCAACAAGATAGAGCTCTAAAGGAACACTTGTGCACTAAAAGGACTGACATGCAGCCACATGTAACCACATAAGGTCCACATGTAAGAGATGGTGATACTCCCTAGGTAGGATCTTGAACATCTAAGAAACTGACCCCATGTCACAACTGCAACACACTTAGGGTTCCAAGGTCGTGACACCAAGACCACCCCAAAAAGGCTAGGTCCAAATGCACCTCACCAACCTCCACCTTGACCCACAACAACTTGGTCATGACCACCACACCAAGGGGAAAGTGACATGACTGCGACACCCCACAATAGGTCTAGGTCGTGACCTAGGTCAAGGCAAAACAAGAAGGCCACAAGGTTAAGGAACACAAGCCCTAGAAAACCCTAATCTACACTAAAGGTGATACTACTCAACCAAGAGCCAAATGAGGTGCACCAAAGAACCACACTCTCCCTCAAGAAGACATGAGAGAGAAGGAACACTCTAGAGGTGGAAATTTGTAGATTAATCCCCTATATTGGGTAAATTGTAACTTGCACCAAAACTAGCACAGAAAGCATAAACATCAACCAAACAAGCTCAAATTGGAGACTTATCCTATCCGCAAGCCCTAAACATATCTCAAAGATTAGAGCATGGTTATAAGCACAAGATTAAGTCAAAACAAATAGGATTACCCCAAAACACAAGTCAGGGTCCTTACAAGCCATAAACCCCTAACAAGGATTTTGCCCCAAAATCCTAAGAGAAAAGAGAGGGGTACTTCCTCTTAATCTCCCCCTCAAGCTCCCATGTGGGTTCCTCGAAACCATGGTGCTACCACAGAACCTTCACAAGGACTAGGTCATTCTTCTTCAGCTTCTTCACTCTTCTATAAAGGATCAACACTAGACCTTTAACATAGGACATCTCCTCATCAAGATCCACTTCCATAGGCTGTAACATCAAGTCTATATTTGGATGGAACTTTCTCAACATACTCACATGAAACACTGGATGCAACCTATGCAACTCAGGTGGCAACTCCAACATGTAGGCCACCTTCCCAATGCATGCCACCGCTGGGTAAGATCCCATAAACCTGGGAGACAACATACCCTTCTTCTCAAACCTCAAAACACCTTTCTAAGGAGAGACCTTGAGGTACACTCAGTCCCCCACTTAGAACTCCAAGGGTCTACGACGGTTATCTACATATGACTTATGTCCATCATGTGCTGCCTTCAACTATTATTGGATCACTTTGATCTTTTCTATCATTTGATGTACAAGCTCAGGACAAGAAGCTGGTATTCTCCCATCTCATACCAACACAATGGATACCTACAATGCCTCCCATACAATATTTCATATGGTTCCACGTCGATGCTACTCTGATAACTGTTGTTATTGGCGAACTCTATCAAAATGAGAAGTATGTCGCAATTGCCTAAAAGCTAAAGAACACAAGCTCTCAACATATCCTCCAAGGTCTGAATGGTCCTCTTAGACTGGCCATTTATCTGTGGGTGAAAGGCAGTGTTGAACCTCAACCGTGTACCAAAGCTGTGTTTAGTCACTCCCAAAAGTGACGTGTGAACTAAGGGCCTCTATCAGGCACAATAGTTGCTAGAATACCATGCAGAAGCAGTATCTCACCAACATAGATTTGGGCAAGCTTCTCAGCTATGTAGATCATCTTGATAGGAAGAAAATGTGCTGATTTGGTCAACCTTTCAACGATCACCCAGATGGAATCATGACCTGTCGCTATCCCAGGTAGACCAACCACAAATTCCATAGTCACATGATCCCATTTCGACTGAGTTATATGTAAATATTGCAACATCCCTACAGACTTTTGATGTTCAGCTTTAACCTACTAACACATAGTGCATCTCGTCACGTAACTCAGCCATGTCCCTCTTCAAGCTAGGCCTACAATACATATCCTTCAGATTGTGATACATCTTGGTACTTTCAAGGTTCATAGTGTATATGAATGAGTGAGCTTCTTCCAGCACCATCTTCCTTACATCATTAGAATTAGGTACCACTACGCGACCATGGTAACAGACCATCCCATCATTTGACTCATGGAAGCCATCACGCTTCTCGCTGCCAAACTCCAATCTAATCTGCTATATCATGGTATCAACCTATTGTGCTTCTCTAATCTTATGTATGAGTGTGGAATCACATGTAATTGTCCTAACAATCCTTCTAGCAAAGAAACTTCTAGCTTAACATTCATATGACATAGGGAGATCAACATGTCTCACTTATGGCACACCAAAGAACTCAACTGGGCTCTATCCATAGGAGAAGATGAAGACTTCCTACTCAATGCATCTGCCACAACATTGGCCTTCCCTGGATGGTAATCAATCATGCAGTCATAATCCTTGATTAACTCCATCTAGCACCGTTATCTCATATTCATCTCCTGTTTTGAAAAGATGTACTTCAGGTTCTTGTGGTCTATGAATATCTAACACTTCTCGCCATAAAGGTAGTGTCTCCAGATCTTGAAAGCATGGTCCATGGAAGTCAACTCTAGATCATGGGTTGGGTAATTCTCCTCGTATTTCTTAAGCTATTGGGAAGCAAAAGAAACCACTTACTTGTGTTGCATCAGTGTACAACCCAAACCATGTATGGACGCATCACATAAGACTATGTATCCCTTTCCTTGCTAAGGTAAGACCAGAATCAGTGCACTTGTCAACTTTTCCTTCAACATCTGAAAAGCACACTGACATATGTCATCCCAGACAAACGACACATCCTTCCTCGTCAACTTTGTTAGGGGTAAAGATATAACACTGATGTTCTTGATCAAACTCTTGTAATAGCCTGCCAAACCTAGAAAAATGTGCACTTTTGTCGACATCTTTGGCTGCTCCCACTTTGTCATTGACTCAACCTTTGTAGGATCCACATGCACTCCCTTGGCAAATATAATGTGCCCCAAGAAAGCTACCTTCGTTAACTAGAACTCGCACTTGCTGAACTTGGCATAAGGCTGATGCTGCCCCAACATGTTCAATGCTTGACTAAGATGTTGTTCGTGTTGCTGACTGTCACAAATGTATATCAGGATGTCATCTATAAAGAAAACTACAAACTAGTCAAGAAATGGTCCAAACACCCTATTCATCAAGTCCATAAACATTTTCGGTGCATTCATTAGCCCAAACGGAATAACCATGAACTCATAGTGACTATACCTCATCCTAAAATCTGACTTAGGTATATCATCTTCCTTGCTCCTTAAATGGTGATATCCTGACCTCAATTCTATCTTTGGGAACACTGTCATGCCACACAAGTGATCAAATATGTCATCTATCCTTAGCAAGGGGTACTTGTTCTTTATATTCACCTTGTTTAACTATCTGTAGTCTATGCATAGCCTCGTAGACCCATCCCTCTTCTTTACAAATAGCACTGGAGCACCCCATATAGGCACACTCATCATGATGAAACCTTTGTCAACCAACTCTTGCAACTATCTCTTCAACTCTATCATATTTTTCAGAGCCATACTATACGGTGTCTGAGCTATCAGTTGCGTGTCGGGAACCAGATTGATCTAAAAATCAATCTTTCGGGGTGGAGGAACACTTGGAAACTCCTCAAGAAATACGTCCTCAAACTTTATGACAACTGGTACCTCCTGAATACCAGTACTTCTCACCTTGACATCCAGTACATGTGCAAAAAATGCCTCACAACCCTATCTTAATAGCTTCCCTGCCACCATCGATGATACCAACCATGTTAGAAGAATCTTCATGTCTCCTTGGAAGATCCACATCTTACCATTGTATATAAATGTCGACCACTTGGAACTACAATCCTAGACCACTCTATAGTTATCTAAGGTGTCCATTTCAAGGATTACATCGAACCTATGCATGTCAAGTGGTATGAGATCCACTTGAATGTTGTGCCCTAAAAAGGAGTGGACACAAGAAGGACACACCTCATGCAACACTGCAGAATCAACTAACAGGGTTTCTAACAACAAGCTATCCTTCTTACAACTAATAGGGAAAAGACAATTGTTAAGCACTTCACGAGTGATAAAAGAGTGTGTTGCACCCGAGTCAACCAAAATAGATACAAAGCAAGAAGAAGACAAATAAGAATGAAATAAATCCATCTGACCTGTCACTACTTAGGTTTACTACCACCTCCGACTGACTCATAGCATAGAATCTAGTTGTTACCTCTTACTGCCCCCATCCTCTACTTCCCTGAGCAAACGATCTAGCTTGCGATGCTTGGCCACGTACTCGGCCTCCTGTGCTACTGTTATGTTGCCTCTAAGAGCCATGTTGTCTCTACCTAAGTTGCTCATCATCCCTCACTGGACAGTCCCACTTCAGATGTCCTGTCTGTTGACACTTGTAGCAAACTCAGATCTCAAACTACAGCCTAGTCAGTTCTGTCACTGATAGTGATGTTGTGATGTGAGCTTCAACAGGTGGAAAATTATAGCCTCTACCTTTAATCAGTGACCACTGTGTCGAATCACTAAACTTTTACCACGCTAGCTATGTAGAAAACCTCAACTTCTTAAAGCCTCCTGATGACTACCCCTAGAACATTGCATACCTCTTCCTAGCACTCATCCCCCATTTCTCTATCACTGATCGCTCTATCCTCTAGATAGATTCCAAAAATGTGGCAAACCTTTCTCGATTCTGCAAAGCAGCAGCCGGGGTGGATACCTCAGTGTTCAACCCCTTTTTAGAATGATGAATGTACATGTTCTCTATAGAAGCCAAGTGAGGAAAAAACCGAAGAAGCTCCATAAACATGGCCTCATACTCATTGATCATAATGGGTCCTTTTCGGATCCACTCAAACTGACTCATCTTCTCATCCAGACAGGTCTGTGGAAAGTATCGACTGAAGAACACATTTTGAAACTCTTCCCAATCTACAACCACTCCAGGCCTCTTCTCTTCTTCTATGGCCCACCAATGGCTAATGCTCCCTTTCAGAAGGTACACCACATGCTTAACCTTATCCGTCTCTGGGATGTTGAGGATCTTGAAGGCCTTCTCAAGCACAATAAGCCATAGATCAACATCTGTTGGATTTGCCGTCCCATCATACTCTACAACTCCAACACAGCGAATCCTCTCAAAGGTCTTCCTAGTCCCCAAATATTTTGCATTGGGAACCAGTGCCCTAAGCCGAGGTGTAGGCATCATGTCCACCATATGTGCCATTTGTGTCAAAATCACCCAATCATCAGTGTTATAACAACTATGTTTCAGGATTATGTTTGATGATGTCAAAGCGTACCCAACAACATGTGAGGAGTGTAGTTATTTTAGGTCTAAGAATCACAATAACCACCTTCACTATGAGAGATGACTATGACAACCAATCATGTGTCACACTATAGGTGGTTCTGTCTGATACACTATTCCCTTAACATGTATCTATGTGCTTGGTTTGAGACAACCATCATGAAAAATGAGATTCTATCATCAACTAATCCAAACTCTAGTCTTTAGTGTTACTGGTATCAACTGACACTCTAAATGACCATCTCAACACTTGATCCAATCCTTTGGCACTCCAAATGACCGTCTCACTAAGTGAGTCGATCGGTTGACAGTCAAGTCAGCTAATTTGTTTCTTGAATTGTATACCTATACACTTTATTAATTAATCCAATAATCATTAAAGGTTAAACTCCTCTTCTACATGAGTTCCTATGTGTGTGACCCTATAGGTCCCATATCACGTTGGAAGTGAATGTCCATAACTATGACATCTCAAGCAGAGAGCGGTGGCTAGTTGCACGTGAATGCTACCCAAGTGAATGGAAAGTTGGAGAACAACTTTGACCTACAATCTATGTAAGATGTTGTAGTGATTATATGATTCCTTTGTCTCTAATATCCAAAATGAACTCAAGGCATGGAATCATCATCCTCTCAACATTCAATCCATGTTCCTTGAACCAACAGTAAACTATTTGTGATATATGTGACCTCAATATCATATATTGATTCACATGTGAATGCACGTGCATTCCAATCTTTCTCATCAAGTGGCCAAGATATAAAACAACAGTAGAAGGGACAAATCTCATCTACATCACTCAGAGTCATTCCCCATGTGTCAAAGCTACCCAATCAACACCTTCATGGAAAACCGTATTTTAGAATTACATTTGATGATGTCAAAGTATACCCAATGACATGTGATGAGTGTAGTGACTTCAGGTATTAAAACCATAATCACCACCTTCACTAGGAGTGATGACTATGACCACAATGTTGGTTTCCATCTTTCACTCTCAAGGTGGGTATGTCTGATACATTGTTCCCTAACAATTATATGTGAAACCCTAAACCTTACTTTTTCATTCAACATGTTTAATTATCATACTTAAGTTCTTGAAACCTTAGATAAATCTTTTTAGGTTTTTTTTATATCATATGACAAGCTTAAGTTTTATGTTTGGTCCAGTTTGGACACCGTTTGTGAAAGTTATGCAATTTTGTGCACAATTTAGACTTTTCTAGAATTTACCCAAATTTGAGGTTTTCTTGCAATTTTTCACATGCTTTATGTTCCTTAGATGTTGTATTATTATTCTTGATCCTTTTAGCCATGAGATAGTTGCTTTAAACTAAGTTTAGTGGTGATTCACTCCTATAGTATATTAGGGTTTTACCCTTCATGGATGATGGAGTTGCTAAGTGTGCAACCAAGGAGACCGAAGATTTTGCCTATTTGGGGTGTCAAATGATGGTTCCCCTAGATGTAGGGAGGTTTAAGTTTCACCCTAGAAGTGGTTAAACTGATGGTTGAGGTAGATGTAGGCCATCAATTGATGGTGGGGTAGAATGTAACCTTTTACCCTTTTCTAGTTATATGTGATGGGAAATGGTTCTTTTAGGGGTGGAGACCATGGATAGCTTGTGTTGTATGACCTATGCTCCTCATAGAATCAATGGCAGAATGTTAGATAGAAGGGGGGACCGATGGACCTTCTGTGTTACATGCAAAATAGTCTTTGACACATGACAACCTAGATGGACATCTCAAGCTTCTTTTCTCCCTTATCCATGAGCTTTATATACCCTTCCTTTTACACACAACCAAAACCTTTTGGACCCTTATCTCTCCCCTTCTATTATACCTTCATTATCCCTACTAGGGCAGATAAGGAAGTTCCTAATGAAGAATATGATGGTCAAACTTCTTGCATGTATGGATAGGGCTCATATCTACCCTCATTTAGGGTTTGTAATGCTTCCTTTGCTATTTCTGACCTAAGTTAGTTTCTTTTTCTCTCTTTCATTTCTTTGTCTATTATTCTTCCTCTATCCTTATTCTAGGATGGAACCATGGTTTTCCATGGTGTATCTTGTCCTAAAGTTTGAAAAGCTCACCTTTCTTGCTCTCTTCACCTAGGGTATACTCCCTTCTTGAAGAAGAAGCTTTGTTGACTGAGTTTAGATCTGAAACTAGGGTTTTCTACCCTCCTTTATCGAGTTTCTTTTCTGTTTGGATCCTCACCATCTTCCTAAAGGCAAGTTATATGACTTTCTCCAGGTTTATTGCTTACTAATACCATGGAAGTTCATGCTTTTACTCTAAAAATGAAGATCTAAGCTTAAAGAAGCTACCTTACCTAGGATTTTGATTTATATGATGATCCTTAAGTAGTTTTTCTCCACTATTTGATCTTAAATATTATTCATGTACTCTATTTGGTAGATAAAAATAATCCTATATCTTACTTTTATGTGATCAAATTATGGTTTTTGGTATAACATACATGGCCATGATTAGGGGTTTGGAGCTATTTTCCTCCTTTTCCATGGCAATCTGATGGTTTAGCCTTTGTGTTATTTGGTTTGGCATGGGCATGCCAATTGATGATAGGTACCTTGCTGCTATTTTATCTTTCCTTTGGTGCCTTAAAATGGTCTTAAGTACCTATTGATGGCCTTATTCATAGGGATAAATGGTGGTTCCTTCTATGTACTAATGAACTAGTTTTCCTTCTTTTCCTTGGTGACCGATGGTTGGTACCTATGCATGACTGATGGTTTCTTCCTAGTTGTTGTCTTGACGACTTTAGTCAACCCTAGAACTGATGGTTGTGGTATCTTAGTCACCTATGGTCGATGGTTACGCTAAACCTAATAAATGTGATTCTAAGCTTGAAGAGCACTATCCATTTTAAGAGTTTACGTTTTAGGTGTTGTTCTTGAATAGTTTATAGCAATAAACTAACCTAAGATCTTAGGTATGACTTTCCCAAGATATAAAAATATCTAGGCCTTGTTTATATACCAAATATGGCCCATGGAGATCCTTAAACGATGTATTATATATAGGGTTTTAGTGTTGTTTTAGCTTTTCTAAACCGTAACTCGATGGTTGCTTTTCTTGTTATTCTAGTTTTTCTTAAGTGTGCCAACCAATGGTCAGACTTAGTGATGTTTTATACCTTTTTGGATGTAGCCCAATGGATGGTTTTAGTGGCCTAAGGGATTGTCCAACCTATGGTTATGTTTAGTGTTTTATGCTAATTTTCACCTTCATATAGGAATCGATGTTTGCTTCTTGGTTAGAACTGACGGTGATGACAAATGGTGACAAACTATGGTCACACCTCAGGTCAGTTCAAGACTCATTTATAAGCTCATCAACCGATGGTTCAATACTCTTCTCATAGTATCAACTAATGGTTCCTTAGTTCATGGATTCATGGGTTGAACCTATGATTAAACCTAGGGTTTTGAATAAAGCACATGATACAAGGATTAGGATTTGATGCTTAAACATCAGATGGTTAAGGGTGAAGCTTATAATGTAATTTTTGGGTTCTAATGATGATAATTTGGTTGTCCAATGACCATAAACTTGTAGTCTTACCTTTTCCTTCAAATGAATATAATTAATAAAGCCATGATGAGTTGATATATAACCCTAATCAAGCATAGCTTGTTACACCTAATTTTAATGTGCTTAAGTGATGGTGATTGATTATGACTAGCCCAGTTGAATAGATAATAAAATAATGGTGTAATCTCTTATTGTTATTGAAAACCTAGTATTCTATAACCTGATGGTTACACCATGAGTTATGTGTGGATCCATACTTGAGGAAAACATGGAATGTGATGGTGATGCTTCACCTTATGCATCCATGACCCGATGGGGATGCCATGAGTTAGGGTTTATGAAAGGGTGCTAAACTATAACTTCAATATAACCTATCTTGCTAAATCTAACCATAATATAAATACATAGTGGTGGTTAGTCATGTGACCCTTCCTTGAATGATTAATATAATGATGCAATATCCTTCCTAATGATTGATTGCAACTCTAATGTGTTTACTACTGGTCATCATAGCTTCATGATTTATGCTTTCTTATGCTAATATTGTATACTATCGTTGTGATGATGGCCGATCATATGTCTTCCTTATATGGTGATATAATAAAGGAATTCTCTTAATGCTAAGATAGCCCTACAATGTTATACCAAGAACATCTTCTATCTCTTTAATACAATACCATGTTGACCCTGTGTATCACATGTATAGTGATGTTTGTTGAGCCTTTTTATAAGGCATTGAAAGATAATGATGACCTGGCAAGGAATGATATAATGGTCTTAATGACCTTTGGGCATGGTGGAGCCCTGAATTTGGTGTAATCCTCTTATGTTGACAAGGTTTGAGACCCTATGATATTGTGATAAGGATTTGTATCCAGAGTTAGTGTGATGACAAGTGTAGTCTCATCAATAGTACTATATATGGATGTGATGAGGAACAATAAGTTTCATATGATTTATATCTTCTGAAGTTGTTATATGCTAATGCCTGCTACAGATGAATTAGGGTATGTATGTCCACTTGTTTGATGCATCCTTAATTCACCCAATTGGCATAAATAATCAAGTGAAACCCTAATCATGTAGTGTACTATGTTGTAGAACCATATTCATTGTCAGAACTTGGTGGATGGTGAAATGAGTATTCCTAAGGGAAACTAGGATCGCATATTGTTGAATATATGAGGGCGCAAGTCGAGTACCTCCTAGCATCCAAAATTGCATGTTGTGGAAGATGGTTGCAGTCATGCATGGAATATTGTAATATTGTGAGGTGTGAAAGGCAATAGTATAACTGCATATTGCCTCATATAGAATGGCCATTTTGAGCTTGTTCTCTAGTGTCATGACCTGTACCAAAGGCGGACTAGTTGTTATCAACTTGACTGTATGTCTCTATAGTGGTAGAATTTATTGATATGTCACTGCCTTTTTACTCGCACTGACTGAGGGGAAGAGATCTTAGTTGGCCATCTCTCTTAGATCATGTATGGAATCGAATAGCCCTTCATAGGGGTTAGTTGGACTTTGGGTGGTATGACTCAAACTCCTCATGGCTTAATAAAAGATATAATAAATTAGTGTAGCATATTTTTTAGGGTTATACACAACGCTTCATATTGGTTGATAACCCTTGTTTGTTCTCTTTATATCAAGATGATATATAATACAATAAAAAATGGTAGACATGCCTATGCTATAAAGATGTTCATGTTGTAGACAGCTTACAATGTTAGTATATCATAGTTCAAATTATGATGATAGTTATGATTACATTGTCAATCTATGCCTTTATTATTACAGATGCTTTAACTACTAATCATGCTTATATAGATAGTTTTTGTTTTTGACAATTAGCTCTACTTATGATGTAGATTAGTTCAAATTAATGGAGATGTTAATGTTGATATCTATGCTTATTCTGCCAGATTTATCTATGATAATAGAGATGTTATGCCACTATACTTCTTATACTATTAACAATGCATATGTTAATAACCAAGCTAATGATGATAGTTGCTATCAGTTCCTTCATGTACTTTGTTAATCATCATTGTTGTTAAGCATATTTGTTGTGCATACTTAATCCACTTAAGTTGTTTAATTACTTAAACTATTATAATCAATAATCATTGTTGGAGGTTGTATCTCTTGCTGGGACATGGGTCTCACCCATGTGGTTTGCCACACCTATTTAGGTAATTAGAAACAACGACATCAAACCCATGGTAGTAAGGAGGAGTTACAATGATGAATCTTTAAGAATCTATTAGATGTCAAGTTTGTCCTACGATCATCCCCGTACTCTCAGGTCTGGGAAGGAGAGTTTGTTAATGGTGTTTCAATCGAATCAAGTTTTATTGGTATTCTATTGCATGTACATGTGGTATATATGGATAATGTTTCCTGTGTATATGTATATTTGTTGTGGATGAGACCATGGAAAAAATTGTAAGAGATTCTTGATATAGGTTGAATACAAGTAAGATGTTGGGCTCTTATGAAATTTTACAGAGCATGTTGGTGATATGAAATTGGTACTAATTTATCCTCATTTTTGGATGTGTCATTAATTAGTGATCAATTGTGTTTTGTGTTTTGATTAATTTTGATTAGTGTAAGGACTTTTCATAGTATCTGTGTGCTTGGTTTGATATACCATATCATGACTAATAAGATTTTGTCATCAACCAACACACACTCTAGTCTTATGTGTTACTAGTGTCTATCTACCTTCTACAGTAACAACTGAGTAGGGACATGATAAGAATGTACATAGTCTTGGAATCTATATGATATCATTGTTCAAGCCACATACTTGAAGACATACATCATTACTATTGTCATTCTTTAGCCATTCATAATGTTTCCTCATTATCTCATATCTTAGTAAAACCATAATGAATTGGAAGCTTGCCTTTATAATTATTATTAATCAAATCATCTATGTTATTGTAATGTCCCATGATTTGAGGCCTCAGATAACATGTTCTTAAAGGAATATTTGGACTACCCATATCATCAAGGTGGACCTCCTTTTATGGGAGCCCATCACTAAAGAACTCCATAGTTAAGTGTGCTAAGCTTGGAGTAGTACTAGGATGGGTGACCAGTTGGAAAGTTGACCCTGGCTTGCGTGTGTGTGAGGAAAAAGCACATAGTTGAGGCTAGTGGTGGTCTGTGGGGCCAGTCATCATTCCTGAAACTCTACTAGAGCCTAGGCCAGTGGGCCCGGGTGTTACAGATGGTATCATAGCCAATTCTCCTCCAGTAGGTGGGGCCCACATGGGCATGTGGCATGCCTGTCTTGTGTCGTACGGGCATGTAGGAAAGGTCTATCCATGGTGATGTAGCCATCCTTACGTTGGTATTATGTGATCGGGATCTGGGTGTCCATGGGTGGTGCGTCCCCGCTAGTGGTGCTACACACTAGCCGATTTGACCCGACTAGATGTGCCCCACGAGGTCGAAACACATGGTAGATTCACTTTCAAAATTTATAAACCTAACTAACACACCTACTTCTACTAAAACAACTACACCTGCATGCGCACGGGGCCGTGTCATAGTATAGGAGGGTGGCAAGTATAGGGTCGATTCACAGGCAAAAGAGGGGGCACTAGATCTAGGTTAGTTTTGCTAGGTTCTACTACGGAGACTAGGGTTAAGGGTTTGAAGGTTGATTTTGATTGTTAACTAAGGATAAAAAAGTAATTTAAAGGCAAGAATGAAATCTATGTTAACCCTATACTGAATTAAGACTAAGCAAGCAAGGAAAGACTAAGCTAGGAATGAAAAGGCAAGTTACACTAGGACAAGCAAGAAAGAAGCAAAAGATCAATTAAAGAACTAAACTAGCAGTAACAAGGAAAGATCAAGGCAAGAAGCTAACTAAGAAAGAAAAGAACAAACTAAGCTAAGCAAGCACAAAACTAGGGTTTTAAGCAGTAAAGAGATGTGTGGGCTGTTTAGGGGTATGAACTTATCACTTAAGTTGGGGGGTGACATATGAACATTATGATTTCATTTAGATCATCCAAACCAAACAAAAAGTTAGAGTCTAATGGATTAACCTAAGCTACTAACTGGCCATGGATATGCTAGGTTGTGTATAGGGAACTAGTCCCTAACACCCCCTACTACCCTTACGAGGCTCAATTGGGTTAGGGGTTAGGATCAATCCAATTAGAGTCTAATCAAGTCTAGGTTTCTAGATTAGACATTCCTAGGGCAATTAGGGGTCGAGGGAAGTAATGGGGGTGAAATTAGGGTTTTGGACCCCAATTCCCCCACATTCTAGCCTTGAGAAGGCTCCATGCTAATTGCACTAGAATTACCTAATCTAGATACTTAGATCTCTCACTTAGGTTTAGGGAGATTGATTAGGATGTAGGAAGATGAGAGGCAACCTAGGGATCCAAGAATTGGACCTAGGGGCAAATCCCAAAATTCAACATATAAGCAATTTGCCTAAATTCCTAGGTGATTTCACACACAAACCAACAAGAAATCCATGGAGAATGAGATAGAAATATAATATAATCATTAACAAATGGAATTACAAATTTTACATGTCATTTTCCCCCAACATGGTATCAAAGTAACATATTTTCCCCCAAACAGCCCACCCCAGGGGCCTAGCTACTCATAGAAATGGAAAATACAAAAAGAAAGGAGAAAGAGGTAAAAGAAGCCATGGAGCTCGGAGTAGTGGCTGAAATCCTTCTCTCCAGCAGCTGCAGGGTCGTCCTCCTCCTTCTTCTTGGATGGCAAGGTGTAGAATGGTGGTGGGATGTGGATGGAAGGCTTAGATATGGGGGGTTATGTGGTGGAAATGGTGAAATGGAGTGGATTTGAGGTGGAGGTGAAGTGGAATGGAGTGGAGGTGACAAGGGTGCGAAAATGGGAGTAGAAGGTAGCCAACCCTTGATCCCAGCCGCCACTAGGGCTTATATAGGGATCTAGGGGGTCTAGGGTTAAGTTAGGGGCAAAATGGGGAAAGCAGTGGAAAAGTGGATGGATTTTGTGAGTAGCACGGCCGTGGTGGGGTACCACGGCCGTGGTGGGTAGGGTAGGCCATGGCCATGGTGGTTGGGCACGGTCGTGGGAATCAAAATGGCCAAGTTACATGGTTTTTGTCAAAATGGCCACGGTCGTGGTGGGTCAACACGGCCGTGGTGGAGGTGGTGTGCCACGACCGTGGTGGCTGGCACGGTCATGGTGCTCTGCTGTGCCACGGCCGTTTTGTGGTGCACGACCGTGATTTCTGTCACTGGCACGGCCATTTTGCTGCAGCACGGCCGTGCTGCCTTATGCTTGATTTGGAGGTTGAACCTGTCGATTTCTAAGTGACATAGCACGACCGTTTTGTGGTACCACGGCCGTGCTGGGTCCTGGGGCAGCACTTAAACTGGGATCTTTGGCTTTTCTTGGACTTCTTTGCTTCAATTGATCTTTGGCCACTAGGGGTAGGTCGAGGGAGCATCGAACTTCACTTTGGGCCTCTCCAAGTTCATAGGAACCCTAGGATCGCCCCTTCTCTCTCTTTTCCATCAAGCATGGTCCAAATGCCTAAAAACATGCAAATAATGTCCATAAGTGCATTTTATACAAATAAGAATATTAGGGGGAATGACATGCAATCTAACAGGTATAGATGTGATTGAAGAGCAAAAAGTCACAGGATTAAGCCCTAAAATAGGGCTGAATCACCACCCCAAACTTGAAACATACTTGTCCTCAAGTATGCTCCAACTCAATCTCTCTACAAACTTTCACAAAAATAAATGACAAATGCAATATAAAAGATGATTGTTGCTGAATGGGATCAAAGATGACTAAGTACATCCATTTGACCTCTCTCCTCTCCTTCTTTCACAATCCAATCATGAAAAGAGCACAAAGCATATGAATTTCAAATATAGCGCATAGAATACACAAGTTATCCATATTTCTTCCATTAAGTTCCGGGTAAACTGTTTCATGGTGGCGTTAATCAAGAATGACTAGGAGTGTTGTTTCACATTCATGCATTCAATCTTATATCTCAAATCACACCAAATGACCCACGTGGCTGCAGAAAAGGGTAAAATGAGCTAAGTTTGATGTTTCCTAGCTCAATGGGTATGAAAGTGGAAGAAAGGGTTGCGGTAAGATTTTTGGAGTGTTTTTACACACTCATCTTTTCTTTATTTGAATGCTCTTAAACATGAGCATCCTTTTATTTTATTTTGCTTTTCTTTTCTTTTCTTTTTCTTGCCCTTGGTGTAGATAGGGCATATGGTGGATAGAGTGAAGCGAGGAGATAAAGATATGGCCACCCCAAACTTTTGGAGGTGGCCAAGGCTGATTATGTGTACTAGGGCATCTTTTTATGAGGCGGAGGGGTATGAAGATGGTGGAAGAATAGTCGGGTCAAAGAGGGGTTATTGGTATGATTTTCCACATAAGACATCCTGCATGATAATTAATCCAACACTTCATCCAAGATATCACACCACATGAATGAACAAAATGAATTTGATATATCAAACAAGTAATTCCACAAACACTAAGCGTTCAAAGCTTGCTCAGTTTCACAATTCAACCAATTCAATCACAATCCTAAGAGAGGTGATGCACATGTAAAAAGTCAAACATTGATACCACTTAGCAACAAACAATGGTGATTCACTTGCATTTGTCAAAGGTCAACATTTTAATTCAAAACAGTAGAGATTGGGTCGAAACACAATTTTTAGACAAGAAGTTCCAAATTTGGGCAAAATTGGCCAAAATGGTGCCAAGTTGCCTCCAATCACATCTAAACATATATTATTGAACTTAAAGCAGTAAACAAGCAAATCCTAACTAAAACATTCAAAAATTACCAAAAATCTACATGGTATGCAATGCATGGCAAAAGAGCAATTTTTTTGAAAATTACGCAAAAAATGACAATAAGGTAAACTACATGGAATGTAGGTATGCAAAGCAGTAAAATCTAGACTAGATAGCAGGACAAGCAAAAGAAATGAAAAACAACAAACAAAAAGTAAAATAGCAGATGAGATGCAAAAATGAGGGAAAGAAGAATGAGCGCATACCGCCCTACCACCCCAAACTTTTGAACCATGCTGTCCTCAGCATGACACTAAAGTCTAGGGTGATAGGGTAGATGATAAATGCGGAGGTGGTGGAGGTGCTCCTCCCTACCTGTAGTAGGTGCCCCAGTAGTTAGATTGTGGAGGCGGATAGTTGCCCTGGAATGCTGACAAAGAACCCCACCAATCTTCACCCCAGTGTGGGTTCCTCTGGGCCTGTGCATTTTGGAACTGATAAAAGTGGTTGACCTGATAATGCATCTACTGGTGGTCCAACCACATGGCATCCTGAGTCCTTTGAAAGCCCTCCTGTGTCTGTAAAATCCTCTCCTGCGTCGCCTGAATGTTCTCCAGCTGTGCATGAATGGTACCCATGTCATATGCATTCACTGAAGGCTGTTGTGGCTCTGACGCTCCCATCCTTTCTTCTCTTTTCCTCACCCATCTTGCCGCTCTTTCCTCTGTCGTCTGCCTCTGCTCTGCCGCCTGTGAAGGCTCTCCTAAACCCCCTACAAACCTCACCTCAGGGATTTCCTCTCCTTTGGGGTTCTCCTCCTCGTACCTCCTCAACTTTTGTAGAAAATCTGGCGTTGGTCCATACTGTGCCATGAGGGGAGGAGTATGGTATGGCATCTCTAATGTGACTCCTGGGTAGGGTGGGTTGATTTGGTAAATGATATTCTGATCTGAAACCGTAATCATGGATGAGCGAGCCAGGTAGTGCAAATCAACCAACTTGCCACCCTCTGCCTTTGTATATCCTGTCATGTCATGCCCCAAGGAAGTGGCAATAGATGTTACAATCCCTCCCATTACAAATGGATTTGTGCTCTTGGACGGGATTGTCCTCATGTGATCGATCAATAACGCCCCCAGGTTCACATGTCTCACTTTTTTCATCCAACCAAACACAAAAAGATCTTTGTTGGTGTAGCTGCCTTGATTTTCATACCTACCAAAGATGGTGTTTGCCAACACCTTCTGAACATAGCGGAGAAATGGGCTATGAATACCACTTGTTTTTTATTTCCCTGCTACAAAAGTACTTTGGCCAGTGAAGCACTTCCACATGGCTGGATATGTGGAACTAGAGTCATTTTCTGTCCTTCCTCCATCTAGGAGGGCAGCCATCTCTCCACTTGGGGCAAAAATCTGATTTAGCATCTCTGAGGTTATCTTCCATCTCTTGTCCCCAATCGTTACCTTAATTGCATTCTCGCCATCATTTGTTGCTTTCTCTAGTGTGGCAAAGAACTGTTGCATTAACTCGATGTATGATTCCTGCTGCAGCGTCAATATCTCAAATAGCCCCAATTTTTCCATCAATTCTTGAAAATAGATAAAGAACCCCATTGCCTCCATTGACGCTTGGCATGCGTATCGAGTAGCTAGCACTCTGCATGTCAGGCACCCTGGGTGCTTGGGCTCCTTTTCCCTGTCTGTAGTAACCTCTGGATGTGAAAGCGGGCATTGTGGCGGGCTTGGTTGCTGCTCAACTTCAGGCATATCAGTATCATCTTCATCAGCTAGCACGAGCCGTCGACGTGGTCGTAGTCGTGGCCGCGGCTCAGGCTGTGGCGGTGCTGCGGAGGAGACGAACGGACATGCGGCTGAAACTGACGGCCGCACAGCTGAGGCGGAAGGTCTCTCAGATGAGACAGAGTGTCGGGAGGCAGACGACGGTGGTTGCGACGAAGATGGTGCCCCCCGCTGTGGCTATACGGTGGCTTCTTCAGTGATAGGATCCACTATGGCATCCAATTCTTCCTCCGTCAACTGGGGGTGGCTGTTCCTTGGCTTCCTTTGGTAGGGGATGACACCCCTAGTCTTCTCTACTGCCTTCCTTGAAAACTTCTTCATTCTTGCTCGAAAAATGAAGTGGAATTAGAAAAATTTGGATTTCTCCAAAGAACGGGGCTGTTGGGGTGGAATGGAGAGAAAGTGGTGCGTTTGTGGATGGAAATGGGTGGGATTAGGAGATTAAGGTAGTGGAGATGGTAGGGGAATGATTGGGAATGGTTTGGGAGCGATTTGGTGAGGATTCGAGGGCTGGAGAAGGCGGGCGGAGTGCTACACAGGCGCTAGGGCGTGGAGCACGACCGTTCTGTTCTTCGGAGAAATGAGCAAGTGAATAGAAATTTTGCAAAATCTGAGTTTAAGTTGCTGGAATCGAGCTGCGGCATGGCCGTGCTATGCGGCACGGCCGTGGTGGCTTCATGTACCACGGCCGTGCTGCCCTGGTTCAAAACTTAGTCGATTTTCTCAATTTTCTGATCCTTTCCTTGTTAAATGTGAGTGCACCACCACGACCGTGTTGATGTACCATGGTCGTGTTGGGCACTGTAACAGTAGTAGGATACTCGAATCTTGTTCAAACATCAAAGATTGATCTCAAGCTGATATTCTATTTACTCTTTGTCAAAAATTCATCTATTCTTCTTCATTTCACTCTGTTCTCACCTGCACATATCAAAACTATACAAAAACTATCAAATACGAGTGTGTGTGTGCTTTCTTGAAAAAATGTAAAAACAAAGTAAAAGTATTAATAACATAGATTGGGTCAAAAATTCCCAAACCTAGGTGGGTTGCCTCCCACAAGTGCTGAGTTTCTTGCCTTCAGCTAGGCTTCTTGGTGATTCTTCAAAATTCATCTGTTTGGCATTCTTATGTGTCCATTCTTGCAAAACATGCATCCTTCCTTTGCACTCAATCTATTTTCCTCATCCCTTTGATCACAATAATCATCATTAACTTCTTCACCTTGATGTCCTTCTCTCAAATTCCCATTTGGACTTGTGAAGTGACTATGTACAATATCCCTATCTCAGACTCACCGGGTTGGGGTCTTGTACATGTTAATGTTGATCTTCATGTCCATGAATGAGACTGTCATGGTGCCACTACATACATGAATGTCGGCATCAGCTGTAGATAACAACGGCCTCCCTAAGATGATGGGAATCTTCCTATCCTCCGTCTCCATATCAAGTACAATGAAATCCGCCGGGAACACCGTGCCTTTTTCCTTGTCTATCATCACCAAGACATCATCCACTCTACCCCTAGACACTTTTATGGATCTATCTGCCAACTGGAGAGTGCAATGTGCCGGCTTAAACTTGCCTAAGCCCAGCTCAACATAGACATGATATGGCATCAAATTCACACTAGATCCCAAATCAAGTAAGGACATGTCTATGCGATGTCCCCCTATGTAACTAGGTATGAGTGGGGCTCCTACTTCTTTTCTCTTCACGGGAAGTGAGTGTTGTATGATGGAGCTCACTTGTTCATTCTGTCTCACCTTCTTTAGAATCCTCCATGTTGATCTTCTTTTCATAGTGCATAGGTTCTTGAGGAACTTGGCATATGATGGGATTTGCTTGATAGCATCCAAAAGTGGAATGTTCACCTTTACTTGGCGAAACACCTCAAGAATGTCAACATTGTGCTTTTGCCTCCTTTTCAATTCCGGTGGATCATCTAGTGCTTCTACACATGTAGGATCACTAGTTTTTGCCGCACTTACATGAACATGAGGTGGAATGCTAGGGATGGTAGGACCTGCAAAAGGGATATGTGGTGGATCACATGGAATCCCAAACTCAACATGCGGTATCACAACATCATCTTCAGCAATATCAATCATAGTATCACCACTTGGCTGTCTTTGCTTTACTTTATAAACCTTTCTTTGACTTGCGGGCTACTCAAGAGTTTTTCCACTCCTTAGAACTGTCACGACACTACCTTGCTCATGGTGGAGAGGGGGAGCATGTTGTGGCTGTGGAGGAGGTGGAGGTGACACTTGGGGTTGAAATTGAGGTGGAGAAGGGAATTGAGGGGGATGAGAGAATTGGGGTTGGAAAGTGAAGTTTTGGGAGATTTGAGGTAAGGGATGTGGTGGAGGGGTGTAAGGCTGGGAATAGCCTTGGAATGAGTGAATGGGGGTGTACTTGCATGGGGGGTGGACTATAGAAAAATTGAGAGGAGGGCATGGGTCCAGTTGCTTCATGGTGACTCACGATGGGTCTTGAAGACAATTTTTCCTCTTGGAGAGCGATTATAGAAGATAGTTGCTCTATTCTCTCTTCTAACCTTGCAACATCTCTTTGAACATCTTCAAACACTCTCAATCTAGAAAGAACCTCTTCCTCAAACCTTGAGCTGTATGTGGGACTTTGTGGTTCCTGGTTGTTATAGGAGTGAGGTGTCTTCTTTTCTTCCCCATAGAACTCAATAGAATTGACCGGGTGGCAGGGAGCATTTGTCACCTGGTTCTTCATGAAGTTCACCATGTCACCAAGAATCTTCATCACTTGCGGGCTTGAGTCATCATGAGTAGGAGGTGTCTCACCAAAGGCATACCCCCTTTCATTCATCATGCTAGAAGCTCAAATTCTTGATCCTTCAGCCAACTGCTCAAACAAAGGCCATATCTCCTCAGGTGGCCTGGCCATGAAAACTCCTCCACAAGAAGAGTCCACTGTGTCTTGATCCTTTAGAGACAAACCAGAGTAGAATGATTGAACTAGCTGCCACAAAGGGATCTCATGGTGAGGACACTCTCTCAACAGCTTCTTGAATCTCTCCCATGCATCATGAAACTGCTCATTTCCCATTTGGCTAAAACTTGTCACAGAATGCCTCATTTGTGTCAACCTTTCTATAGAGTAGAATTGTCTCAAGAAAGCATTCTTCATTGTTTCACAACTCATGATGTCCTTTCTTGAGTCATACCAGTCTTTAGCTATATCTTTGAGGGAGAAAGAGAACAAGGTCAACTGAATTGTATCATCACTAGCCGTCGACGTCCTGAAGGTGGAGAATACTTCAAGAAAGGAGTCCAAGTTCTTGTAGGGGTTCTCACTCTCTAAGCCGTAGAAGATGGGCAGGATCCCAAGAAGACCTGGAGGAATAGAGAATTGCTCCCCTGACATTTGGTCAACCCTGCTAGCAATTGGCAATTTGTAGTTGCTAGGCATGAAGTAGTCTTGAAGCGGCTTGTGAGGTGCATTTTGGTCTTCCATCTTATTTCCTCCCAAATGGCTTGTCACATGCACAAATCACAACCAAGTAAAAGAAAGCAAGTTAGTAAACCAATATACACAAGAAATGCAAAGAAAAATGAATAAAGAATAGCAATGATGAGGGCAGTAGGAAAAGTCAAAGCTAAACTCACTAGCTAGGCCGAGTACCTCTAATCCCCTGCAACAGCGTCAGAAAGCTTGGTGCATCCCCGCTAGTGGTGCTACACACTAGCCAATTTGACCCGACTAGATGCGCCCCACGAGGTCGGAACACACAGTGGATTCACTTTCGAAATTTATAAACCTAACTAACACACCTACTTCTATTAAAACAACTACACCCGCAAGTGCACGGGGTCGTGTCATAGTATAGGAGGGTGGTAAGTATAGGGTCGATCCACAGGGAAAAGAGGGGGCACTAGAGCTAGGTTAGTTTTGCTAGGTTCCTACTATGGAGACTAGGGTTAAGGGTTTGAAGGTTGATTTTGATTGTTAACTAAGGATAAATAAGCAATTTAAAGGCAAGAATGAAATCTATGTTAATCCTAGATTGAATTAAGACTAAGCAAGCAAGGAAAGACTAAGCTAGGAATGAAAAGGCAAGTTACACTAGGACAAGAAAGAAAGAAGCAAAAGATCAATTAAAGAACTAAACTAGTAGAAACAAGGCAAGAGCAAGGCAAGAAGCTAACTAAGCAAGAAAAGAACTAACTAAGCTAAGCAAGCACAAAACTAGGGTTTTAAGCAGTAAAGAGATGTGTGGGCTATATAGGGGTATGAACTTATCACTTAAATTGGGGGGTGACATATGAACATTATGATTTCATTTAGATCATCCAAACCAAACAACAAGTTAGAGTCTAATGGATTAACCTAAGCTACTAACTGGCCATGGATATGCTAGGTTGTGTATAGGGGAACTAGTCCCTAACACCCCCTACTACCCTTACGAGGCTCAATTGGGTTAGGGGTTAGGTTCAATCCAATTAGAGTCTAATCAAGTCTATGTTTCTAGATTAGACATTCCTAGGGCAATTAGGGGTCGAGGGCAGTAATGGGGGTGAAATTAGGGTTTTGGACCCCAATTCCCCCACATTCTAGCCTTGAGAAGGCTCCATGCTAATTGCACTAGAATTACCTAATCTAGCTACTTAGATCTCTCACTTAGGTTTAGGGAGATTGATTAGGATGTAGGAAGATGGGAGGCAACCTAGGGATCCAAGAATTGGACCTAGGGGCAAATCCCAAAATTCACACATATAAGCAATTTGCCTAAATTCCTAGGTGATTTCACACACAAACCAACAAGCAATCCATGGAGAATGAGATAGAAACAGAATATAATCATTAATAAATGGAATTACAAAGTTTACATGTCATTTTCCCCCAACATGGTATCAAAGTAACATATTTACCCCCAAACAGCCCACCCCAGGGGCCTTGCTACTCATAGAAATGGAAAATACAAAAAGAAAGGAGAAAGAGGTAGAAGAAGCCATGGAGCTCGGATTAGTGGCTGAAATCCTTCTCTCCAGCAGCTGCAGGGTCGTCCTCCTCCTTCTTCTTGGATGGCAAGGTGTAGAATGGTGGTGGGATGTGGATGGAAGGCTTAGATATGGGGGGTTATGTGGTGGAAATGGTGAAATGGAGTGGATTTGAGGTGGAGGTGAAGTGGAATGGAGTGGAGGTGACAAGGGAGCGAAAATGGGAGTAGAAGGTAGCTAATCCTTGACCCCCAGCCGCCACTAGGGCTTATATAGGGATCTAGGGGGTCTAGGGTTAAGTTAAGGGAAAAATGGGGAAAGCAGTGGAAAAGTGGCTGGATTCTGTGAGTAGCACGGTCGTGGTGGGGTACCACGGTCGTGGTGGGTTGGGTAGGCCATGACCGTGGTGGTTGGGCACGGTTGTGGGAATCAAAATGGCCAAGTTACAGGGTTTTTGTCAAAACGGCCACGACCGTGGTGGGATCAACACGGCCGTGGTGGAGGTGGTGTGCCATGGCCGTGGTGGCTGGCACGGTCATGGTGCTCTGCTGTGCCACGGCCGTTTTGTGGTGCACGACCGTGATGTTTGTCACTGGCACGGCCATTTTTCTACAGCACGGCCGTGCTGCCTTCTACTTGATTTGGAGGTTGAACCGTTCGATTTCTAAGTGACCTAGCACGACCATTTTGTGGTACCACGGCCGTACTGGGTCCTGGGGCAGCACTTTAACTTGGATCTTTGGCTTTTCTTGAACTTCTTTGCTTCAATTGATCTTTGGCCACTAGGGGTAGGTCGAGGGAGCATCGGACTTCACTTTGGGCCTATCCAAGTGCAGAGGAACCCTAGGATCACCCCTTCTCTCTCTCTTCCATCAAGCGTGGTCCAAATGCCTGAAAAACATGCAAATAATGTCCATAAGTGCATTTTATACAAATAAGCATATTAGGGGGAATGACATGCAATCTAACAGGTATAGATGTGATTGAAGAGCAAAAATACACATGATTAAGCTCTAAAATAGGACTGAATCAGTGGGCCATGTTGGGTCTGCATTGAAATGGGGAAATATTATGAGCCCATATAGTTGAGCCTTTATGAGGACGTCAAGAGTCCAATTGGGGAGGATTCTAATGTCCCAAGATTTGAGGCTCAAGATATCATGATCTTAAAGGAATGATTGGACTACCGATATCACCAAGGTGCACCTCCTTTTTTGGGAGCCCATACTAAATAACTCCATAGTTAAGCGTGCTCATCTTGGAGTAGTACTAGGATGGGTGACCAGTCGCAAAATTGACCCTGGCTTGCACGTGTGTGTGGACAAAGTGCATAGTTAAGGATAGTGGTGGTCTGTGGGGCCAGTCATCATTCCTGAAACCCCACCTAGGCCAATGTAGAAGCTAGGACCCTGAGATATTGGGATTGAAAGTCACCTTGTACACTTGATTCAATAACTCTATTTATGATCTCCCCAAATTTGTGATCAATAGGATGCTTTACAAATTTGTGGCTCATAAGATGACTTTGAATAATATATGAATTGACCTTGATACTCAATTTCTCGATGATGAAATGATGTTGGCACCAAGTTAGTTATGATATGAAACATGGAATCCCAATTATGATGATTGTACTACTTGAATGTTGAGGACATGATTTTGATTATATAGTTGAAAAATGTTCTAGTATATGAGGATACATTTTGGATTTTGGATAATCCCAATTTTGATGATGTTTTTGAATTTTGTGGACAAAATTCCTTATAAGGGGGGAAGGATGTGACAAAGTGGATTTTTGCATTTTAATGAAATAATTAATCTTTGACCTCATTATACTTACTCATGGTCTCAACTCATTTTTCTTAGCTTTGTAATCATTGTTGAGACTCAAATTCAAAATATGGTGATCAATGTGAATTTTATACACATTATAACACTTGAAATTTGACTAATTCATCAAATTGTGCAAAGAAGAAAATTGATCCATCAAACTTCATCTTTTGGATCTCAAACTTTTTATAAATATTGTCCATAATTTTGTGGAGCTATGATCCACATTTCAAGATTTCACTTCATTTGGACATTCGTAAAATTTTCTATGAATTCTTGAAGATAATGTATTGAAAATTCACTTATTTGCATTCTATTTGCTCTCTTTTTGACTTGTCCAAGTCAGCAATCCATGGCAAGAGATCGGGGGTAGGTCTCATCCCTTGGATCTCTTTCCCATGGATCAAAGCTTGATTTGACAGCCGCTGAGTTGTCACCAACCTCCAGCTGATTAAGGGGAGGTGTTAATGCAACCCAATGAAGCAAAATCACGCCCTTGACCAAGATTTCAAGTTTCTAAGCGAGCCAAAATGCTTGCCTCACATTTTCAAACTTAGAAAACTCTATTTTGACAAGCTTTCATGCACCCTTGTGCCACCAAAATGATCTCTTTGCTCTCCTCTATCACTCTGACAGCTATGGCTGCACCTAGATCTCAAACTAGCCCTAAACCTACATCTCGACCCTTTAAATTGACCCCCAAGATCTGAAGTCACCCTACCTCACTAAAACCCTTGTTTCTGTGCCCTCAAATGGCCTCGAGCACCCTTTTTCCTCCTCATTTTCTCTTTCTTGCTCCACAACGCCACCCACGCCGTCACCTTGGGCAATCCTATTGCTCGCCCCTCTCCTCTTTCTCTGCCCCCCATCGAGTTCGTGGGGCCGAGGCAAGCTCGATCGGCACCTCGACAGCCTCCTTTGCCCTCTCCTACTCCCAGACATCCCCCACTCCGGTGAGCCTACTGCCCTGCCTACATGGCTCACTCGAGACCTGTGCGTATGGGAGACAGACATGCATAAACCATAGGTCAAGGGACTTGGACTTGATCCAATACAATCACAACCAAACTAGTCCAAATGACCAGCGAACCCGATTGAACCAGGCTTGAACCTGACCAATGAGCAAGTGAACCACCGCGTTCCATCCACTGACATGTTACAATCTTAAGCCATCCTTTTAGGGATTGAGCGGCCCTCAATTTTCACAGATAAGGTATTTTGCCTCCTCTCTACGCAAAAATTGCAATAAATAGTCAGATCTTGTTTTAATCATAATAAATGCATCCTAGATCCAAAAATTACAAACAAATAGTCAATTTTGATAAAACGAAATCCAATGAATCATTTAAAAATGCATTGAACCCTAATTCTAGACATTTCTCACTGATATCCACAGGTTTTGTTTCTTTTCTCAATTAACTTGTCAAATGACTATAATTTGTGATTAGACTTTGAAAACCCTAATATTTTCTTATGATGTTCATATTGAGACTATAAAATCATAACTTCATTAGTGAAGTTCTATATTTATAATTGTTGACTTGATCTTGAATATGATGTTGACATCATAATAATATGATTGTCCTAAATCTTATGTCATACTTAATCCTTTGACCTAATACTTGATCCTGACTTTACTCATTATATTATTCAGAACTTGATCTAATATTAAACACCAATGATGTTAGAATATGATGATGATCTAAAGACTTGATTATGACTTGCATATTGACCATGATAATTAGGGTTAACACATAAACCTAGAATACCTAGGTGGGTCATTCACACTTGAAACATAATTGACACTTGAATAATATTGAACATCTTGATATAGTTGATCATAAGTGAATTACCTAACCCCAGGATAAAATAGGAATGAGTAACCCTAATCTTGAATCTTGAGACATGATATTCTAAACATCATGAACTTGACCTTTGATCCAATCTTGATGATTTAGGGTATGACTAGAAGGGTTGATCTATTGATTCGAATATTGATTATACTTGAAATCATCAGTTAAAGGTACACTATTATGCCTTCTCCTTGGTTGTATTGAAGACACTTTTTAGGTACTTCTTAATTGAATACTTGGCTATGTAATTTGATTGATCTACTGTTCCCTATGATTAGTCTTCCATTTTTCATATATTGTATTTTGATAAAACATTAGAAAATAAATGATATTTCTAATTATGATTGTTCGTATATTGATAATGATGATGATGTTGATAATGTTGATATTGAGTGCAAGCGACCTCCTCATTTGGAGGTGGGACTTGTACATTGGTCTCCTACCTCATATGGAGCTAAGGAGCCTGGTGGCCTCCCCCATCGCGTTGGGGTGATAGAGTTACACAAAATATATAAGCATGCTTCTTGATTATAGCATAATCGGAACTCGTTATAAAAACTACTTTGCTTGAAATAAACATCTTGTCGAATAAATGTTGGTTTTGGAAATTGCTTGTTACACTTTTCAATATAAGTCCTTCCAAATATACTCTTTTTCTATAAACCATTTTACTTGTTTTTATATAGCGTATCATGCAATTGCATTGACTTTATGTCTTGATTTTCTTGATTTTAGGCAAGACATTGGAACCTTGACTATGTTGCTTCTGCACTCATATACTCTGATGGCAAAGATTGATCTACAATATCTCCTATATTGGGTTAGTTGTTTTTTAAATTTCTAGGTTTTTGAGTTATTATTTCTTCTTGTATATGCCAGTGTGTTAGATCCTATCGGGCCACTAACGGACGGGCATTTCAATCATGGAAATATTGCAACAAGTTTTCTCAATTTATTTTCAAATTTTAGTTGTCCCTTCCTTAAGCTACCCAAAATAGACAGAGTATATAGATCAAGTCATGACACCTTAAAGAGAATGACAAGATGATAAGTCATCCTATTTCCTTCTAATATGTGGCTTGCATGTGTGTGAGGACAAAGCACGCCGTTAAGACTAGTGGTGGTATGTGGGGCCATTCGTCATTCCTGAAACTCTACTAGAGCCCAGGGTAATGGGCCCGGGTGTTACAATTGCATGCCATGTCAATCATCATATGATTGGTTCTCTTGGCATGCCTTACCAACAGACTCCCACTTGCACTTAGAGCATATCACCTATGCATCTCATTCTTAGTGATCTAAACATGTCCACCATGTTTCTGCTGTGCAAGTGCTAATCCAGTAGGTTAGCAACATTTTGATATTAGTCAGTATATTGCATGTTTCTTATCTCTTCTCTATGAGATGAAACTATCGTAATATGGTATCTAATATTCCTCACCTAACAATTAGCTCCATTGTTGTCTCAATATCACTACCGAGTCATCAATGGCTAGACCATATATCAGTTCGTCATATGAACTTCTAGTTCCCTACAATATGACTCTATGTTCATAACACAAGTATATGCAACTTCTGTTGTAGAATATAATAATGGCTATTAGTTCAGAACCCTTCCAATTAACATCATTTTTTTCTTTAAATCAAACATATTTTATTGCAATCACATTTGTCATATTGGAAGCTTGCATTAGTGTAACCCTTTACACCCAACTCTTCTTTTATTGATATCTATGTTGAATAGAAATCTATCGTTAAGTACTTCACAAGTACTAATGGTTATCTTCAGTGACATTCCAATATCCCTTATTATAATTTAATATCATTGTATCATGTCCAATACATACAAGATTATAAGGTATAACCAAATTTATAGCATTCATGATAGATCCATCACTACAACTTATGGCATCTTATCTATGATATTTCCATTCTTCACAAGAATTAAAATATATTGTTCATGAGATACTAATCCAGATTCTCTTTCATTGAATCCTTCATGTTGAATTCTTCCAACATCTTGCTATTATGTGTGCTCCAACTTATGTTGTGAAACTTTTAAGAACTATCTCTAAAGGTCTTGATCCCTATCGCATAGTGTGTTTCACCTAATCCTTCATTGTTGAAGGTGTATCCATGCCAGTTCTCAGTATTCTCATTTTTGAGATATTATTCCTCATCATATGTGGAATATCCATATATGTTCCCACTAAATCTTTTGTAATAACAAATTTCATCTTTTATGTTGTTCAAGTTGAACTCTTTGACTATCTTGACAAGTCAGAAGATCCCATATCTGAGATGTTTGTTTCAATCCCAGATAGAGTTTTGTAGTTTATAGACTTTATTTACATTTATTAAGTTCTAAAACCATTTTGGTTGTGTCAAATACATATCTTATCATGTATTCCTTTAAGGAGTTTAGTTTAAATCGTCAAATGCCAAATCTTAGAGTTTATTTTAACTACAACAACAACAATGATAATTTGTAAATAAATTTATATCATATTCAACAACTTGAACTCATTAGAAAACCTTTTCAACCAATTTTCCTCTTTTATGTTATCCATGTAGATCTTTCGCCACAAAACCATACTGCACCTTTTAGGTATTACCCCTTTGGGTGGAACTACCAAGTTCCTGCCTTGTTAACTTACATGGACTCCAAAATGGCTTTAGGCCATTACTAGTTTATGGTTCTCAATAGCTTCTAGTTGGTTAATTGTCTCATATTCTTATGAATACCCTATCTGAGTTGTTGGATTCACAATACTCCAATCTCAGATATGTTCCACTAGAACTATTTGTTCCGTGTCACAAGATGAACTTGAGATTCCACTACAACTTGAGATTCTCTTTGTTCTCATTGTATCTCTTAGTTGACCTCGAACATTTCGAGTTCTACTTTTACTCCCACTGATTCTTTAGGAACTCGGCTATCCTATCAACAACACACTTTTGTTGCTGGATTGGGATTAATGGTAACCTTCAATAGTTATGGTTTGTGGACAAAACTTCTTAGAAACTCCTTTTCTCAATATAGGTTTCAACCCTTTAGACATATTGTGACATTCCCATCATATAAAAAATGATGTCTTATAAACCATTCAGATGGTACCTCATTTAGTGATAGGTATATATTTATGAGGATATAAGAAGACTAGATTAATTGATAATCATATCATAACTCTTCATTGTATGATTCCTTTATTTTGACACATCATCACGTTCAGATAGATTTGACTTATGAACACTATCAAAGTTCTATCCTAAAGGCTCTCAAAGTATTGAAATAAAGTATCTCAACATTTGATCTTATCAATGATTCTTAATGATTTTATCAAAATTATACTTCATTTATAATCTACTTAAACACTTCAAGATATTTATTTTTCCTATTTTACTAAGTACATATCATCGTATTACAAGTAAATGAAATGAAGTGTAAGTAACTATCTATAGCATTCATTTCATAAGATCTTTATGCATTATATGTATGAGGTCCGTGGGATACCTTTTTCCCATTGCATTTAGTAAAGGATGTTATGTCACGTTGTGCATAAGTAAGACTTGTAGATTTCTGTAGGTTCAATAACCAAGGGGTTCTAGATCAACATCACCATGGATTCGAGATATGCATTTCTTATATATACGTCCAAGGTGACTATTTCTAATGATTGTATTTAATTATCAGTGTTAATCCTTTGGTATTAATGTTATAAACATACATCTTAATATTCTTCCATTCAAAGACCATTTACATGAATGGGCATTTCCATACAAGATCATATGTCTGGAAATAGAAACATTAACAACTCACTTTATTAATTTACCTTCCTTGTCATACAAGATGCATAATGCAAATGTTTCTATTTTACTGACATAATGAAATAGCAGTTATACTAACTCTATTACATGCCCGTTGGGCTAAGGTTAATTTAAATATAGACTTAAGCTTTAGAAAATATTGCTCTGCATTTTCCATCCTTGTCCTTTCATGAAGGTTTTCACTTCTTATTAGATCTTGCACATCAAGTACGTCAGATCTCTATCTAGTATCATATACCAAGAAGAAGTAATCAATTTATCTTATAACATGTATACCTTGAGTGGAGGCATCCGTGCCTTCTTCTTCTTGTTTAGTTCCTATAACCAGAGAGGGAAATTTCTTTTCAAATGTCTAGGCTGGTGACAATGGTGAAATTTGTCTCTTTTATTTATTCCTCCCTTTGCCTTGAGATCTGAAGACTTGGGCTTCTGACCAATTGCCTTTTCCATTAGACTTCCCCATTGTCTTTCTAATCACCATCACATGCTTGGGATTGTCTTTCTTCATTTGTATCTTAGCTATTCTGAACATGCCCAACAACTTTGTCAACGACTTGTCAAATTTGTTCAGTTGCAGTTCATGACAAACTAACTATATGACTCTGGAAGGGACTACACAATCCCATCCATGGCCAACTCTTAACCCAAGGGGAATCCCAGTCTAGCTAGGTTGTCCACATACCCAATGAGCTTGAGTACATGAGGACCCACACTATCTCCTTCTACCATGTTGCACTTGAACAATGCCTTAAAAACATCATATCTCTCTTATCTTGCTTGATCGTGTAACAAGTTCTTGAGATGTGTGACCATCTCAATCACAACCATGTTCTCAATGTGCCTTTACAACTCATTGTTCATGGAGCATAACATTATACACTTGACATCCATGACATCTTTAGTATGCTTCTTATAAGCATCCATGTCATCCCTTGGTGCATTTGGAAAGGGTTCATCTGGATTTGGCATCTCCAAGACATAGAGCTTGTGGTCCTCTATGAGAATGATTCTTAATGTCCCGATATAGTCATGGAAGTTGTTCCCATTCTACTTATCCTTCTCAAGGACTAATTGTAGAGAAAAATGATTATTGTTAGACAATCTTCTCTTAGTTCAAGAAACATGAGTTCAACACTGAAGGATGACTTTCTATGCCTCGAGTTCACTCTTGATATTAGACACAAAGGAATTATACGATCACTGTAACACCTTACACAATGTGTAGGTTGAAGTTTTTCTCCAACTTTCCATTCACTTGGGTAGCACTGATGTGTGACTGGGCACCATGCTTTTCTTGTGATTCCATAAGTTTGTTATGGACATTCAATGCCAACATGATATGGGACCCATAGGTTCACACATAAAGGAACTCATCTAGAAAAGGAGTTTTATCTTGAATGACAATTAGATTGACAACTAAAACATTTAGGTATTCAATTCATCCAATAGATCAATGGATTGGTTGAATGGACTGCCAAAGATCATCATAGTGGGTGAGACAGTCATTTGGGCATGCCAGATGGGCGTCTCAAGTGTTGACATGTTCGTTTGGATGGCTAGGCTAATCGCAGTTTGAATAGGCTAAGTTATGCCCTTGAACTGATCGAATCATCTCATATTCTCAAGTGGGTCATCTAGATCACTGAGACGGGCATATCTCTTGGGTGAGACGGATCAGTTGGGCCGAATGAAGGTTCTTCATGTTTTCAAAACTTTTTAATTGCACATTACTTGTGGTCCAAGGAAATTAATATGTGATATTAATTGGAATCAAAATTGCCAAATTTGTGTGTGGTTGAGAAACTACCAAATGGCCGTCTGGCAGTGCGAGATGACCGTATTACACACTAGATGGTTGTCTGGATGTTCCAGACGACCATCACATGTTTTATAGGTTGCAAAAATTCAAGATCTTCCGGCCCCTTCCACTTCCACGCAATCTCGTACAAACTGGGAACCCTGACCCTGACTTCACCTATAAAAGGATGGGTATTGGGGGCTTCCCAAGACACAACACAGACAACTAAGAATTCGTTCCTATGAAAACTATTGTCCTCTCTGGTTGTGGTAACCAAGAGATCCCAAGCAAGTCCTACCCGGTAAGGGAGGGATACCAAGGGAGAGAGTAACTGAGATCTTTGTTAGTGGGAGAGCATGTCGGGTATGTTAAGAATAAAGATACATGTTAGGGAATAGTGTATCAGATAGACCCACCTTGAGAGTGAAAGATGGTTTTGTGGTCACAGTCATCTCTCATAGTGAAGGTGGTGATTATGATTCTTAGATGTGAAATCACTACACTTCTTACATGTCATTGGGTACGCTTTGACATCACCAAACACAGTCCTGAAAATGTGTTGTTATTACAATGATGATTGGGTGACTTTGACACATGGGCATAGAATGTGAGTGATAGATATGGGATTTGTCCCTCCTACTAGAGTATGATATCTTAGATACTTGATAAGTGAGATTGAGAAACACATGTACATGCACACGTGAATCAACATATGATATTGAGGTCACATTATCTCATACAATCTACTCTTGGTTCAAGAAACATGGATTGAAAGTTGAGATGATGACCAACCATTCCTTGAGTTCATCTTGGATATTAGAGACAAAGGAATTATACAATTACTGTAGCATCTTACATAGATTATATGTTGAAGTTGCTCTCCAACTTTCCATTTCATTTGGGTAGCACTGATGTGTGACTAAGCACCGCTCTTTGCCAACATGGTATGGGACATTCACTGCCAACAAATATGGGACCTATAGGGTCACACACATAGGAACTCCTATATAAGATGATATTGATATTGAACAACAATTGGATTGATTACTAAAGGATTTAGGTATTCAATTCACACAATTGATTGCTCAATTGGCTGACCACGTTTGCCAAGCAACCATCTCACTGAATGAGATGGTCGTTTGGGCATCCATATGGGCATCTCAAGTAGTTGAGACGGTCATTTGGGGGTAAGGTTGATCGAAGATCAACTTTGTAACCCAGGAGACTCGTAAGGCTTTCGCTGAGTCCAACATCAGAGATCAATTTGGCTAAGTTTTTCCCTTAAACCGACTGGTTCAATGTGATTGAACTGACCGCTTCAACTCAACTCACCAGATGGCCATCTGGGTGAGTGAGATGGGTGTCTTACCTGGGTGCGATGGCCCATTTGGGTTGATGAAGATTTGAGATGTTTCCCAAATAGTTTTGATTGTTCTTTACTGGAGAAACAAGAAAATTAATATTAGATATTAATTGGATTTGAAATACCCAAATTCATTTCAGATTGGGAACTGCCAAATGGCCATTTCGTAGTGTGAGATGACCGTCGACGGCCTAAATCATACATCCAAAATGGAGCGGATCTATAGTACTCAAACTTTTTAGATTATAACCTAACACTTAATCCCCCGCAACTATTATATAGGGCTCGATGTAGTATTTGGGGTTGAACCACATAGACATGGTTGGTAAGTGTTAAATACGCATAGCCTCACACTCTTACACTCCAAATGAAAAAGGTGGATTAAGGGGGTGTTCCCTAAGGAACAATGATGCTCCAGAAAAAACAAAGAAAGGCAAAAGAAAGAAAATAAAGGAAATAGAAAAACATTAAACAAGAGGTAACAAACAAAGGTATGGAAGGAAACTTGGATCAGGTTTCACCTACTAATGTCTCTCTCCAACATGAAAAACTAAAACCCCCTCGTATACTCCTATCAAGATTACAAACAATCATAAAAAACATCTATTCCCTCCTCTCTCAACATTAGGAAAGATCTAGGTTTTAAGGTGGTCTCTCTCTCGAGATGATGGCCCAACAACCACAAAGAAAACCATATGACCATTAGCTTTAGTATTCCAACACTTTCATTCATTCATACTACTCCATAACACGAAATAAGGTTGGTACTATTCTTTCGAGGTACCAACAATTAAACATCACAAAATGGTAGCTAAGCATACAAGTGAAACATTGAGAATAAGAGTGTGGAGATAATCTTAATAAGAGCATATATATAATCAAACGGGAGTAATAATATACATGTTGGGAGAGTCTTCGTGGATAATCTCAACCCAAGTTAAATGTTTATCAACACATGTTAACGGGAAGCATAACAGCTTCACAGAAGGATAGATACATCAATAACCATGAAGAGGGAGAGCACATCATGATGGAGATGATAGATCTAGATAGAGAATCAAAAAGGTGTTACACCAACTATACTTTTTCAAGTCTAGATCTATAGTGGGTGTGGTTGTCACAGCTTCTTCCTTCAAAGAAGGGGACGATTAATCTTCTCTCTCCTACAACTTTCATCTTCATAGATCCAAGATTGATGGGTATGAATGTGGATGTGGATAATTTAGGAATTTGGCAGCACTTCATGGTCCTTCATGATCTAATGATTTGACAGGTTGAGGTGGGGGGTCTATTTATAGATGTTGCCCACTGACTTAACCTTTGGGATGCAGACACGAGGTATAGATAGGTCGCGACCTCAATCATGATTGTGGCTCACTGGCTATTTGCCTTGGTTGAGGGGTGGCCTCAGTTGTGGTATGCTATGGAGTTGTCTCGGTTGAGGGGAGGCCTCGATCACAGGGCATCACTTCAGTAAGAGGGAGGGGCCCTGATCGCGGTATGGAGTTGTCAAATAGAGGCAATGACCATGGACATGACATTAGTGGGTTGTACAACCGCGGTCATGGCACAACATGATCTGTAAGAGTAAGAGACGTATGAATTCAAGGCTTTGACACTAAGACACTAAAATAAGTAGAGAAATCCATAAAATGTATCCTAGGGAAGGCATAAATCAAATGCAAAAAGTACACAAAATGAGATGTTATCAACTACTCCAAACTTAGGATTGAGCCTATCCTCATGCTAACGGGTAGGCTCAAAATCATAAAGAGATGAGTTATGGGTAACAAAAATTTTAGAAAAGCCACCATTACAAAGTTATCTCATTCGTACATCAAAACTCTCGTGGTATGTATGTTTTAAATCCTGAAATTCTATTTCCTCCCTTTTGTATACAGAGTTGCATGACTTTGAATCCTTGCCAATGCCTTTTTGTACTAAAGGGATCTCTGTCTCAATGACTTCCCCCTTCTCTGCTCTAGGTTGCTAGCTATACTTGTACAACATCACCTTGAGGGGTAGCTTTCATGCCCTTCCTTTATTTTAGTTGCCCCTATGCTAATGTGCTCTAGTAGGTTTTAGGCTTTAAGTGTTTTCCTACACTCGTCAATTTCCCTCACCCATAGGCTATCGTAGGGACACTGTTACCCCATGGGATCCTGACGTTAAGTCAATTGGTTGCGCGAGGGTTGCTTGAGAGTGGAGGTGGATATACTTGGCTTTAGGATTCCAGTTACGGGCATGACATATCTGCATTCATGAGTGCAGTAAATCATCGGTCGTGTGGGGTCCTTCGACATCTTTTAGGCACAACTCTCAATATTTTTTTATTTGTCTTTCCATATCTCCTCTTAGGTTTGGGGGAAGGGTTTTTGAATGATTTTCTGGGTGGCCAAGCCTCTTTTCATCCCAAAGTAGGGATAATTAAACCCAGAAGGGGTAGTTGTTTCCTTCTCTAAAGAAGGTGAGTAATTTCTACCTAAAACTGTCAGGTTAGGGCGATTGATCAGGAGTATGGCTTGGTAAAGTCCTCTAGTTTCTAAGGATTCCATAGATTTAGGATTGTTCCACATGACATTTTGCCGTGAGAATGAGATAAAACACTTTTGTTGGGCTTCTTATTTGTACATTTATGTGTATTGGCAGCTCATTTGTGCCTCTCTAGAGAAGTTTGCACTATAGTATATAGTAGGAGGATTGACAAGTCTAAGAAGGGGCTATGCAAAACTGCAACTTATAGGAAAATTTTTGAAAACAAATTTTTTGAAAATTTTGTTTCTCATACTTAGTTGTAGTAGAAGCAAGAATATGTACAAGAACATTTTTGAAAATTTTAGTGACAAATTTGTACCTCTCTTGCCTATTTATGACTCCTCCCCCAAACTTATCATTCATCCTGACCCGGGATGTCAAAATTGGAGTTGGATGTAAAAATGGGCTTTCTTTATTATTGCTAGCTATTTGTTGTCACCCATTTTGACTCAAGGAGCATGTTGGAATATACTCCACATAGTGGGTGGTATTGTTCATGTTGCATGCCCTCCAACTTCATATTCATTATCTAGGACGATCATCTAGGATAGATAATAGAAGCCACAATCATTTAAGAGTGGTACTTGTTGAGGGCTTCTATGGCAGAACTGCTTCTTTCTGAAGTCTTTTCCTTCTTTATGCTCGTACCATTTTCCATGATTTTTATCATCTCTATGACTACTTTGGCATACGTGATTGCCTTCTCTTCTGTAGGTGTCTTTGCAGTAGTGATGTTCATGCATTTGTTGAGTGCAAAAGTTGCATCTGAGCTATTATATAGAACTACAATTCTCACTATAATACTGACTACTAGCAGAGTCCAATGACTATCATGTAGGATTGTAAAGAATATATAGTCAGGGAGAGAGTTTTCCAGGTGTTGCATTAGAGGGTCTTTTTCGCTTGACCTTTTATCCTTCAATATATCGTCGACTAGGAGAAAGTAGGCCATATGCATGTTTAGCATGTTATCACTCAATAGTGATTGATAGGTTGACATAGTGTTGACTGAAACATACCCTCCTATCATCAAAGTATCTCTGAGGTTGTCCTTTAGTACACAGATGTCATCCGTTTCAAAAATTGCCTTGGTCGTGGTGTCACCTTCCCTTAATCATTTCGTTATTAATGGTAAGGATTCTAGTGACAAGATTTCGCATCTCCACCTATCAAAATTTTTGAAGGTTGGCACTATTTCTTCCGCTGGCCCATCAGGTTTTATCTTTGGCATATCATCTTCATCTATCTCCCCTTCTTCAGGCTCATGAACTGGAGATTGTTCATTGTTTTTTTCTACCAAAGGAGAGTGTTCTAGCTTGCTTTCAGGTTGATGCTCTGCTTTTTTAGGAGTGTTTGTTGCCTATCCTTCCAAGCAGTTGCCCTAGCGGGTTCATCCAGATCAACCCATAGGATTTTTAGTCTTTGCCTTCAAGTTTTCCTTTCAGGTAGAGGTATTTCATGGTGAAGCAAAGTCTGTATTCTGTCTGAAGGCATCAACGGGTCACTGAAGATGCGGCGATCAATGATAAATTCCATTGCGTAGACACCACATAAGTTATGTAAGTCTTATGTGCAAAGTTCTTCCAGTGGGATTCCCTTGTTGATTGCTTCCATCATCCTCAGTATTATGAAAGCACAATCCCCTATCTTAGCCTTTTCTTGAGGGACCCTTTTACAGATGGAGAACTATTTCCATATCCCTTGGTGTTGGTTGCCCATTGTCTGAATAGCCTGCTATAGATGTAGTGGAACCTTTAAAATATATCTTTCTTCCTTGTTTTTGTATACTAAGGATGTGATGACCAATTCAGTTGTAAAACAATTGAACACTATTGTAAGTCACTCATATAGGTTGATGACAATAAGGGCCCAGTGATTTACATTCCTTATAGGCACAACTATAAACTTTGTTTCTACTCTACTCAATACCTATTGTCATTCTTTCACATTGATAGATTCATAGTTCTTATCCAAAAAGTTGACCCTCTAGACGTGTGGTTCCATTGAAAACATGTAGCATTTTTTTCTAGATGTAGAAATTCTTCCAACAGAGTTGCATAGAGTACTTCGAACAAATTTTTGTGTACTCGTGCTCTCTTTAAAAATATCCCTCTAAAATGGTCCTTGTTAAGTGACCTTCCTTTATTATGGTAGAGAATATTTGTGCATGGTTGATTGTCATCGAACAAATCTTCTAAAACATGGACATCTCTGCATGTGATTCTGGATAAGGAGGTCATGTCCATGTCTACCATTTTGTAGGGTAGAGGAGGGGTAACACCTAATGGTACAATATAAACTAGTACACTTTACTTTTTGATCATCTTGTCTATGAAGAAAGAGGTAAGTCCCCCTTCATCATCTTTTGAGGTTCTGTCTCCTACTGTTTGCATTATTGATGGTCATATTGAGTGGTGGAAAGATGTATCTTGGCATCCAATTGTACTTGTCTGGCTGATTGCCTTTCATTGTTTACATATGTCTCAGTAATCTTTATTTCTCCAGTTAATTCTTCTATGGGTCTGTCCTCCTCTGATGGTTTCTCTAGTTCTTTTGAAATGAGTGTGGTTAACGTTGCAGCCATCGTTCCATCGTAGAGGGTGGCATTGTGCTCGTAATGCGTAGGGTCATGCAGAAAGTCATCGTAGATGTCCATTCCAAAAGTCATATCATCCAAGAACTTTTTGACATCCCTCATTTCTCTTAATGTGAAATCTTCTATGGTAGTGCTTTCTTCTCTGACGATGACATTCAGTTGGGGTTCTATTGCTACAACTTTGTCATCATATGGGTTGTTGTTCAAATCAAACATTCTCAACAAGGTGTATGTCTTCTTCATCTCAACACCTTGATGAGTTTCCAATTTTTGTAGCACCTCTTTTGCAGAAGGTTCCACCCTTGGGGTAGTCTTTACATTGGAACTTTCATCCTTTGATGATGTGTCTGCAACTGTTCCTTCTATGTTGTCATCATCTTTATCTGGGCTCGAGGGGCTTGAGGAGGCTTGTGATGTAGAAGGACTGGTTAGATTCTTCGACTTTGTTCTTTTCTGCCAGCCATTCATCTTCTGACATTCTATAGGTAGTTGATAGTGTTCTTCATCTAACTGTTAACATGCCTTTTTTAAATCTTCTCATGCTTCTTCGTACCCCCTCTGCATTAGTTCCTTATCAGCTCTCATGGCATTCCATTCATTTCTAAGATCCACCATTTCTTCTATTAGTGTCTTCAGAGCCCCCATCATCACATGTTGGGTGTTGATGCCCTACTACATGAACTAGGGGAGTGCCTTAGTTCATGTGCTCAAATTTTGAACCTGCGTTCTCAGTGTGCATAGTCTAGAAGTAATATTTCAATTAATCTCAGAAGTGTGTTGCATGTGTAACCACATGGTATTGAATTGGTGCCCTAGTACATCATTGAATGTCTGTTGGCATTGATGTTGCTGCTCTGTAGGCGTTGTTGATGGTGTCATTTATGCTACAAGTTCCTTAGGTTGTAGAGCTAACTTATTATTCTTGGGATCAACATTAGTTGCCTGAGTAGAGGTGCTCACGTTTGGTTTCTCTGGTACTTGCAGCACCACTTCTGGACTCATAAGGTTGGGTACAACTTTGGGGCTTTCAGATTCTTGATGTGGTTCCTTTTTGCCCTCTAAGTGTTGTTCTTCTTCTACAACATCGACATGTTGGGTTGACTCCATCGTTCATTTCTACTTCAAGTTGGTCTTCAAACTTTGTTGTCATATGTGGTGAAGGTAGACTTGGGGTGGCAGATTTGTTTGATGTTTTCTTTTTATGCTTCCTTATCACCAACTTTTTTCTTTCTTCTAGCTTTTACATCTCTATTTCTAGTGTCTTATCTATTTTACTCTTCTCTCCGGTGGGTGATACAAGCCCTGTGGAAATTCTGGTGGTGTTGGAGTACATTTTTTCTACATCCTCCTATGTGGGTTGCAACTTATGGGTATCATAGTATGCCATCTCTGGTAGGGGTAATAGTACTTTAGAGTTGCTCTATTTATAGAAAGGTTTGTTGCCTTTCTGTGCCAGGATGTCTATGTTAATGATGGACTTGATATTTATCTTGGTATGTCCCTTGGTCTTCTTGTATTTCATCATCAGGTTGGCATCCATAAAATGGTAAGAAATTTGGGTTCTTTGACTTCCCATACAAAATTTTTTATCTGCTTTGCTTCTCCTCCTACAGTGGCTGCCATCCTTTCAATTAGCAGTCTTCCAATGTTCACTGGTTTCTTATTGAGCATGGACCATATTAGAAATAGGTCTCCCTTAGTAACTCCGCTAATTTTTGATCTTATGTAGACTGTGTTGGCGATTATTTTCTGTATCACTCTGATGAAGTAGGAAGTGATGAGAGTCGCCTTTGATTTTTTTTACTTGTGCTGATGTTATCTCATCAACTTCTCCCACATCTTGTGATTGTTGTATTCGATGACTTCTTTTTTTCCTAGCACAGTTGAGAAGGCTTGTGCCTCTACTGTCGTCTTTGTGAATATAGTGTTGAGCAAGGCTTCAGTAATTATATGAGCCATGCCCCTTATTCTCACTTCAAGCATGAAGTCTCTGCCACCATTTTTGCGCTCACCATCACTGACAGGAAGTTTTTCCAGTGACTTCATCAACTCTGCCATTAGTTGAGTTAGTGAGGGAGCTTCTGACGTACATAGGGTGCATAGATTGGCACCTTCCAAGAAGTCTATCACCCTATCATATATTCCCACCTTCTTGAAGTCAACGACGTTTAGGTATCTCATAAGTTTGAAGCTTTTAGTCTTGATCACCTAGTCGAAGTGTGACTGGTGCATTTGATCTCTCGGTATGAATGTTGGCACCTACTGGTTAAGGGCCTCTTGTTCGTCCTCTTTGACCTCTTCGGGGGCCGCTTCTTTTTCCTGACCCTTCAACTTTTCCATGGTTGTCAATTTCCTCTTTTTATTGCCTTTTGTATCCTTGTCTTTGGATTTGCATTTCTCTAGCTTCTTTAGTTCTATTTTAGATTGTTGGTACTCAGAGGTGTTTGTCTATGATGTCTCTAGAGATTCTTTAGATTCTTCTGGCATCTTATATGCCAGGATGTACTCATATTTCTTCTTCATTAGTTGCAACTAAATGTTCTTCCATTGGTCAGAGGTTGGGGTTATTGTTCAGCGCTTTGGTTATCTTCTCTAGGTTTTCCTCCACACCCCTCAGTAAAGTTGCCTTCTTCATCAATGTGTCATTAGTTGAGGTCGACATTCTGAAAATTTTCAAATTCAAATTATTGTCAACAAGATTGTATTTTTGTTTTATTCATGGAATTAGAGTTTAATTCTTTTTTAATTGTTTGTTCTTGAAAATTGCATTTTCAAAAGAGTATAATCGCATTATATGTCGCGACCATGTTAGAAATAGAAAGGAATACCACAATTGAGAAAGGTGTGTGACCGCGACAGGTGATTGTCAAGGTAAAAGAAACATCACGACCGTGGAGGGTGCCATGGCCACTGTCGATGTTAGACCTGATTAAGAGAAGCTACATATAGGGAAATACCACAACTGTGGCCAAAGCTACGATAGGTCTGTGATCACTCATTAAGGTATCCACTCGATCGTGATCGCGACGATCATGGTGGGTTCCCACCCAAACTCCGACCGAACAGCAGACTGCCCTAGAAGTGTGAGAGAAAAGAATCAACCAATAACTTCAGGTAAAGGGATAAAGGGAAATGATGATGAAGTTTCGGTTAAAGAGTGGAAACGTTCTCGCTGATTCTCACAGTCGCCACGCCATAGGGAAAACCAACGTCTAAGGTTGAAGAAATAAAGAAGGCGATGAACCCCCAATAGGAAAAGGATAGAGAGAGTGGTAACCCAAGCGAGTGTGCAATGGTACCTCAACTTATCTAGGAGTTCAAAACATGCAGCTAGGGAAGAAGCAACGGAGGTGGTGCTATCATGGTGAGGTTACAATGTTGGAGGTTGGGTTCATGGAAAATGTCTCTTGGTGATTGATCATCATTGTGATTTCTTGTGTCTGGTTGCTCTTTGGTTAGGACTCCTATAACGTTTGAGAATCAAAAAATCAGAAGAGAAAGAAAACCCTAGCACTAAGAGCACTTTGCTTTTATACTTGAAGGGAGACACGATCTCGTTGTGACTATGGCCTTAAGACATGTAAATCATGTTCGTGGTGCACACATAACCAAGTTGATAGAGAAAATTATTTAAAGCTAGAACACCTCTAATCTCTCATTAAAAACCTATGTGAAAAGATGGCAATATACATACTACATTCACACTTATTCTAGATGCAGAAAATCAAAATACCTAGAAGGAGAGAGGTACATAGCTCTTTGATTCAAACATGGGATAAAGGAAAGCTTGAATTATAAGAGAAAGTAGGAAAAGCTTGGGTTGCCTCCCAAGAAGTGCTAGTTTAAAGTCTTTTATCTTGAATCTCTCTCATTATGGTTTCATCATCCTTCAGCTGGTGTTGATACTAGCTCATATGTTTCATTTTTTAGAGGAATGGGTTCCCCCAAACTTAGCTCGATCCTTCTCACAAAAGCCTTGTCTTCATAATACCTTTTTACCCTTTGCCCATTCACCTTGAAAGTGACTGTCTTGTCTCTGGTTATTTCCATCATCCCTGATGGGCATATTTTTACCACAGAAATGGGGTCAGACCATCTTGTTCCCAGCTTCCCAGGGAACAACCTGATACTCAAATTGAATAAAAGAACGTTGTCTCCTTCAGGGACATCCTTGCTCTTTAGGTGAGCATCATGCCATGCCTTAGTTCTTTATTTATAGATCCTTGCATTCTCATAAGCATGCAGTCTCAACTCTTCAAGTTCCTGAAGTTGGAGAAATATTTTCTTTCCCACTTTGTCAAGATCCATGTTCATAAATTTTAAAACTCCAAAGGATTTTGTGCTCTAATTCGACAGGCAGATGATAGGACTTCCCATAAATCAACATGTAGAGTGTCGTTCCTATAGGCGTCTTATACAGAATGTGGTAAGCCCATAGTGCATCATCAAGTTTCATAGACCAATCCTTCCTTGTACGACTTACAGTCTTCTCTAGGATCTGCTTGACCTGCTTGTTAGACACTTCAAGTTGTCCTAATTTTTGGGGATGGTATGGTGAAGAAATTTTGTGTTTTACTCCCAACTTCCTCAATAGAGCATCAAATTGCTTTTCTCTAAAGTGAGACCCCCCATCGCTTATAATAGTATGTGGTTCCTTAAACCATGGTAAGATAGTTTTATCAAACGGATTGATTACTACCTTAGAATCACAGGTTTGGGTAGCAACAACCTCTACCCATTTCGAGATGTAGTCCACGGTAATAAGTATATATTGGTTCCATTTTGTTGATGGAAATGGTCCCATATAATCAATCCCCCATACATCAAAAATTTCAACTTCCACCCAATCGGTCATCGGCATCTCATTCCTTTGGCTGATGTTTCTCGTGAGTTGACACTCTTTATAGGTCTTGACAAATGATGCATCATCCCTAAAAACAATCAGCCAATAAAATCCTGACTGTAGGACTTTTGTGGTTGTTCTTTCCCCCTCGTGGTGGCCCCCATAAGGCGAGGAATGGAATTATTTGAGGATTAGGGGATTTTCTTCTTCCGGTATATAACGATGATATAATTTGTCAGAGTATCTTTTGAATAGAAGGGGATCAACCCAATAGTATCTTTTAGATCGGAGAATAATCTCTTCTTCTGATTATAAGTGATCTCCCAGGCTAGATAATTGCAAATGTCAGCAAACCAAGGTAGGATTCGTTCATCTGACCGAGCCATCAAGAGAGATTCATCATCATAGTTGTCATTTACAAAAAAATTATTTTCTTCATCAAAAAGTATCCTAGCAGGTGGTCTGCAACTGCATTCTCTTTTCCTTTTTTATCAATGATATCATGGTCAAATTCTTGCAGTAATAAGGCCCATCACAGAAGTATTGGCTTTGTATCCTTCTTCTGCATGAGATATTTTATAGCTCCATGATCAGTGCATACTTTTACCTTCGATTCCACTAAGTATGACCTAAACTTATCAAAGAAAAATACAATAGACAATATTTCATTTTCTGTAGTGGTTTAGTTTACTTCACCTTCGTCCAAAATTTAGTTTCCATAGCAAATCACGTGGTGTCGCTTGTCCTTGTTCTATCCTAGGACAACTCCGATAGAGAAATCACTGGTGTCGCACATAATTTCAAATGATAACTCCCAATTTGGTGTTTGTAGAATTGACATTGTTGTTAATGCATTTTTAAGGGTCTGGAAGGCATACAAACATTCGCTAGTGAATTCGAATTCAACATCTTTAATCAGGATATTTGAAAGGGGTTTAGCAATCTTTGAGAAGTATTTTATGAAATGTCTGTAACATCCTGCATGCCCCATGAAACTCCTCAATCTTGTAACAGATTTAGGTGGTAGAATCTTGGATATGGCCTGGATCTTCCTTAGGTCCACTTCTATCCCTTTCTTGGAAAATTTATGCCCTAAGATGATATTGACATGGACCATAAAATGGCATTTTTTCTAGTTTAGGACTAGGTGTTTTTCTTCACAGCTTTGCAAGACTAAGGATAGGTTTCATAGACATGATTCAAAATCTATTTAATAGATAGAGAAGTCATCCATGAATACCTCCACTATGTTTTCTAGAAAGTCTGAAAACATAGATATCATGCAGCGTTGGAAAGTTGTGGGTGCATTGCACAACTCGAATGGCATTCTCCTAAAAGTGTATGTGACATAGTTGCATGTAAAGGTTGTCTTTTGCTAATCATCGAGATGAATCAGTACTTGATAGAATCCTGAATACCCTTCTAGGAAACAAAAGTAATCATGATGAGCTAACCTTTCTAGGATTTGATTGATAAATGGCAGAGGGAAATGATCTTTTCTGGTAGTAGCATTCAGTTTATGATAGTCAATGCACATATGCCAACATGTTATCGTTTGCGTTGCCAGTTCATCTCTGTCGTCACCTCTTATCACTATCATTCCACCTTTCTTAGGCACCACATGAATATGGCTTACCCAATTACTGTCACTTATGAGGTAAATGATCCTAACATCCTGCAACTTAATAATTTCATTTTTCACGACTTCCTTTAGAATTTGATTCAACTTCCTTTGAGTTGAGCTAAAGATTTAGCTGTTACTTTGAGATGATTATGTGCATGCATAAGGTAGGGTTGAGGCCTCTGATGTCTTCTACCGAATACCATATAGCCTTTCTATGTAATCAGAGTTCCTTTAGCAACCTTACTAGTTGATCATCATTCAAGATAGCATTAGTGATCAAAGGGTTCCTCTCATCTTTGTCCAGGAATTCATATTTCAATCCTTTATGAAGTGGTTTCCATTCTGGCCTTGGTCTCAGTGCTCTCTTTTCTTCAGGTGTTTTTTAAGTGAGGCATACTTTGCAGTTTTGAAAGTTGCTTCATCCTCACTAAGTTGTTCTTCATGTTGATTTAGGTAATCGAGGATTTCTATGACTTCTGGGTCATCTACAATAGGGTTAGGATTATTCAAAGCTTGCATAAGGGTATCAACAATCACCTTATCCTCTTGCACCTCTTCATAGTATTGATTGTATCTGTCCATAAAGTAAGCTGACACAAAGAGAGACGGTCCTCTCATAGTTTGTTGTACTTAGAAGTTGATGTGATCATTACCAATGTGTAAAGTGATGATTCATTTTGCTGCATCTATTAGAGCCCTTCAAATTACAAGTAAAGGTCTCCCCAATATCATTCGACACTTAGAGTCCTTGACTGTGTCGATCACTACTATGTCGTATGGTATGAAAAAATTGCCCGACCCATATCGGGACATCCTCCACTATTCCCACAGGTCTCATAAAGGTGTGATCAGCTAATTCAATTCTCCTGACCATCTTCACCATATATGTTAACCCAATACTTTATGATAGAGTCAAGGATATAAGACTAATGCTTGCTCCTAAATCATCTAATCCCTTCCTTTCCACATTATCTCCAACATAGAAGGGTATGTTGAATGACCCTAGATCTCTCTTTTTGGTTGGTAGCTCAGCTTGAACAAAGGCGCTCGACATTTTTGCCAATTGCACAATCTCAACATGGTCACCTCTCCGTCTCTTTGTGATTAAGACTTTAAAGAATTTTGCATATGTCGACATCTCTTCAATTGCATCGAGAAATAGGACATCTAGGTGGTGTTTCTTTACTGCTTCCATAAATTTCTTGTACCTCTTCTTTAAATGTGCCTTGATTAGTTTGTAGGGAAAGGGGACTCTTGGGGCATAAGAATTTATCTGGGTAAAAAATTCTCCTATAGGATCTGATTTCTTGAACTCTTCATCCTTCTTCTTTTTTCTATTTTCTTCTGCTCGACTATCTTCAGCAAATCCTTGTCCCTTGTATTCTTCTAGTATAATTACCTTGTCAGACTGTTGCTCATCATGGCTTCTTTCTTCTTTGGTGTTGTTGGTACCAGGATATTCCAACATCCTCTGTGTTTGGAGAGTGGCCATCTTTGTAGTCTCTATATTTGACGGGATCTTCCTTGGAGGGTTTTTCATAAGTTCCTTTAAATAGGCAAGTTGTTGATCAATCTTCCTTTGATGGGTTTGCATGTCTGCCATCCAAGTTTGCATTGTAGTTAATACTTTTGAATTGGTGATGGAACTTTGGGTAAGTTGGTCATTTACCGAATCTTACCTCTTTACGAAGTCAAACAATTGAGCGATCATGTCAGTTTGGTTGCTATCCTTGGCCTGGCTCAATCCTTGGCCCTATCCTTGACGTTGTCGACTCATATTTTTATTTGACTCTGATAGTTATTTTTGTTTGTCTAATAACTAGTAGTTCTAGTATATTGAGTTAGGCCTCCTTTTTTCTTGAATCATGGAGGTAGTTTAAACAAATTACTTAGTTGATGAGTGTGTTAGCAGCTTCCTTGTTGCCATAATCAAATCCAGGATGTTTCAGTCATTTGAAATTGGCATAAGAGACATTTTTGGTTTCTTCAATGCTTTCACTTCCTTCACTTTCTTCTGGTCGTGTATAGATCCAACTGTCGACCCATGCCCTCCTTCACCACATGTAACACATTTCATGACTTTCTCTATATGTTTCTTGCCCTTGCCCCCAGTGCCTTTTAATTGTTTAACATCGGTAGCGATTTTTTGAATCTGAGCTTTAATGGTTTTCAAAGCCTTAGCTTTGATTCACGATCCTTTAGAGCCACCCTTCTTGAGTGATTCTCTATCATTTCTGTCATATTTCATGCTTGCTTGCAATGCATCCATGTTATCAATGATCTTCATGGTTCTGCTCAGTTTCTTACCAAGAAAGTCACTTTTGGTGATTGCATTCAGTGAAGTTCTTTCCGTGGAAGTAGCCCGTTGTAAAATGTGGTCACCAGAAATCCTTTGTGGTAGTTATGGTGGGGGCAGTCTATCTGGTATTCTTGAAAATATTCCCATAACTCGTGGAGATTTTCCACTAGTTTTTTGCGCAAAAGAAGTGATCTTTTGCATATTACGGATAGTTCTTTCGGTGGGGTAAAATTTAGTGACAAAAGCATTTGCAAGGGGTCTCCATCAATTTATGGATTGGTAGGGTAAGTTAAGGTACCAGGATAAAGCTTTAATTTCAAGAGAGAAATTGAATTCCTTGAAATATATGACTTCTTGGGGCACTCCCGTTATCTTGATGGTATCACAAATATTTTTGAAGGGGTAAAGACCCGATCTTTACGATCAAATATTTACAAAATAATATCAAAAACATAAACAATCTTTGTTACATTCATGCTTGTACATAAAAGTCACGGAAGCTTACAAATATGATTACAAGTTTAAGAAATAAAATTTATTCCTATCCAATATTCGACGGAGGACTACCCAGTGCATGTCTCTTCAAGCTCTTCCATCTATCACATGCCCATGAGTTCCCAAAGGGAACGAAACCACACATGGACCCCATTGAATGGAAACAAAAGGTCAGCAAAGCTGGTACTAAATCCAAATAATTGAACTATGTGCGAAGTAGGATTTAGATGCATAATAAAAATTAGGAAAGGACTATTTGGTGTAAAAGTTTCCATGTTTTTAAATACGAAGCAATCCTTCTTAGGATAGTTATCATGGGTAATTTTGAGCTAAAGAAATCCATAGGAGAGCCAATAAGAGAAGATGATGATTTTAGAGAAGAAATGATGGTTACTCATAAGAGAACCTTTTTATTCCCCAATTCTTCTTCAATAATTGTAGTAAAAGTCGCTATTCTTCATTTTAGCTGGTCAGGAGAGAAGGTTGCTGGAGAAAGAGATGTAACAAGGACAACATTGTGACTCCTAGTTGGAGTTCCACTTCATTTTACTTTTCCCCTGGATATTTTGCTTCAGTTTTCTTTTCTACTATGTCGTACACCATGTTCTACTACTTGTATCTGTATTCCTTAATCATGGATGAACAAAACCTTTGTTCTTGGGCATGGGGGAGTAACTCCCATGACAAAACTTGTTTGAACATGAATTTCATACTTATGCTAGTTATGTTATTGTTCTAAGGTTCACCATAGCTGATTTTTTCTTACATCCTTGGTTGGCCAGTTGGTACATTTGATTTATGCTCTTTTTATAATATGTGAAGATATGCATAGAAGTAAGAAGGTGTACCATAGAAACATTTCCTTGACTATGAGAGTATATGGATAGTGTGAGGGGTCAAGATTGGTAGTCTGAAATTTGACATAAGAAAGGTGTTGGAAAATGCGGGCACAGAGTATAACAACGGAAATAAAATTTGTCTATCTGTATTCCGTAGCATAGAAAGATTGCGTAAACTAATATGAAATAGTAAGGATCATTTTAGCAAGTTATACATGATGCTGGAGAAAGTCCATTGACAAAACTTACTTCTTTGTAACTATTGACAAGTTTCTCTTGGACAGTGGTTGTGCAGCTCCTAGTCTGTACCATGAATAATGTTTGTGCAACCTCTGCAGTGACTACGGTGGTCTCACCACAGACTGTAGGTTGACTTTTCTCTCTGAGAAGAAACCAAAATGACTCCTACCTCTAGAGTAGTCTACAAAGACAACCTGGAACTCTTGTTGTTCACAAACAATGGATAGGAAGGAATTGTCCCTCTCGTTGGTGTACTAGTCACCAACCTACTCTCCCACAATGACAACTTCTCAGTTGTTTTCTCCCGTTGTCTATCCTTCCTTTTCAGGTAGGACTTGGGCATGCTCTCTTGGTTACTACAACTAGAAAGGACAATAGTTGCTATAGGAATTGATTCTCAGTCGTCTGTGTTGTGTTGTTCTCTGAAAAGGCCCAGTACCCTTCTATTTATAGTAGAGGCTAGGTCAAGGTTCCTAGTTGCTATCTGGTACGAGATTAATGTGCAGGAGTGGAAAAGACCAGAAGATCTTGAATTTTTGCAAGCTGCAATAGCCGAAAGGGCCATTTCACACACTCAGATAGTCGTTTGGTGCGTGAGAAGGTTGATAAGATCTAATTTTGTGTACTTTTTGTGTATGATTTATGCCTTCCCTAGCATACTTTTTAAGGATTTCTCTACTTATTTTATCGTCTTAGTGTCAGCGTCTTGAATTCATACATATCTTACTCTTGTAGGATCATGCTATGCCACATCTGCGGTCAATGTTGTGCCATGGATGTACAACCCACTAACATCCCGACCATTGTTGTTGCCTCCATTTGATGACTCTACACCGCAATCGCAGCCCCTCCCTCCTACCGAAGTGATGCCCTATGACCATGACCACCCCTCGACTGAGACTTCCCTCTAGCATACTGTGACTGAGGCCACCCCTCGTCTGCAGCAGATAACCGACATGTTGTGACCATGATTGAGGTCACGACCGATCTATACCTCACGAATGTGGCCCAGAGGTTATGTCTATGGGCATCTTCTATAAATAGAACCCCCATCTCCACCCGTCAAATCATTAGATCATGAAGGACCACAAAGTGCTGCCAAAATCCCGAGTCACCACGTTCATACCCATCGGTCTTGGATCTCTAAAGACAGAAGTCAGAGGAGAGATAAGATTGGTCACCCCCTTCTTCGAAGGAAGAAACTACCACAATTGTTCCCACTCCGGATCTAGACATGAAGAAGTACATTTGGTGTGTCGCCTTCTTCATTCTCTATCAAGATCTATCATCTCCATCATGTTGTACTCACCCTCTTTATGGTTATTGATGTATATATCCTTCTGTGACGTCGTTATGTAACCCATTAACATCTGTGTCTAAACATTTAACTTGGGTTGGGAGTAGCCACTAAGGCTCTCCCAACATGTATATTCTTACTCCCCTTTGAATATATATATGCATTTATTAAGATTACCTCCATACTCTTGTTCTTTATGTTTTACTTGTATGCTTAGCTACCATCTTGTGATGTTTGATTGTTGGTACCTCAAAAGAATAATACCAACCTTACCTATATTATGGAGTAGTATGAATGCATGAAATTGTTGGAATACTAACACTGAAGATCATATAGTTTGCTTTGTGGTTGTTGAGTCGTCATCTCGATAGAGAGACTACCTTAAAACCAAGATTTATCCTAATCTTGAGAGAGGAGGGAATAGACATTTTTGATGATTGCTTGTAATATTGATAGGAGTATACGAAGGGGTGTGAGTTTTGCATGTTTGCATGAGACCTTAGTAGGTGAAACCTGATCCAAGTTTCCTTCCATACCTTTGTTTCTTACCTCTTGTTTAACATTTTCTCTTGCTTTATTTTCTTTTTTTTGCCTTTCTTTGTTTTATCTGGAGCATCATCGTTCCTTAGGGAACACCCCCTTAATCCACCTTTTTTGTTTGGACTGTAAGTGTGTGAGACTCAATGTATTTAACACTTAACAACCCTATCCCTGAGGTTCGACCCCAAATACTACATCGGGCACCGTATAATAGTTTTGGGGGCTTGCATTTCATGTTATAATCTTAAAGGTTCGACTACTCTAGATCCACTCCATTTTGGACATGTGATTTAGGACACTCAACTTTTGGCACCATTGCCAGGGACAAGGCAAAACTGTATTGTTAAGAACACGAGTCCACTCACTATACTCCCATGCCTTAAGGTTAGACATAAGCTTGACTACAAAAAAAACTTTAAACATAAACAATCTTTGTTACATTCATGTTTGTACATCAAAGTCACGAAAGCTTACAAATATGATTACAAATTTAAGAAATAAAATTTATTCCTATCCAATCTTCAACGGAGGACTACCCAGTGCATGTCTCTTCAAGCTCTTCCATCTATCACATGCCCATGAGTTCCCAAAGGGAACGAAACCACACATGGACCCCATTGAAGGGAAACAAAAGGTCAGCAAAGCTGGTACTAAATCCAAATAATTGAACTATGCGCGAAGTAGGATTTAGATGCATAATAAAAATTAGGAAAGGACTATTTGGTGGACTAAAGGCTATCAAGTAGAAATTTCAATATCACTTTCTAGATAGAAGGTCTTTCACAAGAATATCACTAAGTAAGATTCAATATTTCAAGTATGCCAAATTTATCCAAGCTATTCACAAAATATATCAATTTCAAGATATTCAATTTAACAAGCTTTGGCACCTTTCTATCATATATTTTCAAGGGCTAAGTGCCTTGTGTTCTCACACTCTAGGAGAGAACGACACTAGTTCCTTATTAGCTATTCCAGTTAACTGGGGGACAACTAATCCCTAACTACTGCACAAGGTTGTGGGGTACTTGGCCCACTCAAGTGAGCCAAAGCTCTATAGGCCAAATCCCAAGGGACCAAAGTCCATAGGGAGTCAAAACTCCAAATAGATCAAGTCTAGTGTCAAATATCATCAATAATATTTCATCAATTGTAAAATGAGAGTGATGAACTTTCAAGAATAAATAAAGGTTTCAAAACTATATGGAATTCATCACAAATCAAGATATATTTATGTCCATAAAGAGGGAAAATAGTTCAACAATGAAATAGAAGTTCTAGTACCTCAATTATTTAAAGCTCCAAGGATTGTATAAAGATGAGTTGACTCCAAAAGAGAACATCTACAAAGTATGATACAATTTGGTTATCATTTGTCTTGGAATCAATCACTTATTCATTCTTTTTTATTTAGTGTTTCCTTTCCCAGTTAAGGTTATTATTTCATATATTTCTCTATGGTTATCAATATTAGATTCCCAACTAGGTTATATATTTATATATATCCACTATTACATACTTAGTTGTTTTATCGTGTTCTCTCTATGTTAGATCTAGAATATCATTATGTTTCTCATATATATTACAACTACATTTAGTCACTAGGATCATGCATGCCTATTTACTAATATACCTTACTAGGGATATTTAGGGTTAAGTTTGTTGCATACTAGTTATATAGTCTTACCTAGGTCTCAATATGCTAGTCAAAATATTAATTATTAATTTACTAATATAAGAACTGAATAACTTTGGATATAGTCTAACATAACTCTCATCACCTATTCTATTTTCCAGTTAGGGTTACCCATAATCAATTAGGTTTCTCTTTTATACTTTCTTGCTTAACTTTCATCTTAATCAAAATAGGTAGGTTTTAGATCAAATTACTTTTAGATTGATATCTTCTCTATCCATTCTAGGTGTCTAATGCATAATAAGATCAATATTGGAACATGTTTAATGAATATTGTTAGTTTTCTATATCTTATTACTTAATAACATGAGGACATGGATACATATGATATTATTGACATTAATATAATTGATTAAATAGATATCCTATATTTATTATACTCATTAGTATCATTCATATGATAATAAGTATTATCAAAATTATCTTTATATATAGACTTAATAATTACATTTCTAAAATCAGGACCTAAGAAAGTGTTGTATATGTATGTTTAATAGGATTTCCATATACCACTATTAGCACATTGATTCATAAACCTAATATGTATAAGGGTGTTATATTAAATAGCACCATCATTGATATATCAATTTATTCATTCTTTGTAATCCATCCAAAGTATGCTGAGAATAAGGATAATACGAGAGGGAGAGACTACCTGCTGAACCTGGGATCCACTAACCCTTCTTGACTAAGACTCCTAGTACCATGGGGTACTTTACTAATTACTAGAATTCCTTGGAGCAGGACTGTGATCTTTTCAGGTGTTGGTCTTTTGTGTGGGTGAACAACCACTTCACAGCCTGCTTGTGGAGTTTTCAGTTTGCTGGATGTAAGCATTATGCCGAGAAGGAGTCTAAGGAGAGAGAGAGCTTCACGAGTGAATCTACTTCAGTCCTCCTGAAACAACTCAATCCAAGCCATGGCTTGAGGATTGCAGTTGGGGGTCTAGGTGGCTAGCAAGAGGCAAGGGTTGATCAAAGTACATGTAACGAACTCAAATCTAGGTATCACATCTATTTTCCATTTTCCTAAAAAAATATTAAATCCTATTTTCCTTAAACTTTGTTGAGTAGTAATTTTCGAACTTGATAATAATTTTAGAGTAGTTTGGACTTTGTATCACCACCCTTTCACATAATCGTACATGATAGTGACATGGAGGAATATGAGGAAATTTAATTCACATATTGTGAGACAATCATAGATTATGTGGAATGAGAAGCCAGATCTACTGTGATATCCCCTTTCACCCTAGAGAGAGATTAATGAAGAGAAAATACTTAGTTACAATTTTGATAATATAGAAATGAGTCTTTCTTGTAACAGAGATTTTGACACCCATTTATTACTATTAACAACTAACATATTTGATATGGGCTTTTGGGATCAAAATTGTGTCAATTGTGGGTTTAATTGTTAAGCTACAAAATTGGGGTGTGTAAGGAGATTTAATACATACCTTTATTGCTTGAAAGGAGTTATATAAACTTGTTGACATTTATCCTCATTTTAAGGCATCACGTGGCTTGATCTTGGTTTTTATAACACATTAAATATTAATATCGGGTTGTTACCGTGGACGGGGCGGGACTCCACCTTCGTCCCAGTGGACCGCCGTGCACAGTAATATTGAATTCTTTCTGTCGATCACTCAATGTCTTCATTTCCCGCTTTATCATCGGAAAAAGCTTCTAGGGAATGGAACGGTCAGAGAGAACCCTAAAATGAAACCTGACGTGCCCTATTTGCCCAACGCCCGAATCCCGTCCAGCCGACGACAACCCACTTCTCCACAACGTCGCACGGTGCTGCCTTACCCACTCCAATCGCCGTAGGAACATCTGAGAAGAAGCGTCGATCTGCCCTCATGAACACATACACCCAATATTCATTGGGCGCCGCTGCCCTCTCATGTAGGCGCAATTGCCATCTCCGGTGAGGGAACGGTTGCGGGCGCTATTGTGTCCGCCCATAAATCAATTACAGGTAATAGCACCAACTTCGACCTATAATCTTTCGATAACCACCCATAATTTGCTCTAGTTTTACTCTAAGTGGATGGGTTGACGAGGGACTCTATTTCTCGGACGAGGTGCTCTAGTCGACGGAAAACTTGGTGTATCTGAACCACATGTTCAAGCTTCCGACCCAATGCCGATTCGTGTAGCTGTTGTTGACCGACTCATTTCTTGTCTTGGTCTCGCTACCGCCGCAATTTCATTCATGCGATTCCACTTTTTTTCATGTCGATCTGTGACCAGTTGCGGCGGAACTCGACGCTATTGGAGACCGATGGTTACGCCCGGCCCTTGCAGGGTAGTGAGACTGATCCGCTGATCCTGGGCAATGAAGTTATCCGATTAATTTACATTCGACCTGCAGTCTGCCGCGACTCAACACCAGAGATTTTCCAAGTCCTGGTCTTATTCTCTGTGTGTGACGGACCTGGCCACGCTGGCATGAACCGACTGTGTGTGTCTTATGAACCTTGCTTCCAAAGTTGGTAGTGCCTTTCTTTCAATCGGAACTCATCCTGATTACAAAATCAATGAATTTCCTTCATCTTTTGTACTGAGCTAGGAGCTCATGACTGCAACGGTGATTCCAATGAGTCAAGTAGGAGGATAGATGTTTGCATGATGTGTTGTTAATCGGAAATTCACCCCAGGAGGGAGTGCAACACTTGGAGGTTACTCTGACACCGAACGCAAGGAGACAAATTTCCATAATCGCAATGATGACTGCCTGATCGCGATTCCATTTGGGGAGACCGGAGAATGGTATTTGTTGTTTTGCTTTGACTCATACAGTTGATAATCACAGCATTTAGCCTGATTTGTTAAATTAGTAAGTAATCCATGGAAGATCGTAGAAACGTTATGGGTATGGGTGTTTTCAAAATCAATTGAATTTTCGGTTTTTAGTATAGACTTATGGACCCAATCGTGAGAATTGAAGGAAAGTGTGTAGTAGATTAATTATTGCATGAGGATCAATATTAACTATAATTATAATTTATTGTTAGGTGATGTTAATCTCGGTTCAAAACTAGGTGATCATTTAATTAAATAAGACCAAATGTATGTACTTCTCCCTATTTATAATTGGGCATTATTATGACTAAATTTTCCCATAATGAGGCAATCTTTGCAATACTTGCTCTTTTCCCATTTGTTGGACATTTCATATACTCTCAATTGGAATTATTATTGCTCTTTTGAAATTTCTATTATCATGTTAAATTGGGTCAATGACCCCACCTGCAATTGTGCTTGAGTTATGCCATGCATTTTGTGAAAAGTGAATCTTGCCACTCTATTTATGCATGTTAGATAATTCGACTAGTTTAACTATCGTAGATGCTTATGCGTAACCATTAGGGCGCGTCTATTTCTGCACTGGGTGCATCTTTCCACCTCTTTTTATACAGGGGCGCGTCTATTTCCGCCCAGGGTGCGCCTATTTCCACCCATTTACTTAGGCCATTGACTCAGTGGTGTCGTGGCCCTACTTTAGTTACTTTAGTCAAATGTATCGACATGCAAATGTTTATATTATTGGATTGTTATTTATGGAAAGAATGGTGATAATAATTGTTTATTTATAATGCCTCATTCTTTTGGAAATTCTTTCTCTTGTTACTTCTCATTGAAACTTACCTAACTTTAATGGTCCCTTTTTTTATGAGAACATCTTACTTTACTTTTTAAATGCCCTAGTTAATTCTCTTATGTTCATACTCAGCTTTTGCTGATTCATATGTTATTTTCCTATTTTTCTGGGTGTTCCCAAAACTACCCAGGTATAGGTTCTTTGAAGGACGTGAACACATGAAGATCATACACCTGGAGTTGGCTTAAGGATAGCTTGGAATAGTCGGGTTGCCCTCTGCATCTGGGGCTCCTATGAAACGTAGTTATAGTTTTTCCTTTTTATGTACCACCGTTTGGGTGAGAAAGTTATGTACATGAGAATATTTGTAACTTTGTAAATAGTTATGTTTTCCGCTGCTTAAATATGTCATGGCTCGTGTTTTTACCATTGAGTGGGCCCTCTATCGGGTCCCACTCTTTACAGAATGGTATCAGAGCCTAAGCAGTCAGTAACTAGACTATTTCAAGTTATCCTAGATTGTTCCTTAGTAGGTAGGTGTCCCTTTAGAGGTTGTTTCCATGCTTAAAACTGATTCATACATTACCAAATAGGGTTTCAACAATTCATTTTGGAGTTATTCATCTCAAAAAAAAAATATATGGCTTTGACTTTTGGGTAAACCCTCATTAACCCTACCCTCACTATAGAGGTATAGCTTTATACACCAAGGGTTGACTCTCTTAAACATTAAATCTTTACCCTTGCCTTATGGGTAGATACTTCATCTTGAATAAAGAGTAGATTGAATTGAACACACATAATTGTAGGTCACCCTAGTACAAGTCATTAAACCTTTTTATTTTGTTGATTTCTAGCATTGCCTATGATACACGTGTTATGTGGACTAAGCATGCATGGATAGAAACTTAGAACACTGGAATGGATTTTAGATTTTGATATGTTAAATGATAAGTACATGATGGTATGAACCAGATCCTTTAAGGTTAGGCTTGTCTTTCCTACAACGTGGAGTTATCTCAACATAGTTTTGCTTGAAACTTTTCATCCAAGGGTTGGATAGTATCCTAGATAAACTTATGATATCTTATAAATGAGGGTTTGTTGATTGAAGATATAGGTTTCAAGTAGCATTCTTGGGATTTCATCCCTCTTATACCCATAATGTAGGAAGGATAACACAGTTGGATCAAATAATAAAATTATATACAATATTTCCCCCCCAAGGACATATTGAGGCATAGTCACATTTGAAAGATATAGCAGATACTCCTTTTCTTTAAAACTTTGGATTTTCATTGACACTAAGGTGATATGATATAGGTACCTCTAGGATTGATCCTTAAAGAGCTGACCACTCTCTCATAGCCACCATGTAATCAACTTAGTTGATGTATGAGATGAGAAATAGTTTGACTAGCTAGTTCATCTAGATTTGTAATAACATCATGGATGTAAAACAACTAGGCATGTTAAGACCCTAATCTCTTCTTATTATGGTTACCCAATCTTATAAAAATAAATGATGTTTTGGGATGTGATGGCCTAAGTCATGACAAGAAAATGGTGGAGTACTGAGGTTTGTTCCTAGTAGAGCCTACTGGAAGTTAACTGCGTGCTAGATGGAACATGTATCCCCCATCTAGAATTTGGATATGCTTGTGTATTCCTTGATGAGGTGTGTAGAGAAGCCTCTTGGTGAAGATGATGTGATGTTAGGGTGATATTATGTGTTGTATGTTGTAGAAAGTGGTCGACTTGGTTCTCATATTGATTTTGGCACCATTTTGGATTTCAGTCGCAAGGTTTTCATCGTAAAACTTAATTTCATTATTATATTATAAAAAAAACTTTTAAGATTTCATCGATTGTTTTGGAACCAATTCACCACCACAAGGATGTTGTAGTAGTAGATAGGTCCGTTAGCGAAGAAATCTTTGACATGCATGTTTGACCCTCTAACCCTAGGCATAAGTGCGACATAGATTTAAGGTGAACAATAATGGATATAAAAGTTATATTCTTGTCGGCTACCTCTCTTTAGTTGATGTATGGTTAGATTGGTACTTTTATAGGATGGAGCCTTGTACACTTAGGTATGTAATGAATAGTGTAAATCAGTGGTTATTAGCATCCGAAACTATTGATGAAAGGGATACAAAACATCATAATAGTATGCTGGACAAACCTCCTTAATAATGTAGAAAAAAAGGAATTTTGATGATATCATCCTCAATCGTAGTATAAATTTCCTAGACCAATTCATGATTTGAGAAGATAATAAGACGTGATGGATAAATTAATGTAAATTCACGTTGAGTTCTGCATACAATTGTTATGTGACTATGTTATGCTAGGACCCCTATATTAACTTTGTCTAGTGAATTAGAAATTTATAATTGGTTAGAAATTTACATCTTAGTATTTTGAGTTGTAGCTTGGTGGATTTCGGGGACGAAATCCTCTTTAAGGGGTGGTATTCTGTAATGAACTCAAATCTAGGTATCACATCTATTTTCCATTTTCCTAAAAAAAATATCAAATCCTATTTTCCTTAAACTTTATTGAGTAGTAATTTTCGACCTTGATAATAATTTTAGAGTAGTTTGGACTTTGTATCACCACCCTTTCACATAATCGTACATGATAGTGACATGGAGGAATATGAGGAAATTTAATTCGCATATTGTGAGACAATCATAGATTATGTGGAATGAGAAGCCAGATCTGATGTGATATACCCTTTCACCCTAGAGAGAGATTAATGAAGAGAAAATACTTAGTTAAAATTTTGATAATATAGAAATGAGTCTTCCTTGTAACAGAGATTTTGACACCCATTTATTAGTTTCAACAACTAACATATTGGATATGGGCTTTTGGGATCAAAATTGTGTCAATTGTGGGTTTAATTGTTAAGCTACAAAATTGGGGTGTGTAAGGAGATTTAATGCATACCTTTAGTTCTTGAAAGGAGTTATATAAACTTGTTGACATTTATCCTCATTTTAAGGCATCACGCGGCTTGATCTTGCTTTTTATAACACATTAAATATTAATATCAGGCTGTTACCGTGGACGGGGCGGGACTCCACCTTCGTCCCAGTGGACCACCGTGCACAGTAATATTGAATTCTTTCTGTCGATCACTCAATGTCTTCATTGCCTGCTTTATCACCGGAAAACACTTCTAGGGAATGGAACGGTCAGAGAGAACCCTCAAATGAGACCTAACGTGCCCTATTTGCCCAACGCTCGAATCCCGTCCAGCCGACGGCAACCCACTTCTCCACAACGTCGCACGGTGCCGCCTTACCCACTCCAATCATCGTAGGAACATCTGAGAAGAAGCGTCGATCTGCCCTCATGAACCCATACACCCAATATTCATTGGGCTCCGCTTCCCTCTCGTGCAGGCACAGTTGCCATCTCCTGTGAGGGAACGGTTGGGGGCGCTATTGTGTCCGCCCACAAATCAATTACACGTAATAGCACCAACTTCGACCTATAATCTTTCGATAACCACCCATAATTTGCTCTAGTTTTACTCTAAGTGGATGGGTTGACGAGGGACTCTATTTCTCGGATGAGGTGCTCTAGTCGACGGAAAACTTAGTGTATCTGAAACGCATGTTCAAGCTTTCGACCCAATGCCGGTTTGTGTAGCCGTTGTTGACCGAATCATTTCTTGTCTTGGTCTCGCTACCGCCGCAATTTCATTCATGTGATTCCACTTTTTTTTCATGCCGATCCGTGACCAGTTGCCGGCGGAACTCGGCACTGTTGGAGACCGATGGTTACGCCCGGCCCTTGCAGGGTAGTGAGACTGATCTGCTGATCCTGGGCAACAAAGTTATCCAATTAATTTACATTCAACCTACAGTCTGCCGCGACTCAACACCAGAGATTTTCCAATTCCTTGTCTTATTCTCTGTGTGTGACGGACCTGGACACGCTGGCATGAACCGACTGTGTGTGTCTTATGAACCTTGCTTCCAAAGTCAGTAGTTGCTTTCTTTCAATCGGAACTCATCCTGATTATAAAATCAACGAATTTCCTTCATCTTTTGTACCGAGCTAGGAGCTCATGACTGCAATGGTGATTCCAGTGAGTCAAGTAGGAGGATAGCTGCTTGCATGATGTATTGTTAATCAGAAATTCACCCTAGGAGGGAGTGCAACACTTGGAGGTTACTCTGACATCGAATGCAAGGAGACAAATTTCCTTAATCGCAATGATGACTGCCTGATCGCAATTCCATTTGGGGAGACCGGAGAATGGTATTCGTTGTTTTGCTTTGACTCGTATAGTTGATAATCCCAGCATTTAACCTGATTTGTTAAATTAGTAAGTAATCCATGGAAGATCATAGAAACGTTATGGGTATGGGTGTTTTCAAAATCAATTGAATTTTCAGTTTTTAGTATAGACTTATGGACCCAATCGTGAGAATTGAAGGAAAGTGTGTAGTAGATTAATTATTGCATGAGGAACAATATTAACTATAAGTATAATTTTATTGTTAGGTGATGTTAATATTGGTTCAAACTAGGTGATCATTTAATTAAACAAGACCAAATGTATGTACTTCTCCCTATTTATAACTGGGCATTATTATGACTAAATTTTCCCATAATGAGGCAATCTTTGCAATACTTGTTCTTTTCCCATTTGTTGGACATTTCATATACTCTCAATTGGAATTATTATTGCTCTTTTGAAATTTCTATTATCATGTTAAATTGTGTCAATGACCCCACCTACGATTGTGCTTGAGTTATGCCATGTATTTTGTGAAAAGTGAATCTTGCCACTCTATTTATGCATGTTAGATAATTCGACTAGTTTAACTATCATAGACGCTTATGCGTAACCATTAGGGCTCGTCTATTTCCGCCCGGGGTGCATATTTCCACCTCTTTTTATACAGGGGCACGTCTATTTCCGCATAGGGTGCGTCTATTTCCACCCATTTACTTCGGCCAAATGTATCAGTGGGAATTCAATTGAATACTATTCCTATCAAAGACCATGATAATTGAATCAAATAAGTGGAATTTGGAGTGAAGGGAAATATTGTCAATAAATTCACTTTAGGGGAAAATAGCTCAACATAGATATAATAGTAAAAATTGAGTATGTTACAGAAGGCATCAAGATGATGGTACGGATTTTTGTTCCTTGAGTTCCCACAAAATGGCTTGTTCTGGATCATCGAGATTACATTAGGTTTCAACTCAAACTTAGTTGTTTTGAAGTGTGGGATGATAATTGGGCATCTTGACTCATTGTCTCTAGTTGCGGCTAGCTCTCTAAGAGTATTTTCCTTCCTCATCATCTTCGCCCTCATTGTTTTGGTCATCACGTTCATGTTCTTACTGATTTCTATGGTGCCATCTATGACGGTGGCAATGATGATGATTTTGATCATCCTTGCATTTATCTTCCTTAAGGCGATGACCATATCAGTGAAAGTCTTCTCTTTCTTCTTCTGTCTCATGTAGCAGTCGATTGTATTGCAAACTTGCATTTCGATCATCCCCAGTAAGACTGTCGTCCACATGAGGCGATGACCATATGAGTGACAGTCTTCGCTTTCTTCTTCTGTCTCATGTAGCGGTCGATTGTATTGCACCCTTGCATTTCGATCATCCCCAGTAAGACTGCCGTCCACACGAGGCGACATGACAGTTTGAAGTTAAAGTGAAGAATTGAATAGATTTACTTCCTTCTGGGTTCCCTAAATAGACTGCATGGTTGAATTAGAAAAATGGACTATTAAAAAGAACTATCCCATGTAATCATAGGGTAGCTTCTGTGGAGAGACCACCGTAGTCACTGTAGAGGTTGCACAAACATTATTCATGGTACAGACTAGGAGCTGCACAACCACTGTCCAAGAGAAACTTGTCAATAGTTACAAAGAAGTAAGTTTTGTCATTGGACTTTCTCCAGCATCATGGATAACTTGCTAAAATGATCCTTACTATTTCATATTAGTTTACACAATCTTTCTATGCTACGGAATACATATAGACAAGTTTTTATTTCTGTTGTTATACTATGTGCCCACATTTTCCAACACCTTTCTTATGTCAAATTTCAAACTACTAATCTTGACCCCTCACACTATACAGATACTCTCATAGTCAAGGAAATGTTTCTATGGTACACCTTCTTACTTCTATGCATATCTTCACATATTATACAAAGAGCATAAATCAAATGTACCAACTCGCCAGCCAAGGATGTAAGAAAAAATCAACTCTGGTGAACCTTAGAACAATAACATAACTAGCATAAGTATGAAATTCATGTTCAAACAAGTTTTGTCATGGGAGTTACTCCCCCATGCCCAAGAACAAAGGTTCTGCTCGTCTGTGATTAAGGAATACAAATACAAGTAGTAGAACATGGTGTACGACATAGTAGAAAAGAAAACTGAAGCAAAATATCCAGGGGAAAGTAAAATGAAGTGGAACTCCAGCTAGGAGTCACAATGTTGTCCTTGTTACATCTCTTTCTCCAGCAACCTTCTCTCCCGACCAGCTAAAATGAAGAATAGCGACTTTTACTACAATTATTGAAGAAGAATTGGGGAATAAAAATGTTCTCTTATGAGTAACCATCATTTCTTCTCTAAAATCATCATATTCTCTTATTGGCTCTCCTATGGATTTCTTTATCTCAAAATTACCCATGATAACTATCCTAAGAAGGATTGCTTCGTATTTAAAAACATGGTGTAGATTCCTACTAATTTGAAAAGAAACTGTAGGGAACATTGTTGTTTGTGAGAATCATGGCTTTTTACTTGTGATTTCAATTCTAGATTTGCAATGTGCAAAGGTTGCACGACGTGTTGGTTGGCTAACACGACATGTTTCTTGCAATTCAGGGAATCTGATAGTTCACAAATATATAAACATGGCATATGGAGATAATGACATACTACATTTTTGAGATTTATTCACCCTTGATTTTCCCAAGATCGAGGTGACACAATGTGTTGGTTGGAGAACACATCGTATGAAGTTCTTGTTGTAGAAGGTGATATTCCTTCTAGAGACACTCCCTGTTGATTGATCAACCTGGCATGTTGCTGTCAGATTCTTCAAAAATTTACTCCAAACTAGGGGAAATATTAGGAAATGTGATGAGTCAAATCATGATCAATTCATCCCCAATTTGATGCCCAATTATTACATTTACAACTCAAAACATGGAACAAATAAAGAACTAAAAAGATGAAAAATCTAGCATGATTAGGAGTGATATTTAGGTAAATTTTTTTTGAAATTTTAACCAAAAATTTCCCAAAAGATAACATAAAATGTGCATATCAATTATATAGTTTATTCATATGTAAACCTAGGTCTATAAACTTCATTCAGTCCACTCTCTTAATTAGATATCATTGATTAGTAATATAAATCACAACATTAACCATTTATCAACATATAGACCACATACATACTAATACATATATTGCTATTAAACTCAACACTACATAAGTTGCACTAACATTACCTATTGTATCATTAACTCAAGTTAGGACTCAAATACTGGAGTAAACTGTGTCTGTCCATCGACACATTTCATCTACACTAGAACCCACTCAATTGACATAATTATTGTAATATAGTATTCATTATTTTGGTTAATACATGTTTTACCCTAGATTTCAAATTAAAATTATTATATTTTATGTCAAAAATCTTGCCAGCCCCTGGGCATGATCCTTTTCTAGACACCTTTGTCTTTCGAAAAATCCTCTAATAACTCCCTCGGGTTCTACAGAGTTTGTAAAATTTAATAATTATTAAATATTAAATGAGGAACCTACACTCTGATACCAAATGTAACGACCCCACCTCCCAGTAACCCCCAATTAAGGGAGACTGAGAGGTCAGATCCGTTATCCCAATTTTCCGGATCAAAGGTTCATCAAATAATTGATAATAATTAACAAATTCTACCAAACTAAACTGAAATGCTGTAATAAAATTAAAACTTTTCATACCTTTTCAAAAAGTTAAATATCTACTTCTATCCACATCTGGAGTCTATTCTAATTAATCCTCCTTTGTACTTTAATTCTTATTTAATTCCACATATGCCACTTTACTGTTTGTCCTTTTCAAACTTGTACCTAAAATGCGGAAAAACAAAACATCGGTCAGCATAAATGAATATGCTGGTATGTGGGGGAAACAATAATCATGCAACTATGATAACAATGTAATCAACCAAATATCATTTAACAGCCAAGATTACGTCTTAAGAACTACTACTCAATCTTTTCCTATCCCAATTCTCTGTGTTGTTCCTACATCGGACTTGGATACTACCTCTCTCATATGGTGGATCCTTACCCCCATGGCCCTACCTCACAGGTATCCAATACTTAGGGTTATGGAATCGCATGGACCTAACCAAAGGTAGCCCAATCTCTGACTCAAGGTGACTTGATGGACCTACCTCATTGGTAGCCATGTACTAAGTCATCCAATGACCTGATGGACCTACCCCATAGGTAGACATGTACTAGGTCTATCTATCAAGCTATAGAGGGGACTAGGATCTGATCTAGTAGGCACATATCTTGGGTGATAGTCATATCCACATTATAGTTTGCATGAATTAAATTCATCCAACAGTTTAATTCAAGTCACCGATGAAAACTTCAGAAATCCTCATAAAACTAATTCGAGATATTCATAAGCATAACCACATACCTGTTAGGCTGATTTGAGACAGAATTAATCCAATCAATGCAAGAAATCCAATAGGCAAGCAAGCACACAAAGAGATCCTGAAATATGCAAATAATTTCCTATCATTGATCATGCCATCAAGATATGTTAAACCTAGCTTGCTTCCTAGGGTTTCTAGTCCACTTTTAGGGTTTCCTTTGCAATTAGGGTTTCACTTCATTTTTACTATTTTAAACCCTAATTTTATACAATTACTCACAAACCCTAATTATCTCATCTACTCCTCATGAAAGATATTAAGGTTACCTTTTAACAGCATATAACCCTAATTTTAGATAAAAGGCACAATTAAATGTCAATAAAGTTTATTATGCCTCTTTTACATTAAAGCCACCATTTTTATCCTTCTAAGTCATGTCAAGATCATTAAGCCTAATTATCATCTTTGATAACTCATATTTCATTATTGTTCAATTCATGAACTCTATTTATCACTAATTCCACCTTTATCCATTAGAAAACCCTAATTACCATATTAAGGGTATTTATCTACAATTAGGAACTTTTATACTCAAAATAGTTGAGAATCATCATATCTCAGCTTTATTCATGAATTCGAACAATAACAGCCATTAAGAGTCCTAATCACCAACATTAGGGTTTCAAGGCCCATTAAAGCTCATTTATGTACATGGAACCTTAAATTAATTCAATTATGTGTAAATTTCATCCTTTTAGATCTTAATGAGTCTTTTTATAATAAATAGGTTAATATCATCCATATAACCCTTCTCAATACATTAATCATATTAAATATGGGTTTCTTAATCATTAATGTATTAAAGTTGATAACTTCCACTACTTTTCGAATTGTAATCAGATAAATGCTTTCAATTATATTTTTATTGCATTCCTCGTGTTCTTCTAAGAAAAATTCATATATTATGTGCATCCATCCGAGCTACCATTAATTAGATATGAATTTTACAAGAATGTACTTACTGGAGCCAATGAGATGCTGCCACGTCCTCCTTCTCCATGCATCACGTAGCCGACCCAAAACATAATTGAATGACTATTTTACCCCTGCTTAAGTGGCCAACTCTTCATACCTGATAGGGGTATAACCGTCCAATGACCATAGGTCATCTTGAAGCTCCAGACCACCGCAACGGCCACCGATTGAAGCCCTTCGCGGGGCTGCCCTCTCCTCCCTAGGCCATGAAACTCGCCGCCAGCCATCTCCCTAGGTCTGCCGCCCCCTTGCGCACCTGGGATGCTACTCGGTCACAGCCAGTGTGGCCGATCTCGAATGTGCCAAGCCCACGACGTGCATCTGTTCTTGCAGCCGTGTTGTTGCTTCTGCACACGGGTTAGAGCATGGTGATGATGGTCAAGATTCACTCCGGAATGATGAGCCATCAGGCTTCCTTCGCAATCCTTCATTGGCTCCTTATAGCTTCATGCTCACGTTGCTTCTTGAGGTTAGGGTTTATGGATGAAGACAAGGAAGGAGAAGAGAGAATGATGTGTGGGATCGTCTAGACTCGGTCAAGGGTTCTACCCCTTATATATGGGAGTGTAGCAAAGCCCTAGGATGCCCATCCATGAGATCCAAGTCCTTTTCCCACTAGGAAACCATATTCCTTAACTAGGAAGCAATCTTCTCTCTCTTCATTATCTTCTTAAATAAACTATATTTGGATGTATAGGAATTTAAAAATCATCTTTCTTATTCTCTTCATGCTTGACTTTTAATCCATCGGCATGAAATTATACTTTCTTATAGAAGAAAGTACCTCCTTTTAATAATACTACAATTTCATTAATTATGTATCACATTGTCCTCTTATTTTGTATTATTTGCCTTTTCTCTTTCTTTTTCTCCATTGGGACTCCTTGGATCCCAAGGAATCCTTATATTTCGAAATTCCTGTTTAAGGATACTTATTATCCTTCTAGATGCATCTACATCCATTATTCCTCATTATCTTTCTTATTTCTTTATTAAGATATTTCTTTTCAAGGATTTCTCTTTATCTTTCCTTTCCTTTTTCCTCTTTTCATATTTATTTTATTAGAAATCATATGTAAACGAATTTTTACTCAATTGTGGCCATTAATGCCACTTTCTAAAGATTTCTATGTATTTCTTATAAATACATTACTTAATATCCATTTATTTTTTTCCATTATTTGGACTTTTCCTCTTTTCTTCTCTTTTATATCCATTTATGGATTAATCTAATAATAGGAATCACGAAATTCCTATCCAAAGGGATATTCGCAAAGAAATCCATCCTTTGAAGCAAAGTATACAACCTTTTCACTTAAGTCCAAATTCAAAAAATCAATATATTTTAATTATGAAAACATATGCAAAATTGAGGTTGTAACATCCTTCCCCTCTTATAAGAATTTTGTCCTCAAAATTCCATCAAGCATACAAATAACTCAGGATAAGACTTTTCCATATCCATCATTGGCCCCTATGTGGCTTTACCCTATCCATGGCACTTCCAAAGAACCTTTATCATCACATATTTTTTTCTCTGAGTTCTTTCACCTTGGCATCTATAATCTCACAGGTGACTCAGGACATTTCGGCCTCCCTTGGTGCTCACTAGGTTCAATGCTTGGCACATGGCTCAAGTACCTCACATAGTGCTCTAAATTGGACACAAGGAACTGATCACACATCACATTATCCTGAGGCGTAAGGTCAAACATAAATAACTCCACCAATCCATTCTGAATGGACCCATGTATCGGGGACTCAGCTTTCTCACCTATAGCTTGGAGGGGTCAGATTTTCATATCACATATTTTCCCATAGTGAACTGCATGTCAGTCTACTTTGCATAAACTTACAACTCATGTCATCCCTGGGCTCCTTTCAGTCATTGCACGATCAAAGCGACATCATCTGCACACACTGTGGTCCTTTTCTAACCTTCACGAGATCCCTTCACCAACATCATCTTAATGAATTGGTGACCGACACAACCTCCCTTACAGAGCTCCTTTACATCTTGATACTGGCTATGGTGGTTATCATCACATCTTACATAGGACAAGAATTGTCTCCATGTATCACCTTGAATGAGCACACATGCTCTCATCAGACTCTCTAGTCTGGATTATACTAACCTTTATTTAGGGGTGATAAACTGCACTAACATCGAGTTCTTCATGTATCTACTTCCACCTCATGGAAGTGAATCTTTAGGTCATATTCAAGGACCTTTGAACTCACATCTGAGTTCATTACGTCCTTATTGTAACAATTGCAGAACACACACTTCATGTGTTTCTTATCTAAGAATATTGGATTAGAGGTTCATCAAGGTATATCAACCCTAGAATACTAATTGTGATATCTATCATGTCTTATGTATCACTTTTATCCTCATCTCCATCTTACTTAGTTTAATCAACTATCCTTATATTAAGGTATTTCCCTCTTAATGCTTCATTCATTAATTTGTCACTTTCATCATGTGGTATATAGGTTACACATTAGAATTGTCCAGCTACCTTTAATGATATAGACTTATCCAATGGTTAGGCATTATTGATTATAGGATAAACCATTATCCACCACTTTAGATATTTCAACTCTTAGGATGTTATCCACATCATTATTTAGTATTACATACATCATTCCTAAGAGTTTCATGTCCTCATCATTGTAAGGTGTATAGGGTTGTTACACATGCATGGAATTAGATAAATAATGATCTAAGGATAATCTTGTCCTTTATACCCTTACTCATTAGAGTATCAACACTACCATTTATATGGTTTATCAATTTCACTCTTCATGGTGTAACATTCTCATCTTACTCGATTATCTTAACCATACCCTATTTTAGTGTATTGGCCATCATACCATCACTAGGTTTCATATATCCTTACATGGCATTACCCTTGATTTGAGTCTCTCATCATATCATTACATCAACGTTTTACATAACATCATTCTAATTTAGGGTCTCTCATGGCATTACTCTAGATTAGGGTTCCTCATTCAATAACTCACAATTAGGGTTTACTATTCATCCCAACTAGGGTTTCTCATAACATCGCCCTTAATTAGGGTTTCTCATGGATTTACCCTCAATTATGGTTTCACATGGAATCACCCTCAATTAGGGTTTCTCATGGATTCACCCTCAATTAGGGTTTCACATGGAATCACCCTCAATTAGGGTTTCTCATAACATATCTTCTCAAATTAGGATTTTCATAAGTTACCCCAATTATTGGATTTCCCATATTATTATCCTAGTTTAGAGTCACAACATCACGTAGATTAGAGTTACATCTGATATTGCCCTATATTTAGTTTAGGGCTCAACTTTCTTATTGATTAGGGTTTCGTGATCTCTTTATTAAGGATCATACCCTAATTGCTTAATCATTCATGTTGTAGGTGTTGAGGCTTATCCATTACATGATTATTCTACATGTATGGATTCCTCTCTCTATCATTCTTCCTAGGATATTTACTATGTCAAACTTGGTTAGATTATATCAACCAACTGTTCAAGTGAGTACATTCAATTAAGGTTGACATGGTATGTTGAAGTATTGCTTATTTAAGCTTCAGGGATTAACTCATCTTGATATTACCAATCACTTGGTACCCTAAAGGTGAAACCCTAGTGATTTCCTTTAATATAAATCAGTAGAAATTATAATATCAATTGATCTTGCATTACATTAAGTTATCAATTGATTTTCTCACTCGAAGTCACCAAACTATTTTGACCCATTGATCTTTAATCGGTTTGAAACCATTTGGGCAAGTTGCCCTAGAATTTGAATGGAGTTAGGTCTCCAAACGGTTTGAGACCGTTTGGTCCCAAATGGCCTTGAGACCGTTGGGGATCAAACGGTCTTGAGACAATTTGGTCCAAACCTCTCAAAACCGAATGGACCAAAAAGATCTCCAACACTTAACCAATTTCAAGGTTTCAATCAATGAATCGATTATCCATTGGATCCTTGATCCGTTCATCAATTGAACCAATAAATCACCCCTCAATTAGACCATCAATTAGGGTTTTGAACCCAATTAAACTAAGTTTTATAATCAAGAAACCATCAACTTGAGTTTTAAAATCGAGGAGCCTTCAATGGATACCATTGTGAAACTAATTCAATTGAAAACAGTGAATTACCATCAACTTATGATATGACCTGACCTCAAATGGTCTTGAGGTTGTTTGAGGGACCTCTAAACGGTCTGTAGGTCGTTTGGATGACCTCCTAATGGTCTTTAGACCATTTTCCCATCTCATCATTAAGATCCATGATATCCAATTAGGGTTTGGATCATTGGATTGATTATCAAATTAGTAATTGTTTGCATTTCAATTTGGTATCTTTGGATCTTCAAATACCCAAACATACTCAACCCTAGACCTCCAAACGGTCTTGGTTTACCCCCAAACAGTCATGATACCGTTTGGGTGATCCCCAAATGGTTTTGAACCCATTTGGGTCAATCAACCCAAAGATTCAACACCATCAATTACAAAACCAGCACTTAACCCGATTAGGGTTTGCTACTTGATGATTATCTATATATTGAATTAATCATTGGATCCATTAAATTATCATCCAACATGTATTAGGGTTCTGACCTCAAATGGTCAACCCTCCTAAATGGTCAAATCCCTTAAATGGTTTGGGGTCCAAACCTCCAAACGGTTTGGAAACTATTTGGTCTCCAAACGGTTTGGTGAAACCGTCTGGACCAAACTCTTGAAACCGTTTGCAAGTTATATTTGGGGAGGTGTATGGTTATGATGATGTCATCATCATAAAGCTGTAAACTCATGAAACCTGCTGTGATTTTCATGGTGATTGCATCAATCAACCAAATAAATTTCCATGAATGAAGAAAAGATCATTATTTGATAAGGAATTGAATGCAATAACATAATTAAGGGTTCAAGTTATAAAACCCACCTCCAATTGAGCTCCAAAGATTCAATATCACGTCAGAAATGGTGGATGCAACTCCTTTCACTATCCCAAGGCTCTTCCTCAAGCTTTGAGTGAAAAGGAATGGTTAGAATTGAAGAGGGGATCGAAATAGGAAGAATTCTTGCATTGATTTTTGATTTCCACCGTGGATTCAAGGTGAACAATGGTCAAGAAGCTTACCAACAGGTTGAGGGTCGTCCTCCTGATCCTCCCAAGCTCCCTTCATCATTTTCCAAGCAAAAAGAAGAGGTGGGTTCCAAAAAAGCCTTTGGTTGGGCTTGAAAAGGGTCTTTTTATAAAAATTCAATGAGAGAGAAAATGCCTTATTAAAAATTCATTTAACCCCAAAAAATAAAGCTGCCTCTTCCCTCTCAACTCCTTGGATCCGAGGCTATCTTCTTTTCCTCATATTCCTCTCAATTATCCATGATTTAAAGAAAAGCAAATTAAGCACCTTAAATCATATTATACTAATATCCATATGTGAGTGGATATTTCTTTTTCTTATAAAATTGTGAGTGAGTTATCCACTCCCTTGGATATTTTCGTGCCTTTGCAAGGAACAAGCTCGTCCAACCCTTTTCAAATTCATCCATCAACTTTTGGTTGAAGGGCTCTTCAATTAATATATTTCTTTTTTCCTTGAAAAGAATTAAAGTTCCATTTAAGCTTAAATCTTGATTATTTTAATATCAAGATTCTCTCTCCTACAAATTAATTCAAATGAGGCGCCCCTCTCATTTTATTTACTCTAAATGATTCCAAGAAATATTATTGATCTTATTGAAGTGGTAATTTGCATATTTAACCCTAGGTTTTGGGCAAATTGCATATTACATCAAAACTAGGTTTTAATGCACAACATTGCTTTATCAGCTCTTTCTTGGTACTCAGGCTACCATAAACCATGCCTCTACATCATCTTCATTCTCATGATGCATCAACACATGAGGAACATCTTACCATGTAACATTTGTAATTTAACCCCTCATATTGGGTAATTTGCATATTAGTCCAAAGTAAGCAAACATTGCTTCAACTTTATTCAAACAGGACCAAAAGTGAAACATAAGTTCCTCTAGAACCTTAATTACTTTTCACCAAACAAGATTAAGGATTTAATTAACTTTCTTAATCAAAACTCCAAGGGTTAAGGCATAACCCAGGTCAGAGATGTTATAAGAATGACCAATAATGAGATAAGGGATTGAGATCATGAACGCTATATGTATTCCAAAGATTAGAAAAGTATTTGATAGATGTATTACACCTTTCTTTGTAGTATTTGTTATAATAATTCATGTTTGAAACTTGGTTGATGCTAAAAGATATTGTAAAGCACCTAATTAATCAAGTGGAATTTCATCATGTAGTGCCCTGACCATAGATCCATCAGCGTTAGTAGCTATTGAATGGTGAAATAGGTTTTCCCATGGGATTTCCAGGAGCACATATTTTTGAATATGTTGGGGAGATGGGCGCCAATATCCATATGCCCTAATGAGGGATTGATGTGACATATCCATCATTATAATTCTGGGATGGATGCATAATGATCTCCTAATGATAATGAATGTTGGGGATGGATAACTGAAATCTCCCTAAAGAGAGTGCATGTTGTGGTTGTAGCTCTATAGCAAAGATACCAGTATACCCTGGTAAGCTAATTGTAGCTGACATGAGATGTCCTGCTAGTGGTCTCGCACTGACCGAGATGGAAGAGGTCATGACAACCGACTCTTCCATTAACCTTGTATGGTATCGATTTTGACTTCACAATGGTCGGTTGGAGCATGAGTGGTATACCTCATCTCCTCAGGGCATATGCGTGATTGTAAAAATGTAATAAGCTGTGTAGTGTATTTGATTAAGGATTGAATACGAAAAACATTTCTTGATGTTACATTTCTTTTATACATCTTAAATGGATAGATGTTATACATGTTCTTCATGTTCCTTATAAAATGAATAGATAATTTACTAATTTATCATATATAGCTATAATGCTTCAAAAGATGATATTGCTCTACTTTGCTTAAACAATGATTAAATCCTGCTTATTAATGTAAAAGAATCATCTGCCCAATTTTATACTATTTATCTGTGATAATAATATTGTTGGCAGAGAGTTATATCTCTTGATCGGACATAGGTCTCACCCCATTGGTCACCAACATTTTTAGGTGGACGCAGATGAGGAGGTAGGGACCATACTGTAGAGGGAGGAAAACAACATCAGGGGCAGTAGTAGCATCTCAGGTTGAGTGTACTGTCTATTGTGACTTGTAGATATAAGTCATACGTGTTGTTTCTATACTCTTAGGTCTTTGGAGTCAATACTTAACAGTTTTATGAACAATATGAGATTTTGGCTTGTATGCCTGGAGGTTTTATGTTGCTTATGTATAGTTTTGGCAAAGCAACTGTTATATGTTATTGCAACGACCATCATCAAATCGACAACCAAATCATTAATTAATTATGCAGAATTACCATAAACAACATATTAACAAAAATCACTAAAATTTAAAACCATTTTGCAAGGAGATCCTTGTCCAGAAAACTTTTATTGAAAGATCCAAAATCCATACATGTCATGATTTACATTATACAACATTGTCTCATCTTATCTTGGGAACAACATATAACAGCTTTCTCTTATCAAAACACATAATGGAGCAACATAAAACCTCAAGGCATACAAGCCAAAATCTCAGATCGTTCATGAGACCATTATGAACCAACTCCAAGGACCTGAGAGTACACTCAACCTGAGTTGTTACTACTGCCTCAGTTGTTGTTCATCCTCTGTAGAAAGGTCTCCACCGCTTCATGCTTGTCCACCTCAAAATTGTGGATCCTACAGTGTGAGACAATTGTCCCAGTGAGAGATATAACTCTCCACCAACCATATTATTATTACAAATAAAACATTATACAACTGAGAAGGGGTTCTTTTATATTAACATGTATGATTAATCACTGTATGAATAAAATAAGGTAATCTCCTTTCTTAAGGGGGACATGGCATCTACCCATGGTCGAGTTATAAATCATCTATCTGCTTTATAAGTAATGTATAGTACATAAATAACATATATCAACTAAAATGTATAACTGAATTTGTGCATCAAACAATGTTTTCCGTATTCGATCCTTAAGTAGATATGCTACACGGCTGAACATATTTTACAATCACACTTATGACCTGAGGAGATGAAGCATACCCCGTATATCTCCAACCTACCACAAACTTCTCACAAGTCGGTACCATACAAGGTCAGTGGAAGAGCCGATTTCCATGACCTCACCTATCTCAGTCAGTACGAGACCACTTAGGATTAGCAGTACATCTCATGTCAGTTGCAAAAGAGTTGTGCCAGGGTACAAAGGCATCCTCGCTTAGAGCTACAATGTCAATTGTGCTCTCTTTAGGGAACATGTACTAATAAGCGCCCCCAGTTATGAAATTACTAAGTCATGGTCACTTAGGAACCATACTTTGAGTCATGAGCCAGTTCACTGTGCTCTATTGAGACATTTACTTTGAGTTTGTAAGGGGATCGACTCACATTGGGCCGTCCTTACTTACGCCCCTACATATTCAAAAATATACATTTTGGGTTATGCCGCGGGAAACCCATTTCACCATTCAGCAAATTCTGATGTTGACAGATCTATGGTCAGGGCAATGTTTTATGGTTTCTAGTGATATATTAAGTGCATTACAACATTCTTTTAGCATCAACCAAGTTATCATTATTAATCACAACAATTTCTACAAAAGAAAGGTGTAATACATATATCACGTGCTTTTCAAATCTTTAAGACACATGATACTTGGGATCTCAGTCCCATATCACATTATTGGGAATCCTCATCCCTTCACATCATCATTATTATGATCACTGGAACTGGTTATTCAAACCCTTAGATCATCACATAGCATTGTTACCTCTATAATAGGAAACCATTACCTCTAGGTCCTTAGACCAAGGTATTCATTTCACTTGTTGTACAAGTAATGTTGACTAATATACCTTGAGAATGGGGTTAAGCCAAATCAATGAGTATGATTTAATCATACCATGATAAGAATGAGAAATGAACTCATACCTTGAATCGATGATCATTAATGACATATGATGAGAGTAAAGATCACGAGAAAATACTTATGATATCATTGAATGCTCCTAGAGGTGTGGAGCAATATATTAGAGTTGGACTAATAATGTGAGCATGAAACACTAATTAAAGTGAAATGGGAAGCCCTAACCCTAATTTTGGGTAAAGGGAATGAAAAGCTCTAATTGATAGTAAACCCTAATCCTGATAAAGGAATGGTAGTGTTACTATTGTATCACATGATGTGTTAAGTGACTTTCATGACTATAAACATGTCTATTAACCATGCAGATATTATGAGATGGTGAACATAGCCAGATTTGAGCTATGATATTTATATAATAAAATGTTGATTGGCCTTATGTTCCTTAATGTTGTTGTTGCTCAGTAAAAGTAACAAAATGTGCATAGACTTCATGAGTCATATGAGTAAGTTGTTGCCTAGTGAAAGGTGACAAGACTTAATGGGCCTTGTGAGCCATGTGAGATGCTTGTATAATAAGTATCATGTATACCTCGGTCTGAGGACCTAGAGGTAATAGTTACCTAACAAGTGGTAACAGTGTTTAGTGATGAACTGAGGATATGAATACCAGTTTTGATAAGCAAGATAATGATGTTGATGTGAGATGAGAAGTTTCAAGTAATGAGATAAGGCATTAAGATCCCATTGTATTATAAGTTATGGTAAAGCTATAGATAAGAAGCTTACATGTTTCTTTGTAGCAATTGTCATAATAATTCCTATTTGAGAACTTGACTGATGCTAAAAGAATATCCTAATGTACTTAATTAATCAAGTGGAATTATATCATGTAGATCCCTGACCATAGATCCATCATCGTCAGTAATTAGGTGATGGTGAAACAGGTTGCTCCGCGGCAAAACCCGGAACACATATTTTTGAATATGTGGGGGTAATTGGGCAAATATATCCTTATGCCCCATAGGAATGGCTACGAGCTATGTCTTATGTATGGGATTGGTTACAGACCATACCCCAATAAGAGTATGGCTACATGCCATGACTCCACAATACAAATACCAGGCATTGGCTACGGGCCATAACCTTGAAGAGAGTATATGCTACGGGTTATAACTCTACAGCGAAGTTGCTAGTATACCCTGGAAAGCTATCTAGCACAGACCTAAGATGTCCTGCATGTGGTCTCGCATTGACCGAGATGTGGGAGGTCTTGGAAGCTGGCTCTTCCATTGACCTTGTATGGTACCAATTTTAACTTCACAGTGGTCGGTTGGAGTATGAGAAGTATATCTCATCTCCTCAGGGCATACGTGTGGTTGTAAAATGTAATAAGCCGTATATCATTTTTGCTTAAGGATTGAATACAGAAATTCATTGGATGATGTTACATTTCTTTTATGCATCTCTAGTTGATAGATGTTATTCATGTCCCTTTATGTTAATTGCAAATAAATGGATGAATTATGATTCTACCATGGGTAGATGCAATGTTCTCCTTAGGAAAGGAGATTACTTTACTCTGTTCATTCAAGATTAATAATTCTATTAATATATAAGAACTCCTTCTCAGTTTTATTATAATAAACTGCTAAAACAATGTTTTTCCGGAGAGTTATATCTCCCGCTGGGACAATTTACAATTGTCTCACCCTCGTGGGATCCAATGTTTTATGTGGACACAGATAAGGGAATAGAATCCCTACAATAGAGAAAGGAAAGCAGCAGCAACACCAAGGATAACCGTGATAACTCAGGTGGAGGCACTGGCTACGAAGTTTTATATAGATAGTAGTCCTATGTGTCGTCTATGTACTTTCTGATCCTCAGAGTTTATAGTTAGTGTTTTGATGAATCGATCTGAGATTTTTTGCTTGATGGCTCGAGGTTTTTATATTGCATGTATATAATGTTAATAGGGCAGCTGATGTTGTAATCGTCGAGGAGAGATGGTACAAGTTATGTACTTTTGAATCAGAATGTAAATGTTATACAAAGGTTCTTGATGAAAGAGACTTCCTATGTTTGGATCTCTTTGCAAAAAGTTTTAGTTTTTAGTGATTTTAAGTAATTAAGCTGCAAATGATTCGCTTCTGCTTAATTAATTCTAGTTTTGTGAGTTGGATGCCACACTTTAGTTGGTATCAAAGCTCTAGGTTCGCTGAGTCTACAGAGACATAGGACTAAGGTAGTAGAGTCTGTTCTAGTGTCTTCTAGTGTATCTGATAGTGTCTTCTACTCATATAGGAGAAGAAGAACTTGAAGATGATTGGGTCACATGAGGAGTTTGCTGCAGAAAGCAGCAATGCTGCACCAAGAAGAGGTGCATGGGAGCAGGCAAGAGAGGGACAATTTCCTGAGAACCCCCTAGCTAATCCAACTATGATAAGAAATCCTTCCTTAGGTATCATTGTTGGGGAACTTAGGGCAACTATGATGTATTTAGTGGATCAAGCACTGGCAGTGCAACCTAGATTACCAGCTCCCAATGATGATGTTTTGGACATCAACAGGATTTGTAATCAACATCAACAGGTTGAAGCAAAAGGAAATGATGAAGTTCTGGACTTAAATCAAGTATGTGCTCAACCTCAGCCTGTTGAATCAATACATAGTGATGAAAGGAATAGGATACAATATGAAACTAGGATCTTTCATAAGTGTAGGAAGTCTGGACATATCAGAAGGTATTGCCCAGAGAAGAAAAATAAGGTGATGATTGAGAAAAGGCTTATCCAAATCCAAGAACAGAGGCCTAGTAGTTCCAAAAAGAAGAAGTTTTTGGTACCACTAGTACAACCAGAGCCTAGTGCACCAAGGCAATGGTTATCCAGAAAGGGTAAAGAACCTTCTAGATCATATTTAGCACCCAGAATTTGCTACCAATGTAGACAGGTAGGACATCTGGCAAGAGATTGTTCAGCCAAAAATGTTATGGTGGATCAACCTCTAAGGCAGAATCAGCCTGAGGCAGTGAACTATCCACGAATCATGACAGGTTAGATAAGATAATGTCATGCTAATATGTCATTTTATGATTCCTTGAGTTAATTTGAGAAAGTAATTGATTGAGCTTTCTTTGATTATTCCTATGAGGACTTACATTCTGCATAGTAAGCATTACAAATGTTTTATGTTGTTCTTACCTCTATGAAAAAGGATGAGGTATAGAAGAGATGCCTGGATAAAATCTAGGAATGTTAAATCGTATACTCGTAATAATAAGAAAGGAAGGAATATAATAGTATACAAGGTGCATACTACTTAATCTCAGTATTTATATACCCTTGCCAGGTATACAACTATTGATGATAAAGTGAGTATGGAAACTCTTAAATTGTTATCTTTTGATTGCCCTAATCAAGTTGTCATTCTAAGACAATCTAATGAGTATCATGAAATCAGAAATATGGAATGAATAAATATGTCATATCCTAAGCATAAGAAAGTGAAGTCTGAGATAATCTTAGATGAGTATGTATGTATGAGGAAGTAGAAAGCGTATTCCTGATAAGATAAGAATGAGAATAAGGGAGATGATCCCTGTACAATAAAGCTTGTAAGTATAATAAAGATCTTTTCCCCATTATGTGGATATGGGAAATTTGAGGAGATCATAAGATGCTCATGAACATGTTAGATAATAATAAAGAAAGGGATAATGTTATGTGATCAACCTTATAAATTCCTATGCTAAGAGCAAGGAACCTAGGATGAGATAAAGAGTAAATGGTTCATGAATAGTTGAAAAGTCATGAAATAAAAAAAAAGTAATATGATTCCTTATTTTCTTTCCTTTCAAGGACATGACAATCAAGTGGGACTTAAGGACACTTGATGTGTATAAGATGAAAATGTTCATGTGATGGATACTTAGAAAAGTATGAGTTTATCTTGGACTTTGGTTCCAAGGTGAAGATATATGTAACAATTAATGCTCCAAGATGAAAGGAAGATAAATATGTGATGTGTTTTCAACACATGTGATAGATACCAAGGTGAAAGATTCTGGTATCTAAGAAATATCAGATGGTTTATGTTGATAATCTGGTATGGTTAACCATGAAATCAGATTAATCATGTAAAATAGTACGGACATCATATGTTAGGGGTTTATGCTTTGCATAAACATGATAATAATAGAGAATGTATGATGTCTCTCTGAGCAAGAAAAGTGTTACTTGACACAAAATAATTTCACAGTCAATAATGAAGAACAGTGGAGCATGTGTCTTGTGTGTTTGATTCTATGAGAATCTTGTATCGAAATACTTGGTGTTGATAAAAGCTTTATGGTGTCTCCATAACAATGAAATGTTATGTGGAGACTAGATGGTATGATGAATGAATAACATCTATCTTCCTTTATCTGGGATTTCAGGGACAAAATCCTTGTTAGGGGTTTATAATTTGTAACATCCCTAATCTGGGTTATGCCTTAACCTTGGGAGTTTTTCTTAATTAAGTTAATTAAATCCTTAATATTGTTTGTTGAAAAGTAATTAAGGTTCAAGAGGAACTTATGTTTCAATTTTGGTCCTGTTTGAATAAAGTTGAAGCAATGTTTGCTTACTTTGGACTAATGTGCAAATTACCCAATATGAGGGGTTAAATTGAAAATCTTACATGGTAAGATGTTCCTCATGTGTTGAATCATCATGAGAATGAAGATGATGCATATGTATGGTTTATGGTAGCCTGAGTAGCAAGAAAGAGCTGATAAAGCAATGTTGTGCATCAAAACCTAGTTTTGATGTAATATGCAATTTGCCCAAAAAGCTAGGGTTCAATATGCAAATTACTACTTCAATAAGATCCCTAATATTTCTAGGCATCATGTAGAGTAAATAAATTGAGAGGGGCGCCTCATTTGAATTAATTTGGAGGAGAGAGAATCTTGATATTAAAATAATCAAGATTTAATCATAAATGGAAATTTAATTCTTTTTAATGCAAAAAGAAATATATTAATTGAAGACCCATCAAACAAAAGTTGAGGGATGAATTTGAAAAGGGTTGGAAGAGATTGTGCCTTGCAAAGGCACGAAAATATCCAAGGGAGTGGATAACTCACTCACAATTTTATAAGAAAAAGAAATATCCACTCACATATGGATATTAGTATAATATGATTTAAGGTGCTTAATTTGCTTTTCTTTAAATCATGGATAATTGAGAGGAATATGAGGCAAATAAGATAGCCTCGGATCCAAGGAGTTGAGGGGGAAGAGGCAGCATTATTTTTTGGGGTTAAATGAATTTTTAATAAGGCATTTTTCTCTCATTGAATTTTTATAAAAAGACACTTTTCAAGCCCAACCAAAGGCTTTTTCGGAACCCACCTCTTCTCTTTGCTTGGAAAACGACCAAGGGGGCTTGGGAGGATCAGGAGGACGACCCATAACCTGTTGGTAAGCTTCTTGACCCTTGTTCACCTTGAATCCATGGTGGAAATCGAAAATCAATGCATGAATACTTCCTATTTCGATCCCCTCTTCAATTCTAACCATTCCTTTTCACTCAAAGCTTGAGGACGAGCCTTGGGATAGTGAAAGGAGTTTCATCCACCATTGTTGACGTGATCTTGAACCTTTGGAGCTCAATTGGAGGTGGGTTTTATAACTTGAACCCTTAATTATGTTATTGCATTCAATTCCTTATCAAATAATGATCTTTTCTTCATTCATGGAAATTTATTTGGTTGATTGATGAAATCACCATGAAAATCACAGAAGGTTTCATGAGTTTAGAGCTTGATTATGATTACATCATCATAAGCATACACCTCCCCAAATATAACTTGCAAACGGTTTCAAGAGTTTGGTCCAAACGGTTTCACCAAACCGTTTGGAGGTTTGGACCCCAAACCGTTCAAGGGAGTTGACCGTTTAGGAGGGTTGACCATTTGAGGTCAGAAGCCTAATACATGTTGGATGATAATTTAATGGATCCAATTGATTAATTCAATACATAGATAATCATCAAGTAGCAAACCCTAATCGGTTTAAGTGCTGATTTTGTAATTGATGGTGTTGAATCTTTGGGTTGATTGACCCAAACGGTTTCAAAACCATTTGGGGATCACCCAAACGGTCACAGGACCGTTTGGGGGTCAACCAAGACCGTTTGGAGGTCTAGGGTTGAGTATGGTTGGGTATTTGAAGATCCAAAGATACCAAATTGAAATGCAAACAATTGCTAATTTGATAATCAATCCAATGATCCAAACCCTAATTGGATGTCATGGATCTTGATGATGAGATGGGCAAATGGTCTCAAGACCATTAGGAGGTCATGAAAATGACCTCAAGACCATTTATAGGTCCCTCAAACAACCTAAGACCATTTGAGGTCAGGTCATATCATTAGTTGATGGTAATTCACTGTTTTCAATTGAATTAGTTTCACAATGGTATCCATTGAAGGCTCCTTGATTTTAAAACCCTAGTTGATGATATCTTGATTATAAACCTTAGTTTAATTGGGTTCAAAACCCTAATTTATGGTCTAATTGAGGGGTGATTCATTGGTTCAAGTGATGAACGGATCAAGGATCCAATGGATAATCGATTCATTGATTGAAACCTTGAAATTGGTTAAGTGTTGGAGATCTTTTTGGTCCATTCGGTTTTGAGAGGTTTGGACAAAATGGTCTCAAGATTGTTTGATCCCAAACGGTCTCAAGACGTTCTGATTCCAAATGGTCTCAAGACTGTTTGGGACCAAACACTCTCAAAACGTTTGGGACCAAATGGTCTCAAACCATTTGGAGACCCAAGTCCATTCAGTTTCTAGGGCAACTTGCCCAAACGGTTTCAAACCGATTAAAGATCAATGGGTCAAAATAGTTTGGTGACTTAGAGTGATCAAATCAATTGATAACTTAATGTAATGCAAGATCAATTGATCCTACAATTGCTACTAATTTATCTTAAAGGAAATCACTAGGGTTGCACCTTTAGGGTACCAAGTGATTGGTAATATCAAGATGAGTTAATCCCTGAAGCTTAAATAAGTAATACTTCAACATACCATGTCAACCTTAATTGAATGTACTCACTTGAAGGGTTGGTTGATATAATCTAACCAAGTTTGACATAGTAAATATCCTAGGAATAATGATAGAGAGAGGAATCCATACATGTAGAATAATCATGTAATGGATAAGCCTCAACACCTGCAACATGAATGATTAAGCAATTAGGGTATGATCCTTAATAAAGAGATCATGAAACCCTAATCAATAAGAAAGTTGAGCCCTAAACTAAATATAGGGCAATATCATATGTAACTCTAATCTAGGTGATGGTGTGACTCTAAACTAGGATAATAATATGGGAAATCTAATAATTGGGGTAACTTATGAAAACCCTAATTTGAGAAGATATGTTATGAGAAACCTTAATTGAGGGTGATTCCATGTGAAACCCTAATTGAGGGTGAATCCATGAGAAACCCTAATTGAGGGTGATTCCATGTGAAACCCTAATTGAGGGTAAATCCATGAGAAACCCTAATTAAGGGTGATGTTATGAGAAACCCTAGTTGGGGTGAATAGTAAACCCTAATTGTGAGTTATTGAATGAGGAACCCTAATCTAGAGTAATGCCATGAGAGACCCTAAATTAGAATGATGTTATGTAAAACCTTGATGTAATGATATGATGAGAGACTCAAATCAACGGTAATGCCATGTAAGGATATATGAAACCTAGTGATGGTATGATGGCCAATACACTAAAATAGGGTGTGGTTAAGATAATCAAGTAAGATGAGAATGTTACACCATGAAGAGTGAAATTGATAAACCATATGAATGGTAGTGTTGATACTCTAATGAGTAAGGGTATAAAGGACAAGATGATGCTTAGATCATTATTTATCTAATTCCATGCATGTGTAACAACCCTATACACCTTACAATGATGAGGACATGAAACTCTTAGGAATGATGTATGCAATACTAAATAATGATGTGGATAACATCCTAAGAGTTGAAATATCTAAAGTGGTGGATAATGGTTTATCCTATAATCAATAATGCCTAACCATTGGATAAGTCTATAACATTAAAGGTAGCTGGAAAATTCTAATGTGTAACCTATACACCACATGATGAAAGTGATAAGTTAATAAATAAAGCATTAAGAGAGAAATACCTTAATACAAGGATAGTTGATTAACCTAAGTAAGATGGATATCAGGAGAAAAGTGATACATGAAGACATGATAGATATCACAATTAGTATTCCAAGGTTGATATACCTTGATGAACCTCTAATCCAATATTCTTAGATAAGAAACACATGAAGTGTGTGTTATGCAATTGTTACAATAAAGATGTAATGAACTCAATGTACTTTGATAAATGTTGGCTAATATACCTTGAGAATGGGGTTAAGCCAAATCAATGAGTATGATGTAATCATACCATGATAAGAATGAGAAATGAACTCATACCTTGAATTGATGATCATTAATGATATATTATGAGAGTAAAGATCATGAGCAAATACTTATGATATCATTGAATGATCCTAGAGGTGTGGAATAATATATTAGAGTTGGACTAATAATGTGAGCGTGAAACCCTAATTTAAGTGAAATGGGAAGCCCTAACCCTAATTTTGGGTAAAGGGAATGAAAAGCTCTAATTGATAGTAAACCCTAATCCTGATAAAGGAATGGTGGTGTTACTATTGTATCACATGAAGTGTTAAGTAACTTTCATGACTATAAACATGTCTATTAACCATGCAGATATTATGAGATGGTGAACATAGCCAGATTTGAACTATGACATTTATATAATAAAATGTTGATTGGCCTTATGTGCCTTAATGTTGTTGTTTCTCAGTAAAAGTAACAAAATGTGCATAGACTTCATGAGTCATATGAGTAAGTTTTTGCCTAGTGAAAGGTGACAAGACTTAATGGGCCTTGTGAGCCATGTGAGATGCTTGTGTAACAAGTATCATGTATACTTCAGTCTGAGGACCTAGAGGTAATAGTTACCTAACAAGTGGTAATAGTGTTTAGTGATGAACTGAGGATATGAATACCAATTTTGATAAGGAAGATAATGATGTTGTTGTGAGATGAGAAGTTTCAAGTAATGAGATAAGGGATTAAGATCCCATTGTATTATAAGTTATGGTAAAGCTATAGATAAGAAGCTTACATGTTTCTTTTGTAGCAATTGTCATAATAATTCCTGTTTGAGAACTTGACTGATGCTAAAAGAATATCCTAATGTACTTAATTAATCAAGTGGAATTATATCATGTAGAGCCCTGACCATAGATCCATCATTGTCAGTAATTAGGTGATGGTGAAACGGGTTGCTCCGCGGAAAAACCCGGAACGCATATTTTTGAATATGTGGGGGTAATTGGGCAAATATATCCTTATGCCCCATAGGAATGGCTACGGGCTATGTCCTATGTATGGGATTGGTTACAGACCATACCCCAATAAGAGTATGGCTACAGGCCATGACTCCACAATACAAATACCAAGCATTGGCTATGGGCCATAACCCTGAAGAGAGTATATGCTACGGGCTATAACTCTACAACGAAGTTGCTAGTATACCCTGGAAAGCTATCTAGCTGAGACACAAGATGTCCTCCATGTGGTCTCGCCTTGACCGAGATGTGGGAGGTCTTGGAAGCCGGCTCTTCCATTGACCTTGTATGGTACCAATTTTGACTTCGCAGTGGTCGGTTGGAGTATGAGCGGTATATCTCATCTCCTTAGGGCTTAAGTGTGGTTGTAAAATGTAATAAGTCGTATAGCATTTTTGCTTAAGGATTGAATACAAAAATTCATTGGCTGATGTTACATTTCTTTTATGCATCTCTAGTTGATAGATGTTATTCATGTCCCTTTATATTAATTGCAAATAGATGGATGAATTATGATTCTACCATGGGTAGATGCAATGTTCTCCTTAGGAAAGGAGATTACTTTACTTTGTTCATTCAATGATTAATACTGCTATTAATATATAAGAACTTCTTCTCAATTTTATTATAATAAACTGCTATAACAATGTTTTGGTGGAGTGTTAGATCTCCCACTGGGACAATTTACAATTGTCTCACCTTTGTAGGATCCAATGTTTTTAGGTGGACATGGACAAGGGAATAGAATCCCTACAGCAGAGAAAGGAAAGCAGCAGCAGCACCAGGGACAGCAGTGATAACTCAGGTGGAGGCACTGGCTACCAAGTTTTATATATATAGTAGTCCTATGTGTCATCTCTGTACTCTCAGGTCCTCGGAGTTTATAGTTAGTGTTTTAATGAATCGATCTTAGATTTTTGTCTTGATGCCTCGAGGTTTTTATGTTGCATGTATATAATGTTAATAGGGCAGCTGATGTTGTAATCATTGAGGAGAGATGGTACAAGTTATGTACTTTTGAATCAGAATATAAATGTTATACAAAGGTTCTTGATGAAAGAGACTTCCTATGTTTGGATCTCTATGCAAAAAGTTTTGATTTTTAGTGATTTTCAGTAATTCCGCTGCAAATGATTCGCTTCCGCTTAAGTAGTTCTGGTTTTGTGAGTTGGATGCCACAATTCTCATCCCTTAGCATTATCATCATCATGATTACTAGATCTGGGTATTCAAACCCTTAGTTCATCACTAAACACTGTTACCACTTATTCGGTAACTATTACCTCTAGGTCCTCAGACCAATGTATACATGAGACTTGTTGCACAAGAATCTCACATGGCTCACAAGGCCCATTTGAATTTGTATTACATAAAAAATTATAGCTCATACCTGGTTATTCTCATCATCACATGATACCTGCATGGTTAGTATTTCATTATTATAGCCATATCATATACATATCAACGCCATGCAATACAAGGGTAATACCATTATCTCAATATTAGGGTTAGGGTTTCCCTTCCTTATTGATTAGGGTTTCACATACATATCATCACCCTTCCTTAGGGTTAGGGTTTCCCATTATTAACAATTTAGGGTTTCAAGATCATATTATCAAGAATCAAACCCTAATTCATACTCTACACATATTAGGAGTATTAATGTATGCTCATTACATGATTATCACAAAAGTATGAGTTTCTCTCTCATCCTCACTAGGATGTTGATCACTTCATACTTTATTAAGTTCGCTCAACCTTTCCTTCAAGGTACATTGGCCTACTTAATCAATATTCATTAAACACCTTACCTCTTAATCTATGACCTGATATAAGACACTTCATGTGTTACTCCATCAAGTACATTGCATCTAAGGTGCTTTCTTTCATATGGGTTTTGAGGTGCTTACACCATATCGGGTATGAGGTGTGTCCTTGCTACCCATATCACTTTAGAGGTGTATGTGTGCTTACCATATCGGGTATGAGGTGTATGCTTTCTTACCGTATCACCTTTGAGGTGTATGTGTGCTTACCATATCGGGTATGAGGTGTATGCTTGCTTACCATATCACCTTTGAGGTGTATGTGTACTTACCATCTCATGTATGAGGTGTATGCTTGCTTACCATATCACCTTTGAGGTGTATGTGTGCTTACCATATCGGGTATGAGCTGTGTGTGTACTTCACAACATATCGGATTAGATCTTATGCTCATGCCTCTTCAAACCTTCATGGTATTGGCCTACCCTTCACCATGGGTTAAGTGATAGGCTAGACAACTGGTTAAACCTTTTACAACCCATTGTACAAACCAATAGGGGTGTGGGGTTTCAAGGTATATCGGTTTCCCTATCATATAGTGTTCCATCACCATATCGGGTTGGAGGTGTGTGCTTCAACTCGATATCACTTTACCCTTGATGATGTCATCACCATCAACCTCTAGACTCTTGTTCTTACTATTCTAAGTCATGGAAATTTGTCCCATGAAGCTTTTAGAACTCATAGGATCATCAATTATTCAAGAGAAATCAAAATTTACAAATATATCAACAAGTATGACATAATTGAAAGTGCATAATAATATAATTGAGTTCAAGTTATATAACCCACCTCAAGAACAACTTCAAAGCTCCAAGAACCAAAGATTCATGTTCCTAAGGTTGAACATGAACTTCACAACTCCTCTATATGCAAAGAATACCCATGGATAACTATTGGTGAAGAAAAGAAAGGAAGATCGTAACCCTAGATTTATGCTTCAATCCAAGGTTGAAGATGATCATGGCCTCACCTTAGGGTTAGGACGTGAGCTCCTTCTTGCTCCTTATCACCTTGCACGATACCTCACTACTCATGCATGATATGCCCCTACTTTTGGCCGATATCCCCTTAACTTGTGGCCAAAATCACTCCACTATGGCCGATATCACCTTGTTGGGCCGATATCACCTTGCTAGGCCGATATCAACTTGCTATGGCCAACATCCAAGGCCCTATGCAAGATACTACTTCAGCTATGCATGATAACAAGACTCTATGCACGAAATCTTATAGAAAAAGAGTGGTAAGATTTGAAAATTTTCACTAGTGGGTGAAAAGAAGGGTATATATACTTGAGGTTCATGAAAAAGTGTGTATATGAGGTGTCATCAATTTAAGCTACTAGGTTCCATGTGCCCATGAATGGTTGACACATGTAAATGCATGCATTTATATTTATATTGACATGGAAAACACTTGAGGATAATCTAGAGATGAAATTTCTTCCATTACTTATCTCTTTGGATAAGATATATCAACTAATTCACCACTTTATTCACAACCAGATACAACTTTTCTAAGGAAGTTGTAAACCAATACCCTTAACCTACTTGAGGTGCTTTGCCCATCATGGCCTTTTGTAAGAGTCCACGAACCGATATGAGACTCCCCCTGTGGCTCCTTGGCCGATAGGCACTCATATATAAGCTTTTCAACTTGATACAACTCAAAGTTAGGGTTTCACATTCAACCCCTTTCTTGGTCTTTTCATCACCAAGAGTACCATCATTCATAGATGACTCAAATATGTTGTATCCTTATTTATATCTCCTCTATATGATACTAGGAGGGAGTAGGTACACTCTGGAGGTGGTAATTTGCATATCAATCCTACATTTCGGATAAATTACAATGTGTACCAAATTTGGTGCACAAGGCACTAACATTATTCAAACAAGTTTCAACTTGAAATTTAGGATTTCCACAAGCCTCCCCTTATAATCATTCTCTCTATTATGATGCCAAAACACATGAGGTACATTCAACATGTGACATTTTGTAATATAGCCCCTCATCTTGGGAAAACTGCACTTTATACCCAAACTATCATATAACACACAAATAGTTTGCAAATAAGCTCAAACTTGAAAATTAAACTATACAAGAGTCTTAATTACTTTTCAAAAGATTAAAACAAGTTTATGAATAACTTACTTAAGCAAAAATTCTAGGGTTAATCCATAACCCAGGTCAGGGATATTACATCCTAGGTACCCCTATCAGTCAAAGCATCCATCTCCTCAGTCATGGCTTGTGTCCATGCCTTACTATGTAATGCATCATGCACATTTTTGGGCATAGAAATATTAGATAGAGAAACAACAAAATTACTAACATGAACACTCAGGTGAACAGTGGAGACATACTTAGCAATATCATGAGATGTACATGATCTAGTACCTTTCGTGAGAGCAATAGGTAAATGTATATCATAAGTTATCTCAGTAGGGACATGACCTTCTGAAGGATAAGATTGGTTGTTAGTGGGGGGATCTTAAGTAGGAGTAGGCTACGATGACCAATTTCTACATTGATTAACAATGAGATGAGGAGATGTAGTCTCATGTGGTTTCACAGTAGAGGGAGAATCAACAATAATAGGCAGAGGTGTTGAAATCAAATCTAAACTCAACATAGTCCCTTTATTAGAGTAGTACGGAGTATCCTACAAAATATGACATCACTACTTGTGAACCACTTTTTATTAACGGGTTTATATCAGCGGTATCCTTTCTAAGTTCCTGAGTATCTCAGAAAAATACATTTTTCAGCTTGAGGGGACAACTTGTCTTGACTAGGACCAAGCAAGAGAATAAAACAAGTCGACCCAAAAATTCTCAAAGTAACAGAAAACATAGAAAGATTTGGTTGTAGTACTTGTATCAGAATTTTATTCCCAATAATAGAGGAAGGCATATGATTTATCATAAAATAGACAGTAAGAACGGCTTCTGGACAAAAATGTTTGTGAACATCAGAATGCAACATTATAGTTCTAGTAACTTCAAGTAAATGCCTATTATTCCTCTCAGTTGCACCATTCTATTGGGGTGTATAAGAACAAGATGTCTAATGAACTGTCCCCACAGAACGACAAAACAACTCCACATTTTTCTGAATAAAATTCAATGCATTATCAGTACGCAGAATCTTAATAGGCATAGAATATTGAGTTTTAATTTTAGCAAAGAAGAATTTAATAATGGGAAGAAGTTGGGATCTATCTTTCAACAGAACTAACCAGGTAGTATGGGAGTAATCATCAATGAACAAAATAAATATTTATTGCCAGATAAACTTGGAATATGACAGGGACCCCATACATCAGCATGCATCAAATCAAAAATATTTTTGCTACCAATTTGAGTTTTTTTTAAACAGTTCTAGACTATTAGCCTAATTGACATGCCTCACACTAAAAACTATGCGAGCCTACACTATAAATAATATGTTTTAATTTCTCAGCAGACGGGATGCCCAAGTTTGAAATGCCAATATAATGCAGAAATAGAAGATGATAAAGTTGAAGCCAGAGTTGTAGTGTCAATCTGTTTCAACTGATCCAAGTAGTAGAGTCCATTAGGTCCTTCATGCCCCACCAATCTTTATCCTCGTGTGAAGGTCCTACAAAACACAAGTATCCTATGCAAATATCATTTTGCAATCAATATTGCAGACAATTTTACTGATAGATAGTAGATTCAATGGAAATTTTGACAAATATAAAGCAAAATGCAAAAGGACTTGAGCAAAGATATCACCAATCCCAGATATAGTAGATTTAGAACTTTCAACAAGAATAATAATATATTTGGAACACTGTTTAGACAGTTTACAAAATAGAGAACAGTTTCCAGATATATGAGAAGAGGCTCCAGAGTCAATGACCCATTTGGTATTACCAGCACTAGAAGAAGGAGCACTCAAGAAGGCAGAATCACAACCAAAGTAAGTGGTAGCGTGAGCTCCAGATTTAGCACCAGATGAGGAGGAAGCACTAGTGCTCTCAATCAAAAGACGTTCCACCTTAGAGTAGATGAACTTAGCAGTAGATGCAGTCGAGGGAGCATCAGTGGTCGTCTGAGAAGCACCTTCATATGTAGCATTGACCAACGCAAGTATGCCATATTTCTTCCAACATTTGTCTTCAGTATGGTTGGTGTGGCCACAGAAGTCATAGTACTGCTAGCAGTGGCACCTCCAGAAGCATCAGTAGATGAGCCATGACCAAGGGAGCCATGGCTAGATGATCCACGTCCCCTTCTAGGAGCAATAGAATGATTGTTCAGAAATCGACCATGACCCCTACAACGACCACGATCAGACATAGCACCAAGAGCAGTAGGGTCTTTAGCTGTATCATAAGGAAGATCTTATGAGGAATCTAGTAGGTGTTGGATATGTTGAAAGGTACTCTCCAATGTAGGTAACAGATCGCTCGTAAGGATCTGGTCAACCACCCCAACATACGAGTCAAGAAGGCCGTATAGGAACAGGACAACCTGGGGTTCCTATCATTGTCATTGCATCATGGCCGAGTCAGTAGATAAGAGATGAAAATTATAAAGGTCAGCCCATACACCCTTAAAGGTGGAAAAGTAGTCAGCAATATCAGGTCCAATAAAGTGTAGATGGAATAGTTGTTTGTTGAGATCAAAAACCTTCTTCAAATTTTTGCTATGAGAGTAGGTGCTGACCAGTTGATCCCACATCTCCTTGGCAGTCTAGAGATGAAGTAGAGTGATGTTGATGTGAGTTTCTCTATTGTTCAAAATCCACATCATCACAGTCGAGCCATCCTTAACCCAGTCATCATAGATCTTTTTGTCCTTGGACTTGGCAGTGGTAGGCGGAGCAGGAGGCAGAGCTCTGTCACATGGGAATGCTTGCCTTGTGACTTCCCAAAGATCTCTATAGAGAAAACCCAATGTTGGTAGTTGCATCCATCTAGCTTCACAATGGTCACCTGAGGATGAAAGTCTTCATTGGAGAAGCCATGAGGGAGACCAAGTGCACAAACAATAGACAACAATAGTAGGGGTTAGAACTTCCTAGATCCTTCGACTAGGTGACAACAGGCAGAGAGAGAAACTAGAAGGACCAACCTACATGTAGACTACACTAAGGTGCAACAGAGAACTCGATAGCTCAAGAGCCGATGCATGTAGACAGAAGGAGTAGATCTATGAAGGCCTACAACCGAACAGCTGGAGATGAACAAAGGATAGTCGGGCTATACTAGCAAGGCAGCTCCACACACGGAGGACCACCTAGCGGCACAATAGGGGCGCACGACCACTGGCGTCGGGCTAGCAGCCCAACAGTAGTGGCAGTCGACGACCGGCCAGGGTAGGCGGCGCACAGCAGCGGGTGCAGGGGTGGGTGGCGGGTGTGCGGGGGGTGGGGAGAGGGGGGAGAGAGAGAGAAAGAAAGGGTGGTGAGTGGGGAGGGTGGTGGGTATCGACCTTGATCTGGTACCATATTGAGTGGAATGTAAGGGTTGGGGTACATAATGTGTGTACCCCTTATATTTGTAAAGAGAACAATTACATAGAGGTCCTTGTAGAATAGGAAAATAATAAGAGAAAATAAAGAACTTAAATAAAACACTAGTTAACAACCTCGATTCTAATATCATAAAAATCTAGTATAAAATTATCAAGAAAACCTTCTTTAAGATTTTTCCCCTAATTACTCTATCCTAACATTGACTCTCATTCATCAATATCCTCATCAAACAAATTATAGATATCACTAAACTTATTCTGGTAAGACATCATTATATAGATTACAACATTCCAATCTTGGCATGCCATTTTAATGTGTTAGATATATACAACTCTTGAATTGCCATTTTAATGATTAAATAGACTAAAATTGCATTTTCATCCAATATCGAAGATAGCTTATATTTTTGAAGCATGCATTACCTAAATTGGACCAAGAGTTCTTTGTTGGGAGTTTTGAAAAGAGAAATATTTCAACTCACAAATTACCTGCAAGTATATGGAAATCAATGTAGTCGACTGTCAAACACGAGGAGCTGGGCTAGTTAGGCATAAACATGCTAACTTTCACTAATCTAAATTGGATTGTAAAAGTTTAATTATTTATAGACCTAAGAAAAGGAAAACAAGGCAAAGGTTTAAACAATAGAATTGATTTAATGATTAGGAACTTGAGCATAATGTTTCACTACCATTACCATTATATCACATGAACGTAAGAAACAAGATTGTTATTTAACAAGAAAGGAGATTATCATCGCAATACATTTCCCAATGCCATGAGATGATTCTCAACTTCACAAAATGCTCCTGCATCTATTCTTAGCATCAAACACAACCAAAACCCTCAATAATCCCTAGCCACTCCCGTGGTCAAGAGAATATTGCCATAGATCCTACTCCATACTTCCTAATGCATTCTCCTAAAGCACAAGGCAAGCATAAAACATGTATAAAAGGTGGCCAGCCTGGCATACAAGCAAGAAAACACCATAGGTATCCATGAAAGAAAGAAAATTAAACAACAATAAGCATAAAATTTGAGTTCACATGATCAATGGCATGGGAGCTACTCTCCCATGCTCAAGAAAAGAGCTCTACTCATCCATAGTGAAGATATTTGGATATACATGACTATGATTTTAGAGTTTTGCATGCTTAAGAGAAGGAAAATCTAGAGGAACCATAGATACAAGCTAAGGGGAGAGAACTCCAGCTAGAGGATGAAGTTATACCACTAGAAAGCTCCAACTCAGACCAAATTCCCTCCAGGAAATCTAGAATGAAGAGAGTAACTCTGTTGCACCTCTGGAAAAGAAAAATGGAGAAGAAATGAAGTAGAATGAGGGTTCTCTTCCAAGAAACCACCTTCTTCTACCCCCAAATTTCCTTCCTCTACTCTGTAACTTCTCTTGGGAGTAAAAAAACTTCAAAATGACCAAGAATAACTGCCTCATAGGCTCCCATTTGCTTTTAAAATGAAGGGCACTCATTTTCAATTTTTGCAGAAACTGACAACGACACAACGTGTCTTTTGTTGAACATGTCGTGTCATATCGTTTGTGCTAGTTCAATGTTATCGTTGCATTGAGGTACACGACGTGTTTGAATTAGACACACTATGTTTCTGTCTTCAGGGAGTGAATCAAATGAAGGGCATACAGTGTGTTTGAATAAACACATGTCGTGTTCATTGGCAGAAAGGTACAAATAGTCTTCATGTACCAGGAACACACCGTGTCTGATGAAGGACACATCATGTTACCTTTTTCTTTGATCTGGGTAAAAAGCTACTAGAGAATCACATGTTGTGTGTTTAATAACACACGATGTGTTCTTTATCCTGAGAGACTACATGTAAGTGAACATGTCGTGTTCTTAATAGAACATGTCATGTCTTCTGCCATTTCTTCATAAATTTGCTTTGGGTCAACAGTAAAACTTGGGGAAGTCCCCTTGAGGCTGGATCTGAGTTAGGTTATCTCCAATTTGACCTTTTTTAATACATATCTGCAATCAACATCATGTGATAAGAAAAGAGATTAAAAAGTGTGGTAAAATGGATATAAATAGAGGCTAATTTGGGATAGAATGAGCTGAAACTATGTGTGAATAAGTGTAAAAAGTCAATATAAAGCACACACAACAAATCCCCCTAAGCTTGAACTGTTAATTTTCCTCAGCAAAAAGAACATAGAAATGCTCATGAAAGAATTTTCAAGCTCATGCATAGATTGATTGAAAGAAAGATATGTAATGTTCAGCCAACAATTTATACAATGGCCATCAACTCATCACTAAAAAAGATTCTTAAGTTCAACAAGGGTAGTTTCAATTTAATGAATCAATCAACTCAACAACATTAAACAGAATTGGATAACCAAGACAAATAACTAGTGGATGTACAACACTATTTCTCAGCTATTAAGGATGCAAATGATGAAGTCTTAGCTGACATTAACATAATTAGTTGCAATCTCCTATTTTCCCAAAAATGATATGGCAATGGATTATGGGTTCTGGCACTTGGCTGCTAATGTAGGCTTATGCTCACATACAGTGTCGATTAGGGTATTTTACCCTCTTTTTATGACATACCACCTAACCATCGAGGCCAGATCAGACTTACACTAGCCTAGCATGATATGTGGGTGAATAAGCCATCTTTTATGGGGTAAGAAGGTGATATGAGATAAAAGAGATTTTAAATATTTTCCACAACATGGGAGAGTCAACTAAATAGCAACATTATCTAGATTTCATCCATCAGTTTTGAAAAAAAATTCACTGAAAGAAAGGTTGAGAAATACACTAACAGCTTGGCAATGGTATCTCGTATTCCAAGTGATGTTGTGATATTAATTTACTCATAAAAGTGAAACCATTACATGTTTTAGGCGATCAATGATGAAAAAGGTGAGTGTTCAAGCTACAAGTATAAACCATAAATAAATGTGTGTTGAAGGACAAAGGATTTCAACTAATCTATGCATGCTCTTTAGAATTCTTTTAATGACAGATTAAGGTGCAAAAGGACAAGATGGTTCAAAGATCGTAGAAAAATCAGTTCATTACATCAAGATAGCCTCACATCATACCTGATTTTGCCACAAACGGAAAGAAAAACAAAGAACAACATGAAAGTAGAAAAGACATGACAACATGAAAAATAATAAAATTAAACTACATTACTGGTCGGTTGCATCCCCCTAAGCTTGAAATAACTGGGTACCTATCATGGGGTGGGGCATCAGTGGGATGGGACAGGGCCCATGTGACGAGAGGGGAAGAATTGGCTGATGAGATCATCATCATTTGGAATATCAACCCACATGGGATGTGGAACAAACTCAGGCTACAGAGGAGAAGTAGGTTGGTGTTACTGTGGCATGGAGTAGTGGCCTTGAGAAAGGTTCCAACTGAAAGGACCATCATCAAATCATCATTAATTAAGTGGAATAAACATAAATAGCGGAATAACATAAATCACTAAAAATTAAAACCATTTTGCAAAGAGATCCATTTCTAGGAAAACTCTTTCTGGAAGAACCAAAACCTTATATACATCTTTGTTCACATTGCACATACACTATACCATCTCTTCCTGAGGATAACATATAATAGTTGCTTTGTCAAAACATATATTGAAGCAACATAAAACCTCAAGGCTTACAGGACAAAACCTCAGATCGTTCATAAAACCATAACGAACCAACTCCAAGGACCTGAGAGTAGAGAGACGACACATAGGACTTCTATCTACCAGACACGACAGACAGTACACTCAACTTGAGTTGTCACTGCTACCTCAGCTATTGTTCCTCCTTTGTCGTAAGGTCTCCACCGCCTCGTGCACATCCACCTAAAAATTGTGGATCCCACGGGGTGAGACAATTGTCCCAGCGAGAGATATAACTCTCCGCCGACCATATTATTATCACAGTTAAACAATATTAAACTGGGCATAGGATTCTTTCACATTAATAAGCATGATTTAATCACTGTTTACGCAGAGTAGAGCAATATCATCTTTTGAAGCATTGCAGCTATATATGATAAAGTAGTAAATCATCTATTCATTTTATAATGAATATGAAGAACATGTATAACATCTATCTGATTAATATGTATAAAAGAAATGTAACATCAACCAATGATTTTTGTATTCAATCCTTAAGCTAATATGCTACACGGCTGATTACATTTTACAATCACACTTATGCCATGAGGAGATGAGCCATACTGCTCAAATCCAACCTTCGGATGCGAAACCCAAAGATGGTGCCATACAAGGTCAATGGAAGAGCCAGACTCCACAACCTCAACCTCTTCGTGGTCAGTGCATGATATCCAAAGTAGGACCGCAGTCTCTTGCTTAAGTGACCTCAATCATAGGGTTAGCTCCCGCAGGCTACCCTTTCTCTAGCCCACCTTGGTACAGGTCTCGGTGCTAGTATATTTGAGCCACTGGCCAGTTCACTATGCTCCCTGAGCCATGAACGCATTCATGTTCTATCACACTAAGCCATGGGCCTATTCACCATTCTCTTATACACATCTTGAGTCTACAACCGAGGTTGCACTCTAATCATCCTATTTTTGGCTAGGAGAAACCCCGCATATTCAACGATATACGCTCCAGATTAACCCACAAGAGAACCCATTTCACCATCACCAGCTACTGACGATGTTGGATCTATGGCTAGGGCACTACATGATGAAATTCTACTTGATTAATTAAGTGCATTACTGTATCTATTAGCATCAGTCATGTTTCAAACAAGAAGTATTATAACAGATGCTACAAAGAAAGACATGATACATCTATCAAGTACTTTTCAAATCTTTAGAACACATATAACATTTAGGATCTCAATCCCTTATCTCATTACTGGGAATTCACATCCCTCAACATCATCATCATCATGATTACTAGATCTGGGTATTCAACCCTTAGTTCATCACATAACACTGTTACCACTTATCAATTAACTATTACCTCTAGGTCCTCAGACCAAGGTATACATGATACTTGTTGCACAAGCATCTCACATGGCTTACAAGGCCCATTTAAACATCTTGTCACCTCTCACTAGGTAACAAATAATCACATGGCTCACAAGGCCCATTAAAATCTTTATCATATAAAAAATCATAGCTCATACATTGATATAGTCATCATCTCATGATACCTGCATGGTTAGTATTTCATGATAGTAGCCATATCAAATACATTTCAACACCATGAATAATAAGGGTAATACCATAATCCCAATATTAGGGTTAGGGTTTCGCTTTCTTATTGATTAGGATTTCACATACATATCATCACCCTTCATTAGGGTTAGCGTTTTCCATTATTAACCATTTAGGGTTTCAAGATCATACTATCAAGGATCAAACCCTAATTCATTGCTCCACACATCTAGGAGCATGCATTGACATCATAAGTATTCCATCATACTTATTTATTCTCATCATTTATCATTAAATGATTATCAATATAAAGTATGAGTTTCTCTCTCATCCTTACTAGGTTGATTACATCATACTTTATTAACTTGGCTTAACCCTTTCTCATGGTATATTAGCCTACACTTATCAAAGTGCATTAAACTCATTACATCTCACAATTTACATGACACACTTCATGTGTTACTCATCCAAGTATACTGGATTTAAGGTGCATCAATGTATATCAACCTTGAGGTGCTTGATGTGATATCTATCATGTCTTGATGTATCACTTCCCTCATCACTTTTAACTTACTTAAGTTCATCAACTTATCTTGTATTAGGGTATTTCCCATCCTAATACTTTATTCACTAGCCCATCACATTTATCTTGTAGTGTATTGGTCATAAGTCACACATTTGAATTATCCAACCATCATCAATGATATGGACTCATCTCGGGTTAAGGCATTGTTGATATAAGGTTGTCCATTATCAACCACTCTAGGTGTTTCACCTATCAAGGTATTAGCCACACCATTACTTGGTGTTACACTCATCACTCCTAAGAGTGTCTTGCCCTCACCTTTACAAGGTGTATAGGGTTGAATCATGTATGTCAATTTGAACACATGTATTGGGTTAGGTGTATATCGATCTAGGCATCATCATATCCCTCATACCCTTACCCATTAAGGTATCAATCTTACCATTCATTATTTGTATCAACTTCACCCTTCATGGGTGTAACATCCTCACCTCACTTGATGATATTGGCCACAACCTACTTTAGTGTATTGGCCATCACATGTAGTAGGGTACTAACCACCTTGCTACTCTTGTCATCTAGTGTATTGGGTTACCCACCATATCATTTTAGAGATATGTCCTCAACACCATATCATCCAAAAGGTTTATACTTAACCCAATATCAGTTTAAAGGTGTATACTTTCTACCCATATCACCTAGAGGTGTATGTGTGCTTACCATATTGACCTTGAGGTGTATGTGTGCTTACCATATCACCCTTGAGGTGTATGTATGCTTCCATATCGGGTTTGAGGTGTATGTGTGCTTACCATATTGGGAAAGAGGTGTATGCTTGCTTCCATATCACTTTTCATGTGTGTGTGTGCTTCACACCATATCGGGTAGAGAGGTGTGTGTGTGCTTCACACCATATCAAACAGAGAGGTGTGTGTGTGCTTCACACCATATCGGGCAGAGAGGTGTGTGCTTGACCCCATATCATTTTTATGGTGTATAATTGACTTCATATCGTTCAAGAGGTTTATACTACACCCCCATATCGAGCAAGAAGGTATAAACTTATAACCATATCATTTTAGTGAAGTAGTTGCATCACCATATCGGGTTAGAGGTGTCTGCTTGTGTGCTTGAACCCGATATCACTTTTATAAGGTGATACCATAATCTTCAAGCTCTAGACCTTCATTTTAACTGTTATAGTTCATGTAAATAGGTATAAGAAACTACTATAACTCATAATATCATCAACTATTTCAGAAAATTTCGGAATTAAAAGTAGTTCATTAAGTATTGCAATTTAGGTGATGAATAATAACATGGTTGAGTTCAAGTTATATAACCCACCTAAAGAACAACTTCAAAGCTCCAAGATCCAAGGATCCACGTTCATAAGGTTGAATATGACTTATAAAAATTCCAAGGCTCGTTCACAACTCCTTCATATACAAGGAATCACCATGGATAAGCAATTGGTGAAGAAGAAAAGAAAGGAAGATCAAAACCCTAAATTCATTCTTCAATCCAAGGTTGAAGATCATCATGGCCTCACCTTAGTGTTAAGTATTGAGCTCCTTCTTGCTCCTTAGCACCTTGCACAATACCGCACTATCCATGCACGATGTGCCATCACTTGTGGCCGATATCCCCCTCACTTGTGGTCAAAACACTCCACTATGGCTGATATCACCTTACTAGGTTGATATCACCTTGCTTGGCCGATATGAACTTGCTATGGACGATACCCAAGGCCTTATGCATGATAACAATTCACTCCTACATGATAAAAGGACCATATGAACAATATCTAAGAGAAAGGAGGTGGTAGGATTCGAAAACGTTCACTAAGGGGTGAAAGAAGGGGTATATATACTTGTTGTTCATGAAGAAGTGTGAAAATGAGGTGTCATCAATTTGAGCTACTAGGTGCCACGTGTCCATGCATGGGTGACACGTGTACATACATGCATCAACAAATATCTTGACATGCAAAATCGTTGAGGATAATCTAGGGATGAAAATTCATCCATTACTTATCCCTTTGAATAAGATATATCAATTAAATCACCTCTTTATTCACTACCCGATACAACTTTTCTAAGGAAGTTGTAAACCAATACACTTCACCTCCTTTAGGTGATTTGCACGACATGGACTTTTCCAAGAGTCCAAAAACCAATATCAAACTCCTCCTATGGCTCCTTGTCTGATAGGCACTCATATATAACCTTTCCAACTTGATACAACTTAAGTTAAGATTTCATATTCAACCCTTTTCTTGGTCATTTCATCACCAAGATTACCATCACTCAATCATGATCAAAACATGGTGCCTCCTTATTTCTCTCTTCTCTAAATGATACTAGGAGGGAGTAGGGACACTCTAGAGGTGGTAATTTGCACATTATCCCTACATTTTGGGTAATTTACAAATTTGTACCAAAATTAGTGCACAAGGTACCAGCATTATTCAAACAAGTTCAAACTTGGAATTTAGGCTTTCCACAAGCCACCACTTAGAATAATTCTCTCTCTTATGATGCTAAAACATATAAGGAACGTTCAACATGTGACATATTGTAATATAACCCCTCATCTTGGGTAAATTTCACTTTGGTCCAAAACAAAGGAACATTGCTCAAACAACATTCAATCTAGACCAAACTTGAAATGTAAGTGTGTCACATGATTAAAAAACACCTTAGAGGATTATATTAAAGTTCTAATCAACTTACTTAGCTAAAACAAATAGGGTTAACTCATAACCCCGGTCAGGGTCATTACAAGTTATAAACCCCTAACAAGGATTTCATCCCCGAAATCCCAGGTAAAGGGAGACAGATATTATTCATTCATCATATCATCAAGTCTCCACATAACATCTTAATGTCATGGAGATTCCATAGAAATTTGATCAACACAAAGTTCTTCCATACATGGTTATCATAGAATCTGTCATACAGGACACATACTCCACTTTCCTTTTCATTATTGACTGCGGAGTCAACTTTGTGTCAGGTAACTCTTTTCTTAGTCAGAGAAACATTATACATACCCTATTTAACTCAGGTGTCAAACCTCAATGATTTGTCACCTTTCTCAACTTACAACTTTATGTGACATGATTCTTGATTTTGGGGAGTCTTCCATACTCCTCATAAAGTTTAGCATTTCACTTCCAAGGAAAGACTAGAGTTACGTTCTGTCACCCACTTGGGACTACAAGTCTTATCATATATCTGTTGTGCCATCTAATCTGCTGACACAACACTAAACGTTTTTATGACTTGTACCAACTATCTCATTAGTTGTACATTCTCTTGTGATAAGAGGAGGTTACTTATCAATTAAGAACTTATCTTAGAGGTATCCTTAGATGTTATGAATAGTTTGCTTCAACAGATCTAGATAGGGATACATTAAGGAATTGTTTTTAGCTTGATAAGCTTTTTCCACAACGATTTTACAATTGTTCCTTCAATTAGTACATCCCTATCAATGTTATGTTTACGAAGAGCATAAACCCCTAACATATGATTTCCATACTATTTTATATAACTAGATGGATTTCACAGCTGGCCATTCCAGGTAACCAACAGTAATCATCTAATTAGGAGTAATGTTTTTATTTTCCCATACCTCCTGGCACTTCTTGGATACCAGAATTCCTTATCTTGGCATCCGTCACATGTGCCTAAAACACATCACATCTCATCATTCCCATCTCTTTGTTGTTATTACCAAAGCCACACATATAAAAGGATCTTTCTTTCATCTTTGAGACATTATTTATTACACATATCTTTATCTTGGAACCAAAGTCCAAGACGAACTGATACTTTTCTAAGTATCTATCAATGGATTATTTGTAATCCATGCACATCAAGTGTCATAGTACTCACTTGATTGCCATATCCCTAAAAGGAGAGAATACAAACAAACATATTCCTCTTATCACCCCATCATTACCCAGGGTTGTTTATCAAAGAGAAGAGATTATCATCTCCTCTGATTATTACATGAACTTTCAACTGTTCATGAGTCATTTATTCTTGTTTCATCCTAGGTTCCTTGCCATCAGCATAGGAATTATAAGGATGATTACATGTCATCACTCCTTTCTTTTTTATTGTCTAACATGTTCATGAACATTTTATGATTTCATCACATTTCCCATTTCCACATCATGGGAAAAGATATTTACTATTCACACAGGCTTTATCAGACAGGGATCATCTCCCTTTTTCTCATTCTCTTATCATGAGGATTATACTTTTCATTTCCTCATACACACAGATTGATCTGAGATCATCTCAGATTCCACTTTATTGCACTTAGGATGTGATACAAATGTCCATACCATATTTCTAGTTTCATTATGCTCACCAGATTGTCTCAAAATGGCTACTTGATCAGAGTAATCAGAAAGATAACAATCTAAGAGTTCCATACTTACCTTATCTTCAATAATTGAATACCTGTCCAGGGTATACAAGTACTGAGATTAGGTAGTATGCACTTTGTTTACTATCATATTCCTTACTTTCCATATCATCACAAACACATGATTTAATATTCTTAGATTTTCTCCAGGCATCACTTCTATATCTCATCCTCTTTCACATAGATAAGAGCAATTATAGAACATTTAAGAGAATACTAAACATAATATAAATTCTAGTTCTCATCATTTCTTCCCTATGTTCTCATAGGGAAATCAATAGGGAGGTCCATAAGAGCAATCCTTTTTTTATGATTATCAGATAACATCAAGGTAAGACATATCAAAATGAAAAAGCTCTATCTGATTGTTACCCCTCGTGGTTATCTACCGCTTCAGGTTGACTCAACACATAGAGTCTAGTTGTTTCATGTTGTTGCTTTTGCCTTTTTAAATTATTGGGTTGTAACTTTCATTAGCCCTGTCGAGTCTACCTCGGTTGTTGGGTCATTTCCTCCCTTCTTATTAAATAAAAGAGTTTAGTATGCTCAACATGTCCATATCTATAACATGTCTTGTCCTTGTACCATGGTCTTATCGGTCTTATTACTGATGTAGAAGCTAAGCCAGGAGTTCTTAATGGTGGAAAGTTAGGACTTTTGCCTTTACTTAGTGATTACTGCCCTAGTGCACTAGGCATTTATTGCACTTGTGGCACCAAAAACGTTGGAGTTTTAGAACAACTAGGCAAATGTCTCTAGAATTGTAGAGACCTTTCCTTAATTCTCAACTTATTGCCCCTCCTTGGGCATTACCATCACAGATGTACTATCTGTCTATACTTAATGTAGAGTCTATTTTCTTGCCATATGTTAATCCTTCCCACATTTTCCACTATTCCAACATGACTATGTCATTCAGGAACCCTTTCAGAATGCAAAGTTTCTACATTTAGGACTGGTAACCTAGGTTGTAATGCTAGTATCCAGTCTACTATATGCATCATTGTTGTCCTAACATGCCCAAAAAGAGCATAAACATAGGATTCTTTATCCTGATTGGGTCAAGATAGGAATTCTCAGGCACTCATTCTTCTCTTTCCTGATCCCATGCACCCTATCCTAGTGCAACAACATTGCTCTTAGCAACGTGTTTCTCATATTCTCCAGTCAATTTTAAATTTCACCCTTTCTTCTGCACAAGCAGAAGTCACTATAGGGTATACTGGAGGACACTAAAACAAACTCAACACATTAGTCCTATGTCTCTGTAGACTCAGTGAACCTTAAGATTTGATACCAAAACTTAAAACGGTCATCATCAAACCGTCAAACAAATCATCGTTAATTAAGTGGAATAAACATAAATAGCGGATTAACAGAAATCACCAAAAATTAAAACCATTTTGCAAAGAAATCCATTTCTAGGAAAACTCTTTATGGAAGAACCAAAACCTTATATACATCATTGTTCACATTGTACATACACTATACCATCTCTTCTCGATGATAACATATAACAGTTGCTTTGTCAAAATATATATTGAAGCAACATAAAACCTCGAGGCTTACAAGCCAAAACCTCAAATCGTTCATGAAACCATAACGAACCAACTCCAAGGACCTAAGAGTACAAAGACGACACATAGGACTTCTATCTACCAGATACAACATATAGTACACTCAACCTAAGTTGTCACTATTGCCTCAGTTGTTGTTCCTCCTCTACAATAAGGTCTCCACCGCCTCGTGTACGTCCACCTAAAAATTGTGGATCCCACGTGGTGAGACAATTGTCCCAGTGAGAGATATAACTCTCTTTCGACCATATTATTATCATATTTAGACAATATTAAACTGGGAAGAGGATTCTTTTACATTAATAAGCAAAATTTAATCACGGTTTAAGCATAGTAGAGCAATATCATCCTTTAAAGCATTGCAGCTATATATGATAAAGTAGTAAATCATCTATTCATTTTATAATGAATATGAAGAACGTGTATAACATCTATCTGATTAAGATGTATAAAAGAAATGTAACATCAGCCAATGATTTCCGTATTCAATCCTTAAGCAAGTATGCTACACAGTTGATTACATTTTACAATCACACTTATGCCCTGAGGAGATGAGCCGTACCGCTCAAATCCAACCTTCGGTTGTGAAACCCAAAACCTGTGCCATACAAGGTCAATGGAAGAGTCAGACTCCACGACCTCAACCTCTTCGTGGGCAATGTAAGATATCCAAACCAGGACCGCAATCTCTTGCTTAAGTGACCTCAATCATAGGGTTAGCTCCCGCAGGATACCCTTTCTCTAGCCTGCCTTGGTACAAGTCTCGGCGCTAGTATATCTGAGCCACGGGCCAGTTCACCATGCTCCCTGAGCCATGAACACATTCATGCTCTATCACACTGAGCCATGGGCCAATTCACCATGCTCTTATACACATATTGAGTCTACAACCGAGGTTGCACTCGAATCCTCCTATTTTTGGCTAGGAGAAACCTCGCATATTCAACAATACATGCTCCGGATTAACCTGTAGGAGAACCTATTTCACCTTATGCCATACAAGGTCAATGGAAGAGCCAGACTCCATGACCTCAACCTCTTTGTGGGCAATGCAAGATATCCAAAGCAGGACCGCAATCTCTTTCTTAAGTGACCTCAATCATAGGGTTAGCTCCTGCAGGATACCCTTTCTCTAGCCCACCTTGGTACAAGTCTCGGTGCTAGTATATCTGAGCCACGGGCTAGTTCACCATGCTCCCTGAGCCATGAACACATTCATGCTCTATCACACTGAGCCATGGGCAATGCAAGATATCCAAAGCAGGACCACAATGCAAGATATCCAAAGCAGGACCGCAATCTCTTGCTTAAGTGACCTCAATCATAGGGTTAGCTCCCGCAGGCTACCCTTTCTCTAGCCCGCCTTGGTACAAGTCTCGGCGCTAGTATATCTGAGCCACGGGCCAGTTCACCATGCTCCCTAAACCATGAACACATTCATGCTCTATCACAGTGATCTATGGGCCTATTCACCATGCTCTTATACACATCTTGAGTCTACAACTGAGGTTGCACTCGAATCCTCCTATTTTTGGCTAGGAGAAACCCCGTATATTCAACAATACATGCTCCAGATTAACCCGTAGGAGAACGTATTTCACCATCACCAACTACTGACGATGATGGATCTATGGCCAGGGCACTACATGATGAAATTCCACTTGATTGATTAAGTGCATTACCGTATCTTTTAACATCACTCATGTTTCAAACAAGAATTATTATAACATATGCTACAAAGAAAGATGTAATACATCTATCAAGTACTTTTCAAATCTTTAGAACACATATAACATTTAGGATCTCAATCCCTTATCTCATTACTGGGAATTCACAACCCTCAACATCATCATCATGATGATTACTAGATCTGGGTATTCAAACCCTTAGTTCATCACAAAACACTGTTACCACTTATCAGGTAACTATTACCTCTAGGTCCTCAGACCAATTTATACATGATACTTGTTGCACAAGTATCTCACATGCCTTACAAGGCCCATTTAAACATTTTGTCACCTCTCACTAGGCAACAAATAATCACATGGCTCACAAGGCCCATTAACATCTTTATCATATAAAACATCATAGCTCATACCTGACTATGCTCATCATCTCATGATACCTGCATGGTTAGTATTTCGTGATAGTAGTCATATCAAATACATTTCTATACCATGCAGAACAAGGGTAATACCATAATCCCAATATTAGGGTTAGGGTTTCCCTTTCTTATCGATTAGGATTTCACATACATATCATCACCCTTCATTAGGGTTAGGGTTTTCTATTATTAACCATTTAGGGTTTCAAGATCATATTATCAAGGATCAAACCCTAATTCATTGCTCCACACATCTAGGAGAATGCATTGACATCATAAGTATTCCATCATACTTATTTATTCTCATCATTTATCATTAAATGATTATCAATACAAAGTATGAGTTTCTCTCTCATCCTTACTAGGTTGATTACATCATACTTTATTAACTTGGCTTAACCCTTTCTCAAGGTATATTATCCTACACTTATCAAAGTGCATTAAACTCATTACATCTCAATGTAACAATTTACATGACACACTTCATGTGTTACTCATCCAAGTATATTGGATTTAAGGTGCATCAAGATATATCAACCTTGAGGTGTTGGATGTGATATCTATCATGTCTTGATGTATCACTTCCCTCATCATTTTTAACTTACTTAAGTTCATCAACTTATCTTGTATTAGGGTATTTCCCATCCTAATACTTTATGCACTAGCCCATCACATTTATCCTGTAGTGTATTGGTCATAAGTCACACATTTGAATTATCCAACAATCATCAATGATATGGACTCATCTCGGGTTAAGGCATTATTGATATAAGGTTGTCCATTATCAACCACTCTAGGTGTTTCACCTATCAAGGTATTATCCACACCATTACTTGGTGTTACACTCATCACTCCTAAAAGTATCTTGCCCTCACCTTTACAAGGTGTATAGGGTTGAATCATGTATGTCAATTTGAACACATGTATTGGTTTAGGTGTATATCGATCTAGGCATCATCATATCCCTCATACCCTTACCCATAAAGGTATCAACCTTACCATTCATAATGTGTATCAACTTCACCCTTCATGGGTGTAACATCCTCACCTCACTTGAAGATATTGGCCACACCCTACTTTAGTGTATTGGCCATCACATGTACTAGGGTACTAACCACCTTGCCACTATTGTCATCTAGTGTATTGGGTTACCCACCATATAATTTTATAGATATGTGCTCAACACCATATCGTCCAAAAGGTATATGCTTAACCCAATATCAGTTTAAAGGTGTATACTTGCTGCCCATATCACGTAGAGGTGTATGTGTGCTTATCATATTGACCTTGAGGTGTATGTGTGCTTACCATATCACCCTTGAGGTGTATATGTGCTTCCATATCAGGTTTGAGGTGTATGTGTGCTTACCATATTGGGCAAGAGGTGTATGCTTGCTTCCCTATCACTTTTGAGGTGTGTGTGTTCTTCACACCATATCTGGCAGAGAGGTGTGTGTGTGCTTCACACCAAATTAGGCAGAGAGGTGTGTGTGTGCTTCACACCATATCGGGCAGAGAGGTGTGTTCTTGACCCCATATCGTTTTTATGGTGTATCCTTGACTTCATATCGTGCAAGAGGTGTATACTACACCACCATATCGTGCAAGAAGGTATAAACTTATAACCATATCATTTTAGTGAAGTAGCTGCATCACCATATCGGGTTAGAGGTGTCTGCTTGTGTGCTTGAACCCGATATCACTTTTATAAGGTGATACCATCATCTTCAAGCTCTAGACCTTCATTCTAACTGTTATCGTTCATGGAAATAGGTCTAAGAAACTACTAGAACTCATAATATCATCAACTATTTCAGAAAATTTTAGAATTAAAAGTAGTTCATTAAGTATAGCAATTTAGGTGATGAATAATAACATGGTTGAGTTCAAGTTATATAACCCACCTTAAGAACAACTTAAAAGAACCAAGCTCCAAATCTCCACGTTCCTAAGGTTGAAGATGACTTATCAAAAGTCCAAGGCTCGTTCACAACTCCTATATATACAACGAATCACCATAGATAAGCAATTGGTGAAGAAGAAAAGAAAGGAAGATCAAAACCCTAAAATCATGCTTCAATCCAAGGTTGAAGATGATCATGACCTCACCTTAGGGTTAAGTATTGAGCTCCTTATTGCTCCTTAGAACCTTTCACGATACCTCACTAACCATGCACGATATGCCATCACTTGTGGCCGATATCCCCCTCACGTTTGGTCAAAACACTCCAATATGGATGATATCACCTTACTAGGCTGATATCACCTTGCTTGGCCGATATGAACTTTCTATGGATGATACCCAAGGCCTTATGCATGATAACAATTCACTCCTACACGATACAAGGACCCTATGCATGATATATAAGATCAAGGGGGTGGTAGGATTCGAAAAAGTTCACTAAGGGGTGAAAGAAGGGGTATATATACTTGTTGTCATGAAGAAGTGTGAAAATGAGGTGTCATCAATTTGAGCTACTCGGTGCCACGTGTCCATGCATGAGTGACACATGTACATGCATGAATCAACATTTATATTGAAATGAAAAATAGTTGAGGATAATCTAGGGATGAAAATTCATCCATTACTTATCCCTTTGAATAAGATATATCAATTAAATCACCACTTTATTCACAACCCGATACAACTTTTCTAAGGAAGTTGTAAACCAATACACTTCACCTCCTTGAGGTTCTTTGTACGACATGGCCTTTTACAAGAGTCCAAAAACCAATATGAGACTCCTCCTATGGCTCCTTAGCTGATAGGAACTCATATATAAGCTTTTCAACTTGATACAACTTAAGTTAAGGTTTCATATTCAACCCTTTTCTTGGTCATTTCATTACCAAGATTACCATCAGTCAATCATGATCAAAACATGGTGCCTCCTTCTTTCTATCTCCTCTAAATGATACTAGGAGGGAGTAGGGACACTCTAGAGGTAGTAATTTGCACATTATACCTATATTTTGGGTAATTTACTATTTGTACCAAAATTGGTGCACAAGGTACCAGCATTATTCAAACAAGTTCAAACTTGGAATTTAGGCTTTCCACAAGCCACCACCTTGAATCATTCTATCTCTTATGATGCTAAAACATATAAGGCACGTTCAAAATTTTACATATGCAATATAACCCCTCATCTTGGATAAATTGCACTTTGGTTCAAAATAAAGGAACATTGCTCAAACAAAATTCAATCAGGACCAAACTTGAAACATAAGTGTGTCACATGATAACAAAACACATTAGAGGATTATATTAAATTTATAAGCAACTTAATTAGCCAAAACAAATGGGGTTAACTCATAACCCAGGTCAGGGTCATTACACCAACTATCCATGTGATGGACCATATCATTCATAGTAGAATATCGTTGACCCAACAGGTTCATGCGGTTGTCTATGTGGTCAAACCGCTACTACGCATAGCCATATAGATGCCTGACATCAGGCATGGCCCAGGAGTACTCCATCTGTGTGCTTATAGAGGGAGGTGTTGGAGCAATAGGGGGTGCCCTAGTATCATCAGTAGCTCTAGCTGCATCAACTTCTTCTTCAGTGTTCAGAATGCCTTTCCAGTTATCTTTGTTCTCCAATGTGATATGCTTATGATCTAGAATGTCAATGTATTGATATTTATCAAAGAATTGCTGAAATTTGGTATGACTGTTGGCAACCCTTGAGATCAATCCTACAGAAAGTAGATATTGAATGTCTACTAGGTTTCTACTTGATGCAGCCTCGAGACCTATCAGATCAACATCTAACTTTTGTGCGATCAAAGTGATCAATCCACCACACATTATGTCTCCATATTTCCTCTTCTTCACTTTCTTAATGTCTAAGAAATGTGTAAGGATATAATAAGTTGCATTGATCTGATAGTCATGCATCATTCCCCACAAAAAGAAAAGATCTTGTTTTCTGACAACGCCTTGATTTTATTTCTTAGCAAAGACTCTTGAATATTGGGTAATTTATTCAAAGAAGGACTAGGAAATACCTAGCCCTTAGCATAGTGTGCTCATTCATGAATTGTTTACAGAAAGGTAACGACTCTGAAACTGCCCTAAGGCCTAAGCTCATTCCCTATTGTCTGTCGTGTCTAATAGACCTAGGGTCGTGCAGACTAATCGGTATCCACTAGGTGATGAGGTGTAAAACAATACCATAGGTGCTGTGAGCGAGCCGAAACATCTAGGTCTAGCCACAAGCGACTGCATGGCTACAATAATGACTCGGCTAGAGGCCGCTAAGAAAGATCGGATCCAAGGGAATCTGAGCAAGGCTGAGGTTCCTTTCTTCCAGGTGCACGCCATCTAACCCTCTCCCATTCTGATCCTGGTATGGGTGTGTGAGCATTGTTTCATGCCATCTGTCCCATTGTCATGCTAATCTTGGTATAGGTGAATGAGCAGTGTTGCACGACCGAGCACGCGCACCCCCACTACACCCGATTTGTCCCTCTCAGTGAACGTATGAAGCCTACAGCAGTCCACGTGGAAGGTTGTCCTTACATTCTAGGTAAAGTGATTAAGACGTTATGTACGGATTTCCTAATCACCTCTGCTATCATGGCACTAGATTGTCCATGTTCTTTCTGTCTTCTATTATTCCTCTCTTTCCACACAAAGTAGGTAGCAGCTGCCAACACCAAGAGGTAAAGATCTTATACTCATTCGTCATCCCATGCTTTGATGTCATCTTGGTGTGTCCATGGGTTCAGGCCCATGGCATTCGGCTAGCTCTGTCTGAGTGTCTCCCAAATGGCTGATGCGTACGAGCACTGAAAGAATAAGTGTTCAACCATTTCTTCGATGGCACTGCACAGCGGACAAGTCGTCACATAATCGATGGCCCATCTCACCACCCTATCAGTTGTAAGGAGGCCCCTATTGTGTGCTTTGTGCATGGTCGTTGCCCATCAGGGGATGTAGTGAGAGTGCCACAACGCAGATGCAAAAGAACATGTCAGCTTGTTTGGGTGGATATCTTCCCAGAAATTTGGGAACTCATCTTTGTGACAGTGGACTCCTCATTCATTCAGCGTATATAGGGATTGACATTCCCTATAGTCCTCCACCATCCTTTTCCACGTGCATGAGAACCCTTGCCTCATGGCATGTTGCATGTTTAGAGAACTCCCATACCTTCTTCTCATCCATCTTGTCCATACTGATTCAGTGTTGATGAGGAACGTATCCACATTTTTTCTTGTTTCCCATTTAGCCAAATCTTGGAAGCACTTCAGACCTAGGCCCTCTTCTGTTATCAAATATGCCATCTTTTCCCATGATAGAGTATGAGCTTTCCCCCTGGTAATTTTTTGCAAGCATTCCATAACTGCACTAGGTATGTATCCTTGCATCACCCAAAACATGATGAGTCCCATGATGTTTGATCAGGTGATCATCAATCGACCTACAAAGGATTTCCTATTGATTGGCCACTTATCAATCATCACCTTGAGTCTGTCCATGCATGCTCCATAGTTCCTAGCATATACCGTTCTAGCTGTGAGTGGGAAACCCAAATATGTTCAAGGTAAGTTGTGGATGGGCATACCGATCATGCTGGATAGCATCCCACCCATCTGTCTTGCCACCTTTAAGAGAAACACCATTGATTTAGTCAGGTTTGCTTGTAGCCCAGTGATGGAGGCAAACATGTCAAGCCCTTGTCTTGCTGCGTGCATGTTACTGACTTTTCCATCAAGGAACATAAGGACATCATCTGTAAACATTAAGTGGGAAAGCACAGGTGTGCCTCTCACTTTAAAAGATTTCAAACTTCCAGTTCCCTCCATGTCGTCAAGAATTAACATTATTTGTTCCATCACATGGGTGAATAGTAGCGGTGAGAGCGGATCACCCTTCCTTAATCCTCAGTTGCTCGCAAACAATCCGCTTGGTTGGTCATTGACTAATACCGAGAAAGATGCAGATTGTATACATTCATGTATCCACCGAATCCACGTGGGTGGGAAGCCATAGTCCTACATCAGTGTCCAAAGACTCGTCCATGATACATGATCATAAGCCTTTGAGATGTCGAGTTTAATACACACCTTTCTTTGGCTTGTATCGCTTCAACCCAAAACCATGCATGAAGAAATTCTCCCGCTAGCTGTGAAAAATCGGCTATGTTTCTACCTAAAATGAAAGCCCCTTGATTTTGTGACACAAGTGTGGGAAGCACCTCCTTGAGTCTCGCTGCTAAGAGTTTGGCCCAAATCTTGTATAACACCCCACAACAAGCAATGGGATGGAAATCTCTCATGGTTGATGCAGTTGTCATTTTTGGAATGAGTGCAAGAAAAGCATGGTTGCACTCCCGCAACATGATCCCTCCCTATGCTAGACACAAGATTGCCTTGTAGATGTCCTTGCAAATAACTGGCCAAGCATCCCTGTACCATCTAGCGTTAAAACCATCCGGGCCCGGGGACTTGTCCAGTCCTATGGACCATAACGCCTCCTCCACCTCCAGCGGTGATATCTTAGCACAAAGTTTCATCTTTTGTGGTTGAGTCAACACTCGCCTGGGTGTAATAGTTCTCTCCTGATGTGCACGCAGTTGTCCGTTGTATAACTCCTTGAAGAACTGCATAGCCTCCATGCACAATGTAGCATGCACGCTCACCCTCTGGCCATCCTTTGAGATGAGCTCGTGAATGGTGTCATGGATCATCTTCCTCTTTACTACACCTTAGTAAAAGGAAGTGTTACGTTCAGCATCAGTGATCCATTTTGTGTGACTTCTCTGGTAGAAATCACATTCCTTTGCCTTGGCCAACGCCTTCAACCGAGCGTGCAAGCCTCATTCTTTCTCAATGAGATGTTGGTTCATCAGTTGTTCTTATAGTTTCCTGCTAATGTTGTCAAACTCATGGAGAGAATCTCTTTTGAGTTTAACCACGTTACATTTCTCTATAGCCCACTTCTTGATGCGTATCTTTGTATGTTGAAGCTTCTTTTCCACGACAAACATGGGATTGCCCTCAACCTACAAATCCCATCCTTCCTTGAGGACCACATCATACCCATCCCACTTTAGCCAGTAGTTAAGCGAGTAGAATGGTTTCTTTTTGTGTCTAGCCGATGATCCGAGCAAGCTGGTAATCAACACCGCATGATCACTAATCACCGCTGAGAATGCCAAGGCGATTGCCACTTCATTGAACAGAGGTGTGAATGGGTCATTGACAAGCACCTGATTAAGTTTACATGCAACCATAATGTCCTCATCTTGGAGATTGGTCCATGTAATGTCTCCTCCTTGCATAGGAAGTTCCATCAGGTTAGAGGTAGCCAGTGCGTCGTTGAAGTCCAGGATCGCTCGAAGGCCTCACTCACATCCACCTTTCTTTTCCCATGTGAAATGCGTTCAATTGAAGTCCCCCATCAAGATCCATGGCCCGCTTACCAAGTTGGATAGGTCGTTGAGATTGGACCATAGTTCTCTGTGTTCCCTTGTCGTTGTGTGTCCATACATTGCAGTGATAGATATGTCATCTCCCCCTTTGTTGTGGCAGCATGTAGTGATCGTTTGAGAGGTAGATTTAATGACATCCACCTCCCATATATTGGGATCGAATCCCCAGCAAATTCACCATCCTTCAACCTATTCATGGTTAGAAAAGAACTTTCAACCAGTAGGGAACAAAGTTTTTACCTTGGCAATGTTGCTCGTCGTGATGTGAGTCTCTATGATGATAGCAAAAGAGGAGTTTTCTTCACGGATGACTCTTCGAATCTCACTTTGAGGGTAATATTCCACCCCTCCTCTCACATTCCATGTGAGAAGAGTCATTTAGTACCCTTGGTCGCGTTGTGTTTTGTTACGCGGTACAGGTACGTTGAAAGCTTGCTCGTCTCATGCTCATGCACCTTCCTCCTTTTTTCCATTGTAGTATCCCTTCCCTCATGCTTGCTGCCCACAGTGGTGTCTTTGCATGCACGATTCTTATTTGGAGGTCCCATCTTTGATTTGAGTCCCACCATCCTGTGCTTAGGATTTTTGTTGGTCTTCTATGGTCTCTCCTTCGCCTCAACAGTCTTATTAGACTTGGATTCCGGGTGAGCCTCCTCCTTATCCACCTCATGTGGGTGATCCAAGGGATCATCCAAATCCCCTCCATTAATCACAACATTTCCATCCATGGCGCTGACAATCAAAGATGGAGTGATAACCTCACCTGGTGTGTAGGGGCAGACAGTGTTGAGTAATTGCTCCTCTGAGAAATATGGGCCTTCCTCCTCCTCACTGTCTGCATTTACACCTCCAGGGGTCTTTGGACTGGACCCGCCATATCCCTCTATAATGACCTACATAGGCTCTATATCATTGGTAATAGAGTTACCACCTCTTGCCTCATTATCATTGATAATGATTTCCTCTGTGACGATCGGTATAACTGTGTGATCACCATAGGGTGGGTCAAGATCCACGTATTGCGCTGGTTTTAATGGTATGTCATTATTCACCTAGTCATCCTACAAGGCATCATTTCCATTCTCCCCTTCTTCCACTTGAAATGTTTTTGGTGGGTATTGATTTGAATCTCCCATTAATTGGTCCACACTTAAAGTGTTTTCCAAATTAACAGTTGACCCAATATGAATAGAATCAATGGCCTTCGCATTGAATGGGGTCTCCATGGAAAGAGGAATGGTGTTTGACTCATTTGTCTCCATGTCATCGCATCCCCTCTAGTTTGACGGCGCTGCCAGCTCCACCGTAACCCTAAAGGAATCACCAAAATCCTCCGTCGTCATCACTAGATGATCCTTCGCCAACGGGTTTTCACTGGCCTCTTCCATCCCCTCATGTTGCTATCGTGCAAAAGGAGGTCTTCTTGATCATGAGCGAGCAGTTCTTCCTATTGCCTCGTCATGTGCCACCTTTGATGCACATAGATCCTCTGTGTGTTGAAAAGCTACACACTTCTTGCAACATCGTGGGTAGTACTCATACTCCATCAGACATGGAATTGCTTCTCCTCCTTCCACCCATAGGTCTACTTCATGTGGTGGGTCTCTATCCACTGAGAACTCAATGAGCACCCTCGCATAGTCAGGGTTTGTCCCTCTCACCATCCTGAGGTCCATGCAAAGGGGGTTTCCCAGGAAGCTAGCTGCAATACTTAGAATCTCAACTGAGTTCAGTAGCCCTAGAGAAGGGAACTTAACCCAGCAGGGTACAGTGGATAGAAGGTCCCTTTCCAGAGTCACCATCAGTCTCCATTGTTGCATGAGCATAGCCCGTCCATCATAAAACCAAGGTCTCGTCGTCATCGCACGATCTCTATCAGCAGCATCCTCAAATGAGGAAAAGAAGAAACCATTCTCTTTCTTGGTGACCTCCACACCACCCTTAGGCCTCCATGAGCGTTGAACCCAAGATTTCATAGGGATAAGATGAGGGTTAGCATCAATGACATGAAAGATGAGGGTGTTCTCCCACCATCCCTGGATCTGTTCAAGATGTATCTTATGGATCAATGTGACCATCTTATCACCCTAGGGATCTTATTCAGTGCAAGATGTGATGAGAGTGCCACTGGTGCATCCTCTCCCATGCCCCTATGTATCCAAGAGTTGGGATTAGGTTTGAATGTCCAAACTTGTGCATGCCTACCATCACCACAGGATGACATTTATGCCATCTTGCCTCATGCCTGCATGGCTGCCGACGTCGACACCGATGCATCATGCAACCCTCTTGATGTAGAACCCGATCTGCCACCTCTTCTCCACGCGCCACCACTATGGGGGCCTCCTCCTTCTACCTCCTTGTCCCATGTATGTCCCCTATTGGTGACATCAGTTGCAAGTCCTTTTCCTTTCTCCATCCTCCTTGCCTCATCACTCTACCCATCCATCCCCTTCACAAAACCCCAACTTCTCGATCGGCCACCTCCTCCTCGCAACCCTCCTCGACCGCCTCCTCTCCCTAATCCTCCTTGTCCTCCTTGGTGGGCTGCCTGCCTATTCTTCTCCAACTCTTACTGCTTCTCCATTGCCAGCGTCAAACGGAACCCCCTCGATCAATTATTCTTTCCCCTTTTCACCATGATGGTAGCAACCACCTAGCAGAGACTAGGTGACTAGAGAACGTAGCAACCTTCTAGCGGGTGCAAGGAGGCCGAGATGGTTGGGTGCCGACCAGTAGGGGCGCTATCTGACAAGCGCCATCGGGGAGCCCTCGATTCTAGAGAGAAGGTAGAGCCTTACTTAGAGAGAAGGCAGAGCGCTCAATGCATGGTGGGCGCGAGTGATTTTCTTAGCAAAGTCTCTTGTACTAAGAAGGAGGTGCATGTATCGAATAATGGGGTTGTAAATACCAGACGCCCTATCTTGCTTGGCATCATGACATTCCTCATCTAATATCTCAAACAAAAATTCATCACTGTCAAAAGTTGAAGGATAACTAATTGCCCCCTCATAGTGGCAATCCAAAACCTCACAGAAACGCCTAAAGGTAAGCTTAAAACTACAATCGAAAAGGCAAAAATGGATAATATACCATAAGGTTCCATCTTCTTTTGTGGGTCTTGCTCTATAGTGAGTGTCATCAAAAACTCATAAACTAAATGGGGGGAAGTGTTTGATACTATACTGCACATGTAGCTTAGCCCCAAATCTTCCAGGCACATAAAGACCTCATCCTTGAAGCTGAGGGTGGTGAGAGTCTACTCATAAGAAAATCGCATAGGAAGCACCCTCCTTGCTATGAGGAATGGGTATGTCAGGTCTTCCTCAAGAGTGACCCAGAATTGGGTCATGGAGATGTATGTTGGTGCGAAGAAGGAGCTAGCACCATGCTTGCGGTTGGATGTCTGCTTGAGAGGTGCCACTGTTTAAACGTCAAAAGATACGGTGTGTGTTTTTCTAAACACGACGTGTCGGTGTGGCTTATTGTTGTAGAATTCGCTAACCAGAAGAAAGACACAACATTTCTTTTAAAAGACACGTCATGTACCTGGGCGACTGCGGTGGCTCAAACATGAAGAACACATCTGATTTGCAGCTTCCATGTCATGTCTCTAGTGTGGGAAAAGGAAGAGATGGCGGAGACGGGATGGATGGAGCTTCTTGTTGTGATTTTCATCCCTAAAGGGCCAAACGGCACCAGAGATGAAGATTTTTCTTCTTATAACTTCAGAAAAGAAGAAGAAGAAGAAGAACCAATCTTGACGGTACTAGAGAAGAAGATCGATGGAGAAGAGGGAACTTCACAACCTTGGTGTTGTCGATGCTAGCTTTTAGATGTGGTTTCTTACTCCAAATCACACATGGCTGGTCATTGGCAGAGGAGGCTCAGACACGATTGGCAACATGTCTAGAATGAAGTGAGAAAGTGAGGAAGACGACGGCTGGTTAGGGTTAAAAATCCCTATTCTCGTCAAAAGACACATTGTGTCTTTTGTAAAACACGGCTTGTTTCTTGATAGAACTTCCTTTATGCATTACAAGACATTTCGTGTGCTACTACGTACACATCGTGTTCAAATCTGGAAATTCAAATTTGTGTCCCTTTCACCGATAATGACACACTGTGTTTAAATAAAGACACGTCATGTTATTTTCTAGATAAGTTATACTCCCCATTGCTGCTATAGTACACGCCATTTCTGAATGAAGACACATCATGTCCTTTTCCCGATCGAGTATTACTTTGGTCTACTGGATAGTGACATGGCATATCTTTTTCTAACATGTCGTATGTTTTTGAGTTTCTACTCGCTTTTTTCCTGCTATAAGAAGCGACATGCCATGTCAAATAAAGACATGTCATGTCTCTTTGAGTTTCTATAGAATTTAGCTTCTCAGGAGCACCTGCAGAAGTATAGTGATGCAAGTATAATTGTTTAAGTTATTACATACACCCATGACAAGCTTATTTTTGGGAAATTTAAAGATTGTTCTTGACTCAAACTACTAGAATAAATTCTAATCTAATGTGGGGTCAACTCCCACAAGTTCCTCCATTTAAAGTCCTGAGTAGGACTCTTTTGTCTTTTGATCAAGCATCTTGGAGGGAGCAAGTTGCTCCCTTGTCAACTTCATCTCCTGTGATGTAAAGCTTGCATCGTTGTCCATTGACCTTGAAGAAGGATTATTTCCCTTATAGCTCCACGGTTCTATATGGAAAGATGTGTAGGACTAAGAATGGTCCAGACCACTTGGATCTTAACTTTCCTAGAAACAACTTGAGTTTAGAATTGAAAAGCAAAACTTGGTCTCCTTCTTTGAAGTCATTAATTTTGATTCTCTTATCATGCCATCTCTTTGTCTTCTCCTTGTAGATTTTGGCATTCTCATAAGCGTCCATTCGTATCTCCTCTAGCTCTTGTAGTCGTAGTATCCTCTTCTCTCCTACTTTCTTAAGATTATAATTTAGCAACTTGATTGCCCATAATGATTTGTGCTCCAATTCTACAGGTAAATGGCATGATTTCCCATAGACTAGCTTGAAAGATGTTGTTCCAATGGGTGTTTTGAAAGTTGTCTTGTATGCCCATAATGCAACTTCCAACTTAAGTGCCCAATCCTTTCTTGAGCTGGAGACAGTCTTTTCTAGAATAGCCTTTAGTTGCCTATTGGAGATCTCCACTTGGCCAGATGTTTGAGGGTGATAGTGTGTGGATATCTTATGCTTTACCCCATATTTTCTAATAAAGTTGTTGAAGTTTCTCTCCTTAAAAGGGCTTCCACCATCTGAAATGATTTCTCTTGAAATTCCAAATCTTGGGAAGATGATCTTTTAAAAAAGTTTGATGACTGACTTTGCATCTGGAGCTTGAGTGGGAATTTCTTCCACCCATTTGGAGACGTAATCACAAGCCACTAATATGAACTTGTAGATGTATGAGGACGATAAATGGCCCATATAGTATATACCCCACACATCAAACATTTCTATCTCCATAATTGAGTTTAATGGCATTTCATCTCTCCTTGAAATTCCCCCACCTCTTTGGCAGTTGTCACAAGCCTTCACAAATGTGTGCACGTCACGGAATAGACTTGGACAATAAAGGCCGGATTGTAGGATCTTGGTTGCTTCTTTTTGGACTCCAAAGTGTCCCCCGTAGGGAAAAGAATGACAATTTGAAATCACATTACCAACTTCCTTGTTTGGGATACACCTCCTTATGAGTCCATCAGCGCATTGCTTAAACAATAACGGATCATCCCAGTAGTAGAATTTTATATCATGAAGAAACTTCTTTTTCTATTGGTACGTCAAGTATGGAGGTAGTTGTCCTAAAGCATGAAAATTTGTAAAATCTACGAACCATGGTGCTTGTGTGGAAGACAAGGCATAGAGTTTCTCAATTGGAAACTGGTCCTCAATAGGAAATGAACGTTCAACCCTTGAAGTCAACCTAGATAGATGATCTACAACGTTGTTCTCTATCCCTTTTCTATCCCAAATTTCAAGATCAAATTCTTGAAGGAGTAATATCCAGTGGATGAGACGGGGTTTAGCACCTTTCTTGTTAAGAAAGTACTTAATTGCAACATGATCTGTATGTTTGGATCCAATAAAATATTATCTGAACTTGTCAAAAGTGTATACTATGGCAAGCATCTCCTTCTCGATGGTTGTATAGTTTATTTGTGCCTCATCTAAGGTTTTTCTTGCATAGTGTATAGCATGAAGCTTTTTATCTTTCCGATGTCCAATAATTGCTCCTAATGTGTAGTCACTTGCGTCACACATTAATTCAAAAGGAGAAATCCAGTTCGATGGCTGTATGATTGGGGTGGAGACAAGAGCTTCTTTGAGATTGTTGAAGGCTACATGGAAGGCATCATCAAATATGAACTCCCCATCCTTTGCAAGTAAGGATCATAATGGTTTTACAATCTTGGAGAAATCTTTGATGAATCTCCTATAGAATCCTGCATGTCCAAGGAAACTACATATGTCTTTGACTGAAGAAGGAGTAGACATCTTCTCTATAGCTTCCAATTTAGCCCTGTCAACATCAATACTCTTATTAGAAACAATATGGCTTAGTACTTCACCAGATTGTACCATGAAATGGCACTTTTCCCAGTTTAGTACTAGGTTAACCTTTTTGCAATGGGCTAAGACTTTAGATAAATTGCACAAGCAATGATCGAAAGAATCTCCATAAACACTAAAATCATTCATGAATATTTCCATTATATTTTCAATGAAATCAGAGAAAATAGCCATAATTCAATGTTGAAACGTGGTTGGGGCGTTACAAAGATCAAAGGCCATGCGATAGTAAGCATAGGTCCCATAGGTGCATGTAAATGTGGTTTTCTTTTGATCGGAAGGGTAGATTGCAACTTGGAAAAACCTGAAATACCCATCCAAATAGAAAAAGTAAGAATGGTTTACAAGTCGCTCAAGCATCAAATTGATAAAAGGCAAGGGAAAATGATCTTTGTGAGTTGCTTTATTCAAACATTGGTAATCAATACACATACGCCAACCTATGACTATACATGTTTGTATTAACTCATCATTATCCCCCTTAATGAGAATTGCACCCCCCTTTTTAGGTACCACATGAATGGCACTAACCCAAGGCTGTCACTTACAGGATAAATGATGCCAACATCTTTCAACTTAAAAATTTCCTTTTTAGCCACTTCCAACATGTTTTGATTTAAACGTCTTGGTGGTTCAATAGTGGGTTTATCATCATCTTCCATGTTTACTCTATGCATGCAAATGGAAGGGTGGATGCCCTTTAAATCATCAATATAGTAACCAATGCCATTTTTATATAAACGTAATTCAGCAAGCAATTTATTTTCTTGTTCATCAGTTAACTCATCATTGATTATGACTGGAGAAGTAGAATCAGGGGTCAAAAAATGCATACCTCAGCCCGTGTGGAAGGGATTTGAGTTCCAATCTACGGATATAGTGTTAAAGGATCTAAAGTGTGTCCTATATGTGAAGAGAACACTAATTCAATACGACTAAAATACGGTGGTAAGACTGTATATCTTGGTCATCGAAGGTTTCTTCCAAAATTCCATTCCTATCGTAGGTTGTGTAAAGCATTCAATGGACGAAATGAGGAACAAAGTGCATCTAAACCTATACCAGGGGAGGATGTTTATGAAAGAGTAAAAGACATTGCCAATGAATTTGGTAAGAGATCACAATGTACGATGGCTACACGGAGTGACAAATCTTTATTCAAGAAGAAGTCAATATTTTGGGATCTTCCTTATTGGAGTTCTTTGGCAGTCAGGCATTGTATCGATGTCATGCACCTTGAGAAAAATGTATGTGATAGCATCATCGGTACTCTATTGAATATAGCAGGTAAGACTAAAGATGGGATAAAATCCAGAATGGACCTACATGAAATGGGAATAAGGACAGAATTAACAGAAGTAGTTAGTAGCGATCAGAGAACATACTTACCTCTCGCTTGTTACATGTTGTCTAGAAATGAGAAGAAAGCTTTTTGTGAATGCTTGGTAAATGTTAAGGTGCCACAGGGTTACTCATCCAACATCCATAGATTGGTATCAATGAAGGATCTGAAGTTAATAGGTCTTAAATCTCATGATTATCACACTCTAATGCAACAACTATTTCCCGTGGCAATTCGATCTATATTGCCGAAGCATGTAAGGTTTGCAGTCACCAGACTTTGTTTCTTTTTCAACAGTCTATGAAGCAAAGTTATTGACCCTAATACTCTCGATAAATTGCAAAGATAAGTGGTTGTTACCCTATGTCAGCTTGAGATGTATTTTCCTCCTTCATTCTTTGATATCATGGTACATCTTGTTGTCCACTTGACTAAGGAAGTGAAAATGTTGGGACTAGTTTTCTTGCATTGGATGTATCCCTTTGAACGATACATGAGAATTTTTAAAGGTGATGTTCGAAGCCATTATCGGCCTCAAGGGAGTATTATTGAGGGTTATGTGGCGAGAGAGGTTATGGATTTTTGCAATGACTTTCTGAGTGCTAATGATGCTCCTGTTAATGACAAGAATATTGAGGAGCATTTTGTCAAAGGAATTTTGGGATCACAGATGAAAGTAATCAGCCATGAGCAGTTGGAACAAGGTCACTTGTATATTTTACACAACATTGATGAAGTGAGTGTTTATATCGAGGAACATACCAATTTCATCAAGAGACAATATCCTCGATCCAATTCAATGTGTCTTTCTAGAGATTATAACAAGACATTTATTAAGTGGTTTGAAGATAAAGTCTTACATCAACTATCTCAAACACCAGATAATCTTACTGAAACTATCAAATGCATCATCTTTAAACCAAAATTGAATGTTATGTCTTATGAAGGGTTTGACATAAATGGATTTTCATATTACACAAAGCGTCAAGATGATAAGAGTGTCATCCAAAACAGTGGGGTCACCCTTCAAGCGTCTTCATTGGTTTTTGTAAGTGCAAAGGATAAGAGTCCACGTGAAGCTAAAATGTCATATTACGGTGTCATTAAAGACATATGGGAGTTTGACTACGTAGATTTCATAATTCCGCTCTTTAAATGTAATTGATTTGATAACACCAAAGGGGTTATAGTGGATGAATTGGGTTTCACATTAGTGAACTTTGAAAAGATTGGCGAGAAGGGTGAACAAATCATATTTGCATCACAAGCGAAACAAGTATTTTATATCGATGATCCTACAAATGATAAATGGTCGGTTGTTCTTCATGGTAAAAAACAGTTCATTGAAGATCCTATAGATGAATAACCGTACTATGATAAGTATGATGACTCCAGTCCATTCTCAGTTCGATTGCCAACACCACCAAATATTGAAGTTAATGATGACTTGTATGTACGCGGAGATCACAATGAAGGATTGTTAATTGATAAAAGATCGCAATATTAGAGGCATGCATGTTTATAGTTATAATGTGAATTACTTTACAATGTGAACTTTACAATGTGAATGTGAACTTTACAATGTGAATTACTTTACAATGTGATTGTGAACTTTACAATGTGAATTACTTTACAATGTGAATTTTACAATGTGAATGTGAACTTTCAGATGGCTGAGCATTCTCCTGATGATCGTGCTGATGATTACTGTGAGGGTGAGGACGTCAATGTGCCGCCTCACAATGTAAGTTTTAAAAAAATATCCCTGAGGTTTCTATCTATATGTTCATTTATAGTTATATCCTGCAAGTGTGTATTTTTTGTCAAATTTTAGGTTGGTGATGTACCCCCTGAAGAAATTGGGGCACTTGATGAGTAGCAAAAAAATTTGAGAAAGTGAGGGGCATCACAATGATGAACAAGTTACTACAGCAAAGGGGCAAAGGACCCAAACTGGCTGTGGATTTCAATCATGTAGGAAATCCAGTTGGAGTGAACCGCAACTCATTTATTTCATATCTTGGGGTTCTTACTCGCAGCCATTGTAGTCCTATTTTTGAATCATGGCATAAAGTTCCTAAGGGGAAGAAAGACTTAGTATGGAAGGAACTATGTGTGAGTTATTATTATTTGCAATTCTATTTTTGTAGATTACTAATTTTTTGGATACTAGTTAATAGCAATTCTATTTTGCAGAGTATATTTGATCTGGATGAAAAGTTGCATCGTAAATGTGTGATGCAATGTTGTGGGAGGGTCCTAAGGAACTATAGGACAAATCTCACCTGAGATTACATACACGATGCTGAAAAGAGGTTCTTGATTGATTTCCAATTCTAGACATTGATCACTTTTTGACTAACTCTACACTAATATTTTTTGTTTGTATTCTCTTTAAAAAATAAATTTAGGAAGAAGACATCCATTGAGAAATGGAACTACCTAGACACCAAAGACTAGGAGGAGTTTGTTACCCAAAGAAAAACGGATAAATTCAAGGTATTAAGCATCACTCCCAATTTAATTAATATACGTTCTTATATATTCATCTATTCAAGATTAACCTTTAGTGTTACTAACCAAATCAATGTGCTTACTAACAAGGCTATCAGTGATGCTCAAAGAGCAAGGCGTGCACTGAATGAGCATTGTGGGCTATGATCTCCAAACCACGATATAATCATGATTTAAACTTAGCGGAAGTGATTCGATAAACAGCGGAAGACAAAAATCATGGGAAATTTAAACTTTTCGAGACAAGAGCTTGAATCCATAAAAGCTTCTTTCATAAAAAGAGATAAACTGTTTACATCTCATGATAATTACTTCTCGAGTAATTTTATACATCAAGATACAAAATCTCAAGAACACATAACAAAAGACTCCAAGACCTGAGAGTACAGAGGACACATAGGACTGACTCTAACTACACCACATGGCAGGCTAAATCTCCACCTGAGATTTCACTGCTGCTCCTGGTGCTGCTGCTGCTGAGACTGGTCACCTGTAAACTGGTTCCTCCGTCTCCAACGTCCACCTAAAAAGTTGAAGTCTACGGGGTGAGACAATTTTACATAATTGTCCCAGCGAGAGTTATAACTCTCCGCCAGAAGCTTTATTATAATATCAATGAATAACTTAAGCAGTAAAAGCTTACAAAGTATTCAATAGCAGATGCAGTTGTAAACAAGAGTTCAACATTTATCAAGCATGGAGGACATATGCACTATACAGTGTAACATCAAGCAACTAACTTGTAGTTATCTCTAACAGGTATACTACGCTGTAGAGTATGTTTTTCAAACATTACTTTTATGCCCTGTGGAAATGAGGTTTACCACTCATACTCCAACCGATCACTACTAAGTGCCTCGGTATCATACTAGGTCATCGAAAGAGCCGGAATCTCATGACCTTCACCTTCCTCAGTCAGTAAGAGGATCACTTGTAGGACATCTTGTGTCTCTACCATTATAGCTCACCAGGGTAATCTAGTCCTTCGCTATTTTAGAGTTACAGTGGCGTTCTGTGCTCTCTTCGTCATCAGGAGATTTCATGTTTATCTTCACATATACGGATATCTATGTTTTCCTCATCATCAGGAGGTTTCATGTTTACCATCCACTGATACGGTATGAGTTTAGTAGTGAAGGATTGACAGATTACATATCTACATCAATTTCCTACACTAGGATGTAAGGTTCTACACATCCATATACCCCACATACTCAACAGTATGTGATCCAGGAGTCCCCGTAGGAAAACCTGTTTCACCATCATTTGATCTCTGACAATGATGGATCTATGATCAGGGCTCTACATTTCACTTGATTAGTTAGGTACATTCAGTATTCTTTTAACATCAAACATTATTCTTCAAACAATAACAGTAGCATAGCAGCTATGAAAGGAGAATACTAAATGTAACAAGCCTAACTCTCATCAATCATCATTTCTCATTATACTCATCACAAGTCATCTCTAAAGCATGACCTTGATGGTATTCATGGTTCACATAGCCCATTAAATCATAGGATGCTACTGACAAGGCATCAAGATATTTTACTTATTCATAAAGCTTATAACATGCTTTCAATGAATACAGTATCATCATCCATACCTGGATATGATCACCTTCATATCAGAACCTGCATGGTTAGTTCAACTGATAAAGGTAATTCAAAACAAGGAATACATTTCCCACTCTTGTCATTGAAAAAACACTAGAGGGGGTGAATAGAGTTTTAAAATAATTTTAACAATTTATTGAACTCAAACAACCACAGTTGAAAATTTGGAAGAAGGAGACAGGTGTTTAGAGTGGTTCCAACTTTAGCAAATACTAAAGTTGTCAGTCCACTACCCGGTTTCTTACCCAACTGGGATTTTGAAAGTATTTATTTTATTACCTTCTCAAGGATTTATACAAAATACAATACTTTCCTTTACACCCTTTGAACAACCTTCACTTGAAGTAGGTGCACCAACTTGAGGTAGCCTTCTTGAAGTAACTCCAAGCTCCCCCTTGAAGTAGCCTTCCTCTCTAGAAGTAACCTCCCATTGCACCAGCCTTCTGAAGTAGCTCAAAGTCGCCTTCTTCACCAAGAAGATCTCCACCCTCTCCAATCAGCAGCCTCCAACCTAGGAGTAGCAAGGAGAGTACAAACGGTAATAGAGAACAAGAAAGGAAAAAGGAAATTACAACTTATCCTTTGTAGCCCAAGGCTTGATTTGCCTAGATCAAGCGTATAGATCTCCTAACCAAGTGTGTGTGGAATTGTGATTGCAGTGGGTAGGAGATACTAGCCTATAGGACACAAATTTTGAGCTAAGGAAGGAAGTAGCCAATTGTCACAATGCTCAAATTGCTTACAAACAGATTGCTCAAAGTATGCTCAAGGATTTCTCAAGTGTAACAAGTGAGTTTTAGTGTCCTATGGCTTGTCCTATTTATAGGAATGGCCTATGGATGCTTAAGGACGTTCTAGACAACTTCTAGGGGTTTCTAAGTGCTTAACTAGCCGTTAGGTACAAGTTTGTTGCTTTAGCAACGGCTAATTAATTAATTCTGCAGTTGCTGTCAGAGACCATCTCGGTCGAGGAATGGTCGACCGAGACACCTACTCGGTCGAACTTTTGTCGACCGACAGGCTCTCTGGAACAAGTGATTTGCAACGTCTATCTCCAACTGCCAACTACCTTGTCGGTTGTGTCTAACGGCTACTTTGGATCTTTCTCGGTCGAGAAGATTGTCGATCGAGAGTGTCTCGGTCGAGGAGTTTGTCGACCGAGATTGATCCTGTTTCAATGTTTCAATTTAGGCACTAATTATATGTATGAGTGTGCATATGGGATCCTATTCAAAGGGGATGACCTATCTGAGTGTGGTGTTTAGCTAGGGAGAATCTAACACTTGATTTACATGAAATCTAAGTACTTGTACATTATATATTTGTACAAGTTTTTACAAGGCGATTACATTTCATGAAAATACAAACATATAAGCATATGGATTTCCCTAATTGCTTTTGTCATCCACCTTGTTCCTACACACTCAAGTAGCTCGTTAGATTAATAAGAATGAAATGTTTGTCATAATCAAAACAAAGGGATTTATAGATGTCCATTTAGCCAACAATCTCCCCCTTTTTGAAGATGACAAACATTTCCAAAATATAAATAAAGGAAATATAAAACATATGAGTTTCATACCTTTAGATTACCTTTTGTAGCTTTTCCTCTTTTTTATAAAATGTGTGCTTATTATTCCCCATGAATTATGGAACATGAAATCCAATTTACTAGGGAATATAGCACCTTTCAATGTAAAGCCAAGAGTTTATTTATGAAACTCATTGATTGAGTTTTTCATAATTACTAAGTTTTAGTTTTATATTTATTTCCCCCCCTTTGTCATTTCAAAAAGATATCCGTTAAGAATAAAAACTCCCCCTTAATTAGATGTCCCATCAAATCTAATGAAAAAGATTTCCATTAAAAGCCAAAATGATGCATGTAAAAGAAATTTTTGTTTAAGAAGCACAAATATAAAAAAAACATCTTCCAAAGGAGTGATAAACAGTTGCTTCCTAATTTTGTTAAATTGATCTAGTGGAAGCGGTTTTGTAAAAATATCAGCCAATTGATCTTCCGTATCAACATGATGAAGAAAAACATGATTCTTGGAGATATGATCCCTTAACAAGTGATGACGGATTTCAATATGTTTAGCTCGGCTGTGCAAAATAGGATTGTGTGCTAAGTTTATAGCGCTCGTGTTGTCACAAAAAATAGGCATAGATGAAAGAGTAAAACCATAATCGTTTAACACTTGTTGCATATAAAGCACTTGAGCACAACAAGACCCGTTTGCCATATATTCAGCTTCAGTTGTAGATAGGGCAACCGTATTTTGTTTCTTGCTAAACCAAGATACTAAAGCTCTCCCTAACAAGAAACAGCCAACACTAGTACTCTTGCGATCAAGTCGACAACCAGCATAATCCGCATCAATATAAGATTTAAAATCCAAGGATTGTCCTTTTGGATACCATAAACCAAAACAAGTAGTGTCGGCTAGGTAACGAAGAATTCGTTTAACTGCTAGAAAATGAGAGTGCATAGGTTGTGATTGAAATCGAGCACAAAGACCAACGGAAAACATAATGTCCGGTCTAGAAACAGTTAAGTAAAGCAAACTACCAATCATGGCTCTATATAAGGAATCATCAATAGGTTCCCCATTTTCATCCTTATCAAATTTTAATAGAAGTAGCCATAGGAGTAGTAGCATGTTTACACTGATCCATCCCAAAACGTTTTAAGAGTTCTTTAGTATATTTTTCTTGGCTTATGAATATTCCGGAAGGTGTTTGCTTAATTTGAAAACCAAGAAAGAAAGTTACTTCACCCATGAGGCTCATTTCAAATTCTTTTTGCATAATGTCACTGAATTGTGTGCACAATGAAACATTAGAAGCTCCAAAAATAATGTCATCAACATATATTTGCACAACTAGGAAATCAGATGTATATGTTTTGAAAAATAAAGTAGAATCTGAATTTCCAATAGAAAAACCATTATCAAAAAGATATGTCTTGAGCCTTTCATACCAATTCCTAGGTGCTTGTTTTAAACCATAAAGTGCTTTCTTAAGTTTATAAACATAGTCACCTTTTTCCGGTATTTCAAAACCAGGTGGTTGGGCAACATATACTTCTTCTTGAATGATGCCATTTAGAAATGCACTTTTTACATCCATTTGGTAGAGTTTGATGTTTTTATGTGCAGCAATAGCTAGTAACATTCTAATAGCTTCAAGTCTAGCTACCGGTGCATACGTTTCATCAAAATCTATTCCTTCTTGTTGATTATATCCTTGTGCTACTAACCGAGCTTTATTCCTTATTACTTCTCCTGCCTCATTTAGCTTATTCCTAAAAACCCATTTAGTTCCTATGATGGTTTTATCTTGTGGTTTAGGAACTAAATCCCATACATCATTCTTAGTGAATTGATTCAATTCTTCTTGCATGGCTATTATCCAATAATCATCTTTAAGCGCTTCAGATATGTTCTTAGGTTCAATGATAGAAACAAAAGCCATGTTTGCAACATCTTTGAAGGAAGACCGAGTTTTGACTTTATCATTAGGATTTCCAATAATTAGTTCTTGAGGATGATCCTTAATAAGCCTAGGTGTAGGTTGTGGTTCAGCTTGGTGATTGTTTGTAGTAACTTTCTCACTATCATTTGGTATGTTTAAATTTTCGAATTGATTAGTGAGATCTATGATTTCAAGATTTTCAGATTTTGATTCTTCATGAAAAGAAACATGAATAGATTCCTCAACTTTTCTAGAGATAGTGTTATATACTCTAAAAGCTTTGCTAGAAGTGGAATATCCCAAAAAGAATGCTTTGTGTGATTTAGAGTCAAACTTATCTCTATCATCTTTGGTATTTAAAATATAGCATGTGGAGCCAAAGGTATGAAAATAATCAACTCTAGGTTTCTTAGAATGTATTATTTCATATGGAGTTTTCTTCAAATGAGAGTGAACAGTTACTCTATTTAACACATAGCATGCAGTGTTTACAGCTTCAGCCCAAAAGGTTTTGGGTGTGTTGTGTTCGAGCATCATAGTTCTAGCCATTTCTTGTAGTGATCGATTTTTCCTTTCGACTATACCATTTTGTTGTGGGGTGCGTGGAGCAGAAAAATTATGAGTGTACCCTTGAGATGTACAAAATTCCTCAAATGTATGATTTTCAAATTCTCCACCATGATCACTTCTAATGGTACATATTTTGCTTTGTAATAGATTTTCAATCTTGGAGCAAAATTGTATAAAAACATGAATAGTATCATCTTTAGTTGCAATAAAGTGTACCCATGTGTATCTACTATAATCATCAACAATAACAAAACAGTATCTTTTACCACCAATAGATTGTGTCCTCATGGGTCCAAATAAATCCATATGAATTAATTCTAAGGATCTACTGGTGCTAAGTACATGTTTTGGTTTAAAAGAGGTTTTGGTTTGCTTTCCCATTGTGCATGGTTCACAATTTTCAACTTGATCAAAAGATAAAGTAGGCAATCCACGAACAAGATCATATTTTACTAACTTTTTAATAACATGTGAACTAGCATGTCCTAGCTTTTTATGCCATAGTTGTAAGGTATTTTCATTTGCAAGTAAGCATTTTCCCACTACTGATTTCATAGAGTTTGGTTTAAGGATATAAAGATTTCCAACTCTATTTCCTTCATAAACAACATTTGTAGTGTTTTCTATCAATAACTTGCAGCAGGTTTTGTTAAATAACACATCATAACCACTATCACATAATTGACTAACACTTATCAAATTATGGTGCAAACCATCAACGAGTAGAACATTCTTTATTTCAAGGTTTGTACCAACATTACCTATTCTAACGATTTTGCCCTTACCATTGTCTCCAAAGGTGACCGTTCCACTTTTCTTTTCTTCAAAGGTTTGAAATGCATCTTTGTTCCCGGTCATATGTTTGGAGCATCCACTGTCAACCACCCATTCCTCTTGAGAGTCTTCATCATCTTCTCTTGCCATTAGACATTCCACCTTTTCTTCTCCGCTTTCACTGTCACTTGACTCGTTCCATGCAGCTTTATAAGCTTTTTCTCCCTTCTTCTTGTGTGAGCTTTTCTTTCCTTTCTTTGCTTTAGGACATTCATTTTTGAGATGCCCTTTCTTCCCACATTCAAAGCACCTAGGAGGGGTAGAAGAAGAACTAGAAATTTTGTTAGATTTAAATCTTTTGTATTTCTTACCATTGACGATCAAGGCTTCTTCTCCTTCTTCTTCACTTGACTCCTCACTTTCTTGTGTGACGACCTTTGAAGCTTTTAGAGCCACATCCTTCTTCTTTCCTTGCTGGAGTTCACGTGCTCTTCTTTCTTCCTCTTCTAGGGTTGCTTCATGAGCTTCTAGGTTGCCGATAAGTTGCTCCATTTTCAGTCGAGTGAGGTCGTTTGCTTCTTCAATGGCTGTCACCTTTGGCTTATATTTTGGAGGAAGTGATCGAAGGATTTTTGATACTTGATCTTCTTCAAGGACAGGTTTTCCTAGGGCACTTAAACCATTAACAATAGTAGAGAATTTTGCAAACATGTCACTAATAGATTCATCAGGATCCATACGAAAGTGTTCAAACTTTTGTTTAAACATGCTAATTTTGGAATTTTTGACTTGGACTGTACCTTCATAGGTTATGGACAGTCTATGCCAAATATCATAGGCTGTGTCACAATTAGATATTCTATTAAATTCTCCTACCGATATAGAACAATATAAAATGCTTACAGCTTTTGCATTCATTTGAGCTAGCTTTACCGTATTTGCATCCCATTCTGCACATTGAGTTTGAGGGAGCTCATATGGGGTTGACACCATTCTCCATAAGTCCCAATTGATGCCTTGGAAGTAGAACTGCATCCTTCTCTTCCAATATTGGTAGTTTCTTCCATCGAACGTTGGAGGCCTAGCAACAAGTGTCCCTTCAAGATTAAGGTTGTTGAGCACTCCGTCACCCATTTCTTCAAGACCTTGTTAGGGTTCTCTGAAGCCTGCTCTGATACCAATTGAAAAAACACTAGAGGGGGGTGAATAGAGTTTTAAAATAATTTTAACAATTTATTGAACTCAAACAACCACAGTTGAAAATTTGGAAGAAGGAGACAGGTGTTTAGAGTGGTTCCAACTTTAGCAAATACTAAAGTTGTCAGTCCACTACCCGGTTGCTTACCCAACCGGGATTTTGAAAGTATTTATTTTATTACCTTCTCAAGGATTTATACAAAATACAATACTTTCCTTTACACCCTTTGAACAGCCTTCACTTGAAGTAGGTGCACCAACTTGAGGTAGCCTTCTTGAAGTAACTCCAAGCTCCCCCTTGAAGTAGCCTTCCTCTCTAGAAGTAACCTCCCGTTGCACCAGCCTTCTGAAGTAGCTCAAAGTCACCTTCTTCACCAAGAAGATCTCCACCCTCTCCAATCAGCAGCCTCCAACCTAGGAGTAGCAAGGAGAGTACAAACGGTAATAGAGAACAAGAAAGGAAAAAGGAAATTACAACTTATCCTTTGTAGCCCAAGGCTTGATTTGCCTAGATCAAGCGTATAAATCTCCTAACCAAGTGTGTGTGGACTTGTGATTGCAGTGGGTAGGAGATACTAGCCTATAGGACACGAATTTTGAGCTATGGAAGGAAGTAGCCAATTGTCACAATGCTCAAATTGCTTACAAACAGATTGCTCAAAGTATGCTCAAGGATTTCTCAAGTGTAACAAGTGAGTTTTAGTGTCCTATGGCTTGTCCTATTTATAGGAATGGCCTATGGATGCTTAAGGACGTTCTAGACAACTTCTAGGGGTTTCTAAGTGCTTAACTAGCCGTTAGGTACAAGTTTGTTGCTTTAGCAACGGCTAATTAATTAATTCTGTAGTTGCTGTCAGAGACCATCTCGGTCGAGGAATGGTCGACCGAGACACCTACTCGGTCGAACTTTTGTCGACCGAAAGGCTCTCTGGAAAAAGTGATTTGCAACGTCTATCTCCAACTGCCAACTACCTTGTCGGTTGTGTCTAACGGCTACTTTGGATCTTTCTCGGTCGAGAAGATTGTCGACCGAGAGTGTCTCGGTCGAGGAGTTTGTCGACCGAGATTGATCCTGTTTCAATGTTTCAATTTAGGCACTAATTATATGTATGAGTGTGCATATGTGATCCTATTCAAAGGGGATGACCTATCTGAGTGTGGTGTTTAGCTAGGGAGAATCTAACGCTTGATTTACATGAAATCTAAGTACTTGTACATTATATATTTGTACAAGTTTTTACAAGGCGAGTACATTTCATGAAAATACAAACATATAAGCATATGGATTTCCCTAATTGCTTTTGTCATCCACCTTGTTCCTGCACACTCAAGTAGCTCATTAGATTAATAAGAATGAAATGTTTGTCATAATCAAAACAAAGGGATTTATAGATGTCCATTTAGCCAACAGTCATAAGAGCTAAGTTCTCTGATTCTCATCATTTAGAGTTTAATACTTATATTGCATGTTATTACCCTTGAATTAGGGTTTACTATTCACATTACATATCCTCACCCTTGAATTAGGGTTTACTATTCACTTTATATGTCATCACCCTTGAATTGAACTCATATCATCATCATGTATGAGGAACATCATCATTGATGCTCTCAGATTGACTTAAGATTCATCATATATCATAATTAGGGTTTCCATGATCTCACATAGGTGGATCATACCCTAATCATGCACATTCATGTGTATTGAAGGTTCTTTTCTTGAATTTCCATCATATGAGGTTACTTTCTCTCTCTTAAGGTACTTTCTCTCTCTAAGGTACTTTATCTCTCCTCATACTAGTAGATGGTGATAGCACCACTCTAGATCAGGTTGGGTGAAGTCCACTTTGATTAACATAGACCAGATCACCACTGTTGAGTGATTAGGGTTTGATTAAAACAAGGTTTCACTCAATTGAACCTTTCAAGGGTATTATGGTAAATTACACATTGATCATCATCATGGGTTAATTTACTAATCACTAGACCCTTAATGTCTCTTGGTATCATTAGGGTTTAGTTTGAACAATCATCAAACTAATTAAGCCTTCAAGGCATAAGGCAGACTTATCCTCAAAAGTCTTTGTTAGGTTTCACACCTTCAACCTTTATACGATCTTGAGATCGTATGAGGTTGCAAACCGTTTAAGCTTTGTAGACCGTTTGAGCTTGGGTTGACTTCAAGACCGTATAACATTCAAGACCGTTTGCCCGCATTGGGTCTTGAGGTCGAGAGACCTCACACGGTCTTGAGGTCGAGAGACCTCACACGGTCTTGAGGTCGAGAGACCTCACACGGTCTTGAGGTCGAGAGACCTCACACGGTCTTGAGTTCGAGTGCCCTCAAAAACTCAAGATCGTATAGACCTCCAAGGTGATCCAAAGGGTAAATTCGATTAGGGTTCCTATGTTGAAGCCATCCATTGGTCTCAAGATTGCTAACCACTTACCAATTGAGACAATTAGGGTTATCCTTAACCAATTGGTCACTCAATTGACCCTCAATTGTTATCCAATTAGGGTTGAAGTTGGTTCAATTAAGGTCCATCAACGTTCAACCATCAACACTCAACAATGTAAATCAACACAAGGTTGAACCCTTCAATTGAGCTCCAATTGGGCCCAAACGGTCTTGAGATCGTGTGGATGAACTCCACACGGTCTTGAGACCGTTTGCCCAAGATTTCATCAAAATCTAATGTGATTTGATAGGGGTTGAACCTTGATTGAGTCTCAAATCAGTATTTTAATTAATTCGATAACCTATTGCAATTGGGCTCTCAATTGATCAAATTACCTTAAACCTAGACCTCCAAACGGTCTTGGGTTGTCACCACACGGTCTTGAGACCGTTTGGATGAGTTCCAAACGGTCTTGAGACCGTTTGCCCATCCAACTTTTGGATTCTAGTGAAAATTCTTCAAGGTTGGATCCATTGAGTTGATGATCATATCAATACTTAATTGCAATGTAATTTGATATGTTTGTACCTTCAATTGGTCAACTATACTTGATCCCAGACCTCCACACGGTCTTGGGTGATCCCCCACACGGTCTTGAGACCGTTTGGTTGATCCCCAAACGGTCTTGAGACCGTTTAGGTCAATCAACCCCAAAAACACTAAGTTATCCATTGAGATTTCAGTACTGATTTCAATTAGGGTTTGCCCTAGTAATCATCCTTCAACTCTTAGCTCGTTTGGAATTAGTCCATAAAATTTGGTGAGTTGTTAATCAACATTATTTTGAACATTAATATCATACGGTAAATGCTTGGTCAACGTTCTTACACGGTCTTGAGACCGTTTTCCCAAAAAGGGCGATTTCAACAGATTGGAAATCAGGAGTAAATTCAATTAAAGTTGTTGATTAAAAAGGCCATATCTCACGATACCTTTAGAGTTATCACCTCAAATTTTGTGGGTGATTATCCTACATAATTATGAACAGATTTCTTATACGGTTCATGCTCGGTCAACGCGGCCAAATGGTCTTGAAGACCGTTTGCCCTTACACGGTCTTGAGACCGTTTGCTCACCAAACGGTTTTGCAAACCGTGTGAGCACTTGGTGGAGACCGTTTGGTAAAGTGAAAAGTAGTGGATTAACTTTGGAAATAACGTCCTCATCTCCTAGCTCAGGAACAGCAAGGATTTCTCACGGATTTGCTTGCAAGGTAGCAAAGGAAGGTAGAGAAGAAGAAGAACTATCATCTAAAAGCATAAACGAGATGTATATAACAAAGCATAGGTTTAGAGTTATAAAACCCGCCTAAAGCTTGCTCCTTGAGCTCCAAGCTTTCGAGCTCCAAGCTTTAATGGAGTCCTTGAGCTTCCACAGGTCGGCCAAGGTGATCCTTCCAAGGAAAGTTGAGAAAAGATGGCTAGAAAGGTAGAATTAAGGGAGCTAGTCATCAATTTGGCCTTGAATTTGAGTTCTAACCATGAAATTAGGCAAAAGTAGGGATCCAAACCTACCTTGCACACCTTTGGTCGTCCTCCTGAGCTCCAAGCTCTCCTTAGTCGGTTTGGTTGAAAAGAACAGTGAAAGGAACGAAGGGAGAGGTTCCTTGCTAAGTGAAGTTGAGGGTATATATACTTGGGGTGGGATTTTCAACATTAGCTCATGAGTTTTCCATAATTTCAACTAAGTCCCTCCATCCTTCTTTGCTCGTCCTCTATTCTTAATTCTAAGGACAACTTTTCTTATAGGGCCAAGAAATGAGGGCAAAGAAGATCAACCTATTACTAAAGCACACACATAAAAAGGGCTATAGTACATACACCCTGATTATTCAATCACAAAGGTGTTTTTCATAACTTGATTAATCAATTGAAGTGACCTTTCATCATTTATTCTCTAAATGATAATAAGAGTCTTAAAAGATACATTAGATGATGTATATTACAAGTTGCACCCCTCAAATTGGGTAAATTGCACTTTACTCCAATTTAGGGTTTTCAAGCACATGGATTGCTTCCACAGCTGCACCTTGGTGCCCAAGCTTGGGAAATCCCTCAAACCTTACCATAATCATTCTCATGATGTCTTAACATCAGAGGAACATCTCAACATGTGAAAATTGCAAGTTAACACTTCTAACTTGGTAATTTGCACATAGGTCCCTGTATTACAAAACAATGCTACAACTTTATATAAAAAGGAGCAAAAACTGAAATATATGTTTCTGAGAAACTTAATTACATGCCCAAAGTTAATCACAAGGATTTAGTTACATATTTTAGGCAAAACACCTAGGGTTAACTCATAACCCAGGTCAGGGATGTTACAAATTATCCACCCCTTACAAGGATTTCGTCCCCGAAATCGATAAGACATATTAAGAGAAAAGGGCAGGATACTTTCTCCTCATCTCATTCTCTAGTTCCCAAGTGGCTTCTTCAACACCACGGTGGTTCCAGAGGACTTTCACAAGACTTATATCTTTCTTTTTCAACTTTTTAATTCTGTTATCAAGGATTGACACTGGTCCCTCCTCATAAGATATATCATCATTCAATTCTACCTCCATAGGTTGCAGAATTGACTCAGTGTCAGGGTGATATTTCTTCAACATAGAAATGTGAAACACAGGGTGTAACCTCTGTAACTCTGGTGGCATCTCTAGTCTATATGCTACCTTTCCAATCCGTTCAATGATTGGATAAGGTCCCATAAATCTAGGAGCTAACTTCCCTTTCCTCCCAAAACGAAGGACTCCTTTCCAAGGCGAGACCTTGAGATACACTCTATCTCCAACCTGGAACTCTAAGGGTCTACGACATTTTTCAGCATAAGATTTCTGTCTATCCTGTGCAGTCTTAATCTGTTGTTGTATTACTTTAATCTTCTCTGTAGTCTGCTGCACAAGATCAGGACCTAACAACTAATGTTCACCAGTCTCGAACCAACACAGAGGTGATCTACAACGTCTACCATACAAGGCTTCATAAGGTGCCATATCAATGCTATGCTGATAGCTATTGTTATAGGCAAATTCTATCAAGCTTAAGTGTAGATCCCAACTTCCGGTAAACTGGAGAGCACATGCTCTCAACATGTCTTCTAAGGTTTGTATGGTCCTTTCTGACTGTCCATCAGTCTGTGGATGAAAGGCCGTACTAAACCTTAGCTTGGTGCCTAAGGCTCTGTGTAACTGTTCCCAAAAATGACTTGTAAACTGGGGACCTCTGTCAGAAACTATAGTGACAGGAACTCTGTGCAAACGCACTATCTCTTGAACATATAATTCTGATAACCTTTCAGCAGAATAGGTTGTTTTGACAGGTAAGAAATGTGTTGTCTTAGTCAACCTATCAACAACTACCCAAATGGAATCATGTCCTTTGCTTGTCCTGGGTAGGCCAACAACAAAGTCCATGGTCACATGATCCCACTTCCACTGTGGTATGGGTAAAGGTTGCATTGTTCCTGTAGGTTTCTGGTGTTCAGCTTTAACTTGCTGACACACAGGACACCTCAGAACAAATTCTGCAACATCCTTCTTCATTCCAGGCCACCAATACAGATCTTTCAAATTCCGGTACATCTTGGTGCTCCCTGGATGCATAGCATACATGGAAGAATGAGCTTCTTCCAGGACTAACTTCCTCAAGTTATCCACATCCGGCACTATCATCCTTCCATGATAACAAGCTACATGATCATCCGAGTCATGGAAACCATCTCGCTTCTCATTTCCATACTCAGATCTAATCTGCTGAACTGCATCATCACCTTGCTGTGCTTCCTTAATCTTCTCTCTTAAGGTAGGTTTAATATGCATCTCAGCTAACAACCCGGCTAACAATGACATTTTCAACTGTACATTGTTTTTCCTTAAAGAGATAAGCATATCTCTCTTAGAGCATACTAAAGAGTTTAGTTGTGCTCTATCCATGGTTGATGTTGCTGATTTCCTACTCAAGGCATCTGCAACAACATTGGCCTTGCCTGGATGGTAATCAATTGTACAATCGTAGTCCTTGATTAACTCCATCCAACGACGTTGCCTCATGTTAAGCTCGTGCTGAGAGAAGATATACTTAAGGTTTTTGTGGTCTGTGAAAATTTGGAATGTCTCTCCGTAGAGATAATGCCTCCAGATCTTCAAGGCATGAACCACAGTAGCTAACTCCAGATCGTGTGTCGGATAATTCTCCTCGTGTTTCTTAAGCTGTCGAGAAGCAAAAGAAATCACTTGTTTATCCTGCATCAACACACATCCAAGTCCATTCTTGGAAGCATCACAGAAGACTACATATCCTTTTCCTTGTTCAGGTAGCACAAGAACAGGTGCACTAGTCAACCTCTCCTTCAACAACTGGAAAGACTGTTGACACTTATCACTCCAAGAAAAAGGAACATCTTTCCAGGTCAACTTGGTCAAAGATAAGGCTATAGAACTAAAGTTCTTAATGAACCTTCGATAATAGCCAGCTAACCCCAAGAAACTTCGAATCTCCGTCGGTGTCTTCGGTTGTTCCCACTGTAGAACAGATTCTACCTTTGTAGGGTCAACACGAATTCCCGAGGCAGATATCACATGTCCAAGAAAAGATACCTCCGGCAGCCAGAACTCACACTTGCTAAACTTAGCATATAGCTTGTGTTCTCTTAGCAAGGTCAAAGCTTGGAGAAGATGTTGCTCATGCTGCTGAACATCCTTACTATAGATCAGAATGCCATCTATGAAGACAACAACACACTGATCAAGGAAAGGTCAAAAAACTCTATTCATGAGTTCCATCAATGCAGCCGGTGGTGCATTGGTTAGTCCAAATGACATAACCGTGAACTCATAGTGACCATACCTCGTCCTAAAAGCAGACTTGGATATGTCACTATCCTTAATACGAAGTTGATGATATCCAGACCTCAAATCTATCTTGGAAAAGACTGTTGCACCACGCAACTGGTCAAAGAGATCATCAATCCTTGGCAGAGGGTACTTATTCTTTATTGTCACTTTATTGAGTTGTCTGTAGTCGATGCACAATCGCATTGACCCATCTTTCTTTTTAACAAACAAGACCGGAGCACCCCAATGTGAAGTACTCGGTCGGATAAAGCCCTTCTCAAGTAACTCTTGAAGTTGTTTCTTGAGTTTTTCCATCTCGGCAGGCGCCATCCTATACGGAGTCTGGGCTATGGGTTTCGTATCTGGGATCAGATTGATTTCAAAATCAATTTCCCGAGGTGGTGGTATACTAGGAAGTTCTTCAGGAAACACATCCTCGAATTCCCTGACTATGGGAACTTCAGCAGGATTGGAACTTTCCTTGGTAACATCTACCACATGGGCCAAGAATGCATAACATACTTGCCTCAACAGCTTATCAGCAACCATAGCTGACACAAGACAGGTGGGCAGAATCTTTCTTTCACCTTGAAAGATCCATGTGTTGCTTTCATCAGCAAACACAACCAACTTGGACTCACAATCCAAGACAACTCTATACCTTTCTAAGGTATCCATCCCAAGGATTATATCAAATCCTTGCATATCAAGCGGTATAAGATCCACTTGAATGCGATGGTCAGAAAAGAAGAGGATGTAGGGAGAGCATACCTCCTGCAAAATGGCAGACCCACTCAACGGAGTCTCCAACAACAAACTATCTGCCCTATGACTAACAGTCACATTGCAGTTACGAATCACTCTATGAGTGATGAAAGAGTGTGTAGCACCCGGGTCAATCAGAACAGATACAACACAGGATGTAGACATATCAGAATATAAAAGTTCCATCTGACCTGCCACTACCCGTGGATTGACCACTGCATCTGGTGGGTTCATAGCATAGAACCTCGTTGTCGCCTGGTGTTGAGGTGGTGCTGATGATCCAGCTTGAGATGCTTGTCCACGTCCTCAGGCTTCTCCTTGAGATTGCATTCTTTGAGATCCTTGTTGATTCTGTCTCGGAGGTTGTGTTACACTGACAGGCCTAGAACGGAAATCCTTCATCAAGTGTCCCACCTTACCACAGTTGTAGCATCTCCTCTCCTGTTGTTGTGGTCGGGGTGGTCCAGTAACTGACATCGATGCAGAACTGTGAGTCCCTTGAAGCAGTTGACTCCGTCCTCTACCTCTGCTTGGTGACCACTGAGTTTGAGAACTCGATCTGGGTGGTGGAGGGTTAGGTGTAGAGAATCTAGGTTTCTTGAAATCCCTAGATGAAGAACCCTGGAACTGTGGATATCTTTTCTGGGTTTGCCTCTTCTCAACCACATATCTCTCTATCCTTCGGACTGACTCAACGAAGGTAGAGAATCTCTCTCAGTTTTCTAAGGCAGACACAGGGGTTGACATATCAGCATTCAAACCCTTCTCGAATCTCCTGATTCTTTCCTCATCTATGGCATCCATGTGCGGACAGAAATGCAACAATTCCATGAACTTAGCTTCATACTCGCTAATGTTCATCATGCCCTGCCTCAATCTCTCAAACTGAGAGATCTTCTCATCTAGGAAGGTCTTTGGAAAATATTTATTGATAAATTCCCGATGAAACTCTTCCCATGAGAACTCTATTCCAGGTCTCTTCTTCTCTTCCATGTTCCACCAGTGACCAGCACTGCCTTTGAGAAGATAGACAGCATGTCTAACCTTCTCAGCCTCTGGGATAATAAGAATCCTGAAAGCCTTCTCCAACTCTGTCAACCATAGGTTAGCATCTGCGGGGTCGGCAGTCCCAAAGTACTCGGTAGCTCCGACACGACGAAGTCGTTCGAACGTCTTACCGATACCTTGTACTTCAGGCTGGACAGGTGCCCTAGATGTAGGCATGGGCATCCTGTCAGTTATGTGTGTCATGGCAGTCATGAACTGCCCGAACATTGTTTGTACAGCTGGGTTACCCATGTCGGCTGGGTCGAACTGGGGTGGCTCAGGTGCAGGCTGTTCTATTTCTGGAACCCTTGCACCACCTTGACGTGCACTAGCACTACTCTCTGCCACGTACTCATCATGAGGCTCAGCCATCCTTATGTATCTTCTTCTCCTGAGGAGCAGAAGATTCTATTAGATAAGGAAGGAGTACTAAAGATAGACTCGACATCCTAAGTCCTATGCCTCTGTAGACTCAACTGACCTAGAGCTCTAATACCACTAATTGTGGGCTCTGATCTCAAAACCACGATATAATCACGATTTAAACTTAGCGGAAGTGATTCGATAAACAGCGGAAGACAAAAATCACAGAAATTTAAAACTTTTCGAGACAAGATCTTGAATCCATAAAAGCTTCTTTCATAAAAAGAGATAAACTGTTTACATCTCATGATAATTACTTCTCGAGTAATTTTATACATCAAGATACAAAATCTCAAGAACACATAACAAAAGACTCCAAGACCTGAGAGTACAGAGGACACATAGGACTGACTCTAACTACACCACATGGCAGGCTAAATCTCCACCTGAGATTTCACTGCTGCTCCTGGTGCTACTGCTGCTGAGACTGGTCACCTGTAAACCGGTTCCTCCGTCTCCAACGTCCACCTAAAAAGTTGAAGTCTACGGGGTGAGACAATTTTACATAATTGTCCCAGCGAGAGTTATAACTCTCCGCCAGAAGCTTTATTATAATATCAATGAATAACTTAAGCAGTAAAAGCTTACAAAGTATTCAATAGCAGATGCAGTTGTAAACAAGAGTTCAACATTTATCAAGCATGGAGGACATATGCACTATACAGTGTAACATCAAGCAACTAACTCGTAGTTATCTCTGACAGGTATACTACGTTGTAGAGTATGTTTTTCAAACATTACTTTTATGCCATGTGGAAATGAGGTTTACCACTCATACTCCAACCGATCACTGCTAAGTGCCTCAGTATCATACTAGGTCATCGAAAGAGCCGGAATCTCATGACCTTCACCTTCCTCAATCAGTAAGAGGATCACTTGTAGGACATCTTGTGTCTCTACCATTATAGCTCACCAGGGTAATCTGGTCCTTCGCTATTTTAGAGTTACAGTGGCGTTCTGTGCTTTCTTCGTCATCAGGAGATTTCATGTTTATCTTCACAGATACGGATATCTATGTTTTCCTCGTCATCAGGAGGTTTCATGTTTACCATCCACTGATACGGTATGAGTTTAGTAGTGAAGGATTGACGGATTACATATCTACATCAATTTCCTACACTAGGATGTAAGGTTCTACACATCCATATACCCCACATACTCAACAGTATGTGATCCAGGAGTCCCCGTAGGAAAACCTGTTTCACCATCATTTGATCTCTGACAATGATGGATCTATGATCAGAGCTCTACATTTCACTTGATTAGTTAGGTACATTCAGTATTCTTTTAACATCAAACATTATTCTTCAAACAATAACAGTAGCATAGCAGCTATGAAAGGAGAATACTAAATGTAACAAGCCTAACTCTCATCAATCATCATTTCTCATTATACTCATCACAAGTCATCTCTAAAGCATGACCTTGATGGTATTCATGGTTCACACAGCCCATTAAATCATAGGATGCTACTGACAAGGCATCAAGATATTTTACTTATTCATAAAGCTTATAACATGCTTTCAATGAATACAGTATCATCATCCATACCTGGATATGATCACCTTCATATCAGAACCTGCATGGTTAGTTCAACTGATAAAGGTAATTCAAAACAAGGAATACATTTCCCACTCTTGTCATAAGAGCTAAGTTCTCTGATTCTCATCAATTAGAGTTTAATACTTATATTGCATGTTATTACCCTTGAATTAGGGTTTACTATTCACATTACATATCCTCACCCTTGAATTAGGGTTTACTATTCACTTTATATGTCATCACCCTTGAATTGAACTCATAACATCATCATGTATGAGGAACATCATCATTGATGCTCTCAGATTGGCTTAAGATTCATCATATATCATAATTAGGGTTTCCATGATCTCACATAGGTGGATCATACCCTAATCATGCACATTCATGTGTATTGAAGGTTCTTTTCTTGACTTTCCATCATATGAGGTTACTTTCTCTCTCTTAAGGTACTTTCTCTCTCTAAGGTACTTTCTCTTTCCTCATACTAGCAGATGGTGATAGCACCACTCTAGATCAGGTTGGGTGAAGTCCACTTTGATTAACATAGACCAGATCACCACTGTTGAGTGATTAGGGTTTGATTAGAACAAGGTTTCACTCAATTGAACCTTTCAAGGGTATTATGGTAAATTACACATTGATCATCATCATGGGTTAATTTACTAATCACTAGACCCTTAATGTCTCTTGGTATAATTAGGGTTTAGTTTGAACAATCATCAAACTAATTAAGCCTTCAAGGCATAAGGCAGACTTATCCTCAAAAGTCTTTGTTAGGTTTCACACCTTCAACCTTTATACGATCTTGAGATCGTATAAGGTTGCAAACCGTTTAAGCTTTGTAGACCGTTTGAGCTTGGGTTGACTTCATGACCGTATAACATTCAAGACCGTTTACCCTCATTGGGTCTTGAGGTCGAGAGACCTCACACGGTCTTGAGGTCGAGAGACCTCACACGGTCTTGAGGTCGAGTGCCCTCAAAAACTCAAGATCGTATAGACCTCCAAGGTGATCCAAAGGGTAAATTCGATTAGGGTTCCTATGTTGAAGCCATCCATTGGTCTCAAGATTGCTAACCACTTACCAATTGAGACAATTAGGGTTATCCTTAACCAATTGGTCACTCAATTGACCCTCAATTGTTATCCAATTAGGGTTGAAGTTGGTTCAATTAAGGTCCATCAACGTTCAACCATCAACACTCAACAATGTAAATCAACACAAGGTTGAACCCTTCAATTGAGCTCCAATTGGGCCCAAACATGGCCCAAACGGTCTTGAGATCGTGTGGATGAACTCCACACGGTCTTGAGACCATTTGCCCAAGATTTCATCAAAATCTAATGTGATTTGATAGGGGTTGAACCTTGATTGAGTCTCAAATCAGTATTTTAATTAATTCGATAACCTATTGTAATTGGGCTCTCAATTGATCAAATTACCTTAACCCTAGACCTCCAAACGGTCTTGGGTTGTCACCACACGGTTTTGAGACCGTTTGGATGAGTTCCGAACGGTCTTGAGACCGTTTGCCCATCCAACTTTTGGATTCTAGTGAAAATTCTTCAAGGTTGGATCCATTGAGTTGATGATCATATCAATACTTAATTGCAATGTAATTTGATATGTTTGTACCTTCAATTGGTCAACTATACTTGACCCCAGACCTCCACACGGTCTTGGGTGATCCCCCACATGGTCTTGAGACAGTTTGGTTGATCCCCAAATGGTCTTGAGACCGTTTAGGTCAATCAACCCCAAAAACACTAAGTTATCCATTGAGATTTCAGTACTGATTTCAATTAGGGTTTGCCCTAGTAATCATCCTTCAACTCTTAGCTCGTTTGTAATTAGTCCATCAAATTTGGTGAGTTGTTAATCAACATTATTTTGAACAGTAATCTCATACGGTCAACGCTTGGTCGACGTTCTTACACGGTCTTGAGACCGTTTGCCCAAAAAGGGTGATTTCAACAGATTGGAAATCAGGAGTAAATTCAATTAAAGTTGTTGATTAAAAAGGCCATATCTCACGATTCCTTTGGATTTATCACCTCAAATTTTGTAGGTCATTAGCCTACATAATTATGAACAGATTTCTTATACGTTCCACGCTCGGTCAACGCGGACAAACGGTCTTGAAGACCGTTTGTCCTTACACGGTCTTGAGACCGTTTGCTCACCAAACAGTTTTGCAAACCGTGTGAGCACTTGGTGGAGACCGTTTGGTAAAGTGAAAAGTAGTGGATTAACTTTGGAAATAACGTCCTCATATCCTATATCAGGAACAGCAAGGATTTCTCACGGATTTGCTTGCAAGGTAGCAAAGGAAGGTAGAGAAGAAGAAGAACTATCATCTAAAAGCATAAACGAGATGTATATAACAAAGCATAGGTTTAGAGTTATAAAACCCGCCTAAAGCTTGCTCCTTGAGCTCCAAGCTTTCGAACTCCAAGCTTTAATGGCGTCCTTGAGCTTCCACAGGTCGTCCAAGGTGATCCTTCCAAGGAAAGTTGAGAAAAGATGGCTAGAAAGGTAGAATTAAGGGAGCTAGTCATCAATTTGGCCTTGAATTTGAGTTCTAACCATGAAATTAGGCAAAAGGAGGGATCCAAACCTACCTTGCACACCTTTGGTCATCCTCCTGAGATCCAAGCTCTCCTTAGTCGGTTTGGTTGAAAAGAACAGTGAAAGGAACGAAGGGAGAGGTTCCTTGCTAAGTGAAGTTGAGGGTATATATACTTGGGGTGGGATTTTCAACATTAGCTCATGAGTTTTCCATAATTTCAACTAAGTCCCTCCATCCTTCTTTGCTCGTCCTCTCTTTTTAATTCTAAGGACAACTTTTCTTATAGGGCCAAGAAATGAGGGCAAAGAAGATCAACCTATTACTAAAGCACACACATAAAAAGGGCTATAGTACATACACCCTGATTATTCAATCACAAAGGTGTTTTTCATAACTTGATTAATCAATTGAAGTGACCTTTCATCATTTATTCTCTAAATGATGATAAGAGTCTTAAAAGATACATTATATGATGTATATTACAAGTTGCACCCCTCAAATTGGGTAAATTGCACTTTACTCCAATTTAGGGTTTTCAAGCACATGGATTGCTTCCACAGCTGCACCTTGGTGCCCAAGCTTGGAAAATCCCTCAAACCTTACCATAATCATTCTCATGATGTATCAACATCAGAGGAACATCTCAACATGTGAAAATTGCAAGTTAACCCTTCTAACTTGGTAATTTGCACATAGGTCCCTGTATTACAAAACAATGCTACAACTTTATATAAAAAGGAGCAAAAACTGAAATATATGTTTCTGAGAAAATTAATTACATGCCCAAAGTTAATCACAAGGATTTAATTACATATTTTAGGCAAAACACCTAGGGTTAACTCATAACCCAGGTCAGGGATGTTACATGCATGACCACACAATGGGTCCAAGAGGCTATGTAGGTGTTTGCCAAAGACTACAGGCTGAGTCTACTGCTCAGTCTGCTGCTACTCAGGAGTCCTCTACTATTGGTCCCACACCTCTACCTCACCATGCTATGTGGATAGCTGGGAGGCAAAACAAGAAGGGAGATATAATGAAGCTCGCAACTGCTGAGGCGACTGCAAAAATGATAAAATTCAACTCTTAGAGCAATCGATCGATATTGATTATCAGCGTTATGTTTACTTACCAATTTCTGTTGATGGCGATTAGCGGGAGCTACATGAGCAGAGGAAGGAAGGAAAGTTCATCCCTGAGGGCACAAGGGATGAATTGACATTTTCTATGGGTAACCCAGAGCATCCTGGACGTGTTAGGGGTGCAGGCACTGGTGTGGGCATCAAAGCGTTCTTTGGGCCATCCTAGCGCAAACCTGTCCCAAAAGTGAGACTTTCACAAGCTAAGGTAACCTATTCTTTTTTTAGAATGTTATTGTGAAAGGGAATTCAATAATCAGAAGCTAGCGTTTCTTTTATCCATGAATAGATAGATTCGTTAATTGAGAAGAGAATCCAAGAAGCAATGGCGAAGTGGCAGGCGTCTCATCCTACCACTCAGACAGTACTTGTGGCGGGTCGCTCTTCTCCAACTGTAGAAGTGGTTGGGAGTAATCTTGTAGACCCACCACCTAGCACGTCCGCTGTAAGTATTTTTATGGCATAGTAGCTATTCTTTTCAAGATGATATATTTATGTATATATGTATATAACATTCGTTACGTACATTTTTAGGGGTTGAAGTCGTGCCATCTAAAAAGTCAAGAGTATGTCGTTGCAGAGGCGTCAACTTACCCACCCCTTCCAGGGTACATGTTTCATGGGTATCCAGTACCACATGATGTGGTTCGTGTGAGCCGATAAGTGTAGTCCCCAAATGGAGGGATCTTGCATTGCCATATGCCCACCCAGATATAGAAACGCTTGGTGAGGCAGAAGGCAGAGTGATATTGTGGCCCAAAGCGGATGTCGTCTATACTAATATTGTATGGTAAATTTACATTACGTTAATTTGTTAGTGTGTATGTATATATGAGTCAATTGATTTGAAATTATATATATAGGTCAAAAGGAAGGAACCCCTACATCTCGGCCTCCACCTCCACCTCCTGAAGTACCAAGTTGGCTTCCAAAGGACCTACACGCCTCGTTAGGTCCTAATTGTAGGGGTATGGGAGATTGGATAGGTGAACATGATCCAAATTGCCCTATACATGTTACTATTCCGGAAGAAGCTGTAGGTCAATCATACGATAACAAGCTATTTATAGAAGATATTTTGAAGATGTTTCGTTATGCTTGGCTGAATACATCTATGATAGAGCTATGGATATGGTGAGATCTTGTTTATGCATCCATATACCTTGTTTTATATACGGTGATATGGTTTCTTATATATTAATGCATACGTAATACATGTTTTGCAGCCACTTACACACGATATGTACAGATTTTTCATTTCTCCATGTGAGATTTTTGGTTCCATTTTGATTAGTCTTGTAGGTAAAAACCCTAGGGCAGTTACTTCATACTGTTGTGATGTTTTTAAATATTTTGGTAAAAACAAGAAAACGGTGATAATAGCTCCATTCAATGTCGGGTAAGTTTACTTTGCTTATAATTTGGACTTAAGAAAATTACATTTTTATTGTGACTTTGAGTTATTAATTTTAACTTTCTTACCTCTAGTGGTAGGCATTGAGAGTTACTAGTTATTGTCCCCGAGACGTTCACTGTCTATTATCTAGATCCTGCGGGGAAGGAATTGAATATATATGGACACCCAATGAAAAGGCCATTATTCTTGTGAAAAATATTTCATATTTTATATCTGTTAACATCTATCATTGCATTACTATTTAATTATACAATTTAATGTGTTACATTAACATGTAGGTCTTTAGAAGAGTTCAAAAAAGCTGGAGGAAAAGTCCCCAAGAAAAAGAACCAACTACTAATTTGGGAGAATGTGAAAGTAATTTCTCGACTCCAATGTATATATTATTTATATGAACTGTGCTTATTTGTATTTTTGAATATTTTATATGTTTCAATTTATAGTGTGCTACACAAGACAACGGCTGGGCATGTCGATACTATGTGATGCGATTTATGAGCCTAATTATCCAACATGTCACAATGGAAATTGATACCATACATCAGGTATTATATGTAGTCTTATTAGATAATATGGAATATATCAATCTTATTATATATTATTACTTATATATATACATCATTCTCTTTGCGGGTGTTTAAAACTGACTTCACTAAAGGTGAAAAGTTATTAGATGTACATACTCCCTATACGATGGATGAGTTAAATGATGTAAGAGAACAATGAGCAGAAGCCCTACAAGTAGTGGGAATTTTTAAATATAATTAGGATACTACTCATGTAGATAATGACGATGATGAATAAAGGAATGATATTTCTAAACTTTGTTCTCATAATTATTTTTGTGTGAATGTGAATGAATTATTCTGAATTGTCATATGTGTGAATGTGAAGATGATCAATACATGAATATTTTTACATGTGTCTGAATGTGAAAAGAGATGAAATGAATGAAACTGCAGGTTGCTACTGGTTTCTACATGTGTGTGATGAAAAATAATATGAATTAAATGTGCATATACATGTGTGTGAATCACATATATATAATATTGTCCATCTTATAAATTTTGCAGGTTTGTGGCATGTTGTTGGCTGATATCAATGGATGTCGTAAACCTACAGTTCAGAATTGTTGAACTGCTGGTTCTGCATCCTGCTGACCAGCCATACAGCAGGCCTGCAAACTGATAAGAAAAAAAATCATAACATAGGTGTCGGTTATTTGTATAAAACCAACAACAAAGACATACAATGTCGGTTATTAGAACAAAACTGACGCCTATTGCGTCTTGCGTTACATTGATATAGTGTCGTTTGTCACCGAAAACAGACACCTATTGTGTCGCGGGAAGGGTTATGGCGTCGGTTGTTAGTATGCAACCGACGTCTGTTAGAGTAATATAGTGTCGTTTGTCCCTAAAACCCGACGCCGATTGTGCCCTTGCTGGTGCGTTTTATTGGTGGCGGGAAGGGTAATGGCGTCGGTTTGTAGTTAACAACCGACATTTTTAACATCGATATAGTGTCGGTTTTCGTTAATAATCGACGTCGATAGTCCCCTTGCTGGTACATTTTTGGTGGCGGGAAGGGAGATGGCGTCGGTTATGGAACCGACGCCGAAGGGGGTTGACCTTTAGCGGTGCTTAATTGGGTGTCGCTTAGAAACCGACACTAAAAGCCTTAGTTAACCGATGCCAAATGCCTGTTTTGTAGTAGTGTTGGGTGTCAAATAAACCTATTTGGGCACTATTATGTTATTTTTTATTGTGAATTACTTTAAGTGTTTGGTTGTCAATTACCTTAAATGTGATTTAGCACGTACAATATTTACTTAGGCGTCATTTTATACTTTGGGTGTCAATGAACCATTTGTAGGCGTCAATGAACAATCTTTGGGTGTCAATTAACCTCTATATATAATTTTTGTAATTTTTTTCTCAAAAATATGTCAGCATTAGTCTTGTTGGATTGTATTTTTTATAACTAATCCAATGATTTTTGTTTCGTTAAAAATACGTTACGGTTCAAAAGTTATAAGCGAAACAAGTTTATTTGCCTATTGCACAATTTCAAAAAAAAATCACTCAATAATCATCTACCACGTGGAGGCGGTTTTGGGGTCTGGTATTGGACGTGTCACTGTGCGTGAGAGAGCGTGAACGTGCCCAAAATTTAACCCTAAAATTGGCACTATACATTGTACATAACAAAGTTGTTGGCTGGAGGCAGAACGGAACTCGGGTATTCACTATAAATAATCTCTGCTGAACTACTGTCAACATTATATTTTATGCCAAATACTAATTTGGTTACAGAAGGGATTCTACTTATACTATTCCAAAGCTTGAGCTTATTTGAGAATAACAATGTTTGTGAATGGCGACGCCATTACTTGGCACGCAGATATACACCAGTAAAGAGGTTTTAGGTCGTTTTTTTAATGTTAACGCAACAGCTTGGTCTTCCAGCATTGCATCCACGTGGGAAAGCAGAATATTCTTCAGCTGAAACAAACTTTCTACTTTTCTGATGCAGCCAATTACAAACGTGGGTTCAACGCCAGCCTGGAGGCCAACATTCCGTCCCAGACCCCCAGTAATGGTATCACATTTTTTTCGTTTTGAAAGAAATGTAATTGGTATCGCCTTGACATTACCAGAACAAAAGCACGCCTTTTGGGCTGCCATTGGTAGTCAGATATTATTGCAATTCTCAACCTACTTCAGACTGTATCGTACCAAACATCACTTTTCTTGGAGAAACTTCCATTCGACTATTAGAGTTGGTACTATACATCGTATAGAACATGGATTTAAAGTCGGTGGGAGGCAGTTTTTTTTGTTTTTGGAAATGGAGAATTTCACCCCTGTCCAAGGTAGCAGGAGAGAGAGAGCACCATCAGCTACACCAATGGCTATAATCCCTTCCTTTAGTGCTCCAACGAGTTCATTGAGATTCGAACCCGCAACCTGCGCTTCACAAGCAGCAGGCTTAACCAACTGAGCTAGTTGACAAGTGCAATGGGATATTCACTATAACTTCTTTATTCTGCATGAAATCTTCTCGAGTTCAGGCTTGAGAAGGGAGAGAGACGTGACGAGCTGGTCGTGGTGGTGGGGACTTTCCCGTTAAGTTCCCCTCACATCTTCCTTTCACCAGCCTTCTCTTGCACAATCTTGAGCAACATTTTTGTACAATCTGAGCTGCTTGCCTGTGTCTTTGTGAGCTGCAGGTGTTTGTGTTTTGTTCTCAGTCGTCTGTTGTTTTTTTCCTTTTTCTTTTCCAGCTCCCTAGTTAAGTATCTCCTTGGATTCCTTCTTGGGCAGACAGTGAGCTCGGGCGCCCCTTGGTGCTTCAGGCAGAGGAGGATTAAGTTGAGTTTGTGCTACGTGTGGATCTTCCGCCCCTGCTCACAGTGGTGGTCGGGAGTGGTGGTGGGGTTCCTAACACCCTCTACTCCACATCGTTGTATCCGCATGAGCCATCCTTCCTCTGTATCTGCATCGCTGGGTTTTGGCCTCCTTCCCAGGTCTCCTGGTTGGTGCACCCTTAGTGCTCGACATTTGTCTGTGTGAACGTTGCGTTGTTTGGTGGCTCCTTGGCCGGTTTGTTTTTCTTTTTGCTTCTTTGCTGGTAGTTGTGTGTCTAGTCCTGTTTGTGTAGTGTTGTGTATGTGTTGTTACGTTGTGGTAGAGCTCTTTTTCAGGTGATCATTCGTTGTCTTCATGATGGTAATCTCTGCCAGCGGCTATACAAACTCCTCTCCCGATTTACTCATAGGCTCTTGTGGATTGATGAATTCCATCCCGGATAGCTGTTTTAGACAGCCACTACAAGAGGTGGACGGTGCTGAAATGTACCTATCGCATCCCAATCTGAGCCTTGTGATATGTCTTACCGCAAAAGGAGTTGTTGCTTGGTTATTTGATGAGAGATGTCTATCTTGTAGATGTCATATGGCTTACTTCTAATGATATTGAGCTATTTTCAAAAAAAATAGAGCAATCTCTGTTGAACTGCTGTCTACATTATATTTTAGGCAAAAAAATCAAAATGGCACGTTTGGCCATTTTAATTCTCAGAATAGCACGTTCTTGAACTTAATTCTCAAAATGACACATTTTGGGAGCAATGCGTCCCGCCCCTTAGACATCCCGTCTGGTGCATCTCCTAAGAAACTCTCACAAAGGTGAGACCATGAAAAAAATTGTCCCTCATCTACGCCTAAAGGATATGAAGCTATAACCGGTGGGTCATCAATCCTAAGGCCTAAAAGAACTGCAACATCCTGAAGGGTTACACTCATCTCAAAAGGGAGAAATCTAAAAGTATTGCTAGAGTTGTCCCACCGGTTAACTAAGGCAGTGATGAAATTGGGATCAAGGTGGATAGGTTGTAGCATATAAACAAGCCCAAAACCGGCCAAAGAAATATTTTTCAAAACACCTGGTCCAGTAATAGGCCACTGTGACAACATGAAGTGGTGTTGGGAGAGTTGGAAGGATGCTTGTCTAGGAGCCATATCTATAAAAAGTGCAAATATTACATTAAATATTAAATAAAAAGTGTAAATATTACATAACAGTGCAAATATTACATTATCATACGAGCAATATAAGATGATGTGACTTGGCGATGGTCCTGATTCAGAATAGTTAGTTGGCAATTGTGGCTTGTACTATAACATTTTACCTTCCCCATGCCACATGCTCTTTTAGACTGGCAAGCGGTCAAACTCCAAGGACATCGTTGGTCATGGATACAAACAAATTTAAGATGACGATTATTTGAGCGTTGTGTACGATATTGGACATTCTTTTGTACCGCCCATTTTTGGATCGTCTCAACCATTACAACTTTAGATGCAAATAAAGCACCCTCATATATTTCAGTGCTGGAAGGGTTGTAATTGAGACGGAATTCCTAACGAAAATCTTCCACCCATTCTTCATCTTGAAAAGCTTCATAGTCGGTATCAATGTGTTCATGTCGAGGCCATTCTTTATCAAATACAGATGGAACAGAACTCAATACCATAATAGAGTCAGGAAATGGATGTTCATGCTCATCATCAGTTTTAGTCAATGACTCACTATCATTATCACCTTCCTGATCACTATCATTATCACCTTCATGTTCTCCCTCCTCAACCTCAACACCAATATTCTCAATAGTAGGATTTTAAGAGAATTTAGGTGGTTAATTCCATTCAACAGTTACATTACTGTTACATGGTTGGGATTCAAATTGACTAAACTAACTAATGAAACTAGAATGTTGGTGGAAAGATGTTTTTTTTTAAAAACACATCAATATAGGCAATCAGATGAAAGTGAGAACAAGGTTCTGTATGCATCATCATCATCAACTTGTATGAGCATATGATCTTCTCTAGGGAAAAGCTAGGATATATTGATAGAGAAGTGGTTGGGATTGATGTCAAGTATTGTATGGATATATGATTTTAGTATGGATAGGGTATTGATAAGTGAAATATTTATGGGTCTAACAGATCGACTAGAATAAGACCCATTAGAGAGAAATTGACCATCATATCGAAGCTTGACAATTCGTGAATGTGAACTAGATGACATGTTCCTATCATCGTAAATTAGTAATTTGGATTTTAGAACAGTAAATTAATTTTGGAACAATAATTAATATTGTAGAACATGAATTAATTTTAGAGCATGAATTAATATTTTCAAACATTGACATCATTTTTAGAAGAGCAGTTAAGATTTTAGAACAATAATTTTGAATTTGGAATTAAATTTGGAACAATATTTTTTCTATAACATTAACATTTTATAAAAATAATTTTAGAATTTGGAATTAAATTTGGAACAATATTTTTCTATAACATTAACATTTTATAACAATAATTTTGGAATTTGAAATTAAATTTGGAACAATATTTTTTCTATAACATTAACATTTTAGAATAATAATTTTGGAATTTGGAACAATAATTTTTTGAACAGTAATTAACCTTCAAGTGTATTTTTCTATAACATTATTTTAGTAATATGGAATTAAATAGTAGCAATACAATTATTTCATTTTTAATATTACATATGAATTTTAGGTCCAAAATTTTGAATCTAAAAATATAGTAGAAAAATACCTCAAATGGCGAGATCCCCCTTGCAATCAGAATATCCAAGAAGAGAAAGAAGAGAAGCAGAATCCCGGCCAGACAGAGAAAGAAGAAGAGAAGAAGAATATAACTCCACGATCGCCCAAAATGAACTCCAAGATTGCCCAAAATTACCTCCAATCAATAGAAATCTGAGTAGGGAACTCCAGAGCAGTGGGAGTGGAAGAGAAGTTGAAGAAATGGATGAATGGTGTGGGCTTGGTGGGTTGATCTCAGCTCCTTTATATAGAGGAGCAATGAGTCCCGATTGGGGACACATTACCCCTACGTGGCACCGCGTCGCGGCCCCACGACGGCTACATAGCCGTTGGGTTGCAACGGTCGGGTGCTGCGTGGCAGCAATACGTCCCTAGCCGAAACGCATTGCCCAAAAAGCCGTTGGGACATCTCGGGGTGGGACGTATTGGACTCACAACAAGGCAATGCATCCCGTGTCAGGATGCATTTCTCTGCAGTGGGACCAATACGTCGGGGCGCATTGCTCTCTCGCAGAGTAATGTGTCCTGACACCGAACGCATTGCCCTTTGGTGGGGATAATGCGTCCCCGGTAAGAGCAATGTGTCCCAAAGCTGGATGAGAACAATGCGTCCTGACATCGGACACATTGCCCTTCGGTGGGGCCAATGCGTCCCCGGTCAGGACGCATTACTCTGTGAGAGAACAATACGTCCCAGACCGGGACACACTGCTCCCAAAATGTGTCATTTTGGGAATTAAATTCAAGAACGTGCTATTCTAAGAATTAAAATGGCCAAACGTGTCATTTTGATTTTTTTGCCTATATTTTATGCCACATACTATTTTTTATGGAATGGGGATTCTACTTATCCTATTCCAGGGATTGATCCCTCTTATTTGGAAACGACATTGTTTAGGGACTGCGATGCCATTTCTAAGCAAGCTAACTTACAACAGTATAGAGGTTTTAGGTCGTTTAAACTCGTCCACAACCCCATGATGACGTCTCCACAAGATAGCAAAACATTCGTCAACTGAAACAAACTTCCCATGTGATGCCAGCACTAGGTCCACATATGTCATGGCATTTCTGTAACAGCTTCAGCTGTTGTTCTTGGTACTACTAGAACCTATTTTGAGAGATTAGAAAGATATTACAATCGCCCATTAAAAAACATCGTTGGATCCTTATAATTAATTAGATTAGAATAACCTTTTCATTATATAGCTGTGAGCAACAAGTATAGTGTGTCATGCTGATAGAAGAAGCAGTAAAACACGAATTGGATGAGAAGTAAAGGAATATCATGTTGGGACATCAGAAACAACAGTTGGAAATCTTGGAAATCTGAAGTATTTCCAATAAATTCAAGACCCTTCTTACGAGTGGACCTTCTTATTTAATCACAAATATAACTAGTCAAGCCATGGACACAATATGATGATGCATGACCAGTGGCGGAGCCAAGAAAATCTCAGTGGTAAGGCACCAATTTGTATTGTTGGAAACAGAACAGATAATTTGCAACGAAGCAGTTTATAGCTTCAGTAAATGGAAGAACTGCCTATGTTAATATGCATTCCTAAAAATAGTTATGTCAATATGCATTCCTAAAAGTAATTGCCTACATGTGGCTCCGCCACTTTGCATGACATGGTGATCCGTAACTGAATGACCTTGATTTATTGCCTTTCTTCCACAAGAAAACACATACCTTAAATACAAGAATGGCATTGATCGACTTCGGGCAGATGCTGAGGAAACATAATGGTCGTATATATTGCATCCATGTTGCTGCCCAAAATTAGCAACAATAACAGCTAGAAATCCTGGAAAACTAAAATATGAGACATCTGGAAATAGATAGCTAAGACAACATTCGTTCAACCTTGGACAAATAAGGGGTACATCAAGGTCGGTGTTAGTGACAACCTCAATTTTTCTCTCTCTTTTATTGTACTCTTTCTCTCTCATCAAGTGATTTATACTCAATTGAATATCAATTGCATAGTGTGAGTGTGGTTATACTTCCTTTTAGTCACACCAGTGATCAGTTGAGATGGTTGACATTAATTTGCCTTTTTGAACTAAGTTCCACACTTCCATGTCACCATCTTAATATATATGTTGGACCTCATTTCAATAAATTATTTCCAATATAAATCATGTTGTAGAGTTTTCAATAACGAGTCCAATGGCACAAATTTCACCCTATTTGGACATTTGTAGCGCAAGTTGTGCCTTTTAAAAAATGACTAGTTTCTCACTTGAATTAGTTATTTTTGCTTGAATTTGACCCTTAGTGGGCCCCAAATATACAATCAGGGCCCAGTTGCTTGCCCTCCTCCCCTCTTCCGTTTTGGGAAGGATCGCAGGACTGGGAAGAACACCCGTCGCCTTTAGCCAAATCGGGCAACAAGGAAAGCTCTTAACTCCTTGGAATCTAAAGCCTAGTGCTCTTGATATGTTTATAAACCCCCCTCCTCGTATAACCCTAGACCCCCCTTCTCCCTTCTCGTTCCTCCTTGCACCGGTTTTCCCAGGCGGTAGGTTGGCCAAAGTCGACGGCTAAGGCAGCCAGCCAGCCCCCTTTGCATGCCACAACAATGGAGATCACGACTGGAAAAACCTAGCTGCCGGTGTGCCTTATATATCTACCCACGAACCTATTTCTTTTAGGGCTTTTGCGGGTGCATCAACCACATGAGGTGATGGGGCGTAGGACCCTTCTTGATCCCTTGTCTCTGCGTGAGAAACAGAGGATGTGTGATCGGGCCAGCTTCGGAGCGGCGAGCTGAGGTAGTCGGACGCTGGGAGCGTAGGGTGGGTGAACTAACAAACATCTTGGCAAAAGATCTGGGACCCAGACCTGAGAACCAGCGGCCACGAGCGGTTGACCATTGCCCAGGTTGGCAGGCAGGCTGATACGGCTTGGGAACAGAGTATGTAGACTACTCCATGGTGCCACCCCTTGATCAGGTGGGGATGGCTGAGATGGACCACATGATATTAGGTAATGCCTCCAAAACCCTATAGTTTTCATTCAAGAACTTCTAAAATGCATAACTCCCTCACCCGTTGGCCAAAATTAATGAACCAATATCCCATTTTGATTGGCTTGACGATTCCTACATTATGAATACACTTTTAGACCTTAATTATTCTTATAGTTCTCCTGATTAGCTGAGATATGGTGTTTTACCTTGTTGACCAATATAATACATCCTCATGACAAATCTTGAATCTTTAGTACACTTATACCCCCTTGCTCATCAAACTAGTAAATGTTGTGCACCTATGAACTACATGGGATCCCAATTACCCCTATTGCTCTTTTTTTTTAAGCCCCAATTGCCCATATGTGACTCATTTTGTCTGTTTTCCTAGCTTGTTCCCTAATATTCACATGGATCTTAATCTTACTTTTTAACCTCTCAAATCAGAGGTGGTTTATCCTATATGACCCCCTTGATATGGGTGTTCCATCTATCCATATGTTGTCCCTATCGCCATATGTGAACTATGTTGATGTGTGTATGTATGTAAGGTATGTTGATACCAATGTTGGACTTCAATGCCTTGACCTTTGGGGCATCTATCTATATTTGATCATGATATATATATGTCTATATCTTTCGTATCTAAACCAAATTCTTACGATTGGACCCATTGACTTGATGATCCTTAACCGTGCATGCCCTATTGTGAGTCTTTTGACCTTAAAATGCATGTAAGTGACCTAAATCTTGATATGATCATTGAAAGTGCATGGAACGTCATAATAGCATGAAACTTGACCCATACCATCATGATGATCTCTAGATCAGTACAAGATTATATAATGAACCAATAAGAAACTTGGAACCCATCTTGGCCAAAACCCTAAAATGCATCTAATTAGGGTTAATGATGAGAATCTAATGCATATATGTAATCTTGTTCTTAATCAGGTTTGGCTTATGATCTAGATCGTAATGGACGTGTTAAGTTAAGAATCTCTGAATCAGGTATGGGCCTTGTCTAGTTATATGACTACCGCTTTCTTGCTTGAAAAGACACATATTGTATGTTTGTTTGTCTATTTTCTCAAATATTGCCATGTAGTATTGCTATGTCTTACTCGATGTTTGCCTCATCAGTTTTATAACTTAAACACATATATAGATAGAACTCCATTATAATATTGTTGATAAAGGGTTAACTCTTGGTTACGTTCATGAGGTCTCTCTCGTATAAAAGGGTTAGCTAAGCTTGAGCACCCTTACGGACCCTTCCGACGGGAAGATGGTCAAAGGCCTTAAACATGCCTGATATTGTTGGTATAATGGAGTGAAATGACATAAAATATGATTTCGCATTTGTTAAATAATTAACATGATTATTCTTGTTCGTTTAGAGTTGAAATCTTTTCAAATTATGCAAAACTTATACATTTTAGGTTCAGAGATGGCTAGAAAGATGAAGGGGTTGGTGAGCTATGCTAGGTGTACTTGTTGTAAGATCCAGGTTTAGTGCACATGAATGACTTGTACCTTGACTTTGGAAATATGTAACTGAATTCATGATTATAATACATTTTGTATAATTTATACTTGTTGAATGTTGAGACTATGTTAGTGCCTTTATCTTGTTATCTGTTCATGTGTGCTAAGCTTTACGCTTCCGCATGTCGCCTTTGATATATGTTTGTTTCATGGGACTGGAATTCCGGTTCCGTGACAGTGTTTGTCAAGCTTTCCTGCTCAATTTTTGTGAATAGGGAACTTGCGGCGAGAATCAGAACTGCACACTAAATTTTGAGTTCAAACAAATTATCATTGAGGGACGACATAGACTTTAGACTTAGTTGCTTGAGGTTATTTTGCAGTTAATTTAAGCAACAAAGGTTAAGTCTCTTCCTGCATATAATTAGTGTGTCATGCTGATATCCAAGGCAGAAAAAACAAATTTGCTGAAAAGTAGATGAATTTTATGTATCGTTTAGTAATGTCAAACAAGGCTGATAATATTACATGTCCCTGATCCGTTATTATGATTCACTGTTGCTAAAAAGAAAGAAAGGAAAAACATATGTAAAATATATAATAAACCTTAATCGGTGAATCCCAGAAGGTTAAACATAAGTGACCTTGACGAGCGAGTTCTGTTATGTATTGCAATACCATTGCTCCGTTCTTCCCATTATAAGTGTGCCAACTTGGTTCGCCGATGGGTGAGACACCAAATTTTCACGGTTTGGGATTCACTGACGAAGATACATATCAAAGACAACGGCAAATTGAAGGAGTCTGAGAACCACATATCGGGGCATTTGAGGATGGCTAAGATTTTCAATTTAGGCATGCCGAGAAGGGAAATGCACCACGAAGAATCACATTCAGATAATTTTAGCTGCTTTAGGCACACTAAGGAGTCGAGAAGAAGGTCTAAGCATCCAGAATACCGACTGATAGTCATACTCTCAAGTCGTGGGAGGGGACGCAGGCTTGTCAAAACAGTGCAGTTGTCTAAGCTCAATTGCCAGACAGATGGCAAGGGTACATCGGCAAGAGATGCGAGCCTTTCACAGCCCTTATGAATCCACAATTTCTCAAGCTTTGGGAAAAAGCTGCGACTAGGTTGTTCGGAATCCACAGTGTCAAGAGTCAGAATGAGGGGACGATGATGATGCTATCAAAGCCAGACGTGTTAGCGATGGCATAATACTACATCCCAGAACCCCCAGCGACGGTAGCTGATGGATAGGAGACAAGGATGTACAATGCGGAAGGTTTGTTACGTGTATGACTCGTAAATTAACAAACGATTCGTCTCCAAGCCATGATGCAAGTCTGCTACCCCTCCAATGCGAAATGGCCAACCTTTTAATATACACATGAGGCCTTAAAAATTCCAAAACTATTTCATCTTGTGTAGATGCTAAAGCCTCCCCGCCAGCAATTGCTACTGCATCCCATGCCTCGTTATTGATATCAGTAGAACCGTTCTTTTTTTCGTTTGACTTTATGATGTATTTGCAGCTACTTCCACCTTCTGCCCAACGCAACTCCAAGCGAGTAAGTTTTTCTTTGTTCACTAGCTGGGCTTGTGCCGCATCTTGCCAAATTACATTATTAAGGCCGAAAATTGAAAGCAAACCAGCGATGCCAACCAAATTCTTTAGCTCCTTTATTCCTGAATGCCCTGCTCTTGATGTTTCTGGTGACACCCGGAACATGCGTAAGCTATAAAGATTTGTTAGGTACCTGAATCCAGCAGGAACGTAGCACCCTTCTCGTGTTTGATATAGGTTAAGTTCCATCAGATTAATCAGTTTCACTATGCTCTTGGGTAATTCCCATAGTTTCTTACAGGAATCCAATTTCAACGTGTGCAAGTATTTCAACTTGCCTATTGATTCGGGCAAACTTCTTATATCGGACGAAGTCAGAATCAGTTCCCTTAAGTTGACAAGTTGAGATATTGATTTTGGCAAGTAAGAAACCTGAGCGTAATCAAGATTCAGTACTTCCAGCTTGTTTAGACGACAAAGAGACTCAGGTACATTGTTGACACCAGCGATGTGTAAGTGTTTTAGGTGCGTCAGATTGCCAATTGAGTCTGGCAGGTTTATTTTTAAAAGTAGCGGGCTATCATCACTCGACAAAATCAAACTGCGCAAGTTGTATAGTGCACAAACCACATCCATTCTGATTTTCGACTGGCCACATTCTTGTGGATATAACTGTAGTCGTCGCAGATTTCTCAAGTTTCTTGTATAAACTTGCAAGAAACCACAATTCATCTCTGCCTTCGGTTCACGGTACGTCAATATCCGTAAACCATCCAGCTTAACTTTTTCTGGGCTCTGAACAATCAGTGCGTAGGACACATGTTAGATAAGAGTTAGGCTACACACAGTTCCCCTTATACCCGGCCACCCACCCGTTTTATGGGAAAATAGAGCTGCAGCATTTGCAGTTGTCTTTCTATTAATACTCATGCAAAGTCCATGCAAAGTCCATGCAACAATATGTCTCTCCACTCTTCTCTCCAGAGTATTAATACTCATGCAAAGTCCATGCAAAGTTCATGCAAAGTGTATTAATTCAGTTTTTCTCTTGTAATTATTTTCTCCCATTCTAATCCACTCACCCACATTCCCGTATTAGTACAGTACCTACGGAATCCAATAACAACATTGATCTGGAAGCATAAGTACAGTACTTATGAAATCCAGTAGTAACATTTGTCATCTGGACATAAGTACAGTACCTACGGAATCCATGCAAAATAAGTATAGTACTCACTTGTTAATTCCAACTCAGTTTTTTCAAACATAAGTACAATACTTACCAAATTATAAAACTAAGCATAAGTATAGTACTTAACAAATTACAAAATCAAGCATAATTGTATAACTGATCTGGAAGCATAAGTACAGTACCCACGGAATCCATACAAAATAAGTACAGTACTCACTTGTTAATTCCAACTCAGTTTTTTCAAACACAAGTACAGTACTTACCAAATTATAAAACCAAGCATAAGTACAGTACTTAACAAATTATAAAATCAAACATAATTGTATAACTGATCTGGAGGCATAAGTACAGTACCTACGGAATCCAATAACAACATTTTTCGCCTGGACATATTTTTTTACAAAAATGTAGTGCACATCTGCTCCATAATCAACTATGAAAATGCATCTATAAGTATTGTACTCAATTATTAATTTTCAACCCAGTTTGTCAAATATAAGTACACTACCTCTCAAATTCATTTGTAAATGTATATGTATTTATTTCACGTACAGTACTTACGTAATCTGCAGTGAGGATAAATATGCAATAGAATTTTTTTGTAAGTTAGAGTGGATTGATATCTGCCATTTGCATGACAGTTGCATGGAGTAGGTGGCGAGATAATTATTTCATGCATCTTTTTGCATGTAAAAACATGTATAATCACTGCTGCAGACATCCATTTAATTGTGCATGCGGCAGTAGATGTTAATGGGTGTGACAATGGCTGGCGCAGCAGCAGGAGAATACGGCAGTTGATGATTCCCGATGGACCGGGTATGTGGTCGGGTATATGGGGTACTATGCCTAGAGTTTTTCTTAGATAATTGATTACTGTTAGCGGTTAGTTACGTAACTGTTGTAACTATTAGTTAGTTACTGTAGCAGCTCATTTATGTAGCTAGCCTATTGTGGTAATCATTTATTTAGCATGGGTTAAGCCCAATGTAGTGCAGCAAGTACATGTGAGAATGTAGTGTTGTTTCTAGTACAAATGGCAAAGAAGTTTTATCCCATATTGCTCACACCTAGAACTTTTGTGGTCCTCATATGTAGGATCACATGGGGCACTAGTGTCCAAAGGAGTCCTAGGAAGGAGGTATGCTCACCTCCTTGGTGGGTGGGGTTACCACATCACAACGCACGCACGCGCGTGCCACGCCACGCCTCGCCTGGCCTGGCCTGGCTCGGGCTCGGGATACACCTACGTAATTAATTACTCGTGTAATTAATTGTTGCTTTCTTATTCGGATTTCTTAAATCCTAATTAGAAAGTGTTTCTCTTTTACGGATTATTCCCGTATTGTGTACGAGAGCAACCGAGTGTTGCGTCTAACTGGGAATAGGATTAGGGACGTACGTGACTATTTATATGACTCCGGTCATTAGGGTTAAACACACCGAAAACAATTTCTGCCGCCGTGTGTTTTGTGAACCTTAATCCCGAGTGCGAGAGTCGTCGTCCCCGGAGTTGCTTTGCGGAGTTGTCCTCCTGTGCGAAGCGAAACTCGTCCTTCCCTTCAGACGCAGCTGTTAGGCGGTGGTACCTGCGGTGGCTGTGCTGCACTGGTAGCAGTGCGACGTGCGCGAGCAAGACGTGCAACAACTTCCAGGTTCGTGCCGGATGAAGACTGGGAGAACGGTGCCTATCCGCGAGGATTGTCGGGCACTGGTTTCTTTAAGTAACACGTTCGTTTCTCAACAAACGATCTGGTTTGCGAATCTAACCCTTAATTTTGTTCTCCTGCATTGCTTGTTCTTCGAATCTTATCTTGGATCTGCCTGCACTGTTAATTAAATTGCACCTGACGCTGTTGCATGAACGACAACAACATATATTAACAACAGTCTTAAAGAAACCATTTTCTGTCGTTAATTAACATGGCCGGTCAGGGTAATTCGGGATGTAGGATTGATACCACCAATATGCCTGAAAAATTTACTGGTACGAACTTTGCCCGTTGGCAGAGTCGTATGGAAATTTGGCTGAATATTGCGGGATATGATCAGTATTTAATTGAAACTGAACCTGTATCTGATGACACAATTCCTGATAATGCAAACATTATTGCTAATTGGAAGAAGGGTGATAAAACGTGCCGCGGGTTGATTCTGTTTGGTTTAAATAACAAACTGTATGACTCTTACTCAAAGCCGCCAGTCACTACGTCCAAGGTTTTATGGGAATTGTTAATTAAGAATTTTAGCACTGAAAATCAGGGTGTTGAAAAATACTGTGTGTCTAAATTTCTTAAGTTTCAAATGGTTGAGGGTAAATCAGTTTCTGATCGAACACACGATCTACAACTCCTTGTTCATGAACTCTCATATGCCAAGATGGTGTTGCCTGAGAAATTTGTTGTTATGTCTATCATAGAAAAATTCCCTAAGTCATGGGAGTCGTTTGGTATGTCTCTGAAGCATCGCAAAGGGACACACACCATGGATGAATTAATGATGGATATCAATATACAAGAAGAACACTTAAAGGAGAAAGGGGTCAAAGTGCCTACTGATGCTAATCCAACTGTTAATCTTACTTCTACGAAAAATACCAAAGATAAGAAAACTAAGAATGCACATAAACCCAAGGCAAAGATCCAAAAGAAACCGAAGAACAAACCTTGTTGGACTTGTGGACAGGTTGGCCACTGGAACAAGGATTGTCCTAATAAGAAGGCAAAGAAAGCTACCACATCTGCAACTGAGGAGGCTGTGGTCAACATGATGACTACATCCTTGAACCTCAATGATGGGTACGTGTCTATTAAACCTGAAATTCTCTCTATATTTGAACCACTTTATTGGATAATTGACACTGGGGCTAATGTACATGTATGTGCTGATAAATCCCTGTTTGTGTCTTATCAGGCCTCTCGAGGTCGGTCCGTGACTTTGGGCGATTCCAGCTCTGCAGAAGTCAAAGGCGAAGGACGGGTGGACTTGAAGTTCCCTTCGGGGAAGGTTTTGACTCTTAACAGGGTCAGACATGTTCCAACCATTCGACGCAATATCCTTAGTGGCGTCATATTAGTTAGAGAAGGTTATAGAGTAGACTGCAAATGTAATAAGGCTATTATTACACGCCTTCGTGATTCTTTGTTTTTTGGCAAGGGGTACTTATGTGACGTGGAGAACTTGTTTAAGATTCATGTTGAACCTGTTTCAAATTCCGTTTTAAATTTGAATGATTATAGTTCTGTTTGCATGAATCTTGTTTCATTTGATGTATGGCATTCACATTTGGGACATGTTAATGTTGCCTCAATGAAGCGTATGATGAATCTAGATTTGATCCCTAAATCTGAAGTTAGCAACAATAAATGTGAAATCTGTGTACAAGCTAAATTGCCTAGGAAACCTTTTCATTCTGTGAATAGGAATTCGGAAATTTTGGATTTAGTTCATACAGATATCTGTGAATTAAATGGTGTTGCTACGAGAGATCAAAAGCGTTATTTTATAACTTTTATTGACGATGTGAGTAGATACTGTTATGTCTATTTACTTAGAAGTAAAGATGAGGCATTGGATAAATTTCAAATTTATAAGAAAGAAGCTGAAACTCAAACCGGGAAAGTACTTAAGCGATTAAGGTCTGATAGGGGAGGAGAGTATACCTCGAATTTGTTTTTGGAATTTTTCCAATTACATGGAATAGTTCATGAGGTAACTGCTCCTTATTCACCACAATCAAATGGAATAGCTGAACGTAAAAACCGAACCTTAATAGATATGGTAAATACCCTACTCCAAACGTCTGGATTACCCAACTTTATGTGGGGGGAAGCTTTGAATACGGCTTGCCATATTCTGAATAGAGTTCCCCATAAACATTCAGAAAGTAGTCCGTTTGAGTTATGGAGAGGAAGGAAACTGAGTCTTAAATATCTTCGAGTGTGGGGGTGCCTTGCTAAGGTACTTGTCCCTGAACACAAAAGGAAGAAATTAGGACCGAAAACGGTTGATGCCATATTCTTAGGTTATGTAGAGACAAGTTATGCTTATAGATTCCTGATTGTAAAATCAGATATCTCTGGCATGGAGGTCAATAAAATTGTGGAATTACGTGATGCAACATTCTTTGAGGATGTGTTTCCTATGAAAACTGGTGTGCCCAATGAAGTTTCTCAAGAAGATTCATTTACCACAGGTTCCATTCCCGAGCACGTGGAAAGGATGACAAATGTGGGGGGCGACTCAGAACAAGTTATTTCTGAATCTGATGATTCTGAAGAAATAGTTGAACCAAGGAGAAGTAAACGGCCTAGGACATCAAAGGACTTTGGAAGTGAGTTTCTCACTTACAATGTTGAGGATGATCCTGTTACTTTCAAACAAGCTATGGAATCTCCAGAAGCTAAGTTTTGGAAAGAAGCCGTTAATGATGAAATCCAATCAATTCTCTCGAATGGAACTTGGGAATTGGTGGATTTGCCTCCTGGTTGTTCTGCAGTTGGTTGCAAATGGATTTTTAAGAAGAAACTTAATGCAGACGGGACAATCAATAAGTATAAGGCTAGGTTAGTTGCTAAGGGTTACACACAAAGGGAAGGAATAGATTATTTTGATACCTATTCACCTGTTTCCCGTATGACCACAATCCGAGTGCTTATAGCATTGGCTTCCATTTATAATCTCTATATCCATCAGATGGATGTGAAGACCGCGTTCTTACACGGTGATCTTCAAGAAGAGATATATATGGAACAACCTGAGGGATTTGTGGGTCGTGGGAATGAGTCCAAAGTGTGTAAACTTGTTAAGTCATTATATGGCTTGAAACAAGCCCCTAAGCAATGGCATGAGAAGTTTGATTCTGTGATATCATCGTTTGGCTTTATTTCTAATGAATTTGATAAGTGTCTCTACTGCAAGGTTGTCGATAATGGATTCATTTTGTTATGCTTATACGTCGATGATATCCTGCTTTTTGGTTCCGATATGAAAGTAGTAAAAGAGACAAAGTCATTCTTGTGTAGCAAGTTTGAGATGAAGGATATGGGGGTCGCTGATGTGATTTTAGGGCTTAAAATCATAAGGTCTACTGATGGTATAAATCTCTCTCAGTCTCACTATGTTGAGAAGATACTGGAGAGGTTTGAGTACACATCACGTAAACCTGTTAAGACTCCATATGATTCATCCAAACCCTTGTTCAAGAATGAGACTGGGGTTCCAGTGTCTCAATTACGATACTCTCAGATTATCGGAAGTTTGATGTATCTTATGAACTGTACACGTCCAGACATTGCCTTTGCCGTGAACAAGTTAAGTAGATACACCAGTTGTCCCGACAAGACCCATTGGGAAGCTCTTGACAGAGTTCTGAGGTATATCAAGGGAACATGTTCCCTTGGGCTGCATTATGGTAAACACCCTTCCGTAGTCGAAGGATATAGTGATGCAAGCCGGATTGCCGTGAATTCTGGGAGTAATGGTGTCTCAGGATATGTATTCCTGTTGGGAGGAGGAGCTGTTTCCTGGAGGTCCAAGAAACAGACCATATTGTCTCGGTCCACTTTTGAGGCAGAGTTGTGTGCTTTAGATGAAACTGGATTGGAAGCTGAATGGCTACATGGACTTATGTCTAGTTTACCTATGGTAATGAAGCCGCTTCCTGCAATTTCAGTTCACTGTGATAGCACTACAACTATTGCTAAGATAAAGAGTTCCAAGTACAATCAAAAATAGCGTAGACACATCCAAGTCAGATTGAAATCTGTAAGGGAGTTAGTGTCTAATGGGGTCGTGGCTGTGGACTATGTCGGTACCAAAGATAATACAACTGATCCTTTCACTAAAGGTCTTACCTTGGCTTTAGTGGAAAAATCCAGGTTGGGAATGGGACTGAAACCCCTATAGATTTGCAGGCAGTAGCAACCCAACCCAAAAGAGTGGAGATCCCACAAATTGGGTTCAATGTGGTAATAACAAGTTGTCGGGTAAATCAGATGACACTATGTATTCTTGTTTGATGCTTCTTGCATTTGTGTGTCTATTCCCTGGGAAACCTGTTAGTGTCATGACTGCAAGTTAGTAAGAGAGTAGTCTCTTAATGGTGTCAAGTTTTAGGACAGGATGTTAGCAGTACATCCTTGGAGACTCCAGCTAAGTGATTGATGTTGTGTAGGCCGCAACAGGAGAATTGGGTTGTTCTCTGTTATCAATCATGATTTATATTTTGTATGCATGGCCTTAATGCATTGTTTTTTCTTTACTACCATGTCTTTATTGTGTTGTTACCAACCTATACTCTTGTACCCAAGGTTCAGGTTCAAGACTTTTGTTCACCTAGTTCCTACAGGGGTCACAGTTGGATAATTCAGGTAGATTCAAACCGAAAGGTATCTACTGAAAGCACAGTATGGAGGACTGAATGGTAGAGAACACTACACATTGGACTTTATGGGGGATTGTTAGATAATTGATTACTGTTAGCGGTTAGTTATGTAACTGCTGTAACTATTAGTTAGTTACTTTAGCAGCTCATTTATGTAGCTAGGCTATTGTGGTAATCATTTATTTAGCATGGGTGAAGCCCAATGTAGTGCAGCAAGTACATGTGAGAATGTAGTGTTGTTTCTAGTGCAAATGGCAAATAAGTTTTATCCCATATTGCTCACACCTAGAACTTTTGTGGTCCTCATATGTAGGATCACATGGGGCACTAGTGTCCAAAGGAGTCCTAGGAAGGAGGTATGCTCACCTCCTTGGTGGGTGGGGTTACCACATCACAACGCACGCACGCACGCGCGCGCGCGCCACGCCACGCCTCGCCTCGCCTGGCCTGGCCGGGCTCGGGCTCGGGCTTGGGCTTGGGCTTGTGGATTGTGGATTGTGGAGAATGTCTTCCGTCTTCCGTCTTCTTTTTGCACTAGGATACAACAGAGTCGTCGTCCCCGGAGTTGCTTTGCGGAGTTGTCCTCCTGTGCGAAGCGAAACTCGTCCTTCCCTTCAGACGCAGCTGTCAGGCGGTGGTACCTGTGGTGGCTTTGCTGTACTGGTAGTAGTGCGGCGTGCGCGAGCAAGACGTGCAACAACTTCCAGGTTCGTGCCGGATCGAGACTGGGAGAACGGTGCCTATCCGCGAGGATTGCCGGGCACTGGTTTCTTTAAGTAATACGTTCGTTTCTCAACGAACGATCTGGTTTGCGAATCTAACCCTTAATTTTGTTCTCCTGCATTGCTTGTTCTTCGAATCTTATCTTGGATCTGCCTGCACTGTTAATTAAATTGCACCTGACGCTGTTGCATGAACGACAACAACATATATTAACAACAGTCTTAAAGAAACCATTTTCTGTCGTTAATTAACATGGCCGGTCAGGGTAATTCGGGATGTAGGATTGATACCACCAATATGCCTGAAAAATTTACTGGTACGAACTTTGCCCGTTGGCAGAGTCGTATGGAAATTTGGCTGAATATTGCGGGATATGATCAGTATTTAATTGAAACTGAACCTGTATCTGATGACACAATTCCTGATAATGCAAACATTATTGCTAATTGGAAGAAGGGTGATAAAACGTGCCGCGGGTTGATTCTGTTTGGTTTAAATAACAAACTGTATGACTCTTACTCAAAGCCGCCAGTCACTACGTCCAAGGTTTTATGGGAATTGTTAATTAAGAATTTTAGCACTGAAAATCAGGGTGTTGAAAAATACTGTGTGTCTAAATTTCTTATGTTTCAAATGGTTGAGGGTAAATCAATTTCTGATCAAACACACGATCTACAACTCCTTGTTCATGAACTCTCAGATGCCAAGATGGTGTTGCCTGAGAAATTTGTTGTTATGTCTATCATAGAAAAATTCCCTAAGTCATGGGAGTCGTTTGGTATGTCTCTGAAGCATCGCAAAGGGACACACACCATGGATAAATTAATGATGGATATTAATATACAAGAAGAACACTTAAAGGAGAAAGGGGTCAAAGTGCCTACTGATGCTAATCCAACTGTTAATCTTACTTCTACGAAAAATACCAAAGATAAGAAAACTAAGAATGCACATAAACCCAATGCAAAGATCCAAAAGAAACCGAAGAACAAACCTTGTTGGACTTGTGGACAGGTTGGCCACTGGAACAAGGATTGTCCTAATAAGAAGGCAAAGAAAGCTACCGCATCTCCAACTGAGGAGGCTGTGGTCAACATGATGACTACATCCTTGAACCTCAATGATGGGTACGTGTCTATTAAACATGAAATTCTCTCTATATTTGAACCACTTTATTGGATAATTGACACTGGGGCTAATGTACATGTATGTGCTGATAAATCCCTGTTTGTGTCTTATCAGGCCTCTCGAGGTCGGTCCGTGACTTTGGGCGATTCCAGCTCTGCAGAAGTCAAAGGCGAAGGACGGGTGGACTTGAAGTTCCCTTCGGGGAAGGTTTTGACTCTTAACAGGGTCAGACATGTTCCAACCATTCGACGCAATATCCTTAGTGGCGTCATATTAGTTAGAGAAGGTTATAGAGTAGACTGCAAATGTAATAAGGCTATTATTACACGCCTTCGTGATTCTTTGTTTTTTGGCAAGGGGTACTTATGTGACGTGGAGAACTTGTTTAAGATTCATGTTGAACCTATTTCAAATTCCGTTTTAAATTTGAATGATTATAGTTCTGTTTGCATGAATCTTGTTTCATTTGATGTATGGCATTCACGTTTGGGACATGTTAATGTTGCCTCAATGAAGCGTATGATGAATCTAGATTTGATCCCTAAATCTGAAGTTAGCAACAATAAATGTGAAATCTGTGTACAAGCTAAATTGCCTAGGAAACCTTTTCATTCTGTGAATAGGAATTCGGAAATTTTGGATTTAGTTCATACAGATATCTGTGAATTTAATGGTGTTGCTACGAGAGATCAAAAGTGTTATTTTATAACTTTATTAACGATGCGAGTAGATACTGTTATGTCTATTTACTTATAAGTAAAGATGAGGCATTGGATAAATTTCAAATTTATAAGAAAGAAGCTGAAACTCAAACCGGGAAAGTACTTAAGCGATTAAGGTCTGATAGGGGAGGAGAGTATACCTCGAATTTGTTTTTGGAATTTTTCCAATTACATGGAATAGTTCATGAGGTAACTGCTCCTTATTCACCACAATCAAATGGAATAGCTGAACGTAAAAACTGAACCTTAATAGATATGGTAAATACCCTACTCCAAACGTCTGGATTACCCAACTTTATGTGGGGGGAAGCTTTGAATACGGCTTGCCATATTCTGAATAGAGTTCCCCATAAACATTCAGAAAGTAGTCCGTTTGAGTTATGGAGAGGAAGGAAACCGAGTCTTAAATATCTTCGAGTGTGGGGGTGCCTTGCTAAGGTACTTGTCCCTGAACACAAAAGGAAGAAATTAGGACCGAAAACGGTTGATGCCATATTCTTAGGTTATGTAGAGACAAGTTATGCTTATAGATTCCTGATTGTAAAATCAGATATCTCTGGCATGGAGGTCAATACGATTTTGGAATTACGTGATGCAACATTCTTTGAGGATGTGTTTCCTATGAAAACTGGTGTGCCCAATGAAGTTTCTCAAGAAGATTCATTTACCACAGGTTCCATTCCCGAGCACGTGGAAAGGATGACAAATGTGGGGGGCGACTCAGAACAAGTTATTTCTGAATCTGATGATTCTGAAGAAATAGTTGAACCAAGGAGAAGTAAACGGCCTAGGACATCAAAGGACTTTGGAAGTGAGTTTCTCACTTACAATGTTGAGGATGATCCTGTTACTTTCAAACAAGCTATGGAATCTCCAGAAGCTAAGTTTTGGAAAGAAGCCGTTAATGATGAAATCCAATCAATTCTCTCAAATGGAACTTGGGATTTGGTGGATTTGCCTCCTGGTTGTTCTGCAGTTGGTTGCAAATGGATTTTTAAGAAGAAACTTAATGCAGACGGGACAATCAATAAGTATAAGGCTAGGTTAGTTGCTAAGGGTTACACACAAAGGGAAGGAATAGATTATTTTGATACCTATTCACCTGTTTCCCGTATGACCACAATCCGAGTGCTTATAGCATTGGCTTCCATTTATAATCTCTATATCCATCAGATGGATGTGAAGACCGCGTTCTTACACGGTGATCTTCAAGAAGAGATATATATGGAACAACCTGAGGGATTTGTGGGTCGTGGGAATAAGTCCAAAGTGTGTAAACTTGTTAAGTCATTATATGGCTTGAAACAAGCCCCTAAGCAATGGCATGAGAAGTTTGATTCTGTGATATCATCGTTTGGCTTTATTTCTAATGAATTTGATAAGTGTCTCTACTGCAAGGTTGTCGATAATGGATTCATTTTGTTATGCTTATACGTCGATGATATCCTGCTTTTTGGTTCCGATATGAAAGTAGTAAAAGAGACAAAGTCATTCTTGTGTAGCAAGTTTGAGATGAAGGATATGGGGGTCGCTGATGTGATTTTAGGGCTTAAAATCATAAGGTCTACTGATGGTATAAATCTCTCTCAGTCTCACTATGTGGAGAAGATACTGGAGAGGTTTGAGTACACATCACGTAAACCTGTTAAGACTCCATATGCTTCATCCAAACCCTTGTTCAAGAATGAGACTGGGGTTCCAGTGTCTCAATTACAATACTCTCAGATTATCGGAAGTTTGATGTATCTTATGAACTGTACACGTCCAGACATTGTGTTTGCCGTGAACAAGTTAAGTAGATACACCAGTTGTCCCGACAAGACCCATTGGGAAGCTCTTGACAGAGTTCTGAGGTATATCAAGGGAACATGTTCCCTTGGGCTGCATTATGGTAAACATCCTTCCGTAGTCGAAGGATATAGTGATGCAAGCTGGATTGCCGTGAATTCTGGGAGTAATGGTGTCTCAGGATATGTATTCCTGTTGGGAGGAGGAGCTGTTTCCTGGAGGTCTAAGAAACAGACCATATTGTCTCGGTCCACTTTTGAGGCAGAGTTGTGTGCTTTAGATGAAACTGGATTGGAAGCTGAATGGCTACATGGACTTATGTCTAGTTTACCTATGGTAATGAAGCCGCTTCCTGCAATTTCAGTTCACTGTGACAGCACTACAACTATTGCTAAGATAAAGAGTTCCAAGTACAATAAAAAACAGCATAGACACATCCAAGTCAGATTGAAATCTGTAAGGGAGTTAGTGTCTAATGGGGTTGTGGCTGTGGACTACGTCGGTACCAAAGATAATACAGCTGATCCTTTCACTAAAGGTCTTACCTTGGCTTTAGTGGAAAAATCCAGGTTGGGAATGGGACTGAAACCCCTATAGATTTGCAGGCAGTAGCAACCCAACCCAAAAGAGTGGAGATCCCACAAATTGGGTTCAATGTGGTAATAACAAGTTGTCGGGTAAATCAGATGACACTATGTATTCTTGTTTGATGCTTCTTGCATTTGTGTGTCTATTCCCTGGGAAACCTGTTAGTGTCATGACTGCAAGTTAGTAAGAGAGTAGTCTCTTAATGGTGTCAAGTCTTAGGACAGGATGTTAGCAGTACATCCTTGGAGACTCCAGCTAAGTGATTGATGTTGTGTAGGCCGCAACAGGAGAATTGGGTTGTTCTCTGTTATCAATCATGATTTATATTTTGTATGCATGGCCTTAATGCATTGTTTTTTCTTTACTACCATGTCTTTATTGTGTTGTTACCAACCTATACTCTTATACCCAAGGTTCAGGTTCAAGACTTTTGTTCACCTAGTTCCTACAGGGGTCACAGTTGGATAACTCAGGTAGATTCAAACCGAAAGGTATCTACTGAAAGCACAGTATGGAGGACTGAATGGTAGAGCACACTACACATTGGACTTTGTGGGGGATTGTTAGATAATTGATTACTGTTAGCGGTTAGTTACGTAACTGCTGTAACTATTAGTTAGTTACTGTAGCAGCTCATTTATGTAGCTAGGCTATTGTGGTAATCATTTATTTAGCATGGGTTAAGCCCAATGTAGTGCAGCAAGTACATGTGAGAATGTAGTGTTGTTTCTAGTGCAAATGGCAAAGAAGTTTTATCCCATATTGCTCACACCTAGAACTTTTGTGGTCCTCATATGTAGGATCACATGGGGCACTAGTGTCCAAAGGAGTCCTAGGAAGGAGGTATGCTCACCTCCTTGGTGGGTGGGGTTACCACATCACAACGCACGCACGCGCGCGCGCGCACGACGCCACGCCTCGCCTCGCCTCGCCTCGCTGGGCCGGGCTCGGGCTTGGGCTTGGGCTTGTGGCTTGTGGATTGTGGATTGTGGAGAATGTCTTCCGTCTTCCGTCTTCTTTTTGCACTAGGATACAACTACGCAATTAATTACTCGTGTAATTAATTGTTGCTTTCTTATTCGGATTTCTTAAATCCTAATTAGAAAGTGTTTCTCTTTTACGGATTATTCCCGTATGGTGTACGAGAGCAACCGAGTGTTGCGTCTAACTGGGAATAGGATTAGGGACGTACGTGACTATTTATATGACTCCGGTCATTAGGGTTAAACACACTGAAAACAGTTTCTACCGCCGTGTGTTTTGTGAACCTTAATCCCGAGTGCGAGATTCGTCGTCCCCGGAGTTGCTTTGCGGAGTTGTCCTCCTGTGCGAAGCGAAACTCGTCCTTCCCTTCAGACGCAGCTGTCAGGCGGTGGTACTTGCGGTGGCTGTGCTACACTGGTAGAAGTGCGACGTGCGCGAGCAAGACGTGCAACAACTTCCAGGTTCGTGCCGGATCGAGACTGGGAGAACGGTGCCTATCCGCGAGGATTGTCGGGCACTGGTTTCTTTAAGTAACACGTTCGTTTCTCAACGAATGATCTGGTTTGCGAATCTAACCCTTAATTTTGTTCTCCTGCATTGCTTGTTCTTCGAATCTTATCTTGGATCTGCCTGCACTGTTAATTAAATTGCACCTGACGCTGTTGCATGAACGACAACAACATATATTAACAACAGTCTTAAAGAAACCATTTTCTGTCGTTAATTAACATGGACGGTCAGGGTAATTCGGGATGTAGGATTGATACCACCAATATGCCTGAAAAATTTACTGGTACGAACTTTGCCCGTTGGCAGAGTCGTATGGAAATTTGGCTGAATATTGCGGGATATGATCAGTATTTAATTGAAACTGAACCTGTATCTGATGACACAATTCCTGATAATGCAAACATTATTGCTAATTGGAAGAAGGGTGATAAAACGTGCCGTGGGTTGATTCTGTTTGGTTTAAATAACAAACTGTATGACTCTTACTCAAAGCTGCCAGTCACTACGTCCAAGGTTTTATGGGAATTGTTAATTAAGAATTTTAGCACTGAAAATCAGGGTGTTGAAAAATACTGTGTGTCTAAATTTCTTAAGTTTCAGATGGTTGAGGGTAAATCAGTTTCTGATCAAACACATGATCTACAACTCCTTGTTCATGAACTCTCAGATGCCAAGATGGTGTTGCCTGAGAAATTTGTTGTTATGTCTATCATAGAAAAATTCCCTAAGTCATGGGAGTCGTTTGGTATGTCTCTGAAGCATCGCAAAGGGACACACACCATGGATGAATTAATGATGGATATTAATATACAAGAAGAACACTTAAAGGAGAAAGGGGTCAAAGTGCCTACTGATGCTAATCCAACTGTTAATCTTACTTCTATGAAAAATACCAAAGATAAGAAAACTAAGAATGCACATAAACCCAAGGCAAAGATCCAAAAGAAACCGAAGAACAAACCTTGTTGGACTTGTGGACAGGTTGGCCACTGGAACAAGGATTGTCCTAATAAGAAGTCAAAGAAAGCTATCGCATCTGCAACTGAGGAGGCTGTGGTCAACATGATGACTACATCCTTGAACCTCAATGATGGGTACGTGTCTATTAAACCTGAAATTCTCTCTATATTTGAACCACTTTATTGGATAATTGACACTGGGGCTAATGTACATGTATGTGCTGATAAATCCCTGTTTGTGTCTTATCAGGCCTCTCGAGGTCGGTCCGTGACTTTGGGCAATTCCAGCTCTGCAGAAGTCAAAGGCGAAGGACGGGTGGACTTGAAGTTCCCTTCGGGGAAGGTTTTGACTCTTAACAGGGTCAGACATGTTCCAACCATTCGACGCAATATCCTTAGTGGCGTCATATTAGTTAGAGAAGGTTATAGAGTAGACTGCAAATGTAATAAGGCTATTATTACACGCCTTCGTGATTCTTTGTTTTTTGGCAAGGGGTACTTATGTGACGTGGAGAACTTGTTTAAGATTCATGTTGAACCTGTTTCAAATTCCGTTTTAAATTTGAATGATTATAGTTCTGTTTGCATGAATTTGTTTCATTTGATGTATGGCATTCACGTTTGGGACATGTTAATGTTGCCTCAATGAAGCGTATGATGAATCTAGATTTGATCCCTAAATCTGAAGTTAGCAACAATAAATGTGAAATCTGTGTACAAGCTAAATTGCCTAGGAAACCTTTTCATTCTGTGAATAGGAATTTGGAAATTTTGGATTTAGTTCATACAGATATCTGTGAATTTAATGGTGTTGCTACGAGAAATCAAAAGCGTTATTTTATAACTTTTATTGACGATGCGAGTAGATACTGTTATGTCTATTTACTTAGAAGTAAAGATGAGGCATTGGATAAATTTCAAATTTATAAGAAAGAAGCTGAAACTCAAACCGGGAAAGTACTTAAGCGATTAAGGTCTGATAGGGGAGGAGAGTATACCTCGAATTTGTTTTTGGAATTTTACCAATTACATGGAATAGTTCATGAGGTAACTACTCCTTATTCACCACAATCAAATGGAATAGCTGAACGTAAAAACCGAACCTTAATAGATATGGTAAATACCCTACTTCAAACGTCTGGATTACCCAACTTTATGTGGGAGGAAGCTTTGAATACGGCTTGCCATATTCTGAATAGAGTTCCCCATAAACATTCAGAAAGTAGTCCATTTGAGTTATGGAGAGGAAGGAAACTGAGTCTTAAATATCTTCGAGTGTGGGGGTGCCTTGCTAAGGTACTTGTCCCTGAACACAAAAGGAAGAAATTAGGACCGAAAACGGTTGATGCCATATTCTTAGGTTATGTAGAGACAAGTTATGCTTATAGATTCCTGATTGTAAAATTAGATATCTCTGGCATGGAGGTCAATACAATTGTGGAATTACATGATGCAACATTCTTTGAGGATGTGTTTCCTATGAAAACTGGTGTGCCCAATGAAGTTTCTCAAGAAGATTCATTTACCACAGGTTCCATTCCCGAGCACGTGGAAAGGATGACAAATGTGGGGGGCGACTCAGAACAAGTTATTTCTGAATCTGATGATTCTGAAGAAATAGTTGAACCAAGGAGAAGTAAACGGCCTAGGACATCAAAGGACTTTGGAAGTGAGTTTCTCACTTACAATGTTGAGGATGATCCTGTTACTTTCAAACAAGCTATGGAATCTCCAGAAGCTAAGTTTTGGAAAGAAGCCGTTAATGATGAAATCCAATCAATTCTCTCGAATGGAACTTGGGAATTGGTGGATTTGCCTCCTGGTTGTTCTGCAGTTGGTTGCAAATGGATTTTTAAGAAGAAACTTAATGCAGACGGGACAATCAATAAGTATAAGGCTAGGTTAGTTGCTAAGGGTTACACACAAAGGGAAGGAATAGATTATTTTGATACCTATTCACCTGTTTCCCGTATGACCACAATCCGAGTGCTTATAGCATTGGCTTCCATTTATAATCTCTATATCCATCAGATGGATGTGAAGACCGCGTTCTTACACGGTGATCTTCAAGAAGAGATATATATGGAACAACCTGAGGGATTTGTGGGTCGTGGGAATGAGTCCAAAGTGTGTAAACTTGTTAAGTCATTATATGGCTTGAAACAAGCCCCTAAGCAATGGCATGAGAAGTTTGATTCTGTGATATCATCGTTTGGCTTTATTTCTAATGAATTTGATAAGTGTCTCTACTGCAAGGTTGTCGATAATGGATTCATTTTGTTATGCTTATACGTCGATGATATCCTGCTTTTTGGTTCCGATATGAAAGTAGTAAAAGAGACAAAGTCATTCTTGTGTAGCAAGTTTGAGATGAAGGATATGGGGGTCGCTGATGTGATTTTAGGGCTTAAAATCATAAGGTCTACTGATGGTATAAATCTCTCTCAGTCTCACTATGTTGAGAAGATACTTGAGAGGTTTGAGTACACATCACGTAAACCTGTTAAGACTCCATATGATTCATCCAAACCCTTGTTCAAGAATGAGACTGGGGTTCCAGTGTCTCAATTACGATACTCTCAGATTATCAGAAGTTTGATGTATCTTATGAACTGTACACGTCCAGACATTGCGTTTGCCGTGAACAAGTTAAGTAGATACACCAGTTGTCCCGACAAAACCCATTGGGAAGCTCTTGACAGAGTTCTGAGGTATATCAAGGGAACATGTTCCCTTGGGCTGCATTATGGTAAACATCCTTCCGTAGTCGAAGGATATAGTGATGCAAGCTGGATTGCCGTGAATTTTGGGAGTAATGGTGTCTCAAGATATGTATTCCTGTTGGGAGGAGGAGTTGTATCCTGGAGGTCTAAGAAACAGACCATATTGTCTCGGTCCACTTTTGAGGCAGAGTTGTGTGCTTTAGATGAAACTGGATTGGAAGCTGAATGGCTACATGGACTTATGTCTAGTTTACCTATGGTAATGAAGCCGCTTCCTGCAATTTCAGTTCACTGTGACAGCACTACAACTATTGCTAAGATAAAGAGTTCCAAGTACAATCAAAAACAGCGTAGACACATCCAAGTCAGATTGAAATCTGTAAGGGAGTTAGTGTCTAATGGGGTCGTGGTTGTGGACTACGTCGGTACCAAAGATAATACAGCTGATCCTTTCACTAAAGGTCTTACCTTGGCATTAGTGAAAAAATCCAGGTTGGGAATGGGACTGAAACCCCTATAGATTTGCAGGCAGTAGCAACCCAACGCAAAAGAGTGGAGATCCCACAAATTGGGTTCAATGTGGTAATAACAAGCTGTCGGGTAAATCAGATGACACTATGTATTCTTGTTTGATGCTTCTTGCATTTGTGTGTCTATTCCCTGGGAAACATGTTAGTGTCATGACTGCAAGTTAGTAAGAGAGTAGTCTCTTAATGGTGTCAAGTCTTAGGACAGGATGTTAGCAGTACATCCTTGGAGACTCCAGCTAAGTGATTGATGTTGTGTAGGCCGCAACAGGAGAATTGGGTTGTTCTCTGTTATCAATCATGATTTATATTTTGTATGCATGGCCTTAATGCATTTTTTTTTACTACCATGTCTTTATTGTGTTGTTACCAACCTATACTCTTGTACCCAAGGTTCAGGTTCAAGACTTTTTTTCACCTAGTTCCTACAGGGGTCACATTTGGATAACTCAGGTAGATTCAAACCGAAAGGTATCTACTGAAAGCACAGTATGGAGGACTGAATGGTAGAGCACACTACACATTGGACTTTGTGGGGGATTGTTAGATAATTGATTACTGTTAGCGGTTAGTTACGTAACTGCTGTAACTATTAGTTAGTTATTGTAGCAGCTCATTTATGTAGCTAGGCTATTGTGGTAATCATTTATTTAGCATGGGTTAAGCCCAATGTAGTGCAGCAAGTACATGTGAGAATGTAGTGTTGTTTCTAGTGCAAATGGCAAAGAAGTTTTATCCCATATTGCTCACACCTAGAACTTTTGTGGTCCTCATATGTAGGATCACATGGGGCACTAGTGTCCAAAGGAGTCCTAGGAAGGAGGTATGCTCACCTCCTTGGTGGGTGGGGTTACCACATCACAACGCACGCACGCACGCGCGCGCGCCACGCCACGCCTCGCCTCGCCTCGCCTCGCCTCGCCTGGCCGGGCCGGGCTCGGGCTCGGGCTTGGGCTTGTGGATTGTGGATTGTGGAGAATGTCTTCCGTCTTCCGTCTTCTTTTTGCACTAGGATACAACTACGTAATTAATTAATCGTGTAATTAATTGTTGCTTTCTTATTCGGATTTCTTAAATCCTAATTAGAAAGTGTTTCTCTTTTACGGATTATTCCCGTATTGTGTACGAGAGCAACCGAGTGTTGCGTCTAACTGGGAATAGGATTAGGGACGTACGTGACTATTTATATGACTCCGGTCATTAGGGTTAAACACACCGAAAACAGTTTCTGCCGCCGTGTGTTTTGTGAACCTTAATCCCGAGTGCGAGAGTCGTCGTCCCCGGAGTTGCTTTGCGGAGTTGTCCTCCTGTGCGAAGCGAAACTCGTCCTTCCCTTCAGACGCATCTGTCAGGCGGTGGTACCTGCAGTGGCTGTGCTGCACTGGTAGCAGTGCGACGTGCACGAGCAAGACATGCAACAACTTCCAGGTTCGTGCCGGATCGAGACTGGGAGAACGGTGCCTATCCGCGAGGATTACCGGGCACTGGTTTCTTTAAGTAACACGTTCGTTTCTCAACGAACGATCTGGTTTGCGAATCTAACCCTTAATTTTGTTCTCCTGCATTGCTTGTTCTTCGAATCTTATCTTGGATCTGCCTGCACTGTTAATTAAATTGCACCTGACGCTGTTGCATGAACGACAACAACATATATTAACAACAGTCTTAAAGAAACCATTTTCTGTCGTTAATTAACATGGCCGGTCAGGGTAATTCGGGATGTAGGATTGATACCACCAATATGCCTGAAAAATTTACTGGTACGAACTTTGCCCGTTGGCAGAGTCGTATGAAAATTTGGTTGAATATTGCGGGATATGATCAGTATTTAATTGAAACTGAACCTGTATCTGATGACACAATTCCTCATAATGCAAACATTATTGCTAATTGGAAGAAGGGTGATAAAACGTGCCGCGGGTTGATTCTGTTTGGTTTAAATAACAAACTGTATGACTCTTACTCAAAGCCGCCAGTCACTACGTCCAAGGTTTTATGGGAATTGTTAATTAAGAATTTTAGCACTGAAAATCAGGGTGTTGAAAAATACTGTGTGTCTAAATTTCTTAAGTTTCAGATGGTTGAGGGTAAATCAGTTTCTGATCAAACACACGATCTACAACTCCTTGTTCATGAACTCTCAGATGCCAAGATGGTGTTGCCTGAGAAATTTGTTGTTATGTCTATCATAGAAAAATTCCCTAAGTCATGGGAGTCGTTTGGTATGTCTCTGAAGCATCGCAAAGGGACACACACCATGGATGAATTAATGATGGATATTAATATACAAGAAGAACACTTAAAGGAGAAAGGGGTCAAAGTGCCTACTGATGCTAATCCAACTGTTAATCTTACTTCTACAAAAAATACCAAAGATAAGAAAACTAAGAATGCACATAAACCCAAGGCAAAGATCCAAAAGAAACCAAAGAACAAACCTTGTTGGACTTGTGGACAGGTTGGCCACTGGAACAAGGATTGTCCTAATAAGAAGGCAAAGAAAGCTACCGCATCTGCAACTGAGGAGGCTGTGGTCAACATGATGACTACATCCTTGAACCTCAATGATGGGTACGTGTCTATTAAACCTGAAATTCTCTCTATATTTGAACCACTTTATTGGATAATTGACACTGGGGCTAATGTACATGTATGTGCTGATAAATCCCTGTTTGTGTCTTATCAGGCCTCTCGAGGTCGGTCCGTGACTTTGGGCGATTCCAGCTCTGCAGAAGTCAAAGGCGAAGGACGGGTGGACTTGAAGTTCCCTTCGGGGAAGGTTTTGACTCTTAACAGGGTCAGACATGTTCCAACCATTCGACGCAATATCCTTAGTGGCGTCATATTAGTTAGAGAAGGTTATAGAGTAGACTGCAAATGTAATAAGGCTATTATTACACGCCTTCGTGATTCTTTGTTTTTTGGCAAGGGGTACTTATGTGACGTGGAGAACTTGTTTAAGATTCATGTTGAACCTGTTTCAAATTCCGTTTTAAATTTGAATGATTATAGTTCTGTTTGCATGAATCTTGTTTCATTTGATGTATGGCATTCACGTTTGGGACATGTTAATGTTGCCTCAATGAAGCGTATGATGAATCTAGATTTGATCCCTAAATCTGAAGTTAGCAACAATAAATGTGAAATCTGTGTACAAGCTAAATTGCCTAGGAAACCTTTTCATTCTGTGAATAGGAATTCGGAAGTTTTGGATTTAGTTCATACAGATATCTGTGAATTTAATGGTGTTGCTACGAGAGATCAAAAGCGTTATTTTATAACTTTTATTGACGATGCGAGTAGATACTGTTATGTATATTTACTTAGAAGTAAAGATGAGGCATTGGATAAATTTCAAATTTATAAGAAAGAAGCTGAAACTCAAACCGGGAAAGTACTTAAGCGATTAAGGTCTGATAGGGGAGGAGAGTATACCTCGAATTTGTTTTTGGAATTTTGCCAATTACATGGAATAGTTCATGAGGTAACTGCTCCTTATTCACCACAATCAAATGGAATAGATGAACGTAAAAACCGAACCTTAATAGATATGGTAAATACCCTACTCCAAACGTCTGGATTACCCAACTTTATGTGGGGGGAAGCTTTGAATACGGCTTGCCATATTCTGAATAGAGTTCCCCATAAACATTCAGAAAGTAGTCCGTTTGAGTTATGGAGAGGAAGGAAACCGAGTCTTAAATATCTTCGAGTGTGGGGGTGCCTTGCTAAGGTACTTGTCCCTGAACACAAAAGGAAGAAATTAGGACCGAAAACGGTTGATGCCATATTCTTAGGTTATGTAGAGACAAGTTATGCTTATAGATTCCTGATTGTAAAATCAGATATCTCTGGCATGGAGGTCAATACAATTGTGGAATTACGTGATGCAACATTCTTTGAGGATGTGTTTCCTATGAAAACTGGTGTGCTCAATGAAGTTTCTCAAGAAGATTCATTTACCACAGGTTCCATTCCCGAGCACGTGGAAAGGACGACAAATGTGGGGGGCGACTCAGAACAAGTTATTTCTGAATCTGATGATTCTGAAGAAATAGTTGAACCAAGGAGAAGTAAACGGCCTAGGACATCAAAGGACTTTGGAAGTGAGTTTCTCACTTACAATGTTGAGGATGATCCTGTTACTTTCAAACAAGCTATGGAATCTCCAGAAGCTAAGTTTTGGAAAGAAGCCGTTAATGATGAAATCCAATCAATTCTCTCGAATGGAACTTGGGAATTGGTGGATTTTCCTCCTGGTTGTTCTGCAGTTGGTTGCAAATGGATTTTTAAGAAGAAACTTAATGCAGACGGGACAATCAATAAGTATAAGGCTAGGTTAGTTGCTAAGGGTTACACACAAAGGGAAGGAATAGATTATTTTGATACCTATTCACCTGTTTCCCGTATGACCACAATCCGAGTGCTTATAGCATTGGCTTCCATTTATAATCTCTATATCCATCAGATGGATGTGAAGACCGCGTTCTTACACGGTGATCTTCAAGAAGAGATATATATGGAACAACCTGAGGGATTTGTGGGTCGTGGGAATGAGTCCAAAGTGTGTAAACTTGTTAAGTCATTATATGGCTTGAAACAAGCCCCTAAGCAATGGCATGAGAAGTTTGATTCTGTGATATCATCGTTTGGCTTTATTTCTAATGAATTTGATAAGTGTCTCTACTGCAAGGTTGTCGATAATGGATTCATTTTGTTATGCTTATACGTCGATGATATCCTGCTTTTTGGTTCCGATATGAAAGTAGTAAAAGAGACAAAGTCATTCTTGTGTAGCAAGTTTGAGATGAAGGATATGGGGGTCGCTGATGTGATTTTAGGGCTTAAAATCATAAGGTCTACTGATGGTATAAATCTCTCTCAGTCTCACTATGTTGAGAAGATACTGGAGAGGTTTGAGTACACATCACGTAAACCTGTTAAGACTCCATATGATTCATCCAAACCCTTGTTCAAGAATGAGATTGGGGTTCCAGTGTCTCAATTACGATACTCTCAGATTATCGGAAGTTTGATGTATCTTATGAACTGTACACGTCCAGACATTGCGTTTGCCGTGAACAAGTTAAGTAGATACACCAGTTGTCCCGACAAGACCCATTGGGAAGCTCTTGACAGAGTTCTGAGGTATATCAAGGGAACATGTTCCCTTGGGCTGCATTATGGTAAACATCCTTCCGTAGTCGAAGGATATAGTGATGCAAGCTGGATTGCCGTGAATTATGGGAGTAATGGTGTCTCAGGATATGTATTCCTGTTGGGAGGAGGAGCTGTTTCCTGGAGGTCTAAGAAACAGACCATATTGTCTCGGTCCACTTTTGAGGCAGAGTTGTGTGCTTTAGATGAAACTGGATTGGAAGCTGAATGGCTACATGGACTTATGTCTAGTTTACCTATGATAATGAAGCCGCTTCCTGCAATTTCAGTTCACTGTGACAGCACTACAACTATTGCTAAGATAAAGAGTTCCAAGTACAATCAAAAACAGCGTAGACACATCCAAGTCAGATTGAAATCTGTAAGGGAGTTAGTGTCTAATGGGGTCGTGGCTGTGGACTACGTCGGTACCAAAGATAATACAGCTGATCCTTTCACTAAAGGTCTTACCTTGGCTTTAGTGGAAAAATCCAGGTTGGGAATGGGACTGAAACCCCTATAGATTTGCAGGCAGTAGTAACCCAACCCAAAAGAGTGGAGATCCCACAAATTGGGTTCAATGTGGTAATAACAAGCTGTCGGGTAAATCAGATGACACTATGTATTCTTGTTTGATGCTTCTTGCATTTGTGTGTCTATTCCCTGGGAAACCTGTTAGTGTCATGACTGCAAGTTAGTAAGAGAGTAGTCTCTTAATGGTGTCAAGTCTTAGGACAGGATGTTAGCAGTACATCCTTGGAGACTCCAGCTAAGTGATTGATGTTGTGTAGGCCGCAACAGGAGAATTGGATTGTTCTCTGTTATCAATCATGATTTATATTTTGTATGCATGGCCTTAATGCATTGTTTTTTCTTTACTACCATGTCTTTATTGTGTTGTTACCAACCTATACTCTTGTACCCAAGGTTCAGGTTCAAGACTTTTGTTCACCTAGTTCCTACAGGGGTCACAGTTGGATAACTCAGGTAGATTCAAACCGAAAGGTATCTACTGAAAGCACAGTATGGAGGACTGAATGGTAGAGCACACTACACATTGGACTTTGTGGGGGATTGTTAGATAATTGATTACTGTTAGCGGTTAGTTACGTAACTGCTGTAACTATTAGTTAGTTACTGTAGCAGCTCATTTATGTAGCTAGGCTATTGTGGTAATCATTTATTTAGCATGAGTTAAGCCCAATGTAGTGCAGCAAGTACATGTGAGAATGTAGTGTTGTTTCTAGTGCAAATGGCAAAGAAGTTTTATCCCATATTGCTCACACCTAGAACTTTTGTGGTCCTCATATGTAGGATCACATGGGGCACTAGTGTCCAAAGGAGTCCTGGGAAGGAGGTATGCTCACCTCCTTGGTGGGTGGGGTTACCACATCACAACGCACGCACGCACGCACGCGCGCGCGCGCGCCACGCCTCGCCTCGCCTCGCCTGGCCTGGCCTGGCCTGGCCGGGCTCGGGCTTGTGGCTTGTGGCTTGTGGATTGTGGAGAATGTCTTCCGTCTTCCGTTTTCTTTTTGCACTAGGATACAACTACGTAATTAATTACTCGTGTAATTAATTGTTGCTTTCTTATTCGGATTTCTTAAATCCTAATTAGAAAGTGTTTCTCTTTTACGGATTATTCCCGTATTGTGTACGAGAGCAACCGAGTGTTGCGTCTAACTGGGAATAGGATTAGGGACGTACGTGACTATTTATATGACTCCGGTCATTAGGGTTAAACACACCGAAAACAGTTTCTGCCGCCGTGTGTTTTGTGAACCTTAATCCCGAGTGCGAGAGTCGTCGTCCCCGGAGTTGCTTTGCGGAGTTGTCCTCCTGTGCGAAGCGAAACTCGTCCTTCCCTTCAGACGCAGCTGTCAGGCGGTGGTAACTGCGGTGGCTGTGCTGTACTGGTAGCAGTGCGACGTGCGCGAGCAAGACGTGCAACAACTTCCAGGTTCGTGCCGGATCGAGACTGGGATAACGGTGCCTATCCGCGAGGATTGCCGGGCACTGGTTTCTTTAAGTAACACGTTCGTTTTTCTCAACGAACGATCTGGTTTGCGAATCTAACCCTTAATTTTGTTCTCCTGCATTGCTTGTTCTTCGAATCTTATCTTGGATCTGCCTGCACTGTTAATTAAATTGCACCTGACGCTGTTGCATGAACGACAACAACATATATTAACAACAACACATTCTTTACATGATCATCATCCTCTAACTCGATAAATGTCCGTAAGCGGCTAGTGTAGTTGTTGTGATCGCACAATTGCACAGAATTAACATATCTGGTGTCAACAACTGCATGGTGAACTGTGCGTGGTATTAATACTTCTCTTTTGAATTTAACATGAGAAGAATTAACAAGTTCGAACCTCTCATCTCTTGAAATGTATTGTGCTAAATCATGGATGAAGTCATGTATCGTTATAGCGCCATTCTCGTGACGGCAGGTTAAGAATGATCTTGAGACTAAGCCGTCAATGTTTCTCGAAGCTTCCATATAATTGTCATATTCTACAAGATCGTGCACCATCCACAAGCTGACCACTTGAGACATATCAAGCTCACCTTTAGGCAACACAGAGCATATAAGAAAGCAAGGTTTAAGATGTGCTGGCAGGTGGAGATAGCTCAAAGTTAAAGGTCCAAGAACCTGTTTCCCGTCCTCCCACATGCTCTCCTCCCAAAGATCACTTTCCAACACGTGTTCCCATGCATCTTTGTCGTGTTGTGCATATCTCAGGTATCTACAAAGCACTTTTATGGCAAGGGGCAAGCCGTTGCACTTTGTCGCAATCTTTTCCCCAATAGCCACCAATGCTGGGTCTTCAAGTTTACACTTTTTGTAGTTCTCAAATGCAGACCTTCGAAATAGAGCCCACGCAGCCTTCTTTGACAGGCAACCCACCTTTATGCATTTCAAAGGCTTAGTTTTTCGAGCGACAATATGACTTCTGGTGGTAATAACGATCTTACTCCCCTTTGCACCGTGTTTCAAACTGCTATAAAAGGTAGCCCAATCCTGCACACTCTCATTCCATATATCATCAAGGAAAAGAAGAAACTTAGACTGACTCACTGCATCTTTCAGAAGCTTTTGAAGTGTGCTGAGCTCTGTCTGATTTGGATCAAACTTGACTTTTAGAGTCTCCAAGGTAGCTCTAGTCAGCCGCTGCACATCAAAATTATCAGAGACATATACCCATCCAATCATGGAATAGCATTTGGCGACACCTGGGTCATTACGAGCTCGCTGTGCCAAAGTGGTTTTGCCAACACCCCCCATCCCCACCAAAGCAATCACGGGCAAAGTAGTATTATCAGTTACTCCCTCAGTGAGCAACAACTTCTTCAATTCTTGCATATCCTTTTTTCTGCCAAGAAATAAGTCGTCCCGTGCAGACCTAGAAAATTGGTTTTTAAACACATCATCTTCTATCCGCTTCTTCTTTTCCATATAATTATCTTCGGGGTCAATGCGGAAGGTTTCCTTCAGCTTGTTGATTTTTTCGAGCTCCTCCCAGAAGCTGCTAATGTCACGAGCGAATTCCTTGCGGAAGAAGGGATCAGATAAAGGGCATGGTGAGTAGTCATATACCTGACCCAGTTTCCTTTTACCAGCCATAGCAGAGCTCTCAGCTTGCGGCGGTTCACGGTCACGGTTGCGGACTTCGTGGGCGACGACCTCGTATTCGTACATTCCGATCAGGTCGGATGCACGATAAGCAAGCTGGTGAAGATCTTTTAGCCACTCCTGCACAAGCTTTTCGCCACGCACCGCCCTCTGTTCTGCATCTGCGATTACAGCCTTGGCATGAATCATTGTCTCCTCAATCGACTGCAAGTCGTTCAGGAGACTTATTATTTCGTTCTCCACGTCTGGGGAAGGAGAGCTGGGCAGCAGACTATTGCAAGCGTTAAGCACTGACAAAAACGAGCGGATGATGGGAGCCATGGAGACGAAGCGCAAGCAGCAGTCGGTAGCAATGGGAGAACAACGGAGCAACGCACAGAAATGAATGCCGGTGAAGACGACTTTGCAGTGTGACAAACCATTTTGCCATTTCCATTACAGGAGTTAACGTGCTTTGCACGTTCGCACGTTCTTCAGATTAACTGCCACATTTATCGCCACCACTCTCGCACCATGTGTTACTTAAAGTATTCGAGCAAACCTTCTCCACGAAAGTCTTATGATTAGATTTTGAGTCCCAATACAAAACTGTGGTATGCCACGCAACTCTTTCGCACATTGTGCCAAGTTGAAAAATTAAAATACAAGGAGTTGTTCTATCTCAAGACGATAATAAAGGAGGATTCCATCTCCATCCTTGAGATCCCAACCCCTTGTCAACGCTCTGCAGCTACTCTCGCGGCAAATCTGCAAACTTTTTTGTTTCATTTAGAGGGATAGAGATCTCTGATTTTGTTAGGGGATCGCTTCTCCTCGACGCTAGTGGTGGGCCTTGCGTATAAAGAAATCCCTTACACTCCTCGTGACCCTTCCTTACGCACGACATGGTCAAGACATTGGCAGCTCGGCTCAATATCAACTTGATGGCAGATCAAGCCTTGAGTACTGAAAAAAGGGCAGTGCTTTACTGTTAAACCCATAAAAGATACTAAGTAATCGACAGCCTTCATGATAGAGAATAAACAAACCATAGAGGTAACATGTGGACATTGTAGTCATAGGGAATGGAATATGATCTACATCTTTTAAAATAGGGAAACATTTAACCATAGAGGAAACGACTTCCAGGAACATTTAAATAATGATACTATACTTTACTACCTCAAGTGTAGAGCATCGTCCCGTTCAAGTAAATAATGAAAATATTTCTCATTTTAAACCATCTTGTACATGGACAACATATGAGATCATAAAGTTCAGTCCAGAACAGGAAAATAACATAATTGTGAAGATCAACCCATCACACAGAGCTTCTATGTGAAACTCTTAACAGTTCACTTCTCTGTCAAACTCATGTCACTGATGTAAATTAGGTGCTAGACCCCTTGCTTGACATTCATGTGCATGGATATTATAACAATAAAGTCAACTGGTTCAAAGGATTAAAACTGTCACACATGAGCAGATAAATGCAGCAGTACCATCACTCAAATTTGTAACAGTTAAGCAAACAATATTGAAGAAATTTCCAGCCCGCTTAAGGGAACCTTGAGAAGTTGTCTCCAATTATATTGAATGAAAAACATCGTTTGATCAACAAATTGATGTTTCAGATATGGTTACATAGGGGAGGTCATACCCTTTGCCCCTTATGACATTTATAATCTATTCTCCTAGACTCATACAGAATTCAACTTCAACTTGATGTTTCAGATATGGTTACATAGGGGAGGTCATACCCTTTGCCCCTTATGACATTTCTAATCTATTCTCCTAGACTCATACAGAATTCAACTTCAACTTGCTCGTCTCATACTAACATTATACATAACACTAAATATCTAATCCTCCAAAGTAGGATGGTCTGTACAAGGAACTAAGTAGAAGATCAAGAAGCAGCACGTGAACTAATGGAAGCTTTAGTCTGTCAGAGCAGCAACACCTGAAAATGTGATGCAACACAGTAAGCACTAATGTTTGAAGACTAAGGGAGGTCATTTTGAGGTAGGGCAATGGCATTGGGCCCGCAAGATTCTGGCTTTGTGGGTTTGAATGGCATATCTGAAGCACAAATTAGCAAAGTAGCAAAATTCATTCCAAAGAAATCTATATTGTTTTGAAAAATACCTGAATGGATGTCATATACAAGTTGTTCTGAAAATGCAAATCATCACATGAGTTGCTCAGCTATTTCTCTGGAATTGAATTGAATAGACTGTTGAAACTCATGTCCAACTAAATGAATTCGACCAGGTCCCCCAAGCTTGTTGGAACTGCACCAGATAGCGGTTAGACACCGTGTACAGAACACTAAGTTTCTTCAGAGCCAGAGTTAGCTGGGTATGTTTCCTGTGAATCCAATCTAGAAAATTTAAATAAAAAAGCATAAATTGGACACGTGAAGAAATATTTGATACAAACGATGCAGTGCTCCGACACACAACTACAAAACACTAATGAACTGGGATAAGTATAATACTCATTCTCCTAGTTAAGACCATACACTTCAAAATTTGTAAAAGATGGCCCTGAAGGTGTTGTTATATGATACGATTACTTCCATATTGTTTATTTGTTTTCACTAGAACAAATACATAGTCTAGTCCCATTAATTGAATGATGTAGTTTGGGGATCCGTTCCATTAACAATCCAATATTTCCTCCAATTCGGTAATGGCGATGAATATCAAATTCCACATATGTGGTAGAAATACAAACCAGAAGCTAACTAGCAAGGTCACCATCAATTTTGGCGGCAAGGTGTATAGGCCTTCTATGATCATACAAATTAATTCAAAGGACTCACAAACACCAACGATGTTGAAAAATAAAGTAAATGGAGGACTAGACCGTTGTGGCTATCAAAAGAAATAAACTATCATCTAAATCCCAGTAAAAATATGATTAGATTGAAACATTCTTACATACATATCAAATGTGATTTTAGAGGAATCAATTATATACTTACATCCAAGAGCATTTTCTTTGCATCTTGCACTACTTGTGAGCCATCTTCCTTATTCGAGTAATTATGGTCTGTAACAAAACACAGGCATTTAGTTTAGGATAAAGAAGAGAAAGCACATATATTGTGCTCATTATTCCAAGTCAAAAACACAAATGCTATAGAAAAGAATACCAAAGGTGATAAACTTTGACAAAATTAGTACGATGAGTACCAAGAAAAGAATACCAAAGGTGATAAAATGTGCTATGTCACGTGTAAGCAACTACTAACCAAATAAAAACAATTAAAAACACTACATATTGGCGGCACCCAACCAAATATATGGTTTGTAGTTTGATTTCGATTCCTTTAAAAGCGCTTATTTTCATTTCACACTTCTACCTCCAACTGCATTCAACCAAATTAGCCATAAGGGGAGAATTAACTTTTCAGGGTTTCATACCGCCTACATATGTAAATTCCATATGGAACCCACTACTAGACTTCTACTGAAATCATTGGATCAGACTATAGATGAGTGCATGGTTTATTAGAAACATAGCTATATTCAAGGACAAACATAAGCATTAGAACTGACACGTCTACATTCTAGAGTTAATGGCTAGGACAAGTGACTAAAAAAACTAAGTTGTTGTTTTATAAAATGAACGTTGACAGATCAAGGATACCGAAAGAATTATAATATGCCTGATACCTACAACTATGAGAACATACATACCTATATAATAGATCTATTGCCTACAACTACTCTGACTAAAACACCACATTAAAAATATTCTATTTATCTAAGTTTAATAGATCAGTAATAGGTTGATAACTATATTAATGGGCTAGTCAAGGTCGTTGTTGGATTTAACTAGTGGTTACCACAAAACTACCAACAATAAAGGCAAGGTGGGACAACTGTCGCATGGAAGCGGGGCGGAAAGCTTAGTTATCAAGGCACCCGCCTAGGCTTAAGGAAGGCCGCCTCAAATTGGGGGGCCAGTCTCCTAGCTAACCTAAGTGGATGCCTAAGGCCTTTCAAGCCAAAATTAAGCCACTTCAAGGCTAATTTAGTTAAAATTAACTGTGTATGTGATCAATTTTAGTCATTTTATGATTGAAATGGGTCCAATTTATTACAGATGCGGTCAAGTTAGGATAAATTAGGTCTGATTTGGGCAAAATAGGTCTAACTTTGGGGAGAATTAGGTCCGATTCGGCCATGTAAGGCCTCATTTAGAACAATATAGAGAAATTAGGAGGTTTGATTAGGTGGTGTTATGGAAAATTAGGTTTGATTTTAGGCCAAATTATGTCAAATTAATGCAGATTAAGTCTGATTTGGGGGAAATGGGCCTGGTTTGGTGAGATTAAGTATGATCTTGCCAAATTAGATCTTATTTAGGTCAACATAGGAAAAACTTATGGAAGACAGTTCTAATTGGGTCATAACATGCAAAATTAGGTTCCATTTAGGGCATATCATGTCAAATTTGGGCGAATTAGGTCTAATTTAGGGAAAATAAGTATGATTTTGGGTAAGGAGTTCTAATTTGGGAAGATTGGCTCTGATTTGGCCAAATTTGGTCTAATTTAGGTCAATGTGGCTGCTCATGCTCAACCCCCTGGACCAGCTCTAGCACTAAACCCTCCTCTTCCTTGGTGCCCTAGCCATTTCCCTCTTTTTCTGCAAATAGCTCCCCCTCTCCAACACTTATTGTTGCTTGCTCCTCTACTTCATACAACAGCAGTGAACAAAGGGATAGACACCTCCCCCTTCTCCATATCTAGCTACCTCTCCATTCTCCATCTGATACCGACCTCCCCCTTCTCCATCTCTAGCAGACACCAATCAAAAAGCGGCAAGCAATAAAACAATAGGTCAAGAGCTTACCATTATCATGATTTCAAGTCATGTCACTACATCACGCCGTTGTCACCACAAGTTCAAGCTCAATATGTGTGTCTTCTTTAATTTCCAAGCCTTAATATTATTTGTTTCTCCTGTACTTCCCCCATCTTGTTTATCCCCTCTTCTTCTACCACAAGCCTCCCTTCCATACCATTCTTTGTCCTCTTCTCCATCTCCTCCACCTCCCTATCCATAGACACTGTTTTCCCTCGCCCATTATGATCTTCTTCATACAACCCTCATCCTCCTCTTCTTGCATTTTTGCTCACCCATGCCTCCTCCCCTCTTCTTCTTGTTGCTTCTTTACACACGTATCCACTCCTCCTTTTACATATCCACCACTTTCTGCCTCCATTTAGCCTAATGTTTCCCTCTTATCTCTCAATTCTCCCCTAAATTTCATGATCCTCCCCCTCTCAGTTTCTCCCCACCCCCCTCTTCTTCCTACCATCACCAATGTTCCTTCCTCCTCTCCTATTTCTTTGTGATCCTCCCCCTCAAAAAGTTTATGTTAAGTACCCACATTGGGACCCAACACTTTGCTCTTTGTCCCTGATGCTCATAAGTAGTAAGAAATGTATAGGAATTGTTTATTAATCATTGGTACCATCTCAATATAATATTACAATCAAAATAGCTCCACTTACATGTGTAGATTGGCCTTCAGCTTGATAAAATGTTAGTGACATTTTCCTTGTCCTAATAAGCAAAAAAATTATATTATGTCTTTGTACATGATATATTTACGTATGCATTCATTATTTGTGCAAATTGGTTTGAGAATCATAACATGAAACTTCCCCAAATCAGATTATTATATAAGACATGATACTACCTCAACAAAGCAGGCAAGATAGTCAACATACCAATCATTTCAGTGCTACATAGCAACCAATTTAATGTAACATTACCTCAATGCATACACATATAGTAGTTATTCAGACTCCCACCTAGGCCTATAGGCTCTAGGTGGGCCACCTTAAACTAGACACCTAGGCTTTCAAATAACTAGAGTGGATGCCTAAGACCTTTTAGGCCCAAATTAAGACACTTAGAGATCAAATTAGCATGGATTAGGTCTAAATTTGGTCAAACTATATCAGGTTAGTTGATTTAGGGATCGAATATGTTTGATTTAATCCAAATCAGATCTAACTTGGGAAGAGTTGATTTGATTTGGGGGGAAATAAGTATGATTTGCAGAAAACATGTCTTATTTGGAGGAATTAGGTTTGATTTCATCAAATTAGGGATAATTTTGGTCAGTGTAGGACAAACTAGAGGAATTTATGTATGATTAGGTCATGTTATTCCAAAATATGTCCGGCTAAGCCAAATTGGGGTAGAGTAAGGTTAAATTAGGTCCAATTCAGATCATGCTAGCCCAAATTACGGCCGAATAGGTGTATTTTAGGTCATGACAGGTGTTATGTAGATGAAATTATGATTTATTCAACTTAGGGATAATCAATACAGATGTACATATTTGAATATAGCTAAAATGTGGATGCAAAATCATTAACATAGGTAAAATATTAACAAATATGAAGAACGCCTAAAAATGTCTAGACTTCCCTTTGGTTGAGAAGGACTACCTAGCCGCCAAGAAAAGTATGAAATATATAAGTTTCAATTATCCCAAACATATTCATTCCACTACCTTCTAAATAAGTGTGTGCACCATCCCCAAATATGTCTTCTGTAACGTTCTATCCCACTGCCTTTGTTCACTCATTATATAATAGAAATAACTGAATTTACTGACATCAGCAACATAAATTCTAGTTTAAGAAAGAATAAAATTAAGTTCTAATTGAAGATACCTCCTAAATAGGGAGTGTATCATCCTCAATGGGGGGGGGGAACATAGTGGTTTTTTGTTTTTATTTTTGAATAAACTTACGAAAGAAAGATCTTAGTGATAAAATAAGAACTACCCACCTTTTAATTTAAGGTACCTCCTAAACAAGGAGTGTATCATCCTCAATGGGGAACACGTAGCAGTTTTTTGGTTTTCTTTTCGAATGAACTTACGAAAGAAATATGTTAGTGATAAAATAAGAACTACCAACATAAATATATAATTCACAAGAAAATCACACATTACCCAATATAACATAAAACAAGTCATCATAATTGTCTCTTTTTGTCTAACTCTTCTTCATGATTCTATCAATCGATGCATGCTTAGGAGGCATTACTCTAACAAAGAACATGAAGTTTCATAAATAAGTATAACACGGTATAACATGAGCACTAGTTTATTAAATGCATAATTCATTATGGATGAGATATCGGTCAACAATATGCATGGTAATCTTAAAAGGATCATGACTAAAGGTACATCAAACAAATAATAAAAACATGTGATGAATTTTCATTTATTTTTTTTGGTCGGTCAAAAAAGCGTTTTACAATAATACCAAAAACTTTGGGCACTAAATACCCTTTACATCATAAAGAGCTAAAAAAGCTCGACCAATGATCATATATCCCACGCAGGGGTATTCTCTAGATCTATAGATACCAAAGACTGAGAAGACCAATCTAACTAACTAAACTAGAGCCAAGCATTCCTACCAGGAGAATGATATATTACAACCTGTAGATACATGCATTCAGCCCACCCACAAAGAGTAACTACAAATTACAACATGACATCCCCCAGGTTACCCTGCCTGGAAAAAGCAGCACTAGCTTCTGATCTTCACATATCGCCAGGACATCAGAAAGATCTGTATAAAATGCAGAACCATCACATGCTACCACTAGAGAACTATGAGGCTAAGAAGATCGAATCAATCCATTCAAACTTGGCACGGTACCTACTATCTAATAGAAGTACCCACAATGTGTGGTACTATGCCAACAATCAGAGACATCAGCGATTTCGAACCAAGCACCCACTCTGTTGTTATCCTGCAATGGAACTAGAACATCAACTTATGCTTACATAGAGGCAGCTCATCGAACACCTTAGAGGTGTTCCTCCACAACCGCAGCAGAGGGGCAACAGGCTTCCTCCTGGTTAGTGTCGCACCACCTCGCCCATCCATCAACCAACAGAGAATCGACCGACATGATGATGGAGGAGGTTCCATCTGCTCTTTCGGAGAACCCAGGGCTGGAGGCGCCGCCGAGGAAGAGCCATCGGCCGGACTGGGCGTCCTAGCAAAGAAGACACCTATTCCAAGCGAGGACCCCGGCCAGAACCCAAAGCCCCTATTTACACAAAGGCATTTCATCGAGCACCTTGTGAGTGCTCCAACACACAACAATAGGGGATCAGCAGACCTTCTCACAATAACTTGATAAACATACCAAATAGAAAATATTATTCTATTCTTAGACATACATATAACAACATTTATGTAGTATTCAAAATTAAATAACGAAAAATGGCAGCAACAATTCATTTATTCTCTAAGTGAGAGAACTAGCTAGTTGGGATAAAACTGAACTGGTTCCCTGGTTCAACCGGTCGGTTCACCGGTTTGATGTCGAGTAGACTTCATTTCCAACTTTTGGAGGGAACCGAACCGGTAGAGTGACTGGTTCCCGGTTCAACCAGCTGGTTCGGTTCTGATAACTACGATGGAAGGGGAATGGTTGATGTATCATTTGGGGAACATATTGTGTTTAAAAAAATAATAATTGCTACTCTTTCAACCTTCATCTATAGATATGATCGATCCTCTATCCATGTACATGGAAGATTCTATGGAGAAGAATAGGATAACAACATATTTAAGGACAACTATTCTATAAAAGATAGTTATGCATATGGCGTTAGGTTTCTTATCATGTGTGTGAGTTGCTACTTTCTACTGTAAGTGAAAAAACTATTAGGTTGGGCGAGGTACAAGCATCACCTAGTCCGAATGTGGCGCCGACATAGAAGAAAGCATTTATATTTTTCAAAGGAAGGATAGACATTGACACAAAGGTACCTATCAAGCAAATTGGATGTTTAACATTGAAAGGCCAATCAAGATGCATGATTTGAAAAGTTATCCATCACTATTTTGTGAGGCAACTGACAAACTATGAAAACACATGTTGGTTTCATGGGGTATATATATGTATATGTATATGTATATGTATATGTATATATATTTATATGTGTGTGTGTGTAGAGTCAGGATAGTGTACACTCGAGTGTACTGGAGGCACCGTACACCTCAGTCGTTTTTAAAGATGCAGTAACTTTTTAAAAATTCTAAACCATTGATCTTCTTAAATATCTTAAGAACATACTATATAATAAATTTTAGCTCATTTGGATACTTATAGATCGTGCATCTAAAGGAGGCAAAAATCATGCATTTCAAATTAGTTTTGTACGTTGATTTTGTTGTCCTTGGATGAGTGATTTAAACTCATCCAAATGAGATCAAATTTTGTATTTGACCTATTATTATTGTAACCATGAAGATCAATGGATTGAATTTTGGAAAGATAAGGTCTAGATAGGCAAAGACCATTGAGGTGTACGGCATAATATGTACACTCTATGTGTATTCTAGCCTGACTATATATATATATATATATATATATATATATATATATATATATATATACTTAATAGATTAGATAGGGAAGCCTAATGATAGTCGATAGATAGCATCTGTGTTGTACATGTGGTGCCTAGGCGGCCCAAGGCCTGCCTCAACCTGGGCGCCCAGAAGTAATACATGTAATAAAATTTTTTATTTTACCGATTTCCATCAACTGATTAGTATTTACTTATCTATTGATTTGTATTTACTTATCTACTTATTTGAATTTACTTATCTACTGATTTGTATTTATGTATCGACTGATTTGTATTTACTTATCTATTGATTTGTATTTACTTATCTAATAATTTGCATTTACTTATCTACTGATTTGTACTTACTTATCTACTGATTTGTATTCACTTATGTGTTGATTTATATTTACTAATCTACTGATTTGTTCATCTAATGATTTTTATTCATCACATTATTTAAATATAGGGTTTTGTATTTGTTCATCTACTTTTTATAATTATTTAATCATCTACTGATTTATATTTGTTTATCAACTGAGCTGTATTTTTTGATCTAATGTTTTGTATTTGTTTATCTACTGATTATAGTTATTTATCTAATACTTTGAGTTTACTTATCTAACGCTTTAAATTTTTTTGTCTACTCATCTGATCTAATGCTTTGAGTTTACTTATCTAACGCTTTGATTTTATATATATATTGATCTAATGCTTTGAGTTTACTAATCTAACGCTTTGATTTTTTATATATTGATTTGTATTTACTTATCTAATGTTTTGGTATTTATTTATGACTGGTTTGTATTTACTTATCTAATGCTTAGAATTTTCTATCTACCGATTTGTATTTACTTATCTAATGAATTGTATTTATTTATCTATGGATTAGTATTTACTTATCTACTGATTTGTATTTATTATCTACTATTTTTCATTAATTTATCTACTGATTAGTATTAATGTACTATTTTAACTTGTCTACTATTTGACTTTATTAATCTACTTTTTGTTTTATAAATGTATAGCCTCATGAATAGAAATACAAATAAAGTTGACGTTTTTTATTTCTAAAAATGAGGAATCAATTTTGTGATTAACTCAAATCGGCTTTACAAAAACCCAATAAAGGTAAATGGAAAATGTCTTCTAGAATGTACTATTTCTACTATATAAGCAATTTATATATATATATATATATATATATATATATATTAAAACAAGATTATAGATATTAAAACAAGATATATATAAAAATGCCTGGGCCTCCACCTGAGCGCCTAGGCTGCCTGTGCGTCCATATGGAACGCCCGATCGCATGACCGCCTATACAACCATGGGTAGCATGAAAACTACATGCTTTCCAAAGACGATTGGAGCTGGTGTAGCAAATAAATACAGACAAAATTGTACTAAACAAACTATGTCACACATTGCACTTATAGTGAAAAGTGATAGAAAATAATAATTTTAGTAAAATGAGATACAATATTAGTAGGAAACTAAGTTTTTGTACCTCACGCATTTTATTTGACTTTTTTTATCTTACACTAGTTATTATAAGAGACAAGAGACAATGTGGATAGTGGCACGAAACTAGATTTTAAACTACAAACCAAATAAATCATCACATATTTACACAAAATGTAAACATATTTAAGTCCTCTGAAGAAGTTAGTGTCAAAAGGTGTGTATATATTTATTCGGTACAAAACCTAAAAGTGGTCAAGGTCGTATAAAAATGTATAAAACTTGCATATGAGGTACTTAAATCTGTGTGGCTGCCCCAATTGCCAAATAATAAATATTCATGAAAAGTGTTAGTTGCCTTGGTAATTTTTTGCTGCTAGATTTACATTTTCTACCTACACCTGTCAAACTGGGTCAAAATCCACGGGCACCCATGGGTCGACGTGTTTAAGTTGGGTTTGGGTGGCAAAATTTGCCACCCACTGAAAATCACCCAAACTCATACCCACCCGTTTATTAAGCGGGTTTCGCGGGTGATCCGCGGGCACCCGCGGGTGACCCAGTTAATTGAAGCAAATATATTTATATACATAATATACACACACACCTATTAAAAGATGTTGCTTGTTTTGTACAAGTTAATTCTTTACCTTTACCAACAACAATTGTATTTTCTTTATTTTGTGTTTGCAATAGGCAATAACAAGTACTTGTAATATTAGGAATGCCTACTGTTACATGACAAAATTATTTATTTTTCTTGTGATATTTATCTATGAAAACTACATCGATTTTCCTAATTTATATCAACATACAACTAGCTGCTATTTTTTCATATATCAAAAACTAATTGAATAATTTGACGTAAAATATAGTAGTTGGTTGGTTCTTTTGCACTATATTTGACATAAAAACAATAGTTACAAGCTGTTTCAAATGTTATTTTTAGTGTTAAAGAAAACAACTGGTAACTTATTGTTGATTGTACACATTTTATATGGGCATCCGCGGGCAACCCGCAACCTGCTGGGTCGGGTTTGGGTGTGCTTTTCTTCCACCCGTTTAGAAGTGTTTTTTTTTACCCGCACTCGCCAGACCCGTACCCGCAATGACCCAACCCAAACCCAACCCACCCACCCGTTTAGAAGTGTATCTTTTTTATTTTGTTTGGAGCCGAAAAACAGAGCCATCAGGTGCTCCAACTTCATCCCGCCTTGAAAAATTGAAGTTAGCAAGAATGAACGGTAGTAATTGCACCGAAAACTGTAGCACGCCCAAAGAAGTTCCAAAGGGTCATGTAATTCAATATATGGGGCACATGACTTACAGTTTGTAGAAATTATCTTGCAATACCAATTATATCATTTCGGTGAGTGTTTTGTAATAAAAGGCCTGGTCTGTTGCATATTTGGAAAGGGGGAGGCCAAGGCAAGGTGGCTCTGCCACTGATCGGATTAATAAAATGAACTAAAGGAATGAAGTGGAATTGGAAAAAAGAGGTATTGAGTAGTATATTGCCAACGTTAGTCAAAGAAACAGGGTTAATCAGCCGACGGAGAAGGGATCTGTTCCTTAAGCAAATACACGTCTGTGGCTCTGCAGTTACCTAGTTCGGTGGGCGTACTAACTATGCCTGGGACATCGCATCGTCGTCGTCCTCTGGGCGGGCATGCAGGTCGCGATCTCTATACGCCTCTTCCTTCCGCTGCGGCGGCTAGGCAGAACTCGTAGAAGCAGAAAGAAGTATCGGGGGAGTCGAAAACCGGGAAATGAAAATGGATGGGGGGGGAATGAAGCGAGGGAAGGAAAATATAAAAGGCTCGCTGAATTGTTGGGCCCAAAAGTAAGTGACCGTAGTTCTCACAATAGGCCAGGCTCGCTGAATTGTTGGGCCCAAAAGTAAGTGACCGTAGTTCTCACAATAGGCCTAGTTCGGGTCGGGAAATAACCGTAATGGTTTTATTTTAAGACCCATAGGCAAAAATTTGACAGTAAAGCATTGTGCTTTGTATTGTAGAGCTCTACTCCATTGCTCTTACCGATAAATTTGACTGGAGATCGCAATCAATATAACGGCAGATTGAAACCATTGCTCCTTTTGCAACCAACAAGATTTTCTCCCTGGGTAAGAAACCAAATCAGGCCATTAAACTCAACCAAACTGAATAAAACCAACCATCTTGATTTAGTTTTACGGGGTGAATGGTCCGATTTGGTTTCAAAAATTTTCAAACCTTAAAATACTGTTCTGCTCAGCCTGAGGTTGCAACTTAAATTAACCAAAAATACCTATTGATTATTAAAATATATATTTATATTGTAAAAAACAACTATATAAATTAATTTTAGGCCAAAAAACGGAAATGGTACATTTGTCATATTTTATTCCCTAAATTGCACGTTCTTGAACTATTGACCAAAATGGCACATTTCCAGAGCAATGCGTCCCGGCAACGGACGCATTGGTCCCACATGAGGACAATGCATCCCGGTTGGAGACACATTGCTCCAATGCATCTCCAATCGGGACACATTGCCCCCATGTGGGCCCAATTCGTCGCACGCAGACACGCCCCAACGGCTAAATTTGGACACGCGGGCAATGTGTCCGCTACGGGGTCGTATTGATGTCAGGCGGTACCCGAACCGACGCAACCCAACAACTATTTTGCCGTTGGGCCACGGCCGGGTGCCACGTGAGAGCAATGCGTCCCCAACGGGGACGCATTGCTCTCTTATAAATATTGTCCAAAATCAGCCCCCAAACTCACATCATTCTTCATTTCCTTGCTCTTACTCTCTACTCTCATTGCTCTGGAGTTCCTGCTCGGATTTCTACTCCTTGGAGGCAATTTCTAGCTTATCTCGGGCGATCTAGGAGCTGCTATCTTCTTCGCTTCTTCTACTACTTGGAGGCGATTCTATTGTTGTTCTTCTTTCTCTTCTCGTATTCCTTGATTGACAAGGGAGAACTCTTCATTTGAGGTATTTTTTCTACCAAAATTTTAATTTCTAAAACTTGAACTTAACGTTAGTACGCAATATTACATCTGAAATAATTGTGTTGCTACTCCTTAATTCCACATTACTGAAATAATGATGTAGAAAATGACAATTGAAGGTTAATTAATACCTGAAAAATTATTGTTCAGAATTGCTAAATTGTTGTTGTGAAATTTTAATGTTCCTGAAAAAATAGCAAAATTGTTGTTCTGAAATGTTAATTTTACTGAAAAAATAGCAAAATTATTGTTCTGAAATATTAATGTTACTGAAAAAATAGCAAAATTGTTGTTCTAAAATGTTAATTTTAATTAAAAAATAGTAAAATTGTTGTTCTATAACGTTAATGTTATAGAAAAAGTAGTAAAATAAATTTAATTCCGAATTCAAAATTATTGTTATAAAATCTTAACTACTCTTTTAAAAATGATGTCACTGTTCTAAAATATTAATTCATATTAATATAATGTTCTAAAATATGAATTACTATTTTACAATGATAGGAACATGCCATCTAGTTCAAATTTATGAATTGTCAAGCTGTGATATGATGGTCAATTTTTCTCTGATGGGTCTTATTCTAGTCGATCTGTTAGTCCCATAAACATTTCACTTATCAATATCCTATCTGAACTAAAATCATATATCTATACAACACTTGACATCGATCCCAACCACTTCTCTATCAAAATATCCTATCTTTTCCCTGGAGAAAATCATATGCTCATACAAGTTGATGATGATGATGCATACAGAACCATGTTATCACTTTCAGCTAATGCCTATATTGATGTGTTTCTTGAAAAAAACATTTATCCACCAACAACCTTGTTTCATGAGTCTATTGAATCAATTTCAAACTCAATTCCCTCACAATCATTTATGGAGTCAACCACCTCAACTCTCTCAAAGTCATTTAACTGTTGAATGGAGTCAACCACATGAATTCTCTCAAAATCCTACACTACTATAGAAATGGCTTATAACGTCACATTTACAGGCGTCGGTTGTATACAAGAAACGAACGCCTAAACCCTACAACGTCGATTCAATACAAAAATCGACATATATCTGTAAAGAGCGGGCTGACACGGGTATCACTTTTAATTCAGCGTCGGTTCCTTAATAAGCAACCGACGCCGAAAATCAACCGCCAAATCTAATTTTTTCAGTGCAAAAAAATTGCCTCCAAAATTTCACATATAGCGTCGGTTTGTTAACAAATAACTAACGACTAAAGGTATTTCACAGGACAGAAATTGGACCCATTTTATTCGTTGATGTTATTTCGATAACCGACACCGATGTATTTTCGCGCGCCGTCCCTGTGAAATTTTTTACCCCCTATGGCGTCGGTTTTTTATGGTGACCGATGCCTATTATTTTAAGCGTCGGTGGTTTATAATAACCAACGTCTATTGTTAACTTAATAGACCCCTCACAAAACAAACTCTTCCTATTTCTCTATTTCCCCGATTCCAAGTTAGGGCTCTGGCGGTTCCTCTCTGCCGCACTACTCCTGCCACCGCTACCGTTGCTGCTTCCTGTTGCCACTACCGCCTGTTGGTCCTCTTCTTCCTGCTATTGCGTGCACTGCCTCCTGCTCCTCTTCTTCCTACTGATACGCACATTGCCGCCTGCCGCTCCTATTCGCATTGCTGCCACGCACACTGTTGCCTACTCCTCTTCTTCCTACTGTCGCGCACATTGCTGCCATTGTCGCTGCTTCCGCCGCCGCCTGCTCGCCTACCTTCCGATCTCACTGCACTGCTCGACATGTACCTTTCTCCACGCCGATCCTAGCATCTATTTGGTGTAAAACATAGATATCCATATATTTATCTATATTTGATGGTAACTAGAATAACATATGGGTAAAGAAAATATTCTATCAAGGTTGATCTGTGTTGAATGTAATGGAATATGAGAAAACTAATATTCTCAAGAAGGTTGTTCTTTCATCACAATTATGGTTGACATGTTGTTTCAGAATATATTAGAATTTACTACTTGTACTACCTCCAATGCATACTTGTATATAGGGTAAACCATTAATTGAAAATAATGAAAAGAGAGGGCATGCTCATCGCGCCATACCTTTTTTTTATCAGTAGCCATGGGATACCTTTCCTCAAAGATATGGACATTCCGTGCAATCCAAAGATGATCCATAGCAACAAATAATGAATATATGCGTACTATTTTCTGAGAAAGACCTCAAGAGTAATATATTGAGAGATAAAATTAAATAAATTAGATATGTTTGTTTGTAACTACTGTTTATGCGATAGGTCAACAACCAAAATCAAATTCCACAAGATGAGAACAATGGATTTGTTCTCATTGTAGAACCATCTTTATTTCAATGTATTTGTGCAAACAAAGTTCTACATTAGTATCATTAGTTTGATTATGTGTTTTATTTCAAGACACAATTTGTCAAATAAAAGATAAACCATTCCTTCAATTTCACTGTATCTCTGAAGATTATGCAAAGTTGTATGACGTGCTTATCATTTTCTTTTCAAGATAAACCATTAGTACAATATTTTTCACTCATTGTCTACTACTTTTTTGAAAATATATAACATCGTTATATATACTTACATTTGTTAGTACTTATATTTTTCAGTCTCTGTCCACCCACAACAGTCACTATGAACTGGGCCTCTATGCCAATGTTAACGTTCCCTAATGAAGAACAATTGGACATCATCCTGGATGACTGTTCCTTAAACCAACTAACCATACCCGAACATTGGCGTTTTCTAAATGGAAGACACTACAGGCTTGATGAAGTGACCCTAAATTTTGGCAATTCTTCACATGTTATCGAGGTTGAGTATGATTTGGCGGGAAATCTTGTATCAAAATCCGGTTGGCATGATTGGATTAGAAAGATGCTAGTGGGCCGTAGCGACAAGCTTTTTCTCCGTCCAGTTAGCCATAATACAATCAAAGTTTGGATAACCAATGTCAACAATGAGACCCCTGATCATCTACGGCGGTATGAGCGCACGATGGAGCAAACCAGCTTGGACAAATATGATGATGAGGCCCCTATCCTTTCAGATTCATCTAAATATAGTGAGGAGCTCCGCAACACAACACAATAATCAAAAATACCACGGTAGGTCCAATTAACAAATATAATTGTACTGTCTTGTTTTGTGTTTACACTTTTTGTCTTAAAGTAATCAATATCCTCATAGCTACTTTCTTTTTTGAAATTTAGGAGAAGATCGCCACAATGAAAAGGCCTCAAAGTTACTGATGCGGGACCATGTTGGTGTAGTATTTAGTTGTCTATCTATCTAGACTTCTCTGTATTAATAGATGCATGTTGTTCATTTTTCTGAATTTGCCTCTTAGTTGCTTATGGAAGCTACATATCATGGGTATATACTACTTAATTCATCAGCTGACATTCTATTTTGTAAGGGTTTGTAATGCTATAACCTTTCTTTTATTTTTCACTAGAAAATTCTAGATTTGGTACAATTCAGGTACTAGACATGATCAAACACCCAATTGAAAATTCAAAGCTACCGAGTTTGTGCTTTGTTTTCATTTTTGATAGTCCCTCCACCTATTCTATGTCCTTATCTATCATTAAATACCATATATCAAGTTTGACATGAGGACACCTACAATCTTGATAAAGTGTTTCATCATTGACTGTATATTGAAATATTATACGTCTAACAACTCTTGACAATAAAGTTTCTAGGATGTATGGAGTATGCATTTGTATATTGTATAGTTGAATTGATGCATGAGACCTACAATATTGTATATTGTATATTGTATATTATATATGGAGTATGCATTTATATATTGTATATTGTATATGGAGTATGCATTTGTATATGGTAACTTCGAGTAAGTTTACTTTGCTTATAAGTTGGACTTCGGAAATTATATTTTTATTGTGGATTTTGAGTTATGAATTTTTTACTTTCTTACCTCTAGTAGTAGGCATTGGGCATGTGCATACAAGACAACGGTTGGGCATGTGCATACTATGTGATTCACTATATGGACCTAATTATCAATCATGCTGCATTGGAAATCGATACTATACACCAAGTATGATATATAGTCTCATTAGATAATATAAACTATATCAATCTTATTATATATTATTACTTATATATATACATCATTCTCTTTGCAAGTGTTTAAAACTGACTTCACTACAGGTGAAAAGTTATTAGATGTACATACTCCTATATGATGGAACAATTAGATGATGTAAGAGAATAATGGGCAAAAGCCCTACAAGTAGTGGGAATTTTTTATTATGATTGGGATTTTGATGATGATAAATAAAGAATGATATTTCTAAACTTTGTTCTCATAATTATATTTGTATTTGATGGCATGTGAAACTTTTATATATACATGTCTGGATGAATTTTCTACATGTGTCTGAATGTGTGAATGTGAAGATGAATACATGAATGTTTCTACTTGTGTCTGAATGTGAAAAGAGATGAAATGAATGGAATTGCAGGTTGCTAAATGTGTGTGAAAATGGATGAAATTTGAAATGGAACTACTGGTTTCTACATGTGTGTGATGAAATTTGAAATTTGAATTAAATGTGCTTATACATGTGTGTGAATCACATATATATAATATTGTCCATCGATCTTGTTAATTTTGCAGGTTTGTGGCTTGTTGTTGGATGATATCAATGGATGCTATAAACCTACAGTTCAGAACTGAACTACAAGTTCTGCATCCTGCAGACCAGCCATACAGTAGGCCTACAAATTGATAAGAAAAAAAACAACACATAGGCGTCAGTTGTTTATAAAAAGCTGACACCAAAGAAATACGTCATCGGTTATTAGCAAAAAACTGACGCCTATTATGGCCCAGAATAGTTGTGCTGGCAGGATATTGTGTCGGTTATTAGCATACAACCGACGCCCATACTGCCCTTGCTGGTGCTTTATTGGTGGCGGGAAGGGTAAGGGCATCAGTTTATTCTTAAATAACTGACGCCTATAGTCCCCTTGCTAGTGTGTTTCCAGTGGCTGGAAGCATTTTGACGTTGGTTATCGAACCGAAGCCGAAGGGTTCGACCTTTAGCGGCACCCACTTGGGTTTCGCTTGGAAATCGACACTAAAGGCCTTAAATAACTGACACGAAAGGCCTGTTTTATAGTAGTGCTACTATTGAGAATATTGGTGTTGAGGTTGAGGAGGGAGATAATGATAGTGATCATGAAGATGTTAATGATAGTGATCACTAAGGTGATAATGATAATGATAAGGAAGGTGGTAATAATAGTGAACCACCTGAGGAGGAGTCATTGACTGAAACTAATGATGAGCACACACATCCATTCCCTGACTCTATTGCAGCATTGAATTCTATTCCATCCATATTTGACAACCAATGGCCCCAACATGAACACATTGATTCCAACTATGAAGCTTTTCAAGATGATGACTGGGTGGAAGATTTTCGTCATGAATTCCGTCTCAATTACAATCCTTCTAGCACTGTTATATATGAGAGTGCTTTATTTGCATCCAAAGTTGTACTGGTTGAGACACTCCAAAAATGGTCGGTACAAAAGAATGTCTAGTACCGCACATTACGCTCAAATAATCACCATCTTAAACTTGTTTGTATCCATGATCAACAATGTCCTTGGAGATTGACCGCTTGCCAGTCCAAAAGAGCAGGTGGCATGTGGAAGATAAAACGTTGTAAAGCAGGCCACAATTGTGAAATAATTGTTATGAATCATGATCATCACGAAGTCACAACATCTTATATTGCTCGAATGATAATGCCAATCTTAGTATCACGATTGGATATGTCGACACGAGAAATTCGTGACAAGGTGAATGCTGAACTAAGGCTCCATATATCTTACAAGAAGGCATATCTAGCGAGGAGGAAGGTTGTCTGTAAAATATTTGGAGATTGAGAATCATCATATCATAGTTTGTTGTCGTTCCTGATTTCTCTGACACAATATATTCGAAGAACTATATATGCCCACCTTATTGATGATTATACCCCTTAAAATGAAGGCACTTGTAGATTCAAGCAGGTGTTTTGGGCATTTGGTCCAGCAGTGAGAGGTTGGGCCTATTACAGGCATGTTCTTACTATTGATGGCACATTTCTAACAGGAAAATATACTAGCACACTTCTCATTGCATGTGGCATAGATGCTGATAATGGTCTATTTCCACTTGCTTTTGTTGTTGTCAAGAAAGAAAATAAGGACTCCTGGGAGTGGTTCTTTGGTTCTCTGCAAACTTGTATTCCAATCATTCCACGATGTACATACTTGTGTATTATTTCTGATCGAATGAGTGGGATTTTTCCAGCACTTGAATCAAAATTTGATTGGGCTCAACATCATTATTGTCTTCGACATCTTCGGGAGAACTTCCATAAGCAGTTCAAGTCTCAGGAGTTGAGGGAGCTTTTGTGGAAGGTGGGATCCACAACTGATACACTTGAATTTGATCGTCATATGACTGTTATAGAAACCATAGAACCAGCAGCGAAGGCATATCTATTAGGCCAAAATGGCACCACATCATGTTGGCACAATGGCCTAGCTATTACTGACCCGGATGTTTTAGAAAATATTTCCATGGTTGGTTTTGGGCTTGTTCATAGGCTACCCTTTATCCACCTTGACCCTAATTTAATCACTACATTAGTTAACCGGTGGGACAATACTAGCAATACTTTTAGACTTCCCCCGTTTGAGATGACTGTAACCCTTCAGGATGTTACAGTGCTTCTAGGTCTTAGGATTGATGGCCCACCTATTATATCTTCTTATCCTATAGGTGTAAATATGGGGCATTTTTCTTCTTGGTCTCACCTTTGTGAGAATTTCTTAGGAGATGCACCATATGTGATGTCTAAGGGGCATATCTCCTTGATTTGGCTGCGTGAGAACTTCAAGGATATGGATCTAACTGTGGGTGATGAAGAGAAACAACTAGAATTGAGGACAAGGTACACCAGGGCATATCTCTTATACTTCTTAGATAGTTACCTTATCCCAGATAGTACCGGGGATAGAGTGCATGTTAGGTACCTCCCTCTTGTGTCTAATTTTGCACGTTGTGGCACTCTATATTGGGGTTAGACCTATCAAACGGGTGGGTGGGTTGGGTTTGGGTTGGATCATTGTGGGTGCGGGTCTGGCGGGTGTGGGTCAAAAAGATACACTTCTAAATGGGTGGAAGAAAAGCACACCCAAACCCAACCCAGCGGGTTGCGGGTTGCCCACGGGTGCCCATTTAAAATGTGTCCAATCAATAATAAGTTGCTAGTTGTTTTTCCTATTACTAAAAACAACATTTAAAACATCTTGTAACTATTATTTTTTTGTCAAATATAGTTCAAAGGAAGAAACCAACTACTATATTTGATGTCAAACCATTAGATTAGTTGTCGATATATGTTTATGCAAACTTAAAGAAAAATAGCGACTACTTGTTGTATGTCGATGTAAAATAGGAAAACCGATGTGGTTTTTATTGATAAATATCACAAAAACAACACATAATTTTATCATGTAACATTAGACATTTCTAACATTAAAGTACTTGGTTATTGCCTATTGCAAACACAAAATAAAGAGCATACAATTGTTTTTGGTAAAGGTAAAGATTTGACTTGTATGAAACAAGTAACATCTTTTAAAAAGTATATGCATATATTATGTATATAAATATATTTGCTTCAGTTAATTGGGTCATCCGCGGGTGCCCGCGGGTCACCCATAAAACCCACTAAATAAATGGGTGGGTATGGGTTTGGGTGATTTTCAGCGAGTGGCAAATTTCGCCACCCAAACCCAACTTAAACGGGTCGACCCGTGTGCACCCGCGGATTTTAAACCAGTTTGACAGGTCTACTTGGGGTGCTGCAACTCTATCTTACTTATATAGGGAGTTGTATAAGACTACCACCCAGTCCAGGAGAACTGCCCATCTGTCATGTTGTGTCTGTCTATTACAGTTGTGGTGTTGGGAGAGGTTGGGAATTGGATGCCCAGGTTCAATTGTTATGCACTGGGGGGAGTGACCAGAAGATGTTCCCTTGAGTTACATGTAAAGATCTACACAATTAATTTTTATATTTGTCCAAACATTAAGTAGTGTTTATCTAAATTTAATTTGTCAATTTAATAGGTGGCCTACCTTTGTCCAAAGGAGTGACACTATCAGGGGAACATTCTAGTTTTACGATTCATCATTTGACTAGATTTTGCCCTCGCAAGTATAACTTACTTATCTCTACTAACATGTTGTATGGTATATGTTTTATTTATTTGCAATTTACTCTATTTTATATGATACATGTTGTCTATATGACTAACAGATAAATTTGACTCCTTACACTGATGATGTTCTCGAGAGATTTCCTACCATTTGTAGAGAGGGTAGTGATGTTTGGTTGGCACGAGTGCCTTTGCTGTGCTACACAATAGTAGAGTGGAACATTCCCAACAGAGTACTTGGACAGTTCGGCTTTGTTCAAGTACAACCTACTCTTGAGCTGTCGTGGCTTAGCTGGATAGATGGGAGGGGTCATGCAGCTGAGGATTGGCTGCTTCATTATAGGTGGGAGGTGCAGTTGTGGAACAGTAGACGTGAGAGCTTAGTTCCCACTCCACCAGCTGATACAGTCTTCAGTCCTCAGGTTCACTATGCATGGTATCATCCCCAGTACATCATGCCACCTCCAGCTATGCCTCCAAGCACATACTACCCACAAAGTTATCGTTAGCAAGAATTTGTGAGTATCATTATTATTTCTTTTACAAACTGTTATTATTTATTTTTGTTATTTTTAATATATGTAATTGGTCTTTATTATGTGTACATACTTTGTTTTATAGGTGCAAACACAGGTGGCGATCCGAGCGGCTTTAGAGAACGCCCCTGCACAGATGAGAGACGACATCTATAACATCCAGGGGAGTTACTTTGACAGTCTTCCCAACTATGCTCGACCGTGGGATCCCATACCCACTCATACCACTGCCCCTAAGCCCACTCCTACTCCTACTCCTACTCCTGTACTTACTGGTCCCGAGCTCACTCCCACTTCTCAATTCATGGGATGGGGACATACAAGCCCATACTTTGGAGGAGCTGATTCTTATTCTTCCTTCATCACCCCACCTCAACCAGCATCCTACTATGGAGTAGGTTCTTCTTCTATTCCATACACTCCATTCCCACCACTAGTTATTCCTGAGAGCCGACCACCACCTTATGTCACATATTCACCTACTCCATTTGATTTCTCATGATGCATACCACCTGATGCATCCTATCCTGGTTTTTAGAGACCCCTCACCCCACCTCCACCTTTTCATTTCTACCCTGATACTCGCCAGCATCCTCCTATGCAGTTGTCCCCAGTTCAGGTGTAACGACCTTGACCTGGGTTATGAGGTAACCCTATTTTTTGGCTAATTAAGTTTCTTAGAACTCTAATATAATCCTCTAAGGAGTTTTGTTATCATGTGACACACTTATGTTTCAAGTTTGGTCCTAATTGAATGTTGTTTGAGCAATGTTCCTTTGTTTTGGACCAAAGTGCAATTTACCCAAGTTGAGGGGTTATATTGCAATATGTCACATGTTTAACGTTCCTTATATGTTTTAACATCATAATAGAGAGAATTATGCAAGGTGGTGGCTTGTGGAAAGCCTAAATTCCAAGTTTGAACTTGTTTGAACAATGTTGGTACCTTGTGCACCAATTTTGGTACAAATTGTAATTTACCCAAAATGTAAGGTTAATATGCAAATTACCACCTCTAGAGTGTCCCTACTCCCTCCTAGCATCATGTATAGGAGATATAAATAAGGAGACACCATCTTTTAATCAATTATGAGTGATGGTAATCTTGGTGATGCAATGACCAAGAAAAGGGTTGAATATGAAACCTTAACTTGAGTTGTATTAAGTTGAAAAGCTTATATATGAGTGTCTATCAGCCAATGATCCATAGGACAAGCCTCATATAGTTTTTTGGACTTTTTTCAAAGGCCATATCATGCAAAGCACCTCAAGGAGGTGAGGTGTGTTGGGTTACAACTTCCTTAGTAAAGTTGTATCGGGTTGTGAATAAAGTGATGATTTAATTGATATATCTTATTCAAAGGGATAAGTAATGGACGAATTTGCATCCCTAGATCATCATCAACTGTTTTGCAAGTCAAGATAAATGTTGATGCATGCATGTACACGTGTCATCCATGCATGGACACGTGGCACCTAGTAGTTCAAATTGATGACACCTCATTTTGACAATCCTTCATGAACAACAAGTATATATACCCCTAGTTTCACCCCTTAATGCAATTTTTCGACCCTTACCACCCTCCTTTCCTAAGGTATCGTGCATAGAGATCTTTTATTATGCAGGAGTGATGTGGTATCATGCATGGTCCTTGGGTATCGCCCATAGCAAGATCATATCGCCCAAGTAGGGTGATGTCGGCCAAGAAGGATGATATCGGCCATAGTGAAGTGTTTTTAGCCCCAAGTGAGGGGGATATCGGCCACAAGTGGTGGCATATCGTGCAAGGGTTGTGAGGTATCGTGCAAAGGTTCTAGAGAAAGAAGGAGCTCAAATCTTAACCCTACGTTGAGGCCATTATCATCTTTAACCTTGGATTGAAGCATGATTTTAGGGTTTTGATCTTCCTTTCTTTTCTTCTTCACCAATTGCTTATCCATGGGGATTCCCTGTATATGAAGGAGTTTTGAACGAGCCTTGGACTTTTTATAAGTCATATTAAACCTTAGGAACGTGGATCTTTGGATCTTGGAGCTTTGGAGTTGTTCTTAAGGTGGGTTATATAACTTGAACTCAACCATGTTATTATTCATCACGTAAATTGCTATACTTAGTGAATTACTTTTAATTCCAAAATTTCCTGAAATAGTTGATGAAATTATGAATTCTAGTAGTTTCTTTGACATGTTTCCATGAACTATAACTATTAGAATGGAGGTCTAGAATTTGAAGGATATGGTGTTAGTTTGTAAAAGTGATATCGGGTTCAAGTAGATACACAAGTAGCTCTAACTCGATATGGGTATGACTTGTACGATATGCTTGCACAAGATGCTTGCACGATAGGAAGTCAAGTATAGACTTCATGCATGATACAAGGTTAAATGAATACTTATAAGTTGATATGAAACCCTAATTTGGGTAACCCGGTATGAGTAAAGAATAGCGAGTGCTATTTCACGATATGATCATAAAATATATCATTGGTACTTGGTATCATGCGGCACACACATCTAGTACACGATATGAACATTTAAGTAAACCCTATTGCATGATATGGTAGTTCGATACATCACCCTAGATGATGTCTAGCATGACATGGTGATGAGTTGATACCTCTTAAACACCATGGGCGATACATACATGTACCATGTGCCCGTTACAACCAACCCTAACCCGACATGGGTGTTGCAACCCAACATTGGATGGTGTAGATGACATGGCTTGGTGCCCTTCACTCCTATCGACTTGTATATTGGGTTGAGCCCGATATGGCAAAACCCTATTCCGTCACAGCCAACTCTAGATGGTGAGCCACCAGATATGGTGATTGAATACACCTCTAGCCCAACATGGTGATGGCTTAATACCTCATGCACGACACATGTAACACATAAAGACACCTCTATCCCGATACAAATGGTGTTCATATACTTCTAGCCCAATATTGTGAGTGCTCATACACCTCCAACCCGATATGGTGAACATATGCACACCTCCAACCCGAGACACCTTGTAAAGGTGAGGGCAAGACACTCTTAGGAGTGATGAGTGTAACACCAAGTAATGGTTTGGCTAATACCTTGATAGGTGAAACACCTAGAGTGGTTGATAATGGACAACCTTATATCAACAATGCCTTAACCTGAGATGAGTCCATATCAATTGATGATGGTTGGACAATTCAAATGTGTGACTTATGACCAATACACTACATGATAAATGCGATGAGTTAGTGCATAAAGTATTAGGATGTGAAATACCCTAATACAAGATAAGTTGATGAACTTAAGTAAGTTAAAAGTGATGAGGGAAGTGATACATCAAGACATGATAGATATCACATCCAACACCTCAAGGTTGATATACCTTGATGCACCTTAAGTCCAATATACTTGGATGAGTAACACATGAAGTGTGTCATATCAATTTTTACATTGAGATGTAATGAGTTTAATGCACTTTGATAAGTGTAGGTTAATAGACCTTGACAATGGGTTAAGACAAGTTAATAAAGTATGATGTAATCATACTCTGGTAAGGATGAGAGAGGAACTCATACCTTGTGTTGATGATTCATTTAATGATAAATGATTAGAATAAATAAGTATGATTGAATACTTATGATATCAATGTATGCTCTGAGATGTGTGGAGCATTGAATTAGGGTTTGGATTAATAATATGAACATGAAACCCTATTCATCTATAAAGGGAAACCCTAACCCTAATAATGGGAAGGTTGTAATTCTCTTATTACATAAGCCTTGTAAGGCATGTTAAATACTTGTATAAAAAGTATTATGATCAATGGTCTTCTGAGCCATGTGATAATTTGTTGCCTAGTGAGAGGTGATAAGATACTTAATGGGCCTTGTGAGCCATGTGAATAAGTTGTTTCTTAGTGAGAGGTGACAAGATGTATAATGGCCTTGTGAGCCATGTGAATAATTTGTTGCCTAGTGAGAGGTGACAAGATGTATAATGGCCTTGTGAGCCATGTGATAATTTGTTGCCTAGTGAGAGGTGACAAGATACTTAAAGGGCCTTGTGAGCCATGTGACACAACAACAAATCTGGGAATTTTCATCATTTTATTGTGACAATTTGAGAGAGAGTTTCGGCTGTGCACGTGGCACTTGCCACGCCCTCACAATGAAAAAAAACTGCAATGAAAAAAAATACTAGTCACTTGCCACACCCTCGCGTCTTTCTCCCTCGTATCCCTAAATTCATCGCTCCTCCCGCGTCTCCCAATTTCCTCACTCCTTTTTGTTTGCCCATCTCCGATCAATCGCCTCACTCCCACGTACACTATGCACGATCGCACATACATCTTGACTTTCCCACTTGATCTCCACTCGAGCCCCGCCATATATCTAGTCCTCTTTCCAAACTATCAATGCACTTCTGGTCCTGTTCTTCCCCTTTTCTATCAAATGAAGGTTAGAACACCAGTTAGAAAGCCCGAAGGCAGTGCATAGTATCCTTTCTGTTTGCCAATAGAAATCGGCATACATTCCATCTTCAAGGGACCTTGGCTCGTACCTTTCGTCAACAAGGTACTTTGGCGAACCTCCAATCACTTCTAGGACTGAGAAGCGCGGCGGAAGAAATTCACACGGTATATGATTCTCCTATTGCTAAAACCTTTGGTTTCTAAATTCATTCCTCTATGTATACATTTTATAAATAACGTTGAGTTCCATGAAAAAATTGAATGAAAATTAATTATGTTGTCTTTGACGCCTGCTTCAGAGGCTGCTATTTTCTGAATAGTTCTGTATAATCTGAAAATCTATCAAAGACAAGATGACACACCAATTGATTTTTTGTCTATGGGAGCAACTTTTTTTGTATGAATCATACTTCTATTCAGTCTGTCTTTTCTCGTATGATGCATCTGGAAGCCGTCACCTTTTGATCCTCACTAAATCTAGTTGAAAAAACAACCTTCTCGGTATTGTGTCTTGTGGTAAAATTTATAGTGGATAGTATCTTCCTGGTCTTCTTATATGAGTTGTTACTCTTATTTAACATATCTCCATAGATAATGCATTGATCTGAGAATACAACTTTTACTGATTTTTTATTTGGATCACGTTGTAACTACCATGTTATATATTTCTTGGCTGCTACAAATTAAGCTGATTGAAATGTTATGTGTATCTGGTTGTTGTTTTGATGTAGATAAATTAGAGGCAAGTGCAATGGCGTGAGCTAGGAATATTAATTTGGGGGGGCACATAGATTAATGGTTAAATTGAAAAAGAAACATTAGTAAAGAAATAAGATTGGAAAAAAGTTACACATATACTACTTGCAACATGACGTTGCATGTATTGTGAATTGACTGAATCATGTTTATGACTTTGTGATGTATGAAGAACTAATAAACTATGTGTACAACAAAAACAATTTAATAGATGACAGAAAACTCTAGCAATAAGAGAAGTATAGTCATCTATTCTATTCAAACAGTAGTGGTACAAAGTATTAGGCAGATTGTACTTTATTAGTAGAACACCAGGTCTACAACAACAAACACAAATTTAGTTTCCATTTGCCAAATATGCTTAACATATACAGGTTAAACATACAATGCTAGTAGGAAGAGGTTTAAATAAGAGTGTTGGTTTTCTTAAATAGAGGGAAACCGCTATATTTGTTCATAGATATCACGTTTCGAATAAGCTTTGCTGAGGAAACTTGTTTCTTCAATGCAGAACTTTCAGGAAGCAACCAATAAAATGATTTGTAGTTACTACTATTTTACGAAAGAATGTATAATAGGTTGAAACTGAATGTTCTATAAGTATTTATAGAGCAAGTTATACAGAGGAGATAACAGGAAGTGCTTGATAGGGAAGGACATGTTAATAGTATCATAACCATACATGTCTTTAATAGTTTGATCACCATACATCTAAGGAGGGCACGTTAATAGTTTCATCATCATGCTTCTCTTTTAAAGTCAGTGTATTAGTTCATTTGGGTGACAACGGGTAGGGCACATGCCCACCCGTGCCACCATGTGACTCTGCCACTGGGCATGAGTGGTGTGCACTGTAGCCCACATTAGATTCTTTTACATTTTAAATGAACTTATAAAAACCAATCACCTGGAAGTTTTTAGAGAAAATTCACTTTTAAAATCAGTTGTCAGAAGATAACTTTTAGGACCTGAATATAAGCTCCCAGAAAATGTATTGTTTGGAGATTTTAAGTTTCATCAAACCACTAAGAGTCTAAATAGAATTTGTGTATTTTGATACAGAAGGTTACCTATTACAATGGCTACTGGATAGTTTTCAGGAAAGAAGAATTCAAAGAAGAGGAAAGAAGAATTCAAAGAAGAGGAAACAAGAATTTGAAGAAGTGGAAAGAAGAATTTGAAGAAGTAGAAAGAGGTATATCCCTTTAGTCGTCACTAGTTTATTTACTGTGTTGTTGTAGATTGTTTGTATTTTTTTATCACTCAAGCATGATTCCTTTTTTGTTAATATCAAATCAAAACTAGTTTATTTACTGGATGTAGTTGAAGGGGTTCAAAGAAATCTTATATAATGCTTGGAACACTGATACTACTGGTCCTCCTATGTACAAACTTTATAGAAAACTCCATGCCACAAGGCTTTCTTTGATTGATTGGAACAAGAAGAAAGTTCAAAACTTCTCCTCTGCTGCTGAGCAACTTGAGGCACAGGTTATGGTTCTTCAAAGAGAAGCTGATAATGATCATGAAAACTCTGACCTTCATTCTCGTGTTAATAACCTTAGATTGGAGGCTATGAAAGCTGCTAGTATTGAAGAAAATCTTTGGAAACAAAAATCTAGAGTTCAATGGCTGAAGCTTGGTGATAAGAATACCAAGTTTTTCTATACTTCTACCAAGACAAGAAGGATGAATAACTCTATTCATATGATTCAGATCGATGACCATAATAATGTCAGCTCTGATCCTGCTATCATCTCGAATCATATTACTGATCATTTTGTTAGTGTCTTCAATAACAACTGTCAGGTTTCTCTTCGTTGGAATGATAATTGGAAGCTCCCTCTTCTTTCTTCTGATCATGTGAATAAAATGTGTTTGAAGGTGACGAAAGGGGAAATTGAATCTGCTATTAAGAACATGAATAATGATTCTGCCCCTGGGCCTGATGGCTTTAACGTTCTCTTTTTCAAGGAAAATTGGAATGTTGTGGGGGAGGATGTTTGCAAAGCTGTTATGAACTTCTTTGATAACTCTAAGCTTCTCTACGAATGTAACAAATCGTTTATTGTATTGATACCAAAAATAAAGGATCCCAAATCCATAAAGGATTATAGTCCCATTTCCCTCTGTAATGTGGTTTATAAGATCATCACTAAAATCCTTGCTGATAGACTGAAGTCTATTATGTCGGATATTATTAGCCCTAACCAGTCGGCTTTCATTAAAGGTAGAAATATCACTGATGCTATCCTTCTCGCTAATGAAATCCTTTGCAATTTTAATAAGCATGGATCTAATTTGGTTTGCTTGAAAGCCGATATTTCTAAGGCTTTTGATTCTGTAAATAGAAAACATATTCTCTTCATTCTTTGGAAGATGGGATTCCCTCTTTGTTGGTTACAATGGATTGAAATTTTCTTCACTTCGGCCTCGTCTCAAGTTCTGATCGATGGAGTACCTTCCAAATCTTTTAAATCTTCGGTTGGTATGAGATAAGGTGACCCTTTGTCACCATACCTCTTTGTTTTGGCCATGCAGGGTTTCTCTTCCATTATTAACTCCTTTGTGGAGAATAATCTTCTTTCCCCTGTTACTCCAAATAAAAACTCAACCCTTAATATTTCTCATATCATTTTCGTTGATGACTTACTGGTTTTCTCGAAGGTTGATCAGAGAAACCTTGATATGATTGAAGAGGTTATGAACATTTTTGGCAATATCTCTGGTTTGAGATTGAATAAGTTGAAGAGTAATATCTTCTTGAGCAAAGGCTCTAATAATTTGTTGAGTGATATCCCTCGTGCCTCTCTTCCTATCAAATACCTTGGCCTTCCCCTCTTTGCTGGCAGGTTAACTAAGGATATGTGTTCCCCCATTATTGACAAGATAAAAAGTAAGATGAATGCTTGGAAATCTAATATTCTCTCTATGGCGGGCAGAGTGGAGTTAGCTATTTCTACTTTGGCTTCTTACCACATTTTCTGGACTGCTGCTTTTCCCCTTCCTAAGGTAGTTATTGATGATATTGATAAATACATCAATCACTTTATTTGGGGTGATAAACCTGAGGCTAAAAAGGTTCACACGATTGCTTAGAGTACTGTCTGTAAACCTAAATCTGAAGGTGGCCTTGGTATACGAAGGATTGAAGATTGGTCTAAAGTTGGCTTGCTGAAGAATCTGTGGGATATTGCTAGAAGCAAGCCCTCTCTTTGGGTTAAATGGATCCATGGGAAATACTTATACGATCATTCTATTTGGTCAGTTGGTCCTACTCCCAACTGCTCATGGTTGTGGAAGAACTTACTTAGTAATAAAGATTTCCTTCTTGAGCATGTTGATTTTAAAATTGGTTATGGAAACTCTCTTCTTCTTTGGATTGATCTGTGGTGTCCTGGTAATACCACTCTCCTTAGTAATGTGAATAAACAACTTCTTTTTAGATTCGGTCGGGGAAAGTGATAACACCAATTTTTGTGATGCTTTAGATTGTTTTTCTGTTATCAAAACTACCCTTTTTAGCTATTTTCCTCTCTTTTGTATGCACTTTCACAATAATTGGCCAAGCAATGCTCTTAATCCTATATTTCCATCTTTTGCAGAGTTTTTCCTCATTTTGGTACAATAAGGTCGTCCCGGCCCACAAATAAGTCCAAGTCTATTTCGGACTTCCTCACGCCTGATACGACCTCTGCCCGACAGGGTGGAGCGACTCAATGACGCACGACGAAGGGATGTCACGCATTGAGGTCGACCATGAAATTATCGACAAGAAGGGCACAGAAAATGTGGTCGCCGACCACCTATCAAGGATCGTGGCTGAGAGACAGGGAGGGCCACCAATCAATGACGAGTATGTTGACGAGGCTCTTATGTTGGCAGATGCTCAAGAAGAAAATTTACCCTGCTTCGTAGACATCTGCAATTATCTTGCTTGCGGAGAACTGCCTCCTGACATCTTGTACAATCAGAAAAAGAAGCTATTCACAGATGCCAAGAACTATTACTGGGATGATCCTCTCCTGTTCAGAAGATGCACTGACAGCTTATACAGGAGGTGTATCCCAGAGGAAGAAACCGCGGACATCCTGAAAAAATGCCACGCCTCCCCCTACGGTGGACACCTGGGTAGTGAAAGAACTGCGGAAAAAGTGCTACAATCAGGTTTCTACTGGCCCTCCTTATTTAAAGATGTTGCACAATTTGTAAAAGTTTGCAAAGAGTGCCAGTTCACAGGGAACATAGGGCGGAGGAATGAAATGCCAATGGCAAGCTGGATCGAAGTAGAAATATTTGACGTGTGGGGGATCGACTACATGGGACTGTTTCCCCCATCCCGGGGGTATCAATACATACTCATAGCAGTGGACTATGTATCAAAGTGGGTAGAAGCGGTAGCCACCCAAACATGTGATGCCAAGTCAGTTATCAAGCTATTCGAGAGGACCATCTTTCCCCGTTTCGGTATACCGTGCACTGTTATTAGCGACGGAGGTTCGCACTTTGGAGAGAGACAGTTTGAAGCACTCCTGCGCAAGTACGGAGTTAAACACAAGAACGCTACACCCTACCACCCACAGACGTCAGGGCAGGTAGAGGTTTCCAATAGGCAAATCAAGCAGATCTTGGAGAAAACTGTCAACCGAACGAGGAAAGACTGGTGCATCAAGCTTGACGACGCGCTTTGGGCCTACCAAACTGCTTACAAAATGCCCATTGGAACCACCCCCTACCGGCTTATCTACAGAAAGTCCTGCCATATGCCTTTGGAGTTGGAACACAAGTCCCTTTGGGCAATCAAGTTCCTAAATATGGACCTCAACAAAGCAGGATAAAAGAGGTTTTTGCAGCTTCAAGAGCTCAAAGAGCTGAGAATGAACACCTACGAAAATGCAAAAATCTACAAAGAGAGGACAAAATTGTGGCACGATGCCCACCTCAGGAGAAAAGATGCAAGCGAAGGGGATAAAGTCTTGTTATTCAAGTCCTCTATTCGTCTTTTCCCTGGGAAGTTACAAATGAGATGGTCAGGACCGTTCACTGTGTCAAAGATATACCCATCAGGAATGATGGAGCTCTATGACAAGGACGATCCGACCAAAGTCTTTCAAGTATATGGGCACAGGGTAAAAAGGTTCTATGAGGATGAAGCCTTTGTCAAGAGAGTAGAGATCAACCTGCGAGATATGGGCACAGTCAAGAGCTGAACGAGATGATCCTGCACCGATCGAGCTGGCGACGCCAACTTCAGCGCTTCTCGGGAGGCAGCCCGAGTTTCTCTTTCTTTCATAGAGTAGGATGCATTTTTCTTATTACATGTAAAAACAAAATTTATGAATTGTAATAAGGCCCGAGTCGGTGCACGCGCCGAGCGCATCGGCTCCTCCGTTTTATGGGCCACCGCTGTAATACTTTTTGAGGTCGGGGACTTAATCCTAAACAGATGATGTTTTTCCTTCTCCTAGCTTTGGTTTTCGGCCGCCTGTTTTAAAGCCGTGTCGGGCAGCAGCTCAGCTGGCGCGCAGTCACGCTTGTATCAGGCTGCAGTTTCTGGGGCACCACAAGAGCCATGGCGGATGGTATTCCAGAGCAACCATCGTATCGTGGATGGGAATAAATGCCCTAATTTAACTGATGTGACTATCGTCTCGGGAATTGCCTAACCCGTCGGCCGATGCGCGCCCCAGAAATGCCCGTTTTACCCCCAGCTGAGCTTGCTATATATAACAAGGTGGGCTCAACATGTCGGGCTGCCTCACTTCTCTTTTCAGCCACCTGTAACACATGCAGTAGACCACCTTTTCGCTTGTGTGTCGGCCAGCTTGCCTTCACCCTTGTATCGGGCGATGGCTCCAAAGAGCAAGGGTATAGCCCGACACAACCTGATCGCCCGACACGAGTTTTCATATCGCGCGCTGCTTATCGGGTTTACAAGATTAGTCGATTTTTGTGTATCGCCCGACGCAGTTGAGCACGACATTACGATCGATAGTGTTTTCCCAATATTCCAATTCAGGCGACACATTTTCCTTCTGAGACGTTCTATCGTGCTTTTGCTTCATGCAACCTTGTCGCCCGACACACCTGTGTCGGGCAGCGGGTTGTGTCGCGCAGTTAACCCTGTATCGTCCGATCCCGTATCGCCCTGGATTTTCTTTTGGTAAACGATACCCGGGATTTTACCTCTAGACAAGTTTTATCGGTTTCCTTTTTAAACTTTTCCTGCCTAACATTTAAATAATCTTTGAACTTGATAACATGCATGAATCGTCCACAACAAACCTCCGGAAGAGTTGGAAAACACCGCAGAAGAATCGACGACGTGGCTGAAGCAACAACAGTCGGACAGAAATGCCAGAATGCCAAGACATCTAGGCCACCATCCGCCAAAAAGAAAGAAAGAGAAGTGCATCTCCTTATCATAGTCTGTCTTCTGTGGTGGTTTAGGGCCATCTCCAAAAGAGGAAGACAATAAAAAGGGAGGGTCCCTCTGACTACACACTCCTGGGAACGAAAACGGACTCAGATGGACTGAACTGGGATTGATGATCAGTCCTTTTGTTCATGTTCACAATGGAAGTACCAGGAGTAAAGAGGGCCAAACAATTTTGAGGGTTTGTGCTTGTCCCGGATGCAAAGAAGCATATTGCAGCTTCTCCAAGGCACAAGCGAACCCGCTAGATAACCTTCACTGGGCTAACATGAACTCACCCTGTATTCTTCGCTACTCTGGGACAGAGTGCAGAGTAAGTTTGGGGGGTACCCATGTACCAGTGAAGGAGGTATATAAAAATTTTCTCCACCTTTTGTTCCATTTTATTCTTGCTTTTTATATTAGTAAAAACCTGATGCAACTGCTTGCAAAGTTAGTTTTCTTTGTGCTTAACGAGATACAAGTTCCGTTATATCTTTTTGATAATGCTACTTCAAACGAACAAAAGAGTATGTTTTGCCATGCCAAAATTTTTGAAAAATATAATAATCTCGCAAACAACTAAGAGATGAGTATGGAGAAGGAAAAAGCCGCCCAAACAGCAGAAATCTCTTTATTTCCCCTTTACCCAACAAAAATCCCAAAAAGAGAAAGTGGCCTTATGAGAGTGAATAAAAGCATGAGAGTTGTGCCCAATAAGAGAAAAAAAAATATATATATACACACTTGTTTTCCAAAAGTACCCATCTTTAGGCATGGTAGATCCGGGGCAGTGGCACGTAGGATGTGAAATCACTGCTCTAAAGCCAACTGGCTTGGACTGCAGGGACCACTTGCCCGTTAACAGACCCTTACCTGGATGGACTGATGGGAAACAAGATGAAAAACCCAAAAAGCCTTAGCTTACCCCTTTACAAAACTTTCTGCCCCGAAAATAAAGCTGGTTGGTGTGGAAGCTAACTTCAGAATCATACACTAAAGTCTCGCTGAAGCTGTAGAGAAACATTTTACTGAAATAATAAGGCAGGAAACGCAAGGTCTTTTGTTCGTAATGAGACCACATTATCTCTAAAGTCATTACTATACTTGCTTTATGTTATGACCCACAACTAAGTTAAACTAATAAGTACCCCGATTAGCGTGAAGCACCTTGATTAGTGTTAAGTATTTTGTTAAACGTCACGGTTAATTAAGATAAGCTACGTCGTGAATCAATAGTTGAGATTTACTCATATGAGGTAATTAATGAAGATAGCAATGTTGATTATTAAGTTCATGAAGTTGAATCAAGTAAACACATATGCAATTTGAGCTTTGATCCAGTGAATCAGTCTAATTAGTATGCTTCCATGCCTTGAGTAGGTAGAGGAGTTCGTGCTTGAATGGATGCAAGAAGAATCATTCAATTTGGACCATCGAGTCAAATATTATGATGATCTTAAAATCATTGGACCAATAATGCAATTTTTCCAAAGATTTGGTTTAATACCCTTTTTCCCTTTCCTTTACTTCCTTTTCTCACTTATCCGTCTTCCTCTACCCGATAGCACAGAGCCGCAAAAGCGGCGCATCGCAAGCAGGCCGATCAGAGAAAGGGGCGACCTTGGGGCGAATCTTTGAGCCCTAGAGCTCCGATTCAACAACAACTTCCTTTCACCTCCTTCTTTCCTCCTCATCTTGCCCAGGGCGGCTCCCCACCTGTAACTCGACCTGCCACTAGGGCAGCGACACCGGCCGGCCGACCAGCAGCTGCAGCTGCTGCGGTGCCGGCTAGAGGCCCCTTGGGCACACGAAACGGCAAGCAAAGGTCAGCTTTGAGCTCGGCTAAGAGGATGGAGCAGGAATTCGTAGCTAATAGTAACGAATAGGCATCCAATCGAGCCTCTTTCCAACCTGTGCGTGAAGCGAGTTCATGCCTGGGCAGTTCCATGGAGGAAGACGACCCAGCGGCACCTGGAAGCAGATTCTTTGGGGCGGAATCCAGTAGATTTTGGCTGCCACATTTCTCTGTGAGTAGAAACTCACCCCTGTCATTGAATTCAACTCTAACAAACAAAAAAAAAATGGAATATCGATTGCATCTGTTGTTTTCTTGTAATGAAGCTGCTTGTTAGTAGCTCACGCTTGGGTTTTCCTGGCGTACGATTTGGAAGGAGTCAGGTGTATGTTTTTATCTTAAATTCATATGCACGATCTCAAGGGATAAAGGGAAATGCACAGTTTCACTGTTTGACTTGCACGATTCGAACGAATAATCCCAGCTGTAGTCCCAGCTACAGTGCACGGTTGCAAGGTTGAAGACAACCTGCTTGTCTCCAATACAATCAAATTAATTTCTGGGCTAACATTGTAGGCTCGAATTCCAAGAACAAGCATTGAAGTTTAATCACAGTGAGTGATGGTAATAATCCAGCTATGTATTTAATCTAATCAAGTAAAAAGGCACACGACCAAGGGTTAAGAGTGATTTGCACATTTTATTTATTAATGTAGCATGACACTAATTAGTTAATTGGTGCGTGTGATTTAGACTAATAAAACTATACGTTCGACCCAATCTTCATTTACTCAGTTAAATGTCAAAAACAATAGCACACGACCAATAACTGGACAGTCTGGGTATAAACCCAGGATGCATGATTTTTTTAGTAATTTAATTGGCACATGAAAGAGCAAGGTAAGACCAGAACGGAGTTCGGTTTTGAGGATAGAATTAGAATCCGTAGTCTTAGCTTAAGACCTAGCTTTTAATTGAACCAATTTCAATTCTGTGCGTGAAGAAGCCATTCTTCTGTCAAGTTGCAGGAACAGCGTTTTGATCGGCCCATATGGGTGTGATTCGGCCAAGTTTCTTTTATAGGTTATCAAGCAGGGTTTTGATCGGCCGAGTTGCACGTGGATCGGCCGAGTTCCCAGATTGGTCGGCCGAGTTTCAGTAATGTGAGTAGTAGTTCATTTAGAAATCATTATTTAACTCAATTTAAATGCTTAATTACTTCTGTATCAGTTAGTATAACTTTTAAACAGTGTAGTACATACAATAGAGTATGTTAGATTCATTGGAACTTGAAATACTTGATATGCTTAATGAAAATGATGAAATTTCCTGTATTATAGTTGCAATGTATTTGCTGATTTAAAAGTAGATGTTTAGCATTGAAACTGGATAAATGCAACTGAATCATGTTTAAGGATGACAAAGGATATACATGTGTTTCAAGTGAATATTCAGAATGTGCAATATGCATGAAATGTGATATTCCTGATTATATGGTTATATGTTAATCAGTTAATAGACTTAGGTGCCCTAACACCGTAGAACCCCTTTGAGAGGTCTGCACCTTAGGGGTGAAACTCGTGTCCAACATCAACCGGTTGAGTAATTCTGGTGGCACGAGGGTTGATAGACAGTGTCCAACACCAACCGATTGAGTAATTTCGGTGGCACTGGGGTAAAATAATAAATAAAGTAAAGGGTTATCCAACACCAACCGGTTGAGTAATTCTGGTGGTAACCCAGTGTTGACTCCCTGCGCCTGTGTGCTCAGGTTAGAGGAGTCCAGAGCACTCGTGGTGAGTGCAGAGGAGGCCAGAGAGCCTGTGGGTCCTGTAGCAGACCAGGACGAGAAGTTAGACTTAGCATTTCCCGGGTGTGTCGCTAAGTCTTGTACGGTGGGATCGTAGTTCGCTACAGATCTTTGTATGCAGAGTACACTGCATATGATTGGGGCATAATAAAATATAAATATGAATCACATAGGATCACAGTAAATTCAATATGTTAAGAGTTTAGAACTTCTGTGCTAGTTCTCAATAATTGCTTTATTATTCAAGATATGCAGTTTCTGATATTTTATGCTTTACAGTTATGCGATATTTGTTGTTGTATAGAAATGTGATTATTATCTGTAAAATCTGCTATGTCATTAGAAATGCTCTGTATAGTATTGTTCTTATGCTTTATTTCAAATTAATAAACTTGACGAGTTGTTTAATGATAGTTAAATGAAAAACTATTCACTGAGCGAGTAGGCTCACTCCTCTACTCAAACATTTTCAGGTCAGCGACAGTTCCAGGAATCTGAAGGATCTTACCACCCTAGTCTGTAGAAGGTATATATAGTTAGTTAGATAGTGGTCTCTTAGTCCTTTCCCCTCGGTCCTTGGGACATGGTGTGGGTGAGAGAGAGTATGTATGGCGAATGTGTAAAAGATGTAAATTAACTGTTATGTTTTACTTTCTGTTAAACAATGTTACATGTTGTAAACTCTGTTTATGTTCTCTAGCCAGTTTAATTGAAATGTTTCCGCAATAGTTTATTATGTTTTAGTTTACAACAATAATCCGGATATCATTACGAGGTTTTAAAAAGAAAAAGTTCTCAGTGATTTGTTTATGTGATAATCCCTCCGTCGCGCCCTAATCTCGTGATTAGTGGTTAGTGTGAGATCGGGGTGTGACATCTTTGTATCAGAGCATAGGTTGAGTATATGAATACTCTAAGTCAAGGTCAGGGGACGATAAGAGATCAATAGGATTAAGGTTTAAGAGTTTTTCTTCTGTCTGTAATTTTCTAACAGGAAGTGTTATGTTATACTATTACATATGGCAGGAAAAGGATGTGGTCACGAGAACCAAGTAAAGAGTTTAAGTTGAGTCGTTAAGAATCATTAAGGTCAAAGGATAAAGTTATAAGTGAGACGAATAATAAATGATGAGTTTTAGCTCTGGAAGGTCTGAGTGTTTAGATACACTGGCCAGGTGTCTGAATACTTAGATTGACCAGTATCAAGCTACTCTGTCTGTTCTTCTCTGGATGCCCTGGCCAGGTATGCAGAGGAAGGATAGGCTAGAGAGAAACCCTAGAAACCTTAGGGTTAAGAATTTAGAAATTAATATTGGAATAAGAGATCAAATATAGGATGTGATACGATTCTTGATTTATATTGTTTATTTGATTGAAAATCACTAGAAATGCTTTTATATGCATGATATTAGATTTTTCAATTTGTAAAGTAAATATGATTCTTTTATATTGTTGTGTCATGAAGTGAATTGTTAAGTGCTTGTTTTATTAGTACTAAAGTAGACCCAAATTTATGTTTAAATGAGTTTGCTCTGAGTGGATATTCATTCCACATGTTTAAGATTAATAGGGGTAGATTAATCCCGAGTAGCTCCTGGCTTCATGACTACAGGTTCGGCCTGGTCCGGCTGGCAGGATGCATTACTGGGATCTAATGACTCCTATTAACAATAAAATAAGAGTAGACTCTGGATGAATTAGACCCGTAACATAGTGAGAATGTATATACACTAGGATGTTTTAACTATGATAAGAAGTCTAAATGTTCTTTTGTCTTGAGAATTAGGGTTTGAGAAGCATAGACCCTAATCGGCCCAAAATAGGGTTTTGATGATACATAAACACAAAATTTGATAAGTAAAGTGTCTCAGTAAATGATTTTTATTATTTTATGTGTAACTCCTATTTAGCTCAAATTTGGATATGATTTGGATATCTAAAATGTAAACAACATTGGAAAATATCAGAATTTTTGAAAAATGTTCTGACATGTTTATCGGCCGAGTTTACAACTCGACCGAATCTGCTGCAGACTGCTATATAACAGCGCACTGTTTGATTTTTAATTATTTATTGGTAATTAGAAATGATCTCAAATTTTTACTGGAGGTGTAAAACTTCATCAGATATAACATATAAAATTTCCAGAATTTTTGGAGCTTCTGTTAGCTGTTTAATAAACGAATTACAGAAACTATTGTGAAAATTGAATTTTCAGCCAATATAATCAAAGTTGAGTGTTGGGTTAATATGCTATTGACCCAAGAAGGTCAAATTGATCTATATGATCGACCACACACACACACACAATAATTCTATGTTACTGATAAGGACCAAACCCTAGAATGATTAGAGTTGTAGTAGTTCAAGGGATATTACTAGTGATTTAACCTTGAATACTAGTATCTATGTAAAATAAGACCTTGAGATTTGTTCTATGAAAAGTAATCTGGTAGTGATAGTGATCTAGGGTTTATAGGTAGCTAATCTGAATGGTACATGAATAATATGAAAATGATTCAGAGAAAAGAGTAAGATATAAATTTGAAAATTTAACAAGTGTGCTTTGAGTAAAAGGAGAAGTATAATATAAGTGAAGTGCGTTATGAAATAAATTCTTACAAGTAATAACAAGAAGTAAGTAGCAAAGAATGAGGAGTATTACCCGATACATGATCTGAAGTTAGTTTTTGTAGTTCATGCTTTTAAGATATGGCATCACTATCTTTATGATGTGATGATAGACTATCACCTGGTTACCGAATGTGGTAGCTGATGCCCTGAGTAGGGAGTCAAGTTCAACAGTTGATGCATTCTCTATGGCATGTTTCAAGAGAGACATGCTATTAGAAATGTGAAAGTTGAATTTAGGCTTAGGGGTGTCAGAGCAGAGTGGTTTGATTGCACAGATGCAAGTCAAACCTACTTTTAATGAACAGATCAAGGAACTACAGTAGGGTGACAGTGAGTTACAGTGGATCATGCATGACATGACAAGAGAAAAAGACCAGAGTTTAGGTTTTCAGATGATGGTTTGTTGTATCCACATGATAGGTTGTGTACCTCGAGACAATGATTTGAAATAAAAGATTCTTGAGGAAGCACATGCATCAATGTACACTATGCAACCTGGCAACACTAAGATGTATATGAATCTCAAGGAGTTGTATTGGTGGCCTGGTATGAAGAGAAATGTGGATGAGTACGTGGCTAGATGTGGAGTGTGTCAGCAGGCTAAAGCTGAGCATCAGAAACCTGCTGGTACCTTGCAGTCGCTTCCTATACCTGAATGGAAATGGGAACACATCGCCATGGACTTCGTGGTAGGGTTACCAAAGACGCCTAGAGGTTCTGACTCGATATGGGTGATTGTGGATAGACTAACTAAGTTTGCTCACTTTCTCCCTGTCAAGTCAACCTTTGATGTTCCAAAGCTGGCCAAGATATATGTGAATGAGGTAATCAGATTGCATGGAATTCCAGTTTCTATTATATCTGATAGAGATCCTAAGTTTACATCCAGGTTTTTGGAATCAGTTACATCGTGCTTTGGGCACTAAGTTGAGGTTCAGTACAGCTTTTCACCCGCAGACGAATGGTCAGTCTGAGAGAACCATTCAGACTCTCGAGGACATGCTGCGAGCATGTGTTCTGCAGTTCAGAGGAAGTTGGGAAGAACACTTGAGCCTTATGGAGTTTGCATACAACAATAGCTACCATTCTAGTCTTGGTATGGCATCGTATGAAGCTCTGTATGGTAGAAAGTGTAGATCACCCATATGTTGGTATGAGGTTGGTGAAAAGCAGATTCTTGGACCCGAGATAGTGGATTTGACCACTGAAAAGATTACTGTGATCAAAGAACAGTTGAAAGTTGCACAGGACAGGCAGAAGAGTTATGCTGAGAAAAGATGTAGACCTCTTGAGTTTGAGGTTGGTGATGAAGTATACTTGAAAGTTTCACCATGGAAAGGAGTGCTGAGATTTGGTAAGAGAGGCAAACTGACTCCTAGGTTTATGGGCATGTATCCTATCATTGAGAGGATTGGACCTGTAGTCTATAGGTTGGAATTGCCATCTGAGTTGTCAAATCTACATGTTGTGTTTCATGTATCCATGTTGAAGAAATGCTATCATGGTACAGAAAAGATAGTTGACCCAGAACCTGCACAATTCAGAACACATGTGTCCTATGTTGAGGGGCCAATACAGATAGTTGACCAGAGGATCAAGAAACTCAAGAATTGAGAGATACCGTGAGTGAAAGTTTTGTGGAGGAATCATAAATTAGAGGAAGCTACATGGGAGCTTGAGTCAGAGATGCGTAACACGTTTTCTTTTCTCTTTTAGGAATTTCGGGACGAAATTCTTATAAGGGAGGGAGATTGTTATGACCCACAACTAAGTTAAACTAATAAGTACCTCGATTAGCGTGAAGCACCTTGATTAGAGTTAAGTATTTTGTTAAACGTCACGGTTAATTAAGATAAGCTACGTCGTGAATCAATAGTTGAGATTTACTCATATGAGGTAATTAATGAAGATAGTAATGTTGATTATTAAGTTCATTAAGTTGAATCAAGTAAACACATATGCAATTTGAGCTTTGATCCAGTGAATCAGTCTAATCAGTATGCTTCCATGCCTTGAGTAGGTAGAGGAGTTCGTGCTTGAAAGGATGCAAGAAGAATCATTCAATTTGGACCATCGAGTCAAATATTATGATGATCTTAAAATCATTGGACCAATAATGCAATTTTTCCAAAGATTTGGTTTAATACCCTTTTTCCCTTTCCTTTACTTCCTTTTCTCACTTATCCATCTTCCTCTACCCGATAGCACAGAGCCGCAAAAGCGGCGCATCGCAAGCAGGCCGATCAGAGAAAGGGGCGACCTTGGGGCGAATCTTTGAGCCCTAGAGCTCCGATCCAACAACAACTTCCTTTCACCTCCTTCTTTCCTCCTCATCTTGCCCAGGGAGGCGCCCCACCTGTAACTCGACCTGCCGCTAGGGCAGTGACACCGACCGGCCGACCAGCAGCTGCATCTGCTGCGGTGCTGGCTAGAGGTCCCTTGGGCACACGAAACGGCAAGCAAAGGTCAGCTTTGAGCTCGGCTAAGAGGATGGAGCAGGAATCCGCAGCTAATAGTAACGAATAGGCATCCAATCGAGCCTCTTTCCAACATGTGCATGAAGCGAGTTCGTGCCTGGGCAGTTCCATGGAGGAAGACGACCCAGCGGCACCTGGAAGCAGATTCTTTGGGGTGGAATCCAGTAGATTTTGGCTGCCACGTTTCTCTGTGAGTAGAAACTCACCCCTGTCATTGAATTCAACTCTAACAAACAAAAAAAAATGGAATATCGATTGCATCTGTTGTTTTCTTGTAATGAAGCTGCTTGTTAGTAGCTCACGCTTGGGTTTTCCTGGCGTACGATTTGGAAGGAGTCAGGTGTATGTTTTTATCTTAAATTCATATGCACGATCTCAAGGGATAAAGGGAAATGCACAGTTTCACTATTTGACTTGCATGATTCGAACAAATAATCCCAGCTGTAGTCCCAGCTACAGTGCACGGTTGCAAGGTTGAAGACAACCTGCTTGTCTCCAATACAATCAAATTAATTTCTGGGCTAACATTGTAGGCTCGAATTCCAAGAACAAGCGTTGAAGTTTAATCACAGCGAGTGATGGTAATAATCCAGCTATGTATTTAATCTAATCAAGTAAAAAGGCACACGACCAAGGGTTAAGAGTGATTTGCACATTTTATTTATTAATGTAGCATGACACTAATTAGTTAATTGGTGCGTGTGATTTAGACTAGTAAAACTATACGTTCGACCCAATCTTCATTTACTCAGTTAAATGTCAAAAACAATAGCACATGACCAATAACTGGACAGTCTGGGTATAAACCCAGGATGCATGATTTTTTTTAGTAATTTAATTGGCGCATGAAAGAGCAAGGTAAGACCAGAACAGAGTTCGGTTTTGAGGATAGAATTAGAATCCGTAGTCTTAGCTTAAGACCTAGCTTTTAATTGAACCAATTTCAATTCTGTGCGTGAAGAAGCCATTCTTCTGTCAAGTTGCAGGAACAGCGTTTTGATCGGCCGAATTGGGTGTGATTCGGCCGAGTTTCTTTTATAGGTTATCAAGCAGGGTTTTGATCGGTCGAGTTGCACGTGGATCGGCCGAGTTCCCAGATTGGTCGGCTGAGTTTCAGTAATGTGAGTAGTAGTTCATTTAGAAATCATTATTTAACTCAATTTAAATGCTTAATTACTTCTGTATCAGTTAGTATAACTTTTAAACAGTGTAGTACATACAATAGAGTATGTTAGATTCATTGGAACTTGAAATACTTGATATGCTTAATGAAAATGATGAAATTTCCTGTATTATAGTTGCAATGTATTTGCTGATTTAAAAGTAGATGTTTAGCATTGAAACTGGATAAATGATACTGAATCATGTTTAAGGATGACAAAGGATATACATGTGTTTCAAGTGAATATTCAGAATGTGCAATATGCATGAAATGTAATATTCCTGATTATATGGTTATATGTTAATCAGTTAATAGACTTAGGTGCCCTAACACCGTAGAACCCCTTTGAGAGGTATGCACCTTAGGGGTGAAACTCGTGTCCAACATCAACCGGTTGAGTAATTCTGGTGGCACGAGGGTTGATATACAGTGTCCAACACCAACCGATTGAGTAATTTCGGTGGCACTGGGGTAAAATAATAAATAAAGTAAAGGGTTATCTAACACCAACCGGTTGAGTAATTCTGGTGGTAACCCAGTGTTGACTCCCTGCGCCTGTGTGCTCAGGTTAGAGGAGTCCAGAGCACTCGTGGTGAGTACAGAGGAGGCCAGAGAGCCTGTGGGTCCTGTAGCAGACCAGGACGAGAAGTTAGACTTAGCATTTCCTGGGTGTGTCGCTAAGTCTTGTACGGTGGGATCGTAGTTCGCTACAGATCTTTGTATGCAGAGTACACTGCATATGATTGGGGCATAATAAAATATAAATATGAATCACATAGGATCACAGTAAATTCAATATGTTAAGAGTTTAGAACTTCTCTCCTAGTTCTCAATAATTGCTTTATTATTCAAGATATGCAGTTTCTGATATTTTATGCTTTACAGTTATGCGATATTTGTTGTTGTATAGAAATGTGATTATTATTTGTAAAATCTGCTATGTCATTAGAAATGCTCTGTATAGTATTGTTCTTATGCTTTATTTCAAATTAATAAACTTGACGAGTTGTTTAATGATAGTTAAATGAAAAACTATTCACTGAGCGAGTAGGCTCACTCCTCTACTCAAACATTTTCAGGTCAGCGACAGTTCCAGGAATCTGAAGGATCTTACCACCCTAGTCTGTAGAAGGTATATATAGTTAGTTAGATAGTGGTCTCTTAGTCCTTTCCCCTCGCTCCTTGGGACATGGTGTGGGTGAGAGAGAGTATGTATGGCGAATGTATAAAAGATGTAAATTAACTGTTATGTTTTACTTTCTGTTAAACAATGTTACATGTTGTAAACTCTGTTTATGTTCTCTAGCCAGTTTAATTGAAATGTTTCCGCAATAGTTTATTATGTTTTAGTTTACAACAATAATCCGGATATCATTACGAGGTTTTAAAAAGAAAAAGTTCTCAGTGATTTGTTTATGTGATAATCCCTCCGTCGTGCCCTAATCTCATGATTAGTGGTTAGTGTGAGATCGGGGTGTGACACTTTACCTCTTGGCCTGAAAGCATACCAAGCAAGAAGAAGCATCATAAAATAAAGTTTAAATATTGATTGAGGACAATCAAAACGCTAAGTTTGGGGGAGTTGATAACACCAATTTTTGTGATGTTTTAGACTGTTTCTCTGTTATCAAAATTGCCCTTTTTAGCTATTTTCCTCTCTTTTATATGTACTTTCGCAATAATTGGCCAAGCAATGCTCTTAATCCTATATTTCCATCTTTTGCAGAGTTTTTCCTCATTTTGGTACAATAAGGCTGTCCTAGCCCACAAATAAGTCCAAGTCTGTTTCGGACTTCCTGACGTCCGATACGACCTCTGCCCGATAGGGTGGAGTGACTCAAAGATGCACGACGAAGGGATGCCGCGCAAGAAGAAACCGACGAACGACACGTCTTCTACCCGATAGGGAGCCCATCTTACCCGACAGCCTAGGCTTGTCGGGCGACACTGCCACCCACCGACAGGCGTGCCGCCCGCCACATGACCGATAGCCGACACTCCTGAGCTGAGCGATACCAGTATTGGCCATCCACCGACCCACGAATAAGGAGGACACGTGGCGCTTCGAGCACCATAACTTCCTCCAACCGCTGCCTATAAATAGCAGCTACAGAAAGCCGAAAAGACAGTTCAGATACTTTGGAATTTGGACAGTTGGGAGCTTTGAGTGATCTTCGGGGGAAACTGCGAGAGCAGGAGTATCGCGCCCCAGTGCTCGTGCCAGGCGACACTAGGTGAGCCCTTCCTCGTCCTGTGAGGGAGGGGATGGTTCACTTAGAACCGTCCCGGGCGACACTGCGGGCCGATATCGGCCAACGATGATGAGCAACACAAGTGCCCGACAGTAGAATGTGTCGCTCCATGCCCGACACGATATCGAACCCGATACGCTTCGCCCGTCATGCGTGCCGCCCGACTTGAGCGTATCGACCAGGTCCTTGAACGATACAGTCGGCCGTCACGGTGTGCCGCTCGAGAGAGTGTGTCGCCCGACACCGCTGTATCGGGCTAGGCCCCTATCCGGTATCGGGCGGGAGAGCCGCTGTGGTCTGTCGCCCTTCTACATCAAGAAGGCGACATCTATCTTTAATTCTATTATTTAATTCTTTATTTACGCATTGTAATTAAGACCTTTAATGTTTATGGAAACGGAATAGCTTCTTTACTTGTTTCTCTATGCTTGGTACTATTGTTGGATGACTGCTATGTTTAATATCTGAACGCTAGCTTGCATGTTTGGATCACGTTTCACTTAGCTACCAAACCGTGTTTTCCCATCACAACAACTTCGAGAGTTGTGTTGTGGCTCTAGTGTTCGGTCCGATTCTGGAGTACGAGAGTGCGTAGAATGAAGTTGTTTCAGTAACACTCCACCCTAACTTAAAGCCCAGCAACCTCGAGAGGGGTGTTGATGCTTGGTTAGGGGCACCCGCTCTGAGAGGAGGGGTGCAGGATGTTACTGGTGCCGCTTGTTTTGCTGTAGTCTTATCCTTCGTACCTTGCCCTAGCTCTAGTATTATCTTTCTATTTCTGTTGCATGAAAACCCCTAAAAACTACTAAATGACTAAAACCTTAAATCGTTCTAGTAGCTCCACCTGGAGATAGTTTTTCTTGTTTTGTTTGTGACATCTTGTTGTTTCCCTTCTGGGGAATTTATCATCTCTTTATACATGCCGGAGTGTAGCGTGTCGATTCTAGGTTCTCAACACTACCCCCCTTGTCCCTGTGTTCGACCCCGTATATCTACTTCGACCCCGTAAACAAAGTTGCGGGGGCCTAGAAGGATTCAGGTTTATAAATGTAAAAGCTCGACTACCTCAAATCCACCTCCACTTTTGGACGTGCGATTTAGGCCGGTCAGAAAGTTTTGCAAAGTCAGTTCCTGTATTGATAATGGAGCTTAGTGTTTTCCTCTCAACATCAGAAGTGGTTAGGAGGTCATGAATTATCTGGACTCTTTAGCCAAGCCAGTCGTGGGAGTTGTTGATAGTGTTACTTGTAATGGCAAGAATACCATGTCCTGCAGTGAATTCTGGGATATCTGTAAAATCAAGAACCCCCCTACTATTTGGAGTGCTTGGGTTTGGGATTCTCTCATTCCTAGACGATGGTCTCTTTTCCTATGGAAAGCCTTCCACAACAGACTTTTCACGGATGATATCAGACAAAATTTTGGGTTTTCTATGGCTTCTCGTTGCTCTCTATGTGGCTGTAAATATGAAACCAGGGATCACTTATTTTTCTTTTGTGACTTCTCCTAGTAGCTTTGGGATACGGTGTATTCTGTCCATCCGCACTTTTCTTGCCCTGCATCTATGGAGCATCTTCTGGACATCAAAGAGAAAGACCTGAAGATCATGACTTGTTGCACTCTTTATGAAATCTGGATCGAAAGGAATAACTATATTTTCCTCAGTTATAGGAGGAAAATACCTATGATTTGGGATCGCCTTTTTTCTGATTCCTACTCTTTATGTTCATAGTTCATTTTTCTTCTTTCTATACAGATAGATATGTCTTTCTTTTTCTTTTGCTTTGTACAGTTACATACTCTTTTAGTAATATAGAGCTTCACACTGGTTCCAACAAAAAAATATCAAATCAAGTCTGATGGATGGTACAAGACCACTCTTAGAACATACCAAGTCCTTTTATATTCATCACTAAGTGAAGGAGGAAGGGACCAAAGGTTGTAGTTTATATGTAAACAATTATATAAATTAGAAAAATCCAAGTTTCAAACTTCCTACACACTTAGAATCTTTATTCAAAATGTGTCAAATTCCTTAGCTTCCAAAAATAAAAAAGAATAGTAATATTGCTACCATGTGCCCTTTTGCTCAATCTTTGATTCAAACCGTTGATACTATTAGGATAGGTCTAAACAATATTATTGTAAACCGTAAGATGCCACAAATTATGAGAGAATAGATTGTCAAGGAATAAGTATCGCCTACTCTCATTTCTACTCTAGTATAGATAGCAGATAGAAGTATATATCATGTCACTGTTCCTCATATTATCAATAGTAGGTAATAAATCAGTCATGATTTTTCATACCACGAATTTGAATCTTTCAGGGGCATTTTCCTTCCAAAGGCACCTATCCCAGCTAATTTCATATTCTATCTTCCAATTAGTTTTCCAAGAATATTTTAGGTGAACAAAATATCTATCATCAAGCTTAGTAATGTCATCAATGATATTTGTCTTATACTTTTCTTTTAGATAATCCTTTAGCTCTTTCAGTCTTTGGAACCAAGAATGCTTCAAGTCTCTTTTTCCATTGTGCTACTGACCAAGGAACATTTGCCTTTACCTAGTTTGAGGCACATTGAGGGATCAATTAACTCATACAGATTTTTTTATATTCTCAATCCAAGAATCTATCCCCAAGTTGATCCTCTTTCCATTACCAAGATTAAACTCAATATGGTTAATCAACATATATTTGATCTTAAGAATAATATTCCAAATCGCAAGTTATTTTAAATAATCCTAGAATCCCATAAATATTGGTTTATTGATTACATAAATATTATGTACTATATATATATATATATAGTTTGATCTGAATTGATAAACAATAAATTGCAGGATAATATCTGGTACATGGAAAATGAATTTTTGTGTACTATCCAAAATAGACAATGTAGGTAGCAATTTTGTAAAATACTTTTACCTATCCTTACAGTATAAACACTTCAATGTTATTGCAACCCTTAACTACTCTTACAAATCTCACTTGCATACAATTTGACATGCTCAAAGTAATTCTTATTAAAATAATGTAGAGAATTCAAGATGATGAGCTTGAAACTAGTTATTTTCGTTGGCATACCATAATACTTTGATGTCCTTGTTTAATTTTCATTGTTGTATCATAATGAAAAATACTATACACAACTTAGAACCACTATTGTAGTGACATTGTGTGAAGCGTGAAGCCATGAACTGAAATGTTTATGAATGGTAAGTTGTCTTGTCCTAGGGATGTCAGACATGAACAAACTTATGACTTCAGTGAAAAGAATATTAATTTACACGGTAAACATTTTAAGAAGTTTGCCAAAGAAAGGTTTATCAGTCAATGTACAGTTGATCAATTTTCATACAATAAAAAAGAGAGTTTCTAACTGTAATGCAAGATATCCTTTCTTCAACGACACTAGTTTCTTTATTAGAAAACCATTTCTTCTTATATATACTTTATATTTAGTCTTAATTAATTAGACAATCGAAAATGTATGATTCATTCTGTTAAATGCATGATTCATACATTGTTAAATTAATTATATGATTGGTGTCCCTGACTAAGGAGGTTGACCCATACTACAAACAAGGATAATATGGTAAAGAGGGTCCCCTTCATGAAGCAATACTTTTTTAAGAGGTTGTTGTCCCATGAAAAATTCATATTTTTATTACTAGGTGAATATATTCTTAAAAGCTTGCCATTGTAGTTAAGCTGAGCTGTTGGGACTCTTGATGTGTGTTAAACCTGTCGTGCTCCTTTTAAGTGATATAGGATTTTAGTGTGTCTCCTTTTAAGTGATGATAATGTCTTGATTGAAAATGAGAAAAAGTTACCAAAAGTGGTATTATGGTTTTGCTTTTTAAACCATTGCTTACATGTTAGAATTTCTTAATTCTCTATATGGGTTTCCCTAATATAGGATTTTGGTAAATCTCTTTTTATGTGATGACAGTGACTTGATTGGAAGTGATAAAAAGCTCCATTCAACCCAGTGCTTTGAGTGAGTATTATTTTGAAATCTTGTCATGTAAATTTATATTATTGTTCCCATGAATTACATAATAATGTCATAGTTATGTTCCCATTATTGAGAAAAGTATGCAATCTTTATGAACATGTATTAATCTATTATAGATAAGAATGCAACTACTCTTTGTATTTTTTAATTTCCTATCCCATTTTTATGCTAGTTATATGGTCCTTTTTAGATCTTTATGTATAAAATAAAGGAAACTAACCTAGAAACATATTTATTTTCTATTGTTACATGAATTGAGATATTATGGGTTTTGTCTTTGTAGGATTCAATGGTAGGTATAGATAAGAGTTGGATGAGAAACAAGGATAGATTATCAATAGTATACCTTAAGGGTGTTGATGAATTTATTGAATTTGCTTCCAAAAATTTAGAAGTTGATGGATTGATACCTTGTCCTTGTATTAAGTGTAATAATGCAAGTTGTAAAACAAAGGATGAAGTGTCTACTGATTTAATAGTGAATGGTATAACGGAGTGGTATACATGTTGGGTGGCCCATGGTGAACCTATTGCAATCACAAGTTCTGATGCCGATGATGATGGTACTACTAAGGTTGATGATATGGAGGGAATGATTAGGGATGGACTAGGATTGCCTCATAGTTTTGTTTCTACCTCTAGTCCAATGGATGAAACATATGAAATTGATGATTTTAATGATGAAGTTGATGTTTTGAATGATGAAATTTCTAAGTTTCAAAAATTGATGAAAGATGTGGAAGAGCCACTCTATGATGGATGTGAAGAATTCTCAAAATTGTCATTCACAATGAGACTATTGGAATTAAAGAGTTTTCATGGAATGAGTAATAATTTGTTTGAGTCTTTGATCACTTTGTTATGTAAGACATTTAAGGGATGTCAATTGCCCCAATCTTTCTATGAAGCAAGAAAGTATCTTTCTGATTTGGGCCTCGACTATGTGAAGATAGATGTATGTCCCAAGCATTGCATGTTGTTCTGGAAGGATCATAAGAATGACGATGCTTGTTCAACCTGTGGAACTTCTAGTTGGAAATTTTCCTCAATTGACAATGTGGTTAAAGATAAGTCAACTAAAAGGGTGAAGAAGAATCTTAAGTTGATGAAAAAAGTTCCTAAAAAGACTTTATGGTACTTTCCACTCATACCAAGACTTAAGCATCTATACATGTGCTACCAAACAGCTATATATATGCGATGGCATCAAGATAAGAGGGTAAATGATGTCAGATTGAGACACCCAGCAGATGGTGAAGAGTGGAAAAGATTTGATGAGATGCATCCATTATTTTTCTAGTGACCCTCATAACGTAAGGCTAGGTTTGGCATCTGACTGCTTCAATCCATTTGTGAACATGAATCTTTCATACAACATATGGCATGTTATCCTCATCCCATACAATTTACCTCCTTGGCTTTGTATGAAATAAGACTATTTCATTTTGTCTATGCTAATTCCAAGGAAAAAATCCACTACTTATAAGATTGATGTATATCTTCAACCACTGATTGAGGAGTTATAGATTTTATGGGATATAGGCATTGAAACCTATGATACCGTCTCCAAGAAAATTTCAAACTGCATGCAGCTTTACTGTGGACAATAAGTGATTTTCCTGCATATGGATATCTATCAGGATGGTCCACCCAAGGTGAATTGGCATGCCCTTGTTGCCACAAGGATACTTGGTCCCTTAGATTGCATCATGGGGGAAGATTTTGCTACATGGGCCATCATAGATTCCTACCCCCAAATCATAGGTGGAGGTGTAATGAACATGCATTTGATGGGAAGAAGGAAGAACAAACTCCTCCTAAAGAGCTATCAAGACAGGAAGCTTATAGCCAGTTGCATGACATATTCGTAACAGGCCTTGGGAAACGAAAGAAAAAAACTCCAAAAGAGAAACCTCACCATGCTTGAAAAAAAAGCATTTTCTTTGAACTTTCGTATTGGAAGAGTCTTCATTTGCACCATAATCTAGATGTGATGCACATTGAGAAAAATATTTGTGATAGCTTACTTGGAACAATCATGGATATTGATTAAAAAACAAAAGACAATTTAAAGGCTCGTAAAGATTTGAAATCTATGAAAATAAGGCAAGACCTTCTTCCACAAGTTGTAAATGGAAAAGTAGAAGTTCCAATTCCATGCTTTACTTTATCCCAACTAGAGAAGATGACTCTTTGTGAATTCATAAAAGAAATCAAGTTTCCAGATGGGCTTTGCTCAAATATGTCTAAATATGTGAATGTTAAGAAGCAAAAACTTTCTGGTATGAAATCTCATGATTTCCATATATTTTGCCAAAAAGTGCTACCTCTTGCAACACATGGATTATTTCCTAAACCAATCTTTGAGGCCTTAACTGAACTTAGCATATTTTTTAAAGAGTTGGGATCTAAAATTCTAAGGGTAGAAGATCTAAAAATGTTGGAGAAACATATTGCCATTACATTGCGCTAGCTAGATCAAATATTTATACCATCATTCTTTGATGTAATGGTGCACTTGCCAATTCACCTAGCACATCAGGCTATTCTTGGAGGGGCCCCATAGTACAGATGGATGTACCCAATAGAAAGGTAAATATTTTACATATATTTCTCAATAAAATAATTTCTTAAAATGTTTGTATAATGTTTCTTGGCTTATGTAGGTATCTTCGAACATTGAAATCATATGTGCGCAATAAAAGTCGACCGGAGGGTTCAATAGCTGAAATGTATATCACTAATGAATGTTTGACATTTTGCTCAAGATATATGAAAGAGAGTGAAACTATATTTACTTGCCATCCACGAAACCATGAAAATCAAGACTCATCATTCTCACTTCAACTACCTATTTTCAAGCAAATTGGGAAAACATTATCAGTAGGAAGCATTAATGACCTTAGTGTTATAGAATGGCTGCAAGTGCATAATTACGTGCTAGAAAAATCAGATGCAATATTACCTTTCATAAGGTAATATGTTTAATTTAAGTGAAAGTTGACTTGTTATATGCTAAATATTTAGCTTTATATGTGATGTTTATGTTTTTCATAGTGAACACAAACAAATTATCCAAGAGATGGGAGCTGGAAATATTGAGAAGATACATCAAAGGTTATTTCCAGGATGGTTGGAGACTCGAGTGAGCATTTAAATTACTCTAACTACTTTATAACTTGAATTGGTATTAGCTTACAATCATAATATGTCTATTTGTTAGGTGAGTCAATTATATAAAGAGGGTAAAGTGGATGATGGCCTTCTAAGTTTATCCCGTGGACCTGATAAGAAGGTGATATCTTATATGGGTATAGACATTAATGGATTCAGATTTCATGCCCAAGATCGTGATACTAGGTTGACAACTCAAAATAGTGGTGTTATCATTAAAGTGGAGACAAACAACAAGCCATTTTTCTACTATGGTGTTTTGGATAAATTTTTTGAACTGATCTACATGGGTGGAAGGCGGGTGCATATTTTCAAGTGTGAGTGGTGGGACATGCATAGTGAAGGAAGAGGTTTCAAGCGAGACAAATTCAGATTTGTTACTCTAAATGTGAAGCGTAAGCTGAAAACTAATGAACCATTTGTTCTAGCATATCAAGCAAAATAATGCTTTTATGTTCGTGACCTCTCTAGGAATAATTGGATTGTTGCCACTGAATCACCACCACGTGATGTTTACAACATGACACTCGGGGACGAAGGAGATGATGTTTGTAATGATCAACGTGCATTTCAAGATTGTGAGTCTAATTCAACACCAGTTTCATCGTTGTCATCAGATGCATTTGATGTTCACCATTGGAAGAGGCATGTTGTAGCCAAATCATTATCCATGAAAGCTGCAAAGAAGCAAGGATGTATAGATAAATATGGAAACCATATATGGGAATAAATCAATTATATGTGTTGTTTGAGTTGTTTGGAGTTCTTTTTCTAGAATTTTATAGATCTTGAACTTGATGGATTTTGTTTTTTCCTTTATTATCTAATGCAACATGTCTTACTATAACTAGAAAATGACTATGAATATTACCATTTACTACATAATTTATTTTTATCTTTATTGACTTGCATAACATCATTGTGTAATTTACTGAGAATCATGTAGGAAATTTGGTCAACATATCTAGTTTGCAAAACAAACTTGCAGATAGTTGTGTCAGGCAATTGTAGCAAGAAACAAAGAAGTAATTTATTACTTAAAGTAGAAAATATTTCAAATGAATGACAAGTGGAATTTTCTTATTTTGCAGTGTTGTCAAAGCTGGAAGGTTTGGGTACCAAACTCACGAACTAATAAATTTGCACTCTATTGATTTTTATACTTTTAGATTTATTGATTCTTGTTAGAGTATATAAGAAAGCAATTAAGACTTTATTTTTAAGTGTCTCTAACATTGCAGGAATTAAACCCTTACCTCAAAGAAATGAATTTCTGGACCAGGACAACAACCACTCTAGTACGTAATTTACTTTACAATATATATCATAGAATATTTATCAAATAGTCAGGCATTAGGTTACACCACTAGGACACCTAACTTTATAATTTTTATAATCCCTCTTTAGTACACTAGTATTTATTCTTTACATAAAAATGTACTTCTATACCTTTTTTATTTCGACAATAGCAGTTGACATTGGAATAAGCAAAAATCAGGAAGAGAAAATAAGAAAAGAAGACTGTGAAAGAAACATCACAATAGTAGGACTTAGGAGGGAATTAGAATTATGTTAAAGAAATAAGAATAAGAGCATGAAGAGATAGTGGAATCTGAAGATATGTTCTTATTTAAAGTGTAAATAATGTTGATTTCTTTTTAGGTCATTCCAGAAAAAGGGTCTCTACTGAAGAACTTGTTAGTACATGGAATAAGTTAGATCAAGCAGCCACACTTTCTCTAGAAGAAGAATGTAAGATTAAAGGTTTGCTATCTTGGCAATGTTATATCTTGAAAAATAGATCACCATCTTGTATCATTTCATTTTTTACTATATATTTGTAGATCTAAAAAAAACAAAATGCATTGTTGCACCTATGCTCCTACCGAGAAAATGAAAACCACAGTAAATGATGAATCAAATCCAAGTAAAGAAATGAACCCTTTGCGAAATGGTCGAACCAATGCATTTTATTATGAAAAATCAGCAAATAAAGATCCATATATATTGAAAAAACATCCAATATAAATGATGTTGTAACTTTGGTTCAGGCTTGGCTAACAAAGGCAACAAAAATACAACGATTATTCGATGCGGAAAAACTAGCAGGGTAGAACGATAAGCAGATGATGATAATGGTAATTTTGTGCATAAATTTAAATTTATAGATAATAAGAAAGTCTTATTGGAGTCATGATTAAATATATCTCTATGTTTTCATATATGGTTTATAGCTCTAGGGCCTGCGCTAAAGGGAGGAAAGTTCATCCAAGAGAAGCATGATGTGAATGTAAATGGTTTAGAGACAGATGATTTTATGTTGCAGCTTTTAGAGTATGGTGATTATTTGAAGCAAAAGTTGAATGAAGGTTGTAATTCATAATTTTTTTATAAACTCAAAAATAAATCTTACTCTTGATAAAAATGTGTTTACTTCTTTAGAAGGGATAAGTTCTGGTGGTCCACAAAAAGAACCATCTATTTTTTTTCAAGATCGAATAACTCAAGATATTGGTGGTACATGCACTTATACTTTCCTTTTAACTATACAAGTTCTCTTATCATGAATGATAATCCAACATCAATATGTAGATGAGTTTGTAGGGACACACATGACAAAAAGTCCAAGAAGAGGAGCACCAAGTAGTGAGAGCAATCAATTACATGACAAGCAACTAGAAATCTCTCATAATATACATGTTAGAAAGGATCATGGTAAAAAAAAATCTGAATTTTTGATACATATATATAAATAACACTAAATCACTTCTATGTAATGCAATGTTTTGGCGTTGTTTTCATGGAATATAATTACTTTCAGCAACAAAACAATTAATGTCCCTCAAGTTGAGTGTTTTGGCATAGGGAAAGAAAGGAGGGTAGCACCTAATAGCAAGAGCATTCATCTTCATGACAAGAAACAATCAACCTCTCATGATATACATGTCAGAAAGGATCATGGTACATTATGTTTCTGAATTTTTCATACATTTTCATAACCAACACTAAATGACTTGTATGTAATGTGATGTTTTCGCATGATTTTCATGACATACAGTTAATTCCAGCAAAAAAAAGTTCACTTCCCCTCAAGTTGAATGTTTTGGTGCTGCAAAAGAAATAAGGGGATCGTCATGTATTCAACGAAATCATCTATGAGACAATCAACAAGAAGCCTCTCATAGTATGTATGCTAGAAACGATCACGGTACAATTTATTTCTACATGTTCAATATATATTTTCATGTGTCTTATGTATAATTGTATTGATGAATTTCATATTAAATGATTGGTCTTCAACATGAAGAGACGATTATCACTATAAATATTGCCTGTGAACATTTTGCAGTGGGTGAAGATCTAATGGTCAGGTGGACAAACATTGGCATGAGGACTCAACATGAAAATGCCAACATATTTATAAAGCAGACTACAGAACCATTTACACATTTGTCCAGTAATAATCTAGGTTATATTTTGACATTGTAGATTTATTCTTAACTACTACATACTATCATATATTTACACTACAATATTTAAACTTTCTTTTCCTGGAAGGTAGTTAATTTCAATGACAACACATTCAACCCCCATCAAGATGAGAGTTTTAGTACTATAAAAGAAAGAATAGACGTATCAAATTGTGAAAATGTCATTCAACATGAAAGACAACATGTGGCTTCTCCTGATATGCATGCTAGAAAGGATCAAAATGAATGTATAACTATTAACTAAATTTTATATACGTGTATTTTCTTATCTTATACATATGTATGTGGTGTTCATATCCTTTTCTACCATAGTTTGTCAAAATGAAGAGGGAATCATCAGATATGTTGAAACTAAAGGTTTTACAGAGGATGATGTCAACATAAGGAGGAAAAGCAGTGGCAGGAGGGTGTTGAAGCCTCATATTGTTACCAATCACACTCAACAAGATGTGGCAAATGAGAGTTCTGGTGAGTAATTGTTGTATTTTATATTATTATTTCTTATATACAAACCAAACTCTCAACAAATTATTTTCTTTCTTAGAACGACCAAAGAGACAAAGGGTTCGAGGAAAAGCTAAAAATCTCAACATAAGGACCTATAGAAATGGGGGTAAAATCAAAGTACCATTCAATTCTCATGGTAAAACAATGGGTAGGATTGAATCTCGACTCCTTGCTAGTCGAATCAGAACAATTGTCTGCAATTCCTTAAATGCACCTCTTATTCATTCAAGGTGGAGCCGCATGCCTGAAGAAAAAAAAGAGAAAATGTTGGAATTGATTAAGGTTTTCTTTGGTTTTCAATAATTGTATTTTTTGTATAAAAATTCTTTTTCTTACATTTATTATATTTTTTAGGATGATTTCATTATTCATGATGACTAGTTATTACTTGAGGAAAATGATTTAAGAACACGCTCAATGTATCAGTCACTGGGAATGGCATGGCATGATTTTAAGAAGGAACTATATGAACTTTATCTATCTTATGCCATTGATGAAGAAGCAATCAGAAATTGTCCTTCTGATCTAACAAAATATGATTGGGAGTTTCTTATAAAGAAGTATTGGAAAAGTGATTACTTAAAGGTATATATCTCTTATACACTCTAAATATATTGTGGCTCCCAAGTTATTTAACCAACTTTATGTTCTCATATAAGGCTGCTAGTGCTCAAAACAAGATTAGTCATTCAAAGCAATATATGCTTCACTGCACTAGAAGGACTCAATTTAGCATTATAGAACATGAATATGTGAGAAAGATGACATATTATTTGAACCTGAGATACTTTAAGGTTATATATTTATCTATATTCTACATTTTTAATGAATTGCAGACTAACAATAAGAATGGAGTTGCCCCTAGTCGACTGAGAATGTTTGAAATGACACAGCCACGAAAAGATAAGAAGGTGGTAGATGTTGCTGCTGAAGAGAAACTAGTAATTATATGATATCTTAGATTACATACCATGACTTTTAGAATGATTTTTTAAACAAATTCAATTATTGTTAAGGCACAAATTAGAGAGTTGGAGTTACAACGTCAAGAAGGAACAATTGACATAAGTGATGATGAAATCTGCTCAAGGGTGTTAGGTCATGAAATATCAAGAAATATTCACATGCAACAAAGTTTAATAGCAGGCCATTATTATTCTAGACTTGATGAAATAAACAAATATAAAGAGCAATTAGATGCTTCATAAGCAAGAGCTATACATGCAGAAAAAGTAGCAGTTGATGCACAAGCTAGAGCCGAACAAATAGAAAAAGTAGCAGATGATCTACGAGCTAGAGTTGATAATGTTACTGAAAAAGTCGAGAGTGTTCATGCATATATCAGAAAGATATTCTCTCTTCTACAATCTAGAAGGGATGGGGATCGTAGACAACTTGACAAATTTTCCAATGAGGTATTAGATTATTACATTTATATCTTCAAACCCTATAATTACTAGTGATAAACTGGTGTTGAAGTCAGAAACTTTTACTAAAGGATTTGGAGATTCCATGACTGCACGAGGCACATATCTAGAAAGAAAGAATTTTTCCATCTCTTTGCAAACATTAACCCTCAAGACAATCAAGATTTTTTATATATAGCTTAGTAGTTCATAGAAAAGAAGAATCTATTTTCATTTTATATTCGTGTGATCAAATCTTTTTTATTTATGGATACAAAAACATTCTATCAATTAGTTATTTATTAGCAAAATGTTATACACTGTGTTGAAAATTTTGTATATGTTGTTTCTGGATGGTTTCTTCCTTATAGTAGTAGATGTGTCTTTCTCAAATAAAGCATATTTCATAGACACATCCTCAACAGTTATGGAATCATTAGAACTCTCTTCTTATGAAGAGCTAGTATCAACCTTCTTCTTGGTTGTAGGAGCATGTTTCTTGCTGGAGCAAGATGTTTAGCATGTGGCTCTTCATTAGAGAAGGAATAATTAGAGATCTCCTATTTGGAAGAGCTTGTATCAACCTTCTTATTAGGGGTTTCATCCTTTTTTTGTACTGCTACCCTCTTAGGATGAGCCCGTCTCAGCCTCCTTTTGGGCTTGAGCAGTTTTGTTGGCTACAGATGTAGGTTCATCATCTGAGTAATATTCCAAGTCACTTTCCTCAAATTAACACAAAGTGATTTATTTTGTATTAGTGCATTATGTTCCATCTCCTATTACATTGATCTAATAGTAGTAAACACATAAGGAATGCTTGAGGAAGGAATCATCACACGTATAAGGTTTGTATTTTCAGTGTCATACATCTGTTATTCTTGTATTACGATTAACCACTTGGTATTTAATTGAGTATGTAATGATAAATTTTGTGAATTTATCTAGGATAGTGAGGTGGAGGGAATGGACGACTCAAATGAGGAAATGCAGATCAAAATTGAAAAACCCAAGTTGCTCGTTATTTCTAAATGGTATGTTTGTTACACAATTAAATATGTGAAGGAGTATTACTTGTAACTTCAAGTAAAATCCTTCCTTTCTCTCCAATTAACTTTATTGTTACTTAATTCTAGAATAATTCTATGCGCATAAACAATATTAGGTGAAGGATCTCACATAATCTATGACCCTATCGGTACCAACTCCAGGAATCATGAAACATGTTAGTTGAATTCTGCTTCTTGTGCTTTTGATAGAATGCCCAAGACTTGAGTGGAAACTAGTAGCCGTTCTTACTAGTGCATGTTTGTTTTCTAATCATCAGAAATATGAGAATCACAATTTCCCTCTTCCACTTCCACGTTATCAGAAAATTTGGCCTTTCTCACACTAGCTCTTTAAGTAATCTCTTCAATTACAAATGTAAGCCCATGTATCACTACTTAATGTTGCACATTTTTCAATCACTTATATGTTGTTTCCCATGTGAATTTAGGTTGAAGTTACATACAAATCATAGGGGGATACTTCATCAATGTGTCCCATGCGTGCAGAAGTGAAGTTATATGGATCAAAGGAAATATAATTCAAGACACAACATGGCATTAAACACTGGTGAGTAAGGTCAGTTAACTAAAAAACCTGATATCTCGTTTGGTACTAACAAGTGAGATAAATTAAGTATTTCTTAGTTAGATCAATATGCATTGTAAACTTGAAAGTGGGACTGGAATTAAAAAAAAACCTAATGGTTTCCGTTTGATTTTTGAAATGTTATCATAGCCGAAATTAGTCCCTTTTTCAATCAACAAAGGGACTTTATGCCATGTTAGTGACCACACATAATAACATTACATCTTTCCTACGTATTGCACCCCTACATTGGCCAAATTTGGAGAGCCTTGGCAAGGTATATGCCTACCTTTACAGCTTTTATTTTGTAAGATCTAGCCAATCTTGCAACATAAGAACCTCAATCTTTCTTCCATTGAACCCGATGCCTATGAAGGGTGTTTCCCTCCTCAATGCTACACCATGGTTCCTCCCAACACAATAAGGTTCCCATGGTCCAAGTTGTTCTGAAGGAATGGAGCTTTTCTTTCCCCTGTTAGTGAGGTGTATCAAACACATATTTAAGTATAGATAATTGAAAAATCTTGGTTCCCTCCATATTTAACCTCCCACCATACTAATAAAAGGTTTGAAACCACCTCATCATAAGATAGACACATCCAAATAGGTCAGACATACATCATTGTCTTTTGACATGTCTTTCAAAAATAATATAAATGCTCAAAACGCCTGCTCCATTTTTCTGTACAAATTGCATGAATGTATTCCTCACAGAGAGTGCATCCACACTGTTTGTAGCACTACTTATCAAAATTGTTGTTAACTCTATTTCAGGCACCATCTGTAGTGGATATGGTCTATCCCAAGAAGGATCGGTGTTGTGGACTATAGGTTGTCAGTACCTACATATTGTGAAGATGGTGGGTTGACCTTGACTTGTGTACACCCTACCCATTCTAATTTTTATCCCCTTTAGATCTAGTGCAAATTCAAGAGGATTAGTAAATCTAGCCTTTCTCTCACTAGCTCTTCAACTAATTTCTTCAATTACAAATGTAATATCTTGTATCATTGCTTAATGTTGTGCATTTCTGAATCACATATATGTTGTTTCCCATGTCATTAAAAAACAATTTAGGGTGAAGTTACATATAGATTCTAAGGAGATACTTCAGCCCGGTGGCCCATGCACCCAAAATTGAAGTTACATGTGGATCAAAGGAGAGATAATTCAAGACCCATGGTGATATTAATGATTGGGGGTTAAGGTCAGCTGACTAAAATTTACTTTAGCCTGATATCTTGTTTGGTACTAACAATTGAGATCAATAAAGTATTGCTTGGTTATATTAGTATGCATTAAAAATTTGGAAGTAGGACTGGAAATTTAAAATTCACTTAGTGGTTTCCATTTGATTTGTAAAATGTTATACTATAGGCGAAGTAAGGCATTTTTTCAATAAAAAAGGGACTTTATGCCATATTAGTGGTCATACATAACAATTTTGCATTTTTCCTATAGACAAGACCCCTACATTGGCTAAACATGGAGAGTCTTGGCAAGCAAGTTGCCTAGACAATCTTGCAACATAACAACCTCAATTTTTTTTGTTTAACTTATATGTACTACAATTTTTATTTTCTCTCTTCATTAGCAGTCTTCTATTTGGCTTGGATATGGCATCATTTCAAACCCTGCGTTGGCTTGAATATGGTGTCATTTCACTCCTTTACCAAAGTTGCAACATCATGGAAATTGGTTTCCCCGTACAAGATTCAACTACACATCTCAAATTTTCTCAAAAGAAGTTGCTCTGCAACTTAGTCTTCTATGTTTTAGGTATGAGATTCAGGTTAGATATAATATCTAGCTACACTCAGTTCTTCTAAATTTCATAAGTCTTCCATAGTGTCTCCATCTTTAGATCCAACAAGTACCATCTTTAGACCCAACAAGTACCAATTGATAATCATTGTTGTGGTTTTGGTAATCTGTTAGACATCATGTTGCCTAAAGCGCACAGACGGGTGCCATGGTAGAGACTACTAGCATTTCTCGTCATCTTCATCGCATTATGGATTGGAGGAGCTCATAGATGTACAACTTGGTTCTCAACACATAGATGACAATATGCATTGTCGTCGTTGTCGTCTATGTTGAGTTTGGATATATTAGGCCATCGAAGACTACTTCCAATGTAAGTTACTTTTCATTTTGATCTTATTTACTTGGTCAACTTAGTTTCAACACAATTTTTTTTATAATGAACAAACAGATATATCAATCTTCAATAACTTAATATGTTGTAGATCTTCAAGTTTAAGTTAGGAATTGAGCAACCATATATGGGTGCTTTGACGCACTGATAGATTTTTCTACTAATGATTAATAAATAAGAACTTGCGTTAAAAGAGCCATATTCCTTATTGAAAACATGGAACATTTGGCATACCTCTTGTTACAAAATTAGGTAAATGTTCTTAGCCAAAAAACACAAAAGAGAATATAAATATGAGACTATATAGATGTGAAGTTGTTTAGTAAAATTTGGTGAACATTCTTAGTCAACAAACAAAAAAGAATATATTAATATGAGTCTAGATAGATGTGAAGTTTCTTTAGGAATGAGTGGGTCAGATGGTCTATGATCAATAATCATGTGGAAGTTTCATGAGGTTGATCATCTCCTCTTAAAGAAGATTCTCCAGTCACTCATATCTTTATCACTCAAATCTCTATCTGCCATCAATTTTATAACTGGCCAGTTTTTTTTACAAAGTTGAGGTGTTTCATGGTCATGTCTTGGTTCGATTATTTGTTTATAGTGTCAATGTATGTGCTGATCTTTTCTCTTTTAATTGATTTTCTATTGAAGTGGGGAATCACTTGACTTATTTGAGGATGCTCTTCCCTCATAGTACCATTTCACATGGCAAGCTCCCTATGTTGTTTCTTATTTTAGAGGTCAATCCATTCATCTATTACTTTCAAACGATTTCTATCAATGCAACTGCCTTATTTAATTGTTCATAAAATATGTTTGACAGTAGTTTCTTTCACGGTTATTGATTCATTTAGTGTTCATTCTATCTTTTATTACTGTAAAACCACCTTAATTTTCTATGGTTTAAAAAATGAACATGAAGGCAACTGAAACCTATGTAGTGTCTTTTGTTGTACCTTATATTTAACTCAGTTCACATGCTTTTGACCTTTTGAAGGCTTCTCAATGTTGTTCATATCACTATCATTGGTGTGCTCATTAGCTAATGAGTGGAGTTATTTGTAGAGTCCAGGAGTTTGTCGCAAAGAAACATTAACTAATCTTCTCATGGAAGTAAAATGGTCTGCTAGAAGCAGTACAGGTGAAGCCTCACGGATGGAAGAAGGCACCACATGGCTTACCAATGCATACGTACAAAAGGCTTTTGCAAGAAAGCAATGAATTAGTGAAGCTCACATACTTAATGCATAACATCACAGATCAAGCAGAAGCTAGAAGTATCATCATACAAATTTGGAATGACGAGCATGTCATATAACTCTCTGTTTGTGTTGTAAACAAACCATTTGTAATTTATTCATAGATTTTTTTATGTTAAAGTTGTATTAGATAGATGAATGCGAGATGCCGAGATGTAAGAACAAGCTACTTGATTATAATAATTTTTTATCAAAACATGCTCTGTGTTAAATCTTATTCAAACTAAGATGTGCTTGCATTATTGATTGATGATGCTGCATCAAAATTATGATATTTAATGTACCTAATACATTGCTGGAAAAACTATACTAGAATGCACAACAAAAAGGGTATACTTCATGATAAACTAGTGTGTCGGTTATGCTACGTACCAGAATCAAAGCAATGTCGGGTCATATGTCATCTACCGCCGTTGAATATGTTCTCTACTAGCACTATTATGATGTCGCATTTGTTGATCTTACGGCATCCTGAAAATTTTCGCAGGTCTTTTATGGCATGCTTTTAAATGACATGTGCACGGAATCAAAAAAAAATGCTGGAAATGAGCAGACCCGGCATAATCTTACCTTCAAACTGACACTTTCAGTTGTCAGATAAAATAGTATTTCTTATTATGTATACCTTGGTCTGAGGACTTAGAGGTATTAGTTACCTAATAAATGGTAACAGTGTTCAATGATGAACTAAGGGTTTGAATACCCAGATCCAGTAATCATGATAATGATGATGTGAAGGGATGAGAATTCTTAGTAATGTGATAAGGGACTGAGATCCCAAGTATCATGTGTTTCAAAGATTTGAAAATACTTGATAAATGTATTATACCTTTCTTTGTAGCATTTATCATAATAATTCATGTTTGAAACTTGACTGACGCTAAAAGATACTTAATTAATCAAGTGGAATCTTAATTAATCAAGTGGAATCTTATTATGTAGGCCCTGACCATAGATCCATCATCGTTAGTAGCTGGTGATGGTGAAACATGTTTTCCTACGGGATCTCCTAATGAACACTTATTTTTGAATATGTGGGGGTGATGGGCGCGAATACCTTATGCTCTAATGGAGGAATTGACGTGAGATAAACGCGAGATCTCTCAATCCTTCATTATAAGGGTCGGGATGGATATATCACGAATCTCCCAATGATGATGAATACCAGATGATGTGGAGATAAACATAAAATCTCTTGATTCTGAAGAGAGTGTAGCTGCCCCTGCAACTCTATAGTGAAGTTGCTAGTATACCCTGGAAAGCTATTTAGCAAAGATATAAGATGTCCTGCATGTGTCTTGCACTGACCGAGATAAGGGAGGTCATAGCATCCGGCTCTATTAGATGACCTTGTATGGCACCGGCTTTGGGTTTCACAACCGAAGGTTGGAGTATGAGCGGTATACCTCATCTCCTTAGGTCATAAGTGTGATTGTAAAATGTAATCAACCGAGTAGCATATCTGCTTAAGGATCAAATATGGAAAACATTGATTGATGCGTACTTCAGTTATACATCTTAGTTGATAGATGTTATTTATGCTCTTTACATTCCTTGCAAAGCAAATAGATGATTTATAACTCTACCATGGGTAGATGCAATGTTCTCCTTAAGAAAGAAGATTACTTCATTCTGTTCATACAGTGATTTATCCTGCCTATTAATATAAAAAGAACCTCTACTCAGTTTATAAATGCTTAATCTATGATAATAATATGGTCGGTGGAGAGGTATATCTCTCACTGGGACAATTGTCTCACCCCGTGGGATCCGCATTTTTTTAGGTGGACGTGCACGAGGCAGTGGAGACCTTGTTGCAGAAGAGAAACAACAGTAGAGGCAGTAGTGACAACTCAGGTTGAGTGTACTATCTGTCGTGTCTTGTAGATAGAAGTTCTATGTGTCGTCTCTGTACTCTCAGGTCCTTGGATTTAGTACGTGTTTGTTTTATGATCAATATGAGGTTTTGGCTAGTATGCCTTAAGGTTTTATGTTGCTTCAATATATGTTTTGACAAAGCAACTGTTATATGTTATCCTCGAGAAGAGATAGTACAGTGTATGTACAATGTGAACAATGATGTATATAATGTTTTTGTTCTTCCTTAAAGAGTTTTCCTAGAAATGGATCTCTTTGTAAAATGGTTTTAATTTTTAGTGATTTTTTTTTGTTAATCTGCTATTAATGGTAATTCTGCTTAATTGTAACGATTTGTTTGTCAGTTTGATGATGATCATCACAAGTTTTGGTACCAGAGCTTAAGGTTCGCTGAGTCTATAGAGACATAGGACTAAGGTGTTGAGTCTATGTTAGTGTCCTCCAGTATACCCTACAGTGACTTCGGCTTATGCAGGAGAAAGGGTAAAGTTTATAAATGACTGGAGAACATGAGGGATACATTGCTGAGGGCAATGATGTTGCACCAGGAAAGGGTGCAAGGGATCAGGCAAGAGAAGAACGAGTGCCTGAGAATTCCCATCTTAACCCAATCAGGATAGAGAATCTTATTTCATGTTCTTGTTGGGCAAGTTAGGACAATAGTGATACATATAGCAGACTGGATACTAGCATTACAACCTAGGTTACCAGTCCTCAATACAGAAACTTTGGGCTTTGAAAGGGTTCCTGAATGACATAGTCATGATGGAACAGTGGAAAATGTGGGAAAGATTGACATGTGGTGAGAAAATAGACTCTGTCATAAGTTTAGATAGATAGTATATCTGTGATGGCAGTGGCCAAGAAGGGGAAATAAGCTGAGAATTAAGGAAATGTCACTACAATTCTAGAGACATTTGCCTAGTTATTCTAAAAAGCCAAAGTTTTTAGTGCCATCAGTGCAATAAATGTCTAGTGTACCAGGCCAGTAAGACATGTTATAGATGTGTACATCGGTAATAAGACTGATAAGACCATGGTACAAGGATAAGACATGTTATAGATGTGTACATGTTGAGCACACTAAACCTTTTCTTTGAAAAGAAGGAAGGAAATGACTCAACAACTGAGGCAGACTGGGCAGAGCTTATGAAAGTTACAACCCAATAGTATAAAAAGGCAAAAGCAACAACATGAAACAACTATACTCTATGTGTTGAGTCAACCTAGAGCGGTAGATGACCGCAAGGGGTAACAATCAGATATAGCTTTTTCATTTTGATATGCCTTATCTTGATGTTATCTGATAATCATAAAAAGGATTGTTGTTATGGGCCTCCCTATTGATTGCCCTATGGGAACATAGGGAAGAAATGATGAGAACTAGAATTTATATTCTGTTCAGTATTCTTTTAAATGCTTTATAATTGCCCTTATATGTGTGAAAGAGGATGAGATATAGAAGTGATTCCTGGATAAAATCCAGGAATGTTAAATCATGTGTTGGTGATGATACGAAAAGTAAGGAATATGATAGTACACAAAGTGGATACTACCTAATCTCAGTACTTGTATACCCTGGCCAGGTATATAATTATTGGAGGTAGGGTAAGTATGTAACTCTTAGATTGTTATCTTTCTAATTACTCTAATCAAGTAGTCATTCTGAGACAATCTAGTGAGTATAATGAAACTATAAATATGGCATGGATATTTTTATCACATTCTAAGCACAATAAATGGAATCTGAAATGATTTCAGATCAATATGTGTGCATGAAGAATTAAAAGAATATAATGCTCATGATAAGAGAATGAAAACAAGGGAGATGATCCCTATCTAATAAAGCATGTGTGAATAGTAAAGATCTTTTCCCATGATGTGGAGATGGGAAATGTGATAAAATCACAAAATGCTCATGAATAGTTGAAAGTTCATGCAATAATTAGAGGAGATGATAATCTCTTCTATTTGATAAATTACCCTAGGTGATAAAAGGAATATGCTCCTTTGTGGTCTTTTCCTTCAGGGACATGGCAATCAAGTGGGTCTTATGAAACTTGATGTGCATTAGTTATAAATGTTCAATTGATGGATACTTAGAAAAGTATCAGTTTGTATTAGACTTTGGTTTCAAGATAAAGATATATGTGTAACAAGTAATGTCCCAAGATGAAAGAAAGACCCTTTTATATGTGTGTCTTTGGTAATAACAACAAAGAGATGGAAATGATAAGGATGTGATGTGTTTTCAACACATGTGACGGATACCAAGGTAAGGAGTTCTGGTATCTAAGAAATATGAGGTGGTATGGGAAAGTAAAAACATAACTCCCAATCATATGATTTATGTTGGTTACCTGGAATGGCCAACTGTGAAATCAGTCTAGTTACATAAAATAGTATGTAAATCATATGTTAGGGGTTTATGCTATGCATAAATATAACATCAATAAAGATGTACTAATTGAAGGAACAATTGTAGAATCATTGTGGGAAAAGCTTATTAAGCTAAAAAAAATTCCTTAGAATACCCCTATCTAGATCTGTTAAGGCAACTTATATATAACATCTAGAGATACCTCTAAGATAAGTTCTTAATTGATAAGTAACCTCCCCTTATGACAAGAGAATGTAAAACTAATGAGATAGTTGGTACAAGTCGTAAGAAAGTTTAGTGTTGTGTCAGTAGATTAGATGTCACAACAGATGTATGATAAGACTTGTAGTCCCAAGTGGGTGACAGAACGTAACTCTGGTCTTTCCTTGGAAGTGAAATGCTAAACTGAATGAGGAGTATGGAAGACTCCCCAAAATCAAGAATCTTGTCACATAAAGTTGTAAGTTAAGAAAGGTGAAAAATCTGTGAGGTTTGACACCTGAGTTAAATAAGGTATGTATAATGTTTCTCTAACTAAGAAAAGTGTTACCTGACACATAATTGACTCTACCATCAATAATGAAAAAGGTAGTGGAGTATGTGCTCTATGTTGCACATTCTATGATAACCCTGTATGGAATAACTTTGTGTTGATTAAAGTTCTATGGTATCTCCATGAAATTAAGATGTTATGTGGAGACTTGATGATATGATGAATGAATAATATCTATCGCCCTTTACCTGGGATTTCGGGGACGAAATCCTTGTTAGGGGTTAATAACTTGTAACGACCCTAACCTGGGTTATGAGGTAACCCTACTTGTTTCGGCTAATTAAGTTGCTTATAACTCTAATATAATCCTCTAAGGAGTTTTGTTATCATGTGAAACACTTATGTTTCAAGTTTGGTCCTGATTGAATGTTGTTTGAGCAATGTTCCTTTGTTTTAGACTGAAGTATAATTTACCCAAGTTGAGGGGTTATATTGCAATATGTCACGTGTTGAACGTGCCTTATATGTTTTAGCATCATAAGAGAGAGAATGATGCAAGGTGGTGGCTTGTGGAAAGCCTAAATTCCAAGTTTGATCTCGTTTGAAAAATGCTGATACCTTGTGCACCAATTTTGGTACAAATTGTAATTTACCAAAAATGTAAGGTTAATATGCAAATTACCACCTATAGAGTGTCCCTACTCCCTCCTAGAGTCATGTAGAGGAGATAGAAAGAAGGATACACCATATTTGAATCAATTATGAGTGATGGTAATCTTGGTGATGAAATGACCAAGAAAAGGGTTGAATATGAAACCTTAACTTGAGTTGTATTAAGTTGAAAAGCTTATATATGAGTGCCTATAGGCCAAGGAGCCATAGGACAAGCCTCATATCATTTTTTGGACTCTTGTAAAAGGCCATATCGTGCAAAGCACCTCGAGGAGGTGAGGTGTGTCGGGTTACAACTTCCTTAGTAAAGTTGTATCAAGTTATGAATAAAGTGATGATTTAATTGATATATCTTATTCAAAGGTATATGTAATGGACGAATTTGCATCCCTAGATTATCCTCAACTATTTTTCATGTCAATATCAATGTTTATGCATGCATGTAAATGTGTCATCCATGCATGGACACGTGGCACCTAGTAGATCAAATTGATGACACCTCATTTTGACAATCCTTCATGAACAACAAGTATATATACCCCTAGTTTCACCCCTTAGTGCCATTTTTCGACCCTTACCACCCTCCTTTCCTAATGTATCATGCATAGAGATCTTGTATCGTTCAGGAGTGATGTGGTATCGTTCATGGGCCTTGGGTATCGCCCATAGCAAGATCATATCTCCCAAGTAGGGTGATATCGGCCAAGAAGGGTGATATTGGCCATAGTGAAGTGTTTCTGGCCCCAAGTGAGGGGGATATCGGCCAAAAGTGGTGGAATATCGTTCAAGGGTTGTGAGGTATCATGAAAAGGTACTAGAGCAAGATGGAGCTCAAATATTAACCCTAAGGTGAGGCCATGATCATCTTCAACTTTGGATTGAAGCATGATTTTAGGGTTTTGATCTTCCTTTCTTTTCTTCTTCACCAATTGCTTATCCATGGTGATTCCTTGTATATGAAGGAGTTGTGAACGAGCCTTTGAATTTTATAAGTCATATTCAACCTTAGGAACATGGATCTTTGGAGCTTGGAGCTTTGAAGTTGTTCTTAAGGTGGATTATATAACTTGAACTCAACCATGTTATTATTCATCACCTAAATTGCTATACTTAGTGAATTACTTTTAATTCTGAAATTTACTGAAATCGTTTATGAAATTATGAGTTCTAGTAGTTTCTTAGACCTGTTGCCATGATCTATAACTGTTAGAATGGAGGTCAAGAACTTGAAGGAGATGGTGTCACTTTGTAAAAGTGATATCGGGTTCAAGTAGATACACAAGTAGCCCTAACCCAAAATGGGTATGACTTGCATGATATGCTTGCACAAGATGCTTGCATGATATGCTTGCATGATAGGAAGTCAAGTATAGACTCCATGCACAATAAAAGGTTAAATGAATACTTATAAGTTGATATGAAACCCTAATTTGGGTAACCCGATATGAGTAAAGAATAGAAAGTGCTATTGCATGATATGATCATATAATATATCATCAGTACTTGGTATCATGAGGCACACACATCTAGTGCACGATATGAACATTTAAGTAAACCCTATTACACGATACGGTAGCCCAATACATAAGCCTAGATGATGTCTACCCTGACATGGTGATGAGTTGATACCTCTTAAACACCATGGGCGATACATATATGTACCATGTGTCCATCACCACCAACCCTAACACGACATGGGTGTTGCAACCCAACATTGGATGGTGTAGCCGACATGGCTTAGTGCCCTTCACTCCTATCGACTTGTATATTGGGTTGAGCCCGATATGTCAAAATGCTAACCTGTCACGACCAACTCTAGATGGTGAGCCACCTGATATGGTGATTGAATACACCTCTATCCCAACATGGTGATGGCTTAATACCTCATGCATGACATGGGTAACACATAAAACCACCTCTAGCCCGATATGAATGGTGTTCATATACTTCTAGCCCAATATGGAGAGTGCTCATACACCTCCAACCTGATATGGTGAACATATGCACACCTCCAACCCGAGACATCTTGTAAAGGTGAGGGAAAGACACTCTTAGGAGCGATGAGTGTAACACCAAGTAATGGTGTGGCTAATACCTTGATATGTGAAACACCTAGAGTGGTTGATAATGGACAACCTTATATCAACAATGCCTTAACTTGAGATGAGTCCATATCAATTGGTGATGGTTGGATAAATCAAATGTGTGACTTATGACCAATACATTACATGATAAATGTGATGAGTTAGTGCATAAAGTATTAGAATGGGAAATACCCTAACACAAGATAAGTTGATGAACTTCAGTAAGTTAAAAGTGATGAGGGAAGTGATGCATCAAGACATGATAGATATCACATCCAGCACCTCAAGGTTGATATACCTTGATGCACCATAAGTCCAATATACTTGGATGAGTAACACATGAAGTGTGTCATATCAATTGTTACATTGAGATGTAATGAGTTTAATGCACTTTGATAAGTGTAGGCTAATAGACCTTGAGAAAGGTTTAAGCCAAGTTAATAAAGTATGATGTAATCATACTCTGGTAAGGATGAGATAGGAACTCATACCTTATGTTGATGATTCATTTAATGATAAATGATGATAATAAATAAGTATGATTGAATAATTATGATATCACTGTATGCTCCTAGATGTGTGGAGCATTGAATTAGGGTTTGGATTAATAATATGAACATGAAACCCTATTCGGCTATAAAGGGAAACCCTAACCCTAATAATGGGAAGGTTGTAATTCTCTTATTGCATAAGCCTTGTAAGGCATGTTAAATACTTGTATAAAAAGTATTATGATGAATGTCCATGTGAGCCATGTGATAATTTGTTGCCTAGTGAGAGGTGACAAGATACTTAATGGGCCTTGTGAGCCATGTGAATAAGTTGTTGCCTAGTGAGAAGTGACAAGATGTGTAATTGCCTTGTGAGCCATTTGATAACTTGTTGCCTAGTGAGAGGTGACAAGATACTTAATGGGCCTTGTGAGCCATGTGAGAAGCTTGAATAACAAGTATCATGTATACCTTGGTCTAAGGACCTAGAGGTATTAGTTACCTGATAAGTGGTAACGGTGTTCAGTGATGAACTAAGGGTTTGAATACCCAGATCTAGTAATCATGATAATGATGATGTGAAGGGATGAGAATTACCAGTAATGTGATAAGGGACTGAGATCCCAAGTATCATGCGTTTTAAATATTTGAAAATACTTGATAGATGTATTATACCTTTCTTTGTAGCATTTGACATAATAATTCATGTTTGAAACTTGACTGATGCTAAAAGATACGGTAATGCACTTAATTAATCAAGTAGAATCTTATCATGTATTGCCCTGGCCATAGATCCATCATCGTCAGTAGCTGGTGATGCTGAAATAGGTTTTCCTACGGGATCTCCTGATGAACACATATTTTTGAATATGTGGGGGTGATGGACGTGAATACCTTACGCCCTAATGGAGGAATTGACGTGAGATAAACACGAGATATCTCAATCCTTCATTATAAAGGCCAGGATGGATGTATCACAAATCTCCTGATGGTGATGAATGCTGGATGATGTGGAGATAAACATAAAATCTCTTGATTCCGAAGAGAGTGTAGCTGCCCCTGCAACTCTATAGCAAAGTTGCCAGTATACCCTAGAAAGCTATTTAGTAGTGACATAAGATGTCTTGCATGTGGTCTCACACTGTCCGAGACAAGGGAGGTCATAGCAAACGGCTTTGTTAGATGACCTTGTATGGCACCGGCTTTGGGTTTTGCAACCGAAGATTGGAGTATGAGCGGTATACCTCATCTCCTCAGGGCATAAGTGTGATTGTAAAATGTAATCATCCGAGTACCATATTTGCTTAAGGATCAAATATGGAAAACATTGATTGATGCATACTTTAGTTATACATCTTAGTTGATAGATGTTGTTTATGCTCTTTACATTCCTTGCAAAGCAGATAGATGATTTATAACTATACCATGGGTAGATGAAATGTTCTCCTTAAGAAAGGAGATTACTTCATTTTGTTCATACAGTGATTTATCCTGCCTGTTAACATAAAAAGAACCTCTGCTCAGTTTATAAATGCTTAATCTATGATAATAATATGGTCGGCAGAGAGTTATATCTCTCGCTGGTATAATTGTCTCACCCCGTGGGATCCACTTTTTTTAGGTGGACGTGCATGAGGTGGTGGAGACCTTGCTGCAGAGGAGAACCAATAGTTGAGGCAACAGTGATAACTCAGGTTGAGTGTACTATCTGTCATGTCTTGTAGATAGAAGTCCTATGTGTCATCTCTGTACTCTCAGGTCCTTGGATTTAGTATGTGTCTGTTTTATGATCAATATGAGGTTTTGTCTAGTATGCCTCGAGGTTTTATGTTGCTTCAGTATATGTTTTGACAAAGCAACTGTTATATGTTATCCTCGAGAAGAGATGGTACAGTGTATGTACAATGTGACCAATGATGTATATAATGTTTTGGTTCTTCCTTAAAGAGTTTTCCTAGAAATGGATCTCTTTGTAAAATAGTTTTAATTTTTAGTGATTTTTTTTGTTAATCCGCTATTAATGGTAATTCCGTTTAATTGTAATGATTTGTTTGTTAGTTTGATGACAGTCATCACATCAGGCGTCTCCAGATGACATCAGTACATAGGAGCTAGATGTAGAGGGAGGTGGGCGAGGATGTCATGGGCGAGGATGACGTGCTTAGTTTTTTATATATTGTACCGTGTTGTATGTATGCCTTTGTGAAGACATGTATTGTATGTGGATCTATCATATTATGATATCATATTGGTTCATTTTGGATCTATCATATTGTTCTGGTGTGCGTTGTGTATTATTTTCTCATCATGTTGGTTCATGTTTTAACCTTGTTTTTAATTGCTATCTCATTTTTTTTGGATTAAATTCTTATTATATAATCAATTAGGAACCAACTGATGTTGGTTGCAATTCCACCTATATATTCTATATGCATGTTACGAGCTATTGAAATTGATAAATTTATAATAATTGGGTATATTATAGACATCCAAATACAAGTGAACGAATTGTAAATGTACAAATATAATCAATATTGTTAATATACATATCAATAACCATAAAAAAATATCAGTGAGTGCAAAAATATTAAAAAAAAATACAATGCATACTGCATGGGGATGCATTGCTACAATACATCCTGCATGGAGACGCATTTCTGCAAAGCTCCTGCATGGGGACACATTGGGGCAATGCGTCCCCGGTAGAGACTCATCGGTGCAATGCGTCCCAGAAGCGGACACATTGGCCCCAAAAGAGGGAAATGTGTCTCCAACCGGGACACATTGCCCTCCTGTGGGACCAATGCATCCACTGTCGGGACGGATTGCCTCCCGGGAGGGCAATGCGTCCCAGCAGGGGACGCATAGCTCTGGAAATGTGCCATTTTGGGCAATAAATTCAAAAATGTGCCATTTAGGGAATACAATATGGTAAATGTGCTATTTCAATTTTTTTGGCCTTAGTTTTATTATAGTTAATATGTTTTTATAAAATGGTATAAGCCCTGATTCACTCTCTTGAAGATTAGGTCGGGAAGACCTCCCCGTGCTACCACCGACTCAGGGGAGAGGTTTCAGTCACATGTGATAGTTCGCTTGATCCTCTTGGCGTCTTCCTCGTCCGGCTAGCACAATCTTGCCAGGAGGGTGTCCTACGCTGGATCTATCATGTTTTGTGCCACACAACGTTGATGTCTGGAGTGTGAAGATATTTCTAGTTGTAACTTGGTCTCAAATTTGCCTCAGTTTGATCTTGCTGCTTTGTTTTATGGATTTTTTGAGGAGATAACCCACTTTCAGGACATCTTTCGAGTTCAATCTTTCTATCACTACCTCATGCTTAAGTTGAAGGAACTTCTCATGAAATGTTGTTTCAGTCAACATCTACAAAGAGGAACCAAAGCTGAAGCTACTTACTCTCATTCCGAAATGAACTGCGGTGAAAGTGTTTGTTCTTTAAAAATATGTTTTAATATTATATGTGTAAAAGGAATGATAAATAAGTGAAATTATGGCTTTTAAAATGTTACCAATTTGTGGGTAATATTTTTTAAATATTAAAGATTATTTTTAATGCTAGATGCCTTGATTAAGATGATGAAAAATAGTTATATTTTACAAAAAAATAGTATAAATATTTATAATTTCTCATATAATAGTCTGAAACCATATAAAATCAAACCAAACCACAAATCAATAGTTTGATTTGGTTTGGTTTTGGACTAGTGTTTGGTTCAGTTTGAAAATCTTACAAACTGATATGTATGATTCAGTTTGTAAATTGAACCAAACCAAACTATTCCCACCCTTATTGCTCCCCATGACCACCTTTTCTTTTTTTTTCTTAGCTAGTAAAAGTGTAGAGGCTACCCAATTTTACTTCTTTTGTCTCACAATGGAGATTGATGACATTACTAAAATTTCCTTCCACATTATGCATCAGGTATATTTTACACGCCACTAAAGTTAAGCAAACACAGTGGACAATTGATTTTGGTTACCTCCTCGGGCACCACATTTGTTTTCATCTAGATTAGTCCAGAACTCTTCCACAATTTGTTACATCATTGAACAAGGTAGTGTTATTATCCTGATTTTGCAAAATGATAGGTTTGCGATGTATGTTTCATGGCCTACCTCATCAACTTGTGATGGAAGTTGCAAAGAAAAGACAAAGTGATCTCTCAATTTCTGAATTATATTACAACATGTGTTTCCTTTGGCGTCTAGACAACATCAACATACTTTCCTGCTCAACTTGTGCACAACACAATAATGAGTTCTAGATGTATCAATTTTTTTATGGAACTCTATTTGATTTCATGTCATGTGTCACCAACACCATAAAATAGTATGCCAGACCTTCTCTAGAATCCAAATTTCAAAATTCATTGAGGATGAAACTTATATGTTTCTATTCAAGACTACAATACCAATGCATAACTTGCTTCCAGTTACATATGATGATGACATGGCTCTTGTAATTATTATTGCTGCATGGAAATCATGTGGCCATCTTTACTATACATATTTGCCATAAAAGGGCCATATGATAATGGGATCTTTCGAGCTTCACTTAAAGATTGATCAAGAATATATAAGTAAGGAACAAAACTTACTTCTACACTAGCTACAACAGACATCACTATCATAGAAAGTGGGAGTGATAAATGAACACTCTCTTCCACTGAGATTACATCCACAATATGAAAAATCATAGAGTGTGGAGTTTTAAAACCTCCACATCTTCAAGCATGGGAGTCATGTTTTCAATCTTCATCTTCCTCATCTATAGGTATATCCTCTAATATACATATCATGAATTCATGTGCCAGACATCATATGACTTACAAATTCTTCTATTTACTTAATTTCTACTCTCAACAACAACCACCAAGGGAAACAGAAGGTGGCTCACTTATTATTATACTACAAATCAGATACATGACACTTCAATCCTCAATAAGTGGAAATCTTACTTTGCCTAAAGTTTTGTATGTTGCTAGCTTATATAAGAATATTGATTCAATCAACAACTTTGCGATTTCAGATTTCAAGTCATTTTTGCAAAGTTTAGATTTCTGTGTAGGACCCACGTCAAGCCAAGAGATTAAGAGTGTTGTAATAACCTTCTCTTTTATCCCAAAAAAGTTCAAAATAATAGTAAAAATAATACAAAATATTCATTTATGTCTCAAATATGATTTTTTTTGTTCTAATGGAATAATTCCAAAAAATAGTAATCAGATATACATATTCATTTTGAATTCTTAGCAATTTCTATTAGTAAAAGTAGAATATTTTAATTAAAAACATATCTTGTATGGATTTAAAGTCTATCTAATTATAACATACTCTCATGAAAATGATTGATGAATATTATGAATAAATATATTATAATCTAGTTCTATTCAAAAATATATATTTATCACAATAAAACTTTTTTTAATCCCTTAATCCTCCTCTTTTGCCTAGTTTCATACTACTTTATGCCACATAATTTCTTCTTTATGCAATTTAAAAGTGAATGAAAAATTTATTAATTAATTTCCTCTTAATTTCGACCACTTAGTATGACCTCTTTAACATATGCATTCTTCACCCCACATGTGCCTCCATGCCCCTTGATATATAATTCCCTCATACCAGATAATCATTGTCTTTTCTTTTTACAAAAAAGGACTTATGAATAAGCAAGACACTTCACCCATTTTGGATACCTAGTAGGGGTTATGTTTCTTAAAACACCCGTCTAGTATACACCTAAAATCATTAGATGTCATGGATGACCTCACACTTGTCCATTTACCCATTTCCATAATACCCCTCTCTACCACTATAAAAGGAACACAAACATCTCCCATTCTACACATTCAATCAACAACTCTTCAAAGCTCTCCATTTCTCCAGCAAGTCTCAAATTTCTTTTTTCGTGCTCGGCCCCTCCATTAAAATATTATTAGCAAAAATCTCTCTCTAAAGTGAAAATACTTTCTCTCTTATCTTCCATAAGGAGTTCTACATCAATAAAGAGACAACTATTTCGGGTCATATCTTGGGTGGTAGTATCTACTATCTTTAAGAGATTGGTGAGTGTAAATTAGGGTTTAAATCAAAATTCTAGTGATCATATTTTAGCCTCTTAAGTACTAATATGCTCTCTCTACAATATTAAGGTTATCTTGTATTGAAACTTTTGTTATAAATCAAACTACTATTGCATTGATTTTATATCAGCTTTTACAAGCTATTTCTGGCTCTTTAGGCACTTCTATTCTCATTTAGAGGCGTTTTGCTTTGATTTTTACTTAGTAGCATGTGAATTGCTTATGGATCAATTATCACCTATATATATCAAATACATGATTTTATTATAATTTGGTTGGACTTATGTTGTTGTTCCTCTTATTTCAGGAAAAGGAAGTACTTATTGATCACTTCGGTGCCAACGACAACCCACTTAGTGGTAGCAATGTCCTACACCCAAGATTGTACCTAGGAGAGGAAATTGGTGCTACTTAGGCAGAACAATGCAACGAAACATCAACCCAATGCCATTGAGATGCAGACTCACTAGTATCAACTTAAGGTCAAGAGAGCATCAATGTTGTGATTTAATTATCTTGGTTCTACCAACAATAGTGTCGATACCAGGGACTTCAACATCTAGATATTCAAAAGAAACAATTCGGTGCTACCGATGGGATTGTCGGAAGTACCGACACAACTCAAGAAAGTGAAAAGATCTACAGATTGGGTCCATCGAAACCCTATATGCAGTATCAAGCTTGTGCAATTTAGCACAATATGTAATTGCTAAGATCTACCAACTGTAAATTTAGGATTATGTCTCACTTATGACCTAGGGAGGCTGGCCAAAAGAGGATTACCAGGTACTCTTTAAACACATACATCGACGAAGTGCAGATGAAGGAGATTGCCACCAACTAGATGATCCAAATAATTCTGAGGATGGATTTGTAGTCAAAAAACTAATGATCATGGAGTTCACCAGGAGGGATCACCGAATCGACTTTTATAGGGAGTTTACATCAATTTTTCTGATGCTTTACTTCCCTTTATTTGTTTGAGGTGATTTGATGATGAACATGCAGGGAAAATCACCACATTTCCCTAGGTGGAAAAATTAGGCTGGGGCATTATTGTATTTAAATTTGATGATTCAATAATATGATTTCTTAAATTCTAAGATTGAAAGATGTTTGAAAAGTCATAAGTTTATATAGATATAATATTCTTTAGAAAAAGGCTAACAAATATGAGAAATAACCTAGAGAGAATTACTATTATTATAAATTATTTTCCTAAAACACTATGGAAGTGGGGTTTGGATTAATTTAGTAGTGCAATACTCTACGGGGTGGCAATTAATTATAGATGCAGAAAATTCATTTGAGTATGTGTTATGGTCAAATTGCAAGTTCTAGGAATCTTTAAGTCTTGTTTACATCCACTCATATCTCAATTTTTCTAAATTATCACCTTTAGTTTAAAACTCCAAATCAACACTTTCATTTGGCATAGCTGTTTGGTTTTGAGTTATTAGTAATAGTCTTGTGCTAATGATTCCCAAAGTTCCACAACTCCATCCTCTCTTTTCCTATATTACACAACACATGCACTTGCATTCTACACACATTATGTGTGTGTTATGTTTTTGGTGCCATTGTTGGGGAATAGGGAACACCATCACTATGAGTGATGACTTGACCACTCTAGGCCATTTTACTCTAATTCTATTTAGTTAAAACTTTGACCAAAAAATCATTGATAAGTCATATTTGTTCTCACTATTAGTATTTCATGTTCTTACACTGAACAATTTCATTTTCAGCTACTTGTCTATGGTCCATACTCAGACCACAAACTATGGAGGCTCAACACCATCCATTGTAGTCCAAGAGGTGATCTTCCACAAAGCACATGAGTTTAAGGCTTCATATCAAAAGATGATCCAAACTTATCTACTATCATTAGAATAAGAATAGGTGACATACATGTTACAAAAATGTGGATTATTAGGTGAAAGGTTTGCAAGATTCTAATGAGGAAAAAACTATATGGGAGAGATCAAAGCATCTTCGACAATAACTCAACTTGGACCTATATCAGACACCAAGACATGAATATAGGTAGTTACAAATTTGACCTAGGGCTCATGGCATGTGTAAAGAGGAGATATCACCTCTTTACTAAAATTTAAAGGAAATACAAAACATCAACAATTTTAACAAAAATAGATACTTTGAGGATGATTGCATAATATTCCAAGTAAATAAGCATGATTCCAGATACATTGTAAAATTTCAATAGAAGCGGAAATAAAGAAATACTAAGACTTCACATGGCTTTTATTGTTTACTACATGATTGATTTCTAAAAGAAAAGATAAGAGAAACAGGATCTAGCTATAGCAACCTAGTCATCCTTTCCAAAAGCTTGAAATCAACTCCTGAGAAAAACCTCATTCAAGCTTGTCCTTCTCCTTGCACAACACCAACACATGAGTGGTTGGGAAAACACCCAGCAAGAGGAAAAGGAAGAAAAAATGTGTTAAAAATTATTCTAAAGGTGACAAGATAATTGTAACAAGTAAAACATGCTAGGGAATCATCAAAATATGAGACATCAAGAGTATGAGGCTTTAAATAAGGAAACTTGCCAACAACAAATATAAATAATGGATTTGCATGTAAATTAATATGTCTACCTAACTAAGTAGGGTTGAGGCACCTACTGGACCTCTAACCTTAGGTGAGGGGAGAATAAGACATTCCCAATCACCTATAATATTATGGGGAGAAATACAAACATTCCCCTAGGGAGATTATATGCATGCCCTCTGTGGGTGGTTGTACATAAGTACCTCTACTTTAAAATTAAATAGAACATATAACTACATGCTATCAAAAGAGTTATGGCAAGATTAATCAAATGATTTATATAACATGGGAGTGGGGTATAGAACCCAAATAAGATAATATTAAAATAGATTTTGAGGCATTAGGTTTCAAGAATAATGGATTAGGTCAGATTAAGCCTCATTAGGAAACATAGGTAATGTTATAATAAATTTCCCAACTGAAGGTGTAGATGGACATACCTCATTCCTCCAAACCCTAGAACTCACTTTTAGATCCCCAGTCAAGATTAGAGTCCACTTTCCCCTATTGCATAATCATATACGTTCATTAATGATAAGTTCATTCATTAGAAGTTCAAAACACCTAAAGTTACTAACTTCTTGTGCAAACCTTCAAATTACACTATGAAAATATCACCATTGTCTTAGTTAGGGTTTTCTGATCAAAATGACATATAATATTATATATTTTGAAGATATCAGTCTTTCGGGTTATTTTTTGATTATTTTTAGTTAATTAAATCATTATAAAAACAATTTTTTGCAAACATCAGAATAAAACCTCGTAAATATTTTAATGGATAGATCTCATTCTTTTGATTTCAAAACACTATTTATTTTCCATTTTTGACCACTAAATTAATTTTCTATGATTAATTTTGTATCAACTAATCAGAAAATTCGAAAATTCTAATATCAAAATAGATAAGAGAGAGAGAGCAAAGTGGGGCCTAGTGGTGGGGCCCGCACACCTTGTTGTCTTATTCTATCGGCCGAGGGAACCCCACACCACTCGTGGTCAAACACGGTCCAACAGAAGCAAAGGACCAAAGTACCCTACTCACACATAGAGATACAAGAAGAGAAGATGGATGGAAAAATAGTAAAACATATGGGGCTTTCTTTCCCAAGGTGCCTGATGTGAAGACCGGCGAGCAGCTTCTACTGCTTACATGTAATTTTGGGAAAAAATGGAATACTCAACCAAATTCCATGTTTAGGCATGCAATTTAAATCTTAGAGAAAAATGAATATGATGATACCTTTAATTGGGCCGATGGAGGAGGGAGTAGAGAGGAACAGGTGCCACAATCCTAGGTGTCTTCAGTGGCTGGTTGAGGTCCAGATGTCAACGAAATGCCAAATCAAAAGTAGGGTTGAGTTGCTAAGGTGAACACAAATCTAGGGGTATGGGTATTTATAGTCAAGGAGGCCTAGGTTAGGGTTTAGCAAGGTGGTGTGAGAGAGGAGCCCCATTCAATTTGGGGGTGTCTTGAATTATTGTCAAAATGCAAAAACTCCGGAATAAAGCTGTGTGGAATCTTGTGAGGAGTCCAACGAACCCAAAACTTTGAGATTTCATCGAGTATATTTTGAGATAATTGGATTTGGATTTTTGAAAAGAAAACGACCTATTTCCTAATCAGTTCGAGGAAGAAGATGGCCACTAGCCATCCAATCTATGGTCCCTGGTTCATCGAGGAACCCCGACCGTCCGATCACGTACATCAAAATGTATTCCCAATCAAATTTCTACCAAAGTAACATATTAACTTTAAATGTTTTTCTCTCTCCTCTTTTGGAGGCCCAAACCATATTCAAAATTAACCAAAATTTATACTCTGACTAATTTTGACATTTAGAAACCAATTATGGAATTATTTTTTCCTTTTGGTGAATTTTAATAGGTAAAATAATTAAAATGTCATTTTCTCTTTCCTCCTTCAAAAGAGGTGATAATACTCCTTAAAATTTGTGAATCTTCACCCATAAGTCTCCCTAAGTGACTTGGATACGATTTTGTCATTAATTTCACAAGTTGGGATTACTTATTTATTTATTTAATAAATAGAAGATTCTACACACTTTCTCTCTCTTATTTTTACTCATTATTAAAACATTATCCAAATTAGTTACAAATTTTCCCAAAGGCCCATTTTTATGTTTAGTGTATGAATTTGGAGTTAGTTTTCTAATTTGAGGGCATTAAGTATTTTATTTCACTTTATTGTCCAACTTCCTATTATCTTTTAATAAAGATTTTAATATATGCATTTATCTTTCAAATTAGATGATACTTGGCCCTTAAGTTACTTTTAGGTCAAGAAAATGAAATTGAGTGTCAAATTATCCTTGTGGGTTTCTGTTTATGATTTTTGGAATAATATATTCCTCATTATCTTCTTTTATCCATTAAATCCCATATTACCTCTAATTGTTGCATTTTTCATCTCCTTTATATAAAATTTAGATTTTTTTCCTATTCCAAAAAGTAATAGAAAGTTCTAGGATAAAATATCTTATTATTTTTATTACTTAGTGTACAATTTGCACTTCAGGTCCATTATCTAAAACCCAACTGAGGTATTTGTGCATATAACCTTATATTAAGAATATATGGGAAATATTTATCCAATAACCATCATAATTCCACTAAATCAATTCCAAAGACATATGGGATGAAAATGAAGGACAATATTATATAAAAGAGTACAAACAGATACATAGTGGATTTCGGTATGTTACAACATTGATTAAGTCACATGCATTTCATGCACACAATAAAAAGGATCCTATGTTGCATATAAACTAATTTGTGGAGAGTTAGGAACATGCTAAAGCTTGAAAGGATACCAACCACATTAATTTACTAAAATTATTCTCATACTCTCTAGTAGATAAAGCAAAAGAATGGTTCCTCATTTTACTCATGAGTCAATAAATACATGGGACAACAAGATAGATGCATTCTTTGGGAGGTATTTTCCGATGTAGAAGACAAATGAGCTGATTGGAAATATCTACAATTTCAAATAATAGACCGATGAATCCTGTCATGAGGCATGAGAAAGGTTCTAGAACATGCTAAGTAAAGTTCGTCAAAATATATGTTCAGGAACAAGATCGAGAATCTCACTTCCACTACATGGACTTGAATTGTACATTGAGACAACAACTATACAAACCCCCACATGGAGCAAATACCATCATCAGTAACCTATAGAGTTGCTGAATCTTGGTATGGAAACAACAATCATTGATAACAAAGATGTAAGGTGTTACATATTTCACTCTACTTCATATTTCGTATGCTCTTCTTCTTGGTAACACGTACACTATTCTGCCTCTTTTCTTTTTTGATCTCAATTTATTTCTGTTCATAATTGTGTCTTTAGTTAATACTCTTCACACCGTCGATAGTGGCAAACACTTGATTTTTTTAGGCTTATCAATAAACAATTAGATGACTTGTTATGCTTCTCGCTTTCCTACTTTAGCATTAGATGTAGGCTTACTCTAGTTAATATCTCTTATTCTCTTCTTCCTGGTAACAAGTACACTTTTACAACCCTCCTTTGATCTCAAAAATATTTCTGTTTATGATTATTTGTCTTTGCTTAACAATCTTTCATACTATTGATAGTGGTAGAAACTTAAATTGTTTCTTACTTTGTTATCTTGCATGAAACATCGATGTATGGAAAATTAAAGGTACATTCTTGTAAGTAAATATCTGCTGCTCATTTTTTGTTGCCAGCAAGACGGATGCCCTGACACATTTCCTATCTCTCACTGAGAATATAAGAACAAATATTTACTTATAAGCTGCGAAAAAGCGCACATCAATCTAAGTGACTTGAGTTCCTCTGGACACCCCCTTTAGACTAAACGGCTGATATCTAGCCATAATATTACATCCATAGCTCAAACCAAGAAGTAGGTTTCATATAGTGAGTTGCTACTATAGCAGTAACCATTTTTATTTCTTAGACATCAACATATATTTACAGAGCTTGACATGAACATAGTTATAAAATGAAACATCATTCTAACTCTAAATTGCTCCTGAAATGAAAATTTCTAAGACAAATAAAATTTAAGTATGAACTGATTCAAATCTTATATGGTCCTGCACTATTTGTTTAGGTTCTTTCTTCCGTTCTTTTGTTCAACTTAGCTTGTTGTTTTTCTTTTCCATTCTTTATATATTTGAACAGACATGTTCTTTGTGGATGAGATACATCATTTATGGCCTTTGATAATCATCCCTTTTCCTACTATGGGAAAATTTTCATAACTGGAGGGGTGGGGGTTAAACTCTTTTGTTGTTTAATTCGAACAACAAGATAGGCTCTGAATACAGGAAGCCCAGAGGCAAAAGGATAGAAAACCATGGTATCCTGGTACTTGTTCAGCCAAATACGTAGTCATTATACTTTAGGAGTTGGTGAAGTTTTGTGAAAAGACTCGGGAGAAATATTCAGTCATGAAACAGTGTAAAAATTCATGGATAACTGGTAAAACTTGTCCAACTTTTATAAATGTTTTTAAAATTGATAAGATGGTGCAAGGTATAGAGATGCACATAGTAGAAGATATTCTACTGTTCTCTTTATTAGACAAGAAAAAATCACCCTTTTTACATTATTTCTCAAATTATCTGACTGTCACTTTTCTTATTGTTATGACATTCATGGACATTAAAAATACAAAAGGAACAATTATTTCTAAATTAGTAAAATGTTCTTGAATGTTTGTCTACATACAAGGAAGGGATAACAATTGGTAGGAACTGTAGACACAACTATGACCAACACTTTGAATATAAATTACTTAGAAGGAAACAAGACGTAAGCTAACTCATGGGTAGTATTAGACTGAAAAATGACTTCTTGGACAAAGTACATTGAAGTAAAAGAGCCAACAAGATTTATGTCCGTGAGGTTGTATTTGTTTGATGAATCGAGTATGAGTATCATGTCTTGTAACTGGTAAAGAAAGTAATGTTGTGATTTTTGGATACACATTAAAATAATCTTTAGTGCACCTTCTATATTGCTGGGTATCAAAATGCGTCATAGATTAGTTCTTCTAAAATGTTATGACGTATATCCTTTTATAGATGATTGTTGTTTTTAAACGCATTACTTCAATTCTCTGCGTCAAATTCATATACATATTATCCCTTACAGATGTCATTGGTTGTCTGTAATTTGTTAGTCTGTTGTCTTTCATGAGAAAAGAATGTTCAATTATGAGGGTGAAAAGAACAACTTTGATTTTGTGGGTAGATATTTGCCATTCCTTCTTTATTGTTAACAAGCAAACACTGGATGCCTTGGCCAACTTTTTATATCCCTTAGTATCCTTTTTAGGGATCACACCGCTCATATAATATAACATGTTCATTTTCTTCAAATAATGAAAACTAGTGTTTTTCTATTAATGTGATTTAAGGAATCCTTATAATAGGGTTTAGGATTACTAAAAGTGTTTAATGCCACTTAGGTTTTAAAAATAAAAGATCTTATGCAAATTCATGGATTGGTAACATGTTAAAACAGACTTGAAGTAAATTTCAATTGGGTAGAGGCAATTGCAATTTTTATGTGATCATGCATATCTAAAGGTTTGGTATCACCCTTTTGATCTCCTAGGGTGTTGTATCCAGAGAAATGAGTTACTTAGCAGGTGATGTGGAGTCTCATAGATATAAGCATTGAAATCTTGAACACATCTCCCATCGCAAAGTTAGTGCAGCAGCAATAACTTTTTTTTTCTTTTTCAAATGACAACTGATAAGAGAATTGCTGCATAGAATCATACTTTTAAAACTGAACACAACCTATAACTGGCTCCTTACATGGAAACTTCTAGAAAGTGTGAAACTGTAAACTAACTCATTTCTTATAAGCTTCGGCACAATCCAAACGAATGAGCTGACACCGGAATGCATTTAGGATGCAAGAAACAACAATCATCCTTTTGTTTAGGTGATATTTGTAAATAAATTGCGTAGCACGTTATTCTAACTTGCCATGGTGAACAACTGACCATTAACCAATTACCATGTGATATACTTTTAAATAACTTATTATTTTCCCTTATACATTAATTGCTTATTAAATTGCATTGCACATTAAAATTCCTCCTGAGGTTGTTTAAGTGAATCCTCTTACTCAAATGGTGGTCCTTGTTAGTATAAATGTTATCGTGAGTCTGTAATCTCCTTATTTTGATTTATTACTTGAATTTCCTACTACAATTTCTATATCATATTTCAATCAAATATTTAACTTTCCTCTCTTTTCAAACTTCATAATTATAGAATCCATACAATATTTCAATCAGTGAAATTCCAGTGACTGCATTATATTGTAATCTGAAAAATAATATGATTAATCGATTCAGACTCTAAAATAGTTATCTACTTTTTCTTGTAGCTGATCACTATTTTTTGATCTCATAACCATACAAGATTTCATGTATACAGTATACTCAAGAATTTGTTAGAGACATGCCCAATACTGAGTATGAGTCCCCTCAATGTGGCACCAGTTATCTGATTAATGCAAAATTGGATGGTGGCAAATAAGAACAGAGAGACCTTGTTGGAGGGGGCATTGCTTTGCAATTATAATTTAAATTATTCATTAATGAGTTCCAATTTTGATACATTATTTTTTATATATTCAGGGATTATTACACATGTTCTCATTGTTTCTACTTTTATATTGGCATCAAGACCAGCATAAAAAGATAATGTTGTTTGTCATAGACTAAAAGGAGCCTCAATTTAAGAAACGAATTGCTTGAGGCTTAAGCAAAAACCGTGGAAATGTTTTGAAGATACCATTCAATATAAACCATAATGGGTACTGACTGTGACCTGGCCTTGCAAAATGTTAATGTCATCAAAATAAGTGCAACCGGCCATGGGACTATTCATAGTAGTATCACATCATATATAGTGTTTCAAGTATGCTAGATATTTAGAAAGATAAGACGTCAGTAAAAGTAGGGAAAATTCAGGGAAGTTAGAGAAAATTAACGATGACAAGTAGAACTGGCGTATACTATGGGACTATTCATAGTAGTATCACATCATATATAGTGTTTCAAGTATGCTAGATATTTAGAAAGATAAGACGTCAATAAAAGTAGGGAAAATTCAGGGAAGTTAGAGAAAATTAACGACAACAAGTATAACTGGCGTATACTATTGCAATGAAGAAAACAATCCCTTAGTGTTACTTTAAAAAAAATCCCTTAGTGTTATCCCTTAGGGCGGTTCGCATGAGAAGATCGTGGAGCATCCTGAGAGAAAATTGGGAGAGCTGCTTTTAAAGTTAAAAGGTAGCATCCAATACAAGTTAAATATATTTACTTATTGAAAACATCCAAATGTAACAACCTTATGATCAAAACCTCTACTTCATTCAATGTCAGTACTCACAGTAGATCCTATAAAATGGTTCTTACCTCTTCAGTTAGAAGAGTGCATGTACACTAATAAAGAGAACGACCCTGTATATCTATTTTGAAACTAATATTATTGTTAAATTGGAATGAAACCATCTTATGATCTTAAGATACTAATGTGCAAATTAAAAAAGTTCACTAGAACTATAAACAATTTAGTTATTTAGAAATTAGGTTAGGTAACTCCGCCTATGCTTGTGCATAGCCGGTCCCAAGCCCGGATAAAGGAGGAGGGTAATTTAAAAGCTCACTAGAATTATAAACAATTAAGTTATTTAGAAATTAGGTTAGGTAACTCCGCCTGTGCTTGTGCATAGCCGGTCCCAAGCCCGATAAAGGAGGGTAATTTAAAAGCTCACTAGAATTATAAATTATTTAGTTATTTAGAAATTAGGTTAGGTAACTCCGCCTATACTTGTGCATAGCCGGTCCGAAGCCCGTATATAGGAGGGTTGAGGTGGTTTGACATCTTTTATGAATCACATGGATAGATGACACTAATATGGTTGGTATTAATGGAAAAAATGCATTAGTTGTTGTTGACATGTAATATTTGTTGACGTTGTAATATGGAATCTATTATATAATAATTGTGTATATAATTTATTCTCTCTCTAAAAGCATGCGAGCTAAGTGTTGTAATGATAATTAATATGGCACTTTTTCATTGCATGTTTCATCCTCACATGGCTTTCAAGCTTCAAATTGACCATGAGGCAAGTAGAGATATAGTATGATGTATTGTGGTTGCTAAATTTGTTAGTTTGAGATTCCTCATACATGATTATGATGTACAAGAATCTCATGTAGGATGTGCCAAAATAATTATGCTCATTTAAAATTTTCTTTTAATAACAAGTGACTTTATTCACACTCATACTTTCTATTTATATTGATTGGTGATCAGACATTTCAGTCTGACCATTTTGCTTTTAATTATTGTAATGACAATAAATTTTTATATTATTTCTTGGTGGATTACCACATTAATTATGCTTTTATGTTTCCATGTTGAGATAGAAATGTTAAATTTTGGCATTTTCACGATGTACCAAACTTGGAAGTATTGCTTCTTACCCCTTTCTCTCATTAATAATAAATCTTATAGATTAAACATGGCATGGTGTCAAAACATATCATACATTAGTCCATAGAATTTGAATGACCCCCCATTGTCTATGGCGTTTGAGTATGTATTTGCACTAGTTTTTTTTTCATGTACTATTTCAAGCGACCAAGTGAATGTATCTGTAATGTTTGTCATAGTGACATTTTAAGAAAGGAACATTGTCAAGCTACCTATGAGCACATTGTCCTACCATGGACCAAGCCTATGCATGTCTATCCTAGTCTGATATGTTCTCCACCACACATGTAGAGCCTCTAGAGGCTAGGTCGCACTTGCCACAACAACTCAAGGTCATGGAAACAGATGTGGACGACGTCCTCGCCTTGCTTACTTTCAACGTTTTGGTCACAATGAGGAATACCGTCGTGCCAAGAAGGCAACCCAACTCAGTCATGGTGGCGGTATTTGCAATGCTCATCTAAGCCAGACACCACCAAACAGAGCTACTCCGTCTACTACTATAATTGATGATCCCCCATATGTGACTCTTACCAATGAGGAGTACAAGCGTCTACTATGTGTCACCCAACAAGGTGGATCTTCCCCACTCCATGCACAACCACTCAAAGCCAATACCGCCTCCCCTATCAACTCCAACTAGTATGTTGATGATTCCCCAATATATCTATTAGAAATAACTTCTCTTTTTTGTACTTCTTTCTTATTCTCTTTATTTGTTCGGTCTAGTATGTAAACATTTGTTCTCTATAGTCTATATAATAAAGGGAAACCCGTCATAGCCGGGTACTGTTCTAGCCCGATACCTTTTCACATGGTATCAGAGAAAACCCTCGACTAGAAACCCTAGCCTTCGCCCCCCCTTTCCTTCCCTTCTTTCTCGTCCACGCTGCTAAGAGACACTACTGGCTTCGACACTCACCACCACCGGTCTCGGTGTTCGCCGCTGTCGATTGATCCTTCTTTCTCTCACTCGCATCATCGTGGACGCTTGAAGGAGAAGGGGAGGATCACTCATTCTATCTAGAAGAAGAGGATGAAGGTCTTCCTTCTCTGTATCTTTCCTCTCCACATAATCCCCATATTTGGATGAGTGCCTAAAAGTCTTCGGGCTTGTTGATGCGTCAGTTTCGCATCATCTGATTGACAACGACGACAGCGCTGATTCCCTTCGTCCTCCTAGAGCGTCTTCCCGGGTATCTTTCATCTCAATAATTCCCCAGTGCGTCTTCAGGGAGAATTCCCTCAGATTGACGACACAAAATCCCGTCAATTTGCTCATCTCGTTTCCTCATACGGCGTGTCAGTCAGAGACACGACGTTTTAAACATCGACTAGATCTTATGCCTCCAATAGACACAGCGTGTCAGTCCCTTACATGACATAGTGAAGGACTTCTGTGATTTTTTAGCCTCCCACAAACACGTCACTCCCTTACATGACGTAGTGCACATCTTATGTGTTTTTCAGCCTGTGATCCCACACACCGTGTTAAGTGTTCCACATATCATGTTGCAGGTTGTTTGCATCATTATGTCAACTCTCTTCTGATCAATCATGGGGGAACGCAAAAATCTCCGTATTCTTGATGCAACACACACTCCTCTGTTTCAGATGTTCGTGCTGAAGAAATATTGGTCTAATGCCCTTCTTACTGCTTGTTTTTTGATTAATCGCCAGCCGTCTTTTGTCTTACAAGGGGCCACTCCTTTTTCTGTGTTACGACCGGATGAGAAAGCTTTTTGTTTTCCCCTTTGTGTCTTTGATTGTACTGCGTTTGTTCATGTGTTTGATTCACGTGCTGACAAGTTGTCTCCTCGCACAGTTTGCATCGTATTTTTGGGATATTCACCCACACAAAAAGGATATAAGTATCATTGCCCTCATCTTCTTTGTATGTTTGTGTTGGTTGACGCTACATTTCATGAGTCCACTTTGTTCTTTGCTGACTCTGTCCAGAGTAAGAGGGAGCATATTCCTGTGAGTGACCATATCTTTGAGAGAGAGAGAGAGCCACCACTTCTATACTGTGTGATGAGAGTTTTCCAGAAACCACTATACCACCACCGCCGTTTACACCTCCACCTATTAATCATATTCCACTAGTTTACACTAGGCGAGCAGGGCACCATCCATAGGATGTAGTGACGTCGGTCCATCAGGATGGCTCACTATCGTCTGATACTTCTAAGGTACCTATTCCTAATGATAGTTCTCCTGATGATTCTATTTTAGATTTACACCTGCCTTTTGCAGCTCGTATAGGTGTTTGATCTTGCACTATATGCCATCCACTCTCCAGTGTCTGCTGCTTGTCTCATCTATCACAACAACCCATATGTTTGCTCTCCAGCTTGATTCCACAACTGTTCCTCGTTCTTACCCAGAGGCCGTCAAACAGGATGGGTGGAAAGAGGCTATGGATAGTGAGATGGATGCTCTTTATGAGAATTCTACCTGGGACTTGGTGGATCTTCCGCCCGGTAAGTCTATTGTAGGTTGTTGTTGGGTCTATGCTATTAAACAGAAACTGGATGGCTCTATTTATCTCTTGAAGGCCAGGCTGGTGGCAAAGGGTAATACTCATACACATGGTGTGGATTTCTTTGAGACCTTCTCACCAGTTTCTCGACTCAAGTCTGTGCGGATACTTATTTCTGTTGCTACTCATTATGACCATCCTTTGCTTCAATTGGATGTTAAGAATGCTTTTCTTCATGGTGATATTCTTGAAGAACTTTATGTGGACGAACCTCCTAGGTATGTTGCTCAGGGGAAGTGTCAGAAGGTGTGCAAGTTGAAGAAATCCTTATATGGGTTGAAACAATCTCCACGAGCATGGTTTGACAAATCCAGTGCTTCTCTTCTATAGTTTGGGTTCAACCGACCCTCTACTAATCATTCCTTACTTGTGTATAAATTGTCAAATGGCACTATTATTCAGCAGTATATGTATTTGATATTGTCATTACAGGTGATGATTCTTCTGGCATTTCTCATCTCAAGGGGCCACTCCTTGTTCTGTGTTATGACCTGATGAGCAAGCTTTTCATTTTCCCCTTTGTGTCTTTGATTGTACTGCGTTTGTTCATGTGTTTGATTCACGTGCTGACAAGTTGTCTCCTCGCGCAGTTTGCATCGTATTTTTGGGATATTCACCCACACAAAAGGGATATAAGTGTCATTTCCCTCGTCGTTTTTGTATGTTTGTGTTGGTTGACGCTACTTTTCATGAGTCCACTTCATTCTTTGCTGACTCTGTCCAGAGTAAGAGGGAGCATATTCCTATGAGTGACCATATCTTTTAGAGAGAGAGAGAGAGCCACCACTTCTGTACTGTGTGATGAGTGTTTTCCAGAAACCACTATACCACCACCGCCGTTTACACCTCCACCCATTAATCATATTCCACTAGTTTACACTAGGCGAGCAGGGCACCATCCATAGGATGTAGTGACGTCGGTCCATCAGGATGGCTCACTATCGTCTGATACTTCTAAGGTACCTATTCCTAATGATAGTTCTCCTGATGATTCTATTTTAGATTTACATCTTCCTTTTGCAGCTCGTATAGGTGTTTGATCTTGCACTATACGCCATCCACTCTCCAGTGTCTGCTGCTTGTCTCATCTATCACAACAACCCATATGTTTGCTCTCCAGCTTGATTCCACAGCTGTTCCTCGTTCTTACCCAGAGGCCGTCAAACATGATGGGTGGAAAGAGGCTATGGATAGTGAGATGGATGCTCTTTATGAGAATTCTACCTAGGACTTGGTGGATCTTCCGCCCGGTAAGTCTATTGTAGGTTGTTGTTGGGTCTATGCTATTAAACAGAAATTGGATGGCTCTATTTATCTCTTGAAGGCCAGGTTGGTGGCAAAGGGTAATACTCATACACATGGTGTGGATTTCTTTGAGAACTTCTCACCAGTTGCTCGACTCAAGTCTGTGCAGATACTTATTTCTGTTGCTACTCATTATGACCGACCTTTGCTTCAACTGGATGTTAAGAATGCTTTTCTTCATGGTGATCTTCTTGAAGAACTTTATGTGGACGAACCGCCTAGGTATGTTGCTCAGGGGAAGTGTTAGAAGGTGTGCAAGTTGAAGAAATCCTTATATGGGTTGAAACAATCTCCACGAGCATGGTTTGACAAATTCAGTGCTTCTCTTCTATAGTTTGGGTTCAAACGACCCTCTACTAATCATTCCTTACTTGTGTATAAATTGTTAAATGGCACTATTATTCAGCAGTCTATGTATTTGATATTGTCATTACAGGTGACGATTCTTCTGGCATTTCTCATCTCAAGATGTGGTTACAAACACAATTTCAGACAAAAGATTTGGGCACTCTTTGATATTTTCTTGGAACAGAAGTCCTACGGTCCAAGAAGGACATAAATATCTCTCAAAGAAAGTATGTTCTGGTCCTTCTTGCAGAAACAAGCATGACACAATGCAAGCCAGTCTCCACACCTATGGATTATCATGTCAAGGCATCTACTTCTGATGAGATTGAATTTTCTGATACAACAAAATATAGAAGGGTTGTACGAAAACTGATTCATTTGACAGTTACGCAACCTGACATGTCATATGTTGTGGGAGTTAGCCAGTTTATGTGTGCGCCAAAATTGTCACATTGGAGGGCAGTTACCCAGATTCTATGGTACAACAAAGGATCACTAGGAAAGGGTCTTACCTATCTCACTGGGAAAAATCCTACACATACCCCGTTGAAGCTCACTAGTTACAGTGATGTAGACTGGGCATGTGATATTGGAGACAGGCGGTCTACCTATGGTTGTTGTGTGTTCCTTGGGTCACATTTGGTAACTTGGAGGAGCAAGAAGCAAAATGTTGTAGAACGATCCAGCATAGAGGCTGAGTATCGAGCAATGGTACATGCTTGATGTGGAGACAGGCGGTCTACCTCTGGTTGTTGTGTGTTCCTTGGGTCACATTTGGTAACTCGGAGGAGCAAGAAGCAAAATGTTGTAGCACGATCCAACATAGAGGCTGAGTATCAAGCAATGGTTCATGCTTGATGTGAATTATAGTGGGTCATGTCTATTCTGTCTGAAATGGGAGTGTCTGTTGAGACTCCTACTTCTCTTATATGTAACAATCAAACAACCATTCACATTGCCAGCTATGAATTAACTGAGACTTGTTTATTGAGTGAGTAAAACAGTGTACAATGCAGTCTCTTATATAACAAAAGAGAATAGAGACTAAAGCAGAGGTGAGCAATATGGGACTAAACCACAGAAGCGAACAACATAAGTGAGGCACATGCTATGCACATGACACTCAAGAAAACATAACATAACACAACATATCTCTATACTCCCCCTCAAGATGGAGCGTAGATGTCGAACATGCCTAGCTTGTCAACTAGAGTTTGGAAACGAGCTTTGGGAAGTATCTTTGTGAAGATGTCTGCAACTTTCTTGTTAGTACAGAGATATGGAGTGCAAATCCTGCCAGGGAGAACCGCTTCTCAAATAAAGTAACAATCGAACTCAATATGTTTCATCCTCTCATGAAAGGTGGGGTTGCTCGCAATAAAAATGGAGGCCTTATTGTCACAAAACATCAGAATAGGGATGGGATAAGATATATCAAACTCCTAAAGGAGACTTTGAACCCATATCAGTTCGCAAGCAGTATGAGCCATCGCTCGGTATTCCGCCTCTACACTGGATATGGCAATAACAGTCTGCTTTTTGCTTCGCTAGGTGACAAGGGTTCCACCCACAAATGTACAGTAGCCTGATGTAGACTTTCGATCTGAATGACTTCCTGCATAGTCCGAGTCAGAGAAACCAGATAGGTTGCAGTGGCCATGCTTCTTATACATCAAGCCTTTCCCTGGAGAACTTTTAAGATATCTCAGAATATGGCATATAGCATCCCAATGACATTGTCGGGGTTTGTCAAGATACCGACTGATGAATCTGATGACAGCAGTAAGATCAACTCGTGTGACAGTCAAATAAATAAGCTTGCCTACCAGTCTCCTGAACTGGTGATGATCAACATAGGGAGGAGAGTTTGCATCATCCCAGTCCATGTTTGGGTCAAGTGGAGTGTTATCCGGTTTGCACCCTAGCATTACAGTTTCCTGCAACAAATCAAGCACATATTTTCTCTGAGATAGACACAATCCTGCAGATATCTGGAGACCTCAATGCCTAAGAAATATCAAAGTTTTCTGAGACCTTTAGTGAAAAAGTGCTTCTCTAAGTAAGTTTTAGTTTCCTGTATGCCCACAGTATCACTACCAGATAAGATAATATCATCCACATAAATAATCAAAATGACAACTCCAACCACTGTCTTGCGAATAAAGACTGAATGATCAGAGTGAGAACAACAAAAACCAAAGGTGACTAATATCTGACTGAGCTTGTCAAACCAGGCTCGCGGACTCTATTTAAGACCATAGATAGCCTTGTTCAGCTTGCATACTTTGGAGGCAGACTCCCCCTGAGCAAAAAACCCAGGTGGTTGCTCCATGTAGACTTCTTCCTGCAAATCTCCATAAAGAAATGCATTTTTCACATCAAGCTGAAAGAGAGACCAGTCTTTATTCACAGCAACAGAAATCAGAATGCGAACAGTGTTCAATCGTGCAACAGGAAAGAATGTCTCAAAATAATTGATACCGTATATCTGTGTATATCCCTTTGCAACAAGACAGGCTTTGAGGCGTTCAATAGTCCCATCAGGCTGATATTTAATAGTAAAGATGCAGCGACAGCCCACTGTAGGACAAGAAGAAGGGCGATCCACAAGCTCCCATGTCTTGCGATCACACAGAGCCTGCATTTCCTGGTCCATGGCCTTTTTCCATGCTGGAATAGTAAGAGCCTCTGTAGCATTTTTCAGAACAGTGATAACGGAAAGTGCAGAACTAAAGCAGGCAAAGTTATTATGCAACTGTCAGATGTGTAGAAATGACTGATTGGATGTTTAGTGCAAGAGCAAACACCTTTTCGTAAGTTGATAGGAAGGTGCAAGTCAGAAGTTACCTTAGTGTTTATTTGATCATCCGTAGATGCAAGAATTGGTTGAGGAGGGGCCATGGAAGGAGTGCTTGTCTTCGGTCGGCATTTGTATACTTGCAGCGAACGTTCGTCAGGCTGGTCAAAGATAGGAAAATCTTCAACAATGTCCGGTAGAGGTGTTTGTTCCAACACATCATGAGAAAGGCTTGCTCCATCCTTAGAAAAGAAGGGCATATGCTAAAAAAAGACTACATCCGCACTGAAAAACCACTGTCTGAGTATCAGATCAAAGCAACGATAGGCTTTTTGAGTTCTCAAATAACAAAAAAAATGCACTTAGTAGACCGAGGGTCAAGTTTCGACATTCCTGGGCGCAGATTCTTAACAAAGCAGGTACACCCAAAAATGCGAGGTGGTATAGGAAAAAGAAGTGCATCAAGAAACAAAATCGAGTAAGGTATGCGATTTTATAAAACAGAAGAGGGCATGCAGTTTATAAGGAAACATGTTGTAGTGACTGCCTCAGGCCAGGAATGGTGAGGAACTTTGTAATGGATAAGAAGAGTGCGAGCAACCTCTAAGAGATGGCAATTTTTGCGTTCAACAACACCATTTTTCTGAGGAGTATAGGGGCAAGTGGTTTGGTGTATGGTTCCATGATCAGAACAAAAAGAAGTAACAGACTTCTGCATAAACTCTAGGGCATTGTCAGTACGGAGAATTTTGATGGTTTTATTGAATTGGGTTTTTATTTCAGAAAAGAAAAAGCGGATATTGTCCAAAACAGTACTCCGATCTTTGAGCAAAAAAAGCCTGGTAGCACGGGAATAATCATTAATAAATGTCATAAAATACTTAACACCAGTTTGACTCGGGACACTGCATGGACCCCAGATGTCTGAATGAACAATATCAAAAATAGCTTTAGACCCAAGTTCTTTCTTAGCACGAAAGACGACCCTTGTTTGTTTTCCGAAAACACATGTTTCACAAGAGAATTTATTTTCAGCTAAAGTAGGAAATAAAAGCTTCAACTTCGCAGCAGATAGATGACCCAGCCGGAAGTGCCAGGGAAGTCCTGAGATAGATGTAGATAAGAGAGCTGAAGCTGCAAGTGGTCCATCCAAGTAGTAAAGTCCATATGGTCCTTCATGGCCCAAACCAATCCTCGTCTTCATGTGGAGATCCTTCAAAACACAACCAGAGGGATCAAATTTGATAGAGCACTGAAGTTGTTTGACAGTTTTACTGACAGATAATAAATTAATAGGAAACTGAGGTATATATAAAACAGATTGAAGATTCATCTTGCGAGATAGCGGAATGGTACCAAAGCCAAGGACAAGCGTTTTTTAGCCATTAGCAACTGTGACCGATGGAATATGCAAATTTTTAGATAAGAGCAGAAAATAAGTGAATGTCACCTGCCATGTGGACAGACGCTCCAGAATCAATACACCACTTATAGTTACCAACAGAGGGAGACACAAGAATAGAAGAAGAACCGACCGCTGATGTCGAAGGTAGTTGAGACATTCGCTCCTGGAAGAATTTCTCGAACTCAAAGCGAAGCCAGTCAGTGGATGGAGGAGCAGCTGGTGGATCGGATGCAACTTCAGTAGTAGCTTCAGTGGAGGCCTGGTTTGCCCAGACTGGTTTTCCGTGCTTGATCCAACACCTATCTTCAGTGTGATTGTCACGACCACACGAGTTGCAGTAGCGAGGTCCAGTGGCTTGACCTCGTCCAGGAGCAGTAGAAGTGCCTCTTCCTCCAGAAGGTGGTGGACGTCCTCCACGACCACGTCCAGAATTAGTAATACGAGCAACCAAGGCAGGATGCTCAATAGCAGGTGTAGATGATACATATGGTAGTCGGTGGACTAGCTTTAGAACGTTGCGAAGAGTCGGTAGAGGATCACTTGACAATATTTGATCAACCACGACTGAAAAAGATGCAGGATGGGCAGCCAGGAACTGAACAAGTTGGAGTTCATTGTGTTGCTTCTGAGCCTCTTTGATGTCAGAAGTCAGAGGGTGGTAGATCTCATACTCATTCCAGAGAGCAGAACATTGGTTGTAAAAATCTTCAACAGACGCATCTGAGGAGTACTCCTTGGCTAGGTTTTTGAAATTTTCAAAAACCCTCTTCGGATTTTTTTGGTGTGAATAGACATGAGACATCTGGTCCTACATTGCTTTGGCGTCATGAAGGCACAGTAGAGACTGACTAATACGTGGCTTGGTGCTATTGAGAAGCCAGGACATAACACCAGAGTCGTCTTTAGACCATTGGGCATAAGCTTGTTTGGTCTTGTTGTCAGCGGTAGTAGAAGGGGCATGAGGCGGATCAATGGTAAGATGTATTGGCCTTGAGCCTTCACATATAGTACAAAGGACACCGACCACAGTTGGTAGTTTGATCCATCGAGCTTGACAGTGGTAACACAGAAAGATCTAGGAGGCTCCAAAGAAGCCATACTAAGCACGTAGTAGCAAGATGGTGGCGTAGCAGCAGCAGGCAGCAACGAAAGAACCCACGATGGGAACAAAATAATGAACCCTCTACGGGGCAGTAGCAGCAGTAGGGATCTGACGCATTAGATCAGAAGGACCCGTTTTCGGGCATAGATGGATAAAAGGAACCTACGCCGACATGAGGAAATCAATATTCCTTCATGAGGCGCAGGCAGAAAAAGATTCGAAGACGTAGAAGACTCTCAACGTGAGAGATCTATGGTTGTCCGGAAGAGTAGATTAACCACTAGGAGAAGAGGAATGGAGTTGATGGTGGGGAAAGTAGAGGACAGAGAAGAGTAGCAGCCCATGGGTAGAGGAGTGGGGAGGAGAGGGGCGGAGGTGGAGGGGGGGGGGGAAGTGGGTGATGGCAACCGGTGGGTGAAGGGGCTGCGGCGGCAGCAGCAAGGAGGGTGGGCGGTGGGTGGGGGGGAGGTGGTAGCTGCGGGTGGGGGCAGGTAGCGGCGACGGCATATGGTGGTTTTGGAGGGAGGCCGGGGGGTGGCGGAAGGGGGGAGACGGGCTTCAGGGCATCGGGGTAGGGTGGGAAGAAAAAAAGGGGACTGAGCCTGCTCTTGATACCATATGAATTAACTGAGACTTGTTTATTGAGTGAGTAAAATAGTGTACAATGCAGTCTTATATAACATAAGAAAATAGAGATTAAAGTAGAGGTGAACAATATGGGACTAAACTATAGAAGTGAACAACATAAGTGAGCACATGCTATGCACATGACACTCAACAAAACATAACAGAACACAACATATCTCTATACTAACAAGCCTGTGTTTCATGAGCGTACAAAACACATTGAAGTGGACTACCATTTTGTTCGTGATTTAGTGCTCTCCAAGAAGATTCAGACTCCTCACGTTCACACTGGACAACAAGTGGCAGACATCTTCACCAAGCCACTCATAGTGTTAGTTTTTAATTACATGAATTACATGAAAAGAAGTGGCATGATGTGTATACTCCAACTTGAGGGGGAGTGTTAGAAATAACTTCATTTTTTTTACTTATTTCTTATTCTCTTTATTTGTTGGGTCTAGTATGTAAATATTCCTTCTCTATATAATAAAGTGAAACCCATCATAGTCGGGTACTGTTCTGGCCCAATACCTTTTCACAATATCCATCTCTAGCGTCATTCTTGACTTTTCTCGTTGCTCCATCAGTTCATCCCATGGTAATATCGGTCTTCCATGCTAGATGCCCATTCCAGTTCAATTGTGGTCCTGTGTCACTCAACACATGACTGGTATGCAACACGATCTCACCACCTCTGATCCCCACATCCGTCACACGTCTATCACCTGGAGGATGTCTCATTTAAAAGTTAAAACTATCATATAGAGTGGCTCTACTTCACTTACATCCATCATCTCATTTCCATTCGTACATTAGTGTCCCCAATGTCTCCATAATTTACAAGAGCGTCTATGACTGATACACAACACCTTCTCACCACTTTTGACTGACACATCCCTCAAGCCTCTATCACATGGAGGATGGCTCAATTAAAAGTATCACTAAAAAGTTGCTCTGCTCCATTTATACCCATCATCACGTTGTCTTCTACACGTTATGTCCCCGATTTTCTCCATAATTTACTTTCTGTGTAAATACTTGTTGATCCCTTTAATTACAAGCTCACTTTTGGTCCTTTGAGATTTTTTATGCATGATTTGAGGAATTTTAGAATGATTAGACGCCCCCACTCTACTACTCTAGTGACCTTTACTACCTATTTGCACCTTTGCCACCACAGTCTACTGCTCTTGTTACTAGCACGCCTCTGCAACAACACTATTATTTCCATCCTTCTTTATATAAACTTAAAAGTTTTAGACCCTTCTGTGTCTTTCTCCTCACTCTCTTGCGAGGAATGTTAGGTAGGAAAATACCATCACAATTCTTTTCCTGCTCGAGCTCATATGCAATCTAAAACTAGTATTGACTTGATACATAGTGATATGTGTGATCCATTTCACACTTGCATATTGTGAAAGAGTATATATTAGCCTATTTAGTTTATAGGTTAATTAGTTAGTGGGCTTTAGTGTCTCGGTCTATTTAGATTACTTGGGACAAAAGTCTCGGGGTTTCTCCCTTGCTCCTATATATAGGACATAGTTGTACCTCTTTTATTCATCTAATCTAATCAAATCAGTTCAATACAATAATCTTTCACATGGTATCAGAGTGGTGAATAGTAATTCCGGCGTGAACAATATGCGTGTGAACAATAACTCTAGCGTGAACAGTGATTCCAGTGGGGACAACACGATGTAAAACAATAACTCCTAGAGAGAGCAACAGAGGGGCGTCTCCGCCTGCGAGCGACTGCCACCATCTCTATGGCTTAGGTCGGCCGCCCTCCAGCTCGGCCTCCATGGCTCATCCTCTTTCTTAATTGATCTTATCTTCTTTACTTACGCTGACGTCATCCTTCCCGGCTATCTCCTATCAATCCATACATCCGCCGCCGCATCATTCCCGCCGTCGCATCACGCAGCCGTCAGCCACAAGCAGCAGTGCCACTGCCGCCAGCCGCTTTAATCAGCATCGCCGACCAGGCCAGCAGTTGCCGCTGCTATCCCATGCGCCGCTGATGACTGCCGACCCTACACACTGTGCCGTTAGTGCACGGCTATCAGCGCCACCACCACATGTATCTAGTAGCAAGCAGCCACCGACCGCAACCGCCACCCATCCCAGGAGCAGAAATCAATGCCATCGCAATCGTAGCTATCGCCTCTTCCGCTGTATCGCCCTGACATCCTTAACACCAGTCTTCGCCGCCTCACATGAAGAGGCTCCACACTTGACTCCGCATGCAGCCTCATGGCGTGCAATACCTCCGGAGTCGTGCAAGAGACCAATATCATCTCCTTCATTGCGGCTCAGTGCTACATCAGCCGAGCGATACAATCATCGCCATCTTTCGTGTCCATCCGTTGCTGAGTTGCTACCTCATTATCCAACAATTGTATCCCCAGCCGACGATCGCACTCTTCAACCGCCATCATCATCATCATCCATGCCCATAGGTCACTGCTCCACATTGTTTCCCTGCTGCTATTTATCTCGCCATCACCACCCATTATCTCTGTCCATTGCTGCCTGCTGTCCTATTGTTGTCGCCTTGCTTCTGCTTAGAGAGATGCTCCATTACCCCAAATTGTTATTTCTTCTCCCAAGTTTCTGACGTCCTCCAATACTTATGATAATTGGATCCTACTCTACATATTTAGATTAATCAGATCTTTCTAGTAGAGATTAGATCCATTCAATTTTCTACCTGGATCTTACATTGACCCATTTTGCGTATTCTCTCCGGTTATCGGTTTCATTCTCCACATTATCAATCTCCATATCACAAATTCCTCTCAAATCCACCAATTCCTTTCCCACCCACCCATCATGTATGTATCCCTTTTCCACTTGTAGGGGGTCATATATCCATTTCTCCACATCAAACACTCACTCTCGTCGTATTTGGTGTGTGTGGGGCATAGGAGGAGAGGAAGAGGAGAGAAGAGACAGAGAGAGTGAGAGAATATGTATGAGAGAGAGAGTATGAGAAGAGATGATATATCTATTCAGGCTACTTATTCTAGGCTACTATGGAGCTTCATATTGTTCAGCACATATGTTCTCCACTTCCGGACAACATTGAAGGATCTTCACTGCAGCGTTGACACTGAGCTTCTCGTGTTCGTACCACATTATGTACATCTGGACAAGAGTTTGCTATGCATATTTCAGCCCTCTTGGTTCCTCTTCCTTTGGTGTTAATGGTGGTTCAGTTGATCACTCTTGCTGCATTCTCGAGAGACAGATAGGTGCTTCTTTAGACTTCTCAGAAGCTCAGCAATTTCAAGCCTGCCAAGACTCCATCTGCAAGGTTGATTCATCCCGTTTTATCGTCACTGATCTATCTTTCATCACATATTCTTTGAGCTGCATCTGCTGTATTAGCATCGCCTTCCACTGATCTTCTTGTGACTTTCCTTGATGGATGATGTCTCCTTTCCTGTGAAGCCCCCAAGGTTCATGTGACAATTATGGTACCTGCATTCATACTTGTTGAGTCGGCCGACTATTCACCGACTAGTCGGCTAGTCGCTAGAGGGGGGTCCGACTTGCCTGTCGCCTAGATTTGGACCTCAGTTTGGCGTCTGCCCAGGCTGACTGGTCGACCCAAACCAAGTCTGGGTGGCCGCTTAGTTAGGGCTAGAGCTAAGAATGATAAGGTCTTTTTTTTTGCTATTCTAATTCCCCCACCCCTATCTCGAATGTTTGAGTTTCTCTTTAGCAATGATTTGATGCGAACATCAATTTTATTCATTACACTAGTTCAATAAATAACTTTTAATTTAGTTACAACAATTCAATAAGCACTTAAAGTCTAAATTTAATAAACTTTTATTTCTCTAATTACATTTGTTTAATTGAATACACTGAATAGTCCTCTTTCAAAAATTTTGAGGTGTTTTATGACATTATTTACCAAATCTAGGTTATTATTTACCAAAACATGGGAATTCTTATTGATTATTATTTTCTGTGTTTATGACTATTTAACAAATATGGATTAATATTTCCTTAGATATGTGTTTACATTTTTTTATATAATGTGTTGTATATAAGTATATAACTATATATATGTTATGATATATAACTAATTATATGAATAAAAAAACCTACGCTTGGGCGGCCGACTAGTCGGCCTGGTCGCCCAAGGGATCAGGGTGACCGACTGGCCGCCTTGACAAGTATGCCTGCATTGTATCACCAACATATCATCCGTTCATGTTTGTGCCACGTTATGCACGTGTTCTCAGACGCTTTGAAGACACCACTACTGCTACATCATCAGTGGATATCTGTGTTCGTGCCGCGTTAAGTACGTAATCCAGTGAAGTTGCCGTAGTCGTGGTATTGATGATCGTCTGCTCCAAGTGGCAAATTACTGCTGCAGTATTCAGGTTCCATTTTAGATGTTCTTCATTCCAGATGCACTCCAAATGATCTTCATTCCAGATGCACTCTAGAGTGAGAGAATATGTATGAGAGAGAGAGTATGAGAAGAGATGATATATGTATTCAGGCTACTTATTCTAGGCTACTATGGAGCTTCATATTGTTCAGCACATATGTTCTCCACTTCCAGACAACATTGAAGGATCTTCACTACAGCGTTGACACTGAGCTTCTCGTGTTCGTACCACATTATGTACATCTGGACAAGAGTTTGCTATGCATATTTCAGCCCTCTTGGTTCCTCTTCCTTTGGTGTTAATGGTGGTTCAGTTGATCACTCTTGCTGCATTCTTGAGAGACAGATAGGTGCTTCTTTAGACTTCTCAGAAGCTCAGCAATTTCAAGCCTGCCAAGACTCCATCTGCAAGGTTGATTCATCCCGTTTTATCGTCACTGATCTATCTTTCATCACATATTCTTCGAGCTGCATCTGCTGTATTAGCATCGCCTTCCACTGATCTTCTTGTGACTTTCCTTGATGGATGATGTCTCCTTTCCTATGAAGCCCCCAAGGTTCATGTGACAATTATGGTACATGCATTCATACTTGTTGAGTCGGCCGACTATTCACCGACTAGTCGGCTAGTCGCTAGAGGGGGGTCCGACTTGCCTGTCGCCTAGATTTGGACCTCAGTTTGGCGTCCGCCCAGGCTGACTGGTCGGCCCAAACCAAGTCTGGGCGGCCGCTTAGTTAGGGCTAGAGCCAAGAATGATAAGGTCTTTTTTTTGCTATTCTAATTCCCCCACCCCTATCTCGAATGTTTGAGTTTGTCTTTAGCAATGATTTGATGCGAACATCAATTTTATTCATTACACTAGTTCAATAAATAACTTTTAATTTAGTTACAACAATTCAACAAGCACTTAAAGTCTAAATTTAATAAACTTTTATTTCTCTAATTACATTTGTTTAATTGAATACACTGAATAGTCCTCTTTCAAAAATTTTGAGGTGTTTTATGACATTATTTACCAAATCTAGGTTATTATTTACCAAAACATGGGAATTCTTATTGATTATTATTTTCTGTGTTTATGACTATTTAACAAATATGGATTAATATTTCCTTAGATATGTGTTTACATTTTTTTTATATAATGTGTTGTATATAAGTATATAACTATATATATGTTACGATATATAACTAATTATATGAATAAAAAAACCTACGCTTGGGCGGCCGACTAGTCGGCCTGGTCGCCCAAGGGATCAGGGTGACCGACTGGCCGCCTTGACAAGTATGCCTGCATTGTATCACCAACATATCATCCGTTCATGTTTGTGCCACGTTATGCACGTGTTCTCAGACGCTTTGAAGACACCACTACTGCTACATCATCAGTGGAGATCCGTGTTCGTGCCGCGTTAAGTACGTAATCCAGTGAAGTTGCCGTAGTCGTGGTATTGATGATCGTCTGCTCCAAGTGGCAAATTACTGCTGCAGTATTCAGGTTCCATTTTAGATGTTCTTCATTCCAGATGCACTCCAAATGATCTTCATCAATGCTCGAGGATCTCCAGCCTAGAGAATACAATCTCAAAGAAAAGAGGTGCCATCGTATGATTCAGGGGGTGTATTGTTTAAGGGGAGTATCAATCTTTTGTATGGGGAGTGATATTTATCTTTTCTCAATTCTATCTTTTCTTTTATCGAGTCATGTAACTCCAAGCTTGGACATGTGTTTTACCCATGATCCAGCTTGAGGGGGAGTGTTAAAGAGTAAATATTAGCCTATTTAGTTAATAGGTTAATTAGTTTGTGGGCCTTTAGTGTCTCGGCCTGTTTAGATTACTTGGTACACAAGTCTCAGGGTTTCTCCCTTGATCCTATATATAGGACATGGCTGTACCTCTTTTATTAATGTAATTTAATCGAATTAGTTCAATGCAATATTCTTTCACACATATAATGGTTACAAGCCTTTTTTTGATTTTCGTTGATGCATTTTCCTGCATGACATGGTTGTATTTTCTACTTGAGGGGGAGTGTTAAAGAGTATATATTACCCTATTTAGTTAATAGGTTAATTAGTTTGTGTGCCTTTAGTGTCTCGACCCATTTAGATTACTTGGGACACAAGTCTCAGGGGTTCTCCCTTGCTCCTATATATAGGATAGGGTTGTATCTCTTTTACTCATCTAATCTAATCGAATCAGTTCAATATAATATTCTTTCACACATATAATGGTTACAAGCCTTTTTTATTTTTGTTGATGAATTTTCATGCATGACATGGTTGCATTTTCTTAAAATTTGGGAAGACATCTCCTTTATCAAATCCTTTCATAACATGATCTTCGTTCAATATGACTGATATTAACTTTTTTGAACTGAGAATGCCTTAACTATATGCATGGCGTTGTCTCTTAGTTTTGTCGCGACTTAGATATGATCCATCAACGGTAGTGTGCTCATACCCCGCAACAAAATTCATCCCTGGACACAAAAACAAACATCTTTTGAAACCTCTCAGTCTTTGGCCATTCAAACTCACTTGCCCAAATTCTTCTTATCTAAAGATGTACACCATTCTGTCTTTGAAGAACCCCCTTTTACTACCTAGATGTTTGTTTGTCACCCAAGTGCACAACTATAATACTAAGACAAAACACGTTCACCTCATCATGGTCACAATCTAGGAACAAAATATCGTCGAAATAGGTGAAATTTCACTTGAAATTTTGATTTCAACACCATCAAATACGATATTGTGCAAGTGTATCGATAGGATCGCAAATATCAGTATGCCGATGTGCATATCCGAAAATATTTCCAGATTTCATCAAATAGCGCCAAAATTTTGACAAAATTTACCCTGAAAAAATATCGATTTTGCGCGCTTGAGCATGTTTTTGTTGTTTGAGAGGAGAAAAAGGAGGAGCAAGGGAGATTCTGACAACTGGGGCTCAAATAAGACTAATCCAAGGTATGCCTTTATATTTTTTACCATTTCTCTCATTTACACCTGATCTATCTCATTCATGGTTTAAAGTTTCAATTTTGACGCTGTTTCCAATGGTTCGGAAAAAAAAATTTAGAACTTTTGACCAAAATTTTGACATTTCCTCTCTTGTTGACATAAGCTTTAGACACATTTCGACGACCAAATAAAGGAATTAAGTTCACAGAATTTTACCAGGGTGATCCACATACAGAATTACACACAATTATACAATAGTATCATATCTTGGTATTGGATGGGAGGCTCCTACATGTTTGAGTGAAACGATATGTTGGTATTGGATGGGAGGACTCATGCATGTTTGATTGAAACGATTCAAACCGTTTCGATGGGGATTTTAATGACATTTTCAATAATATAATGGAGGAATTAGTATATAGATCACCATGTTAATGATCAATTTTCGGTGATACTTTATAGCTTATGCTATAGATCATGAAAGAGTGAAAATACCAAAAATATCTTAATTTCAGCCTGAAATTATAAAATAGGGATAAATCACTAAAATTCGTTGATACTAATACTCTAATATATTGAATATTTAAATTCATACATTTAACTATACACTATTCCCGTCAGTAGTTGAAATTTGATGTATGTAACTAGGAAAAAAAACCAAAATGGTACACATTGACAAAAAAAATTCCGATTATAGCACCTTCGTGAAAATAATCCCAAAATAGTCCACTTTTTAAAGAAAACGCCACGTGAATTGGCATTTTTCTAATCAAACATGTGAAAACACCATTGTCTTTAGAGCTAAAATATATACAAACAAAAACAAAGGGAAAACACCAAATATGTTGGCGCTTTCACCCAACACATTTGGGGTGAAAACGCCAACTTATTTGATGCTTTCCCTTTGTTTTTTTTAAAAGCTCCATACACAATGGCATTTTCGCAACTTTGATCAGAAAAACGCCAATTCAGGTGGTGTTTCTCTAAAAAGTGGGCTATTGTGGGAATTATTTTCACGGAGGTGCTATACCCGAAATTATTTTTGTCAAAGTGTACCATTTTGATTTTTTTTCCATGTAACTAAACATCATACACAACAATTTCTTAATTGTTTTATTAGTTTTTCATTTTTAAGGTCTAAAATTATATATAATTAATATGCAAAGTATTACATAGTTGTAAAATATTTTTATGAAAGTCATCTCTAATATAAGATATTTATTTATAATTTAACATTTATGAAGTGTTTCACAATATATATGAAGATAATGTTACAGAAAAACTACAAAAACAGCTCATTTGATAATATTGTATTAATTAACTTAACAAATAAAAGATATCAAGTTAGTTTTGTAAAATAAATGTAAATATAATATATAGCATTATTTTATAATTCCTCAGGTTTAACTTGTAGTCTATCGCTTGCAACTTGCAATGTTGGAGTAACCTTTTGATCAAGACAGATGGGGTTAGAGTGGAAGAAATAGATGTAGATGGGAAGGAGAGAGAGTAAGCTCACCTTAGATCTGAAGAACAAAGCCTTCAAGAGCAAGAGAATGCAAAAGAATCACCAAAGAAATAACACTCCAAGTGCAACAGGCTTTAGGCAATTGCTTTTCAAAATTGTGAACCCATTTAGGTTGTGTTTTGCAAAATGCATGCCCAAACTAGCCTTTTTCCACCAAAATAGTTGTATTTTGTCGAAAATCTACGCACTTGGTGAAAATTTTTCAAAATTCGGAAATTTTACTTACCTATTTTTAGGAGGTACAATTTTATGTCCGATTCCTATAGAAATCGAAATTTCAATCGAAATTTTGAGATTTTGACCAAAATTTTGAGATTTCGACCGAAATTTTGAGATTTCGACCGAAATTTTGAGATTTCGACCGAAATTTTGAGATTTTGACCGAAATTTTAATCAACGATCTCAGTAGAATATAAATTCATCTAAAAGATCCTTAAATTAGAGATCCCCCAATCTGCTTATTCATATATCTACCTAATTGTACGCTATTATAGATCTACAACACTATCTCATAATATACATTATAATCATAATTATATACATATATAATCACTAAATATAATTTTTAGTCACTTTTAGTAGTAAGATAATTGCTATACATATGTTCTTATTAATAGTGTTGTCATAAAAGGGAGGAAAAATATACTACTTCACAACACAAACAAAGAAATATTGTGAAAAAAGTATAGATTTTATAATTTTCTAGTCTTATATTTGTTTATGTATGGCACTTGCTACTCGTATACCACAACATGGGCATGGTAACTACACTTCTTATATAATTATATCATGACAACATGCATATTGTGGTCTTGGTAATAATGGCTTTTAGATCTATTCCACTTTCGTGAATGATCCATGGAGGAATTCACTACTACATATCAATATAATGTGCTAATAAATGATGGAAAAAAAGGTGTCACATTAGTGATGGTTCATATTCCTAACTTCCTTCACAATCGTGAAGTCAATTTCCAAAGTCACATTTTAACTTTGAAGAAGAGCAGTATAAAACCTTGATGTATAGTTTCTTTCAGAATCTTTTTGATGTATATAGACATAGGCCTAGGTTTAGAAAAATTATGTGGGATGAGAACAATATATGAGGTTATCACATAAGTATGTGCATTTAAGTTTGTGGATTGTTCTAGTAAAATTTCACCACACAATTCCTACATTTTGTCATCAAAATCCTTCATCAAAATTGCCAAGAAACATGCCAAGTTCCTTACCCCTCCCCACATCAAGGACCCCTCCACGTATCTAACATATCATTTTATTGCATAAAATGATGCATTTTGATGTAGAGATACACTTGCAAAATTTCATGATTTACTTCAGCTATTTTGGCATCAAAACAACTAGGATTGCATCTATCAAAATTTCCGTCCGTATACAAGTAAATACCTATTTCCACATCGTCAAAACAACATCAAAATTGCATACCTCATTTCTTGGTCACAAAACAAGGATCCATTTGATGAGCAAAAAAATCGGCATTTAGGAATTGTGCAAGAAATTTGCATAAAATTTGGAAAAGATTCAATCAAATATTTTGGAACAGAAAATTAAATGCAAAGAAGACAATATGTATGATTCATATTCACATGTCATACACACATGACCTATGAGTGTATTATTTGCATTTTGATTCAATATTCACAAATATCAAATCAAACAACATGTTCCTATTCCATAAATAACTCGTGAAATTTTGGATAATTCATGGAATTGGGGAATAATTCATGAAGTTTGTAAATAATTCATGGATTTTGGTAAGAGTTTCAGTTTCTTGTGAAATTCAGTCTCATCTTTGTCTCATGAAAAGTTTGTGATCAGTTCGTGAATAATTTAAAACTTCGACAAAATTGTGACTATGCACCTCGTGTTTTGAAGACCGTGTTCTTGGGGCCCTCGTAGGTGCCGAAAGGGTAAAAATTGTTTTACCTTCGTACCAATTGCATGTCGATGTCTATCAACTTTCATGAACTTGACATCCATGTTTCTATAGGGAACCTTGACCCCACACCACCACAGTTTGTATCGATACCTTGGATATCTAACCCTTCCCATATCTTCACCAACATCTACAATCCAACCTACAAGGCTACAACACGACCAAATCCTCAGTTCTATCCCAAGGTGTATATCAAGAGGAGTAGTTAATTCTCAAGAAGCTGCCATGTTTTCATCCTCAATTTCAATACAAATCGTCGGGTCGATTGTTGGGATGAGCATTGAACTGGGTTGGCTCGATCCGACCCATGTCCCATCCCACATAACCCTACCGAGACATACCTTGTCCATATAATTTACATGGGGGGGCGGGCCAAATTTTTTGACCCATGTTCTTAGACGTACCGAGTCTGGACCAAGGTAAATCTGAACCCAAAAACCAAGATACTCATGTTCATTGTTGTGGAAGATAAGATCAGAGGCAATTAGATTGATATTATTAATCAAAACCCTGCTCCTATATATATAAAAGAGACTTATACAAAAGCATGCGATCAAACCGTAATCGGCCAAACATGCTGAGGTTCATTTATATAATATAATAAATAACCATGAACTTAACTCCCCCCTTTCAAGCTTTAAAGGATAAAAAAATTCTCCCGCTTGTGTTGGAGCATGGGTGAAACATCGACCCAACTTGCCAATACAGAAAACGATAAGATTAAACCATACAGAAATTCGATCTCCCTAAAATATTGCAACAATAATTAAAGCACTCAAAACATTTTTTGCTAAAGAAGATAGCACATAGCATGTAGCAAACATGTCTTTTCCTGCCGAAAAAGATAGTAGTAAGGCAGAAGTAGTGATAACATGGTAGACTCTCCTTGAAATTGATAATATCTTGATTAGGAGCTATCATGAATAAACATCTGGAGCTTTAGCGTGCATTTGGAGCAGTTGAAGTTGGAAGATACGTGTAGAAGTCATCTAAGTCTCCATTGTTATCAAAGTAGTTCCCACAAGAAGCAATGCTACCGTAATGACACATGGTAGTTTGGATAAAAGCACTGTTACAAGGAAGTTGCCCATAGCAGGTGGTCAACATGTGTTGCTACATGAAAAAAAGGTTTATGATGTTTTCTGGTGGGAAATCAAACATAAAATTAGCTAAAAATGGCTTTTAGACACATGAGAAACATTGACAGATTGAAGCCTTGGTTCTTGCTAGCGTAATGTTGAGTAGCACCAACTGCTTGCAGCCTAGCTGACAGATGTCAGACGTTGCGCTGCTATTGTGTCAGCAGATTGTCATGGGTTGCACTGACCAACTGTTGTGTGCTACACTTATGTTGCGTCAGTTGCTTTGGTGAAGCACCCTACGTCCTTCCCACATTGGTGGCATTTTGTTTACCTATTAGAGCATGTTGCAAAGTTCATTGACGTGGTTGTCTCATTAGCGACAAAAAACCACAACCAACTATGTTCCTGCTTGGTGCAGACTTTGTTTGATCTCCAAGTTTTGCAGGAGTTTATATCCTAGAGCTCCAATTGCTTGTTCTCTAGGATCAGTTGGTGGCAAGCTCTAGGTCCGCGAGCATCACAAGAAAATGATGATGAGGGCACTTTGTAGAGGCCAGATGGAGCTTCTGACTATAAGAACATAGCAGTGTTGCAATGTTGTAGTTGTAGAGCATCGACTGTGACATGAGGACAATTTTTTGGATCTTACAACCAGTTTGTTACATATGAGAGGAATCCTCAAATACCCCTTGCCTGATGGGTTGGCTATGGCCATTGGTTTTCATCAATACAACTACAAAAGACATGATAGCGTCTGGAGCCATAGCTCTAACTTGATCATGCACGAGCATCAAATGTTGTAGATGTTGAGGGGGAACTGGGCTAGCGAGCGAATGCCTAAACCACTTCAAATATTGCGTGCTTGCAGGTTATACCTCCCTTTATTGCACAATGGATCAAATGCTATAGACGCTACTTGGGGTGCCATTGAGCTGGAATTCCGGCGAGAGTGTCGATGAATGTTGTTGTTGTAGAAAGTTGTACGTGTCTGAGAGAGCATAAGCAGGGACATTAGCAGACTCCACTTGTTCTGCTTTTGGTGGGACATTTTGAGCCGTACCTAGTTCCGTGTTGGTGGTATGTCAAGGCCTACATGACCATGCTCAGTTCCTGTAGATGAAGAAAGGAAGCGGAACCAAGATAGGAAGGAAATTAATATGTGGTGTAACAGGCATGTCTGTGGGGGGGCATCAAGGAAGAAGGGGTGGCTTCCCACCGACTACTAATCTCTCTTCTTTATCCCTTTTACTTGACAACTAGGGTTTTGGATGTCTGCCTAATACTGTTTGGAAAATAAGATTGCAGACAATTAGATTGATATTGTTAGACAAAGCCATGCTCCTATATACAAGAGAGGGGACTAATACAAGATTGAGACCAATCCCTAATGGGCCAAACATACTTATGCCCTTTTACATAATAAACTAAATAACTATTAACTCTAATAATAACTTATACATGTATATGAAACCACATATTTATATATCATATGTATCTTTCGTAACATGCATTTGACCACAAACTTTGTATAGTACATTTTATCTAAAATAATATTTGGCCGGTCATATAAATAAGGTCGAAAGGATAATGTACCAGAGTACAATTAATTTATATGTACCAATTAGATGTTTAAAATGTTAGCAATAATTTAAAACATAATCTACCTATAGTTTGAATATTGACTACGTACATTAGATGCGATTAAAAAATCATCTCGATCAGAAAATTACAGACCATTCAATGAAATAAATGGGCATTTCCTACTTAATGGCAAGTTGCAGAAATTCTAAAAATGATTGATTTTTTAATTATATATATATATATATATATTGATTTTCATACAAAATTTCCTACATGGGATATGGCTATGTTTTTAACAATTTTTCATCTAGATGACATCCTTTTCATCTAGATAACTGGATTTGGATAACTAGTTGTAAGTGTAGTAGTTTTATGGTGGCGAATACATATTGTTCAGATATATTAGTCGATACACACTTCCTAAACTCTATTATTAAATATGTATCTACATATATGTTTGAATATATCTTCATTTTATGATGTTATTTCGGCCGGTCCCAACCTGACTAGAAAGTGGAAACCCAAATCTATTACGTGGGACGGATATACGCAAAGATTTTCAAACATATTTAGCCCTAGATTCCGGCCTACAATCTGAAATATATGAGTTTTGGTACGAGCCAACTAAAACACCATATGGCCCGACTCAAAGCTCTCCCTAGACGATCACCCACCATTAAGGTAAACGAGCTTTGCTTGCAATTGTCATATTTCTCTAACTTGTCTCCTCGTCTTTCATCTACACTCGAACTCTTGCCACTACCCTTGAAAATAACACCATTCCCAAAAACCATAAGGATGATCTTCAACACCTGGTGTGGAAAGCAACGATGATGGATGGGATAGCGACTCTGAACATGAATCTCACATGTGACCTTGGTCTACCACCTCATGCTAAGGACATTGTTGGTTGTTGATGGGTCTTCTCAGTCAAGCATCAATTTGACACTTTGTCGATCGCTCAAAATCCTTTTTGGTCACCAAAGGCTTTACATAGGCTTATGGAGTTGACTTCTTTGAGACATTCTCTGTCCGTCACTTTGATTTCGTCAATCCACATCCTGATCTCTCTATGTGCTTGTTTGGATTGGCCACTCTACCAACTCGACTTCGAGAATGCCCTTGTATATGGAGACTCTCTAGGGAAGTCCATAAGCACAATGTTCTAGATTTTTTACTGAGGGAAAGTATAATCAAAGTTTGCTCTCTTCGTCGCTCTGTCTTTGGCTGAATCTCTCTCCTCGAGTTTGGTTCAATAAGCTTAGCACCATCCCCAAATATTGGCTTCAAGCGATCTTCCAGTAACCACACTCTTTTCTCAAATAAGGCATCTTAGGGATACATTCTTCAGGCTATAGACGGAGACGACATAGTCATCACAGAGAGTGATGCTCAATGCATCTCCAATCTAAATAAATCCCTATAGTCTCACTTTGATGTTGAATTGGCATGGAGGGGTAGGCCGTAATAGGCAAGAAATCTACTTAGACAGATGGAAGCTTTATTTTTTACACAAATTTATAATGTTGAATTATCTATTGGTGTGTGATGATGAAGTGAGTGAAAAATTCAAGTCAACTTAACAATATAGCTTCAAACAATGATGGGGTTACTTTGGAAATATTTGTTGTTATAGAACCTTGGCAGTTGGCACACAAGTATCTTAAGTTTTAAATAGGCAATTGACTTTCTGTAGCATGTAGGTGTTCTAGCATGAACCCTTTCTGGATTTAGGCACAACCAATATGTTCATTCAATTTTGACACCATGGTTTAGGATCAACCAAACCTCACATGCTGGTTATCCACTTTGGAGTATGGGTCAAATGAGTCCAATTAGGCTCTATTGTAGGCTGGTATAAGCGCCTTAAAAATAAACTTTAATGCTCATAAAGTATGCCCATGGACAGAGCATTTGTTTAACAGTTGAATGTCAATCTCTCATCACTGCATGTTCCCATTAAGTCTCTCGTCTCTATTTAGAACATCTATTGCTGGTGACAGTTTGGCAAATTCAGTCTATCATTTTACTGCAAGTCTTGATTCACCAACTTCATAAGTATTTGACCTATGAAGTTTCCAAGCTTAAAGTCGAAATAAAATTCCTATTACATGTAAGAAAGTGAAGGATAAATGCAATCTATTATAAAGGTCTGATAACATAAATGAATTGAAAGGTGCCATGAAATTCCTAAAAACTAACTAGTCAAAGTCTACGGATCTAAGAATAAACTTGTTGCGAATGCTATATTTATTGGAAGCGTTGAATACCAATTAAAAAATGTGTGAGTTGTCCTTGCACTCCACATGTTGACATGATATATCCTTCCTCAATGTAAGACACCTAGAAAATAATCTAGCATCACTATTTGATCTTCGCACATGACAACACTTGTCTAGTTACATTTTCTTTGATATGGATGTCCAACACTTACATTCAGTATATTGTCTTTGCATACACTCGACACCAAATATGGCACACGTGAAAATTATAATTCATGAACAATGCATAGATGGTCTCGTGGATCAGCCCAAGGACTTCCAATGAAGCGACCCAGGTTTGATCATTGGGAAATACCATCTCGATGATTTATCTCCCCACCGTTTGACTTTGGGTTTGGGGCAGTAGGGGTTCACTGCCTCCTGCTAGTACTTATTCTGAAATTCTTGAGAAAGCCCAAACTACTGATGGAATTGTAAACAACATATAATCTATGGAAGCTCAATTCTTGTTATGTAAATTTGCATAAAATTTTAGGATAGTGTTATTTACAAAAAAACACAACATTCTTGGAACAATTGCATAAAATGGGTGTAATAACAATTTAAATTGCCACATCAAGTTTGAAGATGTTTGTAGGCTGTATATATGCATTGAGTATCGAACACTAGATACACTATCGCACAATTTTCAAAAAACCAGAAATTATATGCCTAAAATAAGTTTGAGAAAAGCAAAATGAGAAACCGTAGGGTTACATAGTGTGTGTACCCAATATATATATATATATATATATATATATATATATATATATAAGTGGACAATTACACATAGGTCCATATAGAAAAGGGAAATAGCAAACATAATATATAAAGACATTATTTAACACTCCCCCTCAAGTTGGAGAATAGATATCAATCATGCCCAACTTGTCCACAAGAGAGCGAAAATGCTTCTTTTCCAGCAACTTTGTAAAAATATCAGCAACTTGATCCTCTGAGCGGGTAAATGGAGTCCAGATTTGACCAGACAAGATAGTTTCTCTGATAAAATGGAAGTCAAATTCAATGTGCTTTCTGCGCTCATAATACACATGATTATTAGCAATGAAGATGGAAGCTTTATTGTCACAATGCATAGGAATAGCAGTAGAAAACTCTACAATGAAGTCTTTTAAGAGAAATTGTACCCATAGCAGTTCACAAGCAGTGTGGGCCATAGCCTTGTATTCAACCTCAACATTGGATCTAGCAACAACATTTTGTTTTTTGCTCCTCCAAGTGACAAGATTTCCTCCAACATATGTACAATAACCTGAAGTAGATTTCCTGTCAATCTTACTTTCAGCATAATCAGAGTCAGAATAGCCTTCAAGAGAACAATGCCCATGCTTTCTATAACAGAGGCCTTTTCTAGGAGATTTCTTGAGGTATCTCAGAATATTACAAAGAGCATCCCAGTCACACTGTCTAGGCTTATCAAGACACCTGCTAAGAAGACCAACAACAGTAGAGATATCGGCTCTAGTAACAGTCAGATAAATCATCTTACCAACCAGTCCTATATTTTTTATTGTCTGGAAATATAGGAGATGCTTCATCATCCTAATTCACATTGGGATCCAGAGGAGTATCAGTAGGACACTCTCCAAGCATCCCATTCTCCTGTAAAAGATCTAGAACATACTTCATTTGAAATAAGACAAGAGCACTAGCAGTTCTAGACACCTCAATGCCCAGAAAATATCGCAGCTTTCCTAAGTCTTTAGTAGCAAAATGCTTGCACAAGTGTATTTTAGTAGCCTGAATTTCAGTAGCATCGCTGCCAGACAGAATGATATCATCAACATAAACAATCAGAATCACAATACCAGACGATGTCTTTTTATTAAAGATAGAGTGATCAACATGTGATCTCAGAAATCCAAAGGTAGTCAGTATCTTGCTCAATTTGTCAAACCATGCCTGAGGACTCTATTTGAGTCCATAAATAGATTTTTTTAGATGGAAAATATTGTGTGACTCCCCCTGAGCAACAAACCCAGGTGGTTGCTCCATATAGACCACTTCTTGAAGATTACCATACATAAAAGCATTTTTAACATCCAGTTGAATAAGAGGCCAATCTAAGTTGACAGCAATAGAAAGTAGTACTCGGACAAAATTAAGTCTTGCAACAGGAGAGAACGTCTCAAAATAATCAATACCATAGGTTTGAGTGTACCCTTTGGCCACTAGGCGTGCCTTGAGACGTTCCACAATTCCATCAGGTTGATACTTCACAGCATATACCCATCTGTAGTCACCATGCTTGCAATCAGGAGGTGGATCCACCACCTTCAAGTTCCTCTATCAGCAAGGACAGTCATCTCCTCTGTCATGGCATTTGTCCAGGCAGAACTTTGTAAAGCATCATGGATATTCTTAGGAACAACAATAGAAGATAGATAAGCAACAAAATTACTGACATGAATACTTAGATGTGCAATAGAAACACGATTAGCAATATTATGATAGGTACAAGAACGAGTGCCTTTTCTGAGAGCAATAGGAAAATCTAAGTCAGAAGTTACCTTAACAGGTGTAGGACCTTCTAGAGGAGGAGATTGGTGTTGCATGGGGGGGTCTTGAGCAGTCGGTGATCAGTTCCTACGTTGATACACAATAAGTAGAGAAGCAGTTTCAACAGGTGAAGTATCAGATATGCAATCACTGATGACTGGTAATGGTGCTGTTATTAAATCTGAATTCAAGGTATCTCCTTTAGCAGAATAAAAAGGTGTATCCTCAAACAAGACCATGTCACTACCCGTGAACCATTTTTTAGTAGTAGGACTATAGCACCTATACCGTTTTTGAGTACGTGAATAACCCAAGAAAATGCATTTTTCTGCTCTAGGAGATAATTTGTCCTAATTCGATCCAAGTAAACACACAAAGCAGGTAGATCCAAATATCCTTGGAGGGACAGAAAAAAGAGGCATATTTGGTTGTAAAATCTGTACAGGAATCTTGTTACCAATCACAGAAGAAGGCATTTGATTAATTAGAAAATAGGCAGTAAGGATGGCTTCTGGCAAAAAATGTCTAGGAACATTAAAGTGTAGCAAATGGTTCTAGTAACCTCAAGTAAATGTCTATTTTTCCTCTCTGCAACTCCATTTTGTTGAGGTGTATAGGCACACGATGTTTGATGAATAGTACCGAAAGAATGACAAAACAACTCAACTTCTTTCTGAACAAATTCCAAAGCATTATCTATTCTCGGAATTTTAACAGTAATAGAATACTGGGTTTTAATTTCAGCAAAGAAGAATTTTATTATAGGCAATACTTGAGACCGATCTTTCATAAAAAACAACCATGTGGCACGATAAAAATCATCAATAAAAAGAATAAAGTAATTATTTCCAGATAAACTTGGAACATGACAAGGACCCCATACATCTGCATGAACATGATCAAAAATGTTTTTACTGCTAATCTGAGACCGTTTAGGATAGACAGTTCTAGACTATATTCCTAACTGAAACGACTCGGACTGAAAACTGTGCATTCCTACACCAGAAATGACATGCTTTATTTTCTCAGGTGATGGATGTCCAAGTCTGTAATGCCAATGCAAAGATGAAACTGAAGATGATAGTGTTGAAGCTAAAGCCAGAGTGTCGATCTTTTTCAATTCATCCAGATAATAGAGACCATCAGGTCCTTCATGCCCCCACCAATCTTCATCCTTGTGCAAAGGTCCTGAAAAGTACAAGTACTAGGGACAAAGGTGAGACTGCAATTCAGGCTATGCATAATTTTGCTAACAAATAGTACGTTTAGAGGAAAATGAGGCACATATATTGCAGATTTCAACAGAAACTGAGTAACAATGTCACAAATCCCAGACACAGTAGGTTTTGAGCCATCAACAAGCATAACAGACGATTTAGAAATCAGTTTAGATAAATTCGAGAAAAGAGACCGATTTCCAGAGATGCGAGAAGAAGCAGCGAAATCAATCACCCATTTGGTATTACTAGTACTAGACGAGGATGCACTTAGAAAAGTAGAATCACAACCAGAGTAGGTTGCAACATGAGCTCCAGGAGTAGCAGTAGATGACGACCCAGTGCGCTCGAGTAGTAGGCGTTCCACCTCTGAACGGATGAAATCAGCAGTAGTAGAGATGGACGATTCAGTAGCTTGAGGCTGGGTAGCTATCTTAGAAGTAGCATTAGCTTCAGAAGCAACATTGGCCCAGGAAGGTTTGTCATACTTCTCCTAACACTTTTCTTCAACATGGTTAGACCGACCACAAAAATTGCAGAAATGCTGACCAGACGGAGGATGAGAAGCATTGGGAGGGCCAGAGGACGTACTATGTCCAAACGAACCACATCCCCTTCCATCTCCAAGAGGAGGGCGGTTCTCCTGAAAGCGACCACGGCCGCGGCCACGACCACGACCTGACATAGCAGCTAGGGCAGTAGTGTCTCCGGTCTCAGCAGGTAACTTAGAAGATGAGGCAGGCAGTCGTTGAAAGGCACTCTACAACGTAGGCAGTGGATCACTGGCGAGGATCTGATCCACAACTCCAGCATAAGATTTAGGAAGGCCACACAAAAACTGGACTACCTGCAACTCCTATCGTTGACGTTGCATTGTAGCCCGACAAAGGGTGGTAGGTCTCCAGTTCACCCCAGAGTCCCTTGAAGGCAGATAAGTAATTAGAACGGTCAGGTCTCGAGAACTGTAGACGAGTCAGCTGCTTATTTAAATCGAACACCTTCTTGGGATTTTTGTTGTGAGAGTAAGTGCTAGCTAGTTGATCCCACATTTCCTTAGCTATAGGTAGACGTAGTAAGGTAACACTGATTTTTGTTTTGCTGCTGTTGAGAATCCATGTCATCACAGTCGAATCGTCTTTGACCCAATCATCATAGACCTTGATACCCTTGAAGTCGGCAGTAGAAGCAGGAGGTGGCCCACGCGTCAGGTGGGAATGTTTCCACTGGGATTTAGCATAAATCTTCGTGGAACAAACCCAGTGCTGGTAGTTGTGCCCATCCAGCTTGGCATTAGTAACCTGACGACGATGATCGTCATGTGAGGAGGCCATGACATAGGAGGTAGAGAACCAACACTAAGGCTAGCAGTAGAAGGTAGGTACAAGCAGTAGATGACAACCTAGGTCTTCAGCTAGGCGGCAACAGACATCGGAGAAAAAACTGGGTGGATCAGTTACATACGGGCTACGCCTAGGTGCAGCAAAAGACCCGGTGGCTCAAAGGCCTACACGGGCAGGCAATAGATGGAGCCAAAGGAGGTTGATACAGGTGCCCGGGAGTTTGGGTGGCTCGGAGGAGACGACGGCTAGGAGAAAACCGCGAGGCGGACGGGTGGCTTGGGCTGGATCATGCCAGTCGGGCGGCTGCTGCTAGCGGCAGCGCCCTGCTGTGCTGCGACGGTTGGCTGGTTGTGCTGCTGCGGCGGCGGGCGGTGGTGGGGGAGAGAGAGAAGGGAAGGGAGGGAGGGGAAGAAAGAGAGAGAGAGGCGGCGGCGCCTAGGTTACGCCTGCTCTGGTACCATGAGAAAAGCAAAATGAGAAACTGTAGGGCAATGTGTGTACCCAATATATATATATATATATATATATATATATATATATATATATATATATATATAAGTGGAACAATTACACATAGGTCCATATAGAAAAGGAAAACAACAAACATAATATATAAAGACATTATTTAAAAAAGTTAATGAGTATCATTGCAAGTTAAATCTTGCCAACCTTTGATTAAATTTTGACAAAATTTTTATTGGCTAGGTGGGCTTAGATAGGAAAAATTTGGACCAAGATGTATATTATCCACAAACCAACCTATTTTGTTCCACCTTGTCATCTATATTAAAGATTTCAAGGATTTTTGACTATGTCATGGAAATTTTAGTCGTGGTTTGGCGTCGGCATCTTGCAACAAATGAAGGGTGGCAATTTTAGTCATGGTTTGACGTCGGCGTCTTACAACAAATGTAGGGCTAAGAAAGTTGTTAACAATTACTACGATTGAGGATCATCCGTTGTGATTCTGAATGGCCATAAGCAAATGATTCCCTTGCACCTTATATTAACAAAGGCCACAATACTTTTGGATACAACCACAAGCTATAAATTGAAGTACGGGATGCTAAAGTAACTCCATAAGGTAGTATTCTCCCTCACCATTAGTGTATGGATAACCTCTTAATATGCCTCCACTATGTCCCGACCAATTTATGTATGTAAAAACTGTTAATATGCTTACTTTTGATGCAGTTAGAGGATTGGTATTGTCATCCAGAAAGGGTAAATGACACAATTTGTTGCTTCCTCTCTTTTTGTAGCACATTTAATTCTCATTTAACTTCAATTGATGTTGCTTGGATGTACTTTTTAATTGTGAATACCTTGAAAGTCTAATTTTCCTTGTGGGGTCAGAAGGCTCTTAATTCATCCCACCCTGTTGTAGGCAAACAATTAAGACTAAAAAATTATGGTTACTTGTAGAATGGAAGATGGCAGCACTACTACCATTACAAGAGAGTTTAGAACTAATGGTATTTAAGATACAATCTGGAATGGTAGGGTAAACACACCTACCTTTGAGATTTTTAAGGTGGAAGTTTGCAGACCATCGAAGGCCTGATTAGATCTCCCTTAGCAAAGATGATTTCGACAAATTTTTCTTTACTAAGTTTACTTCTTATGCTAGTGATCGTCTAGGCAAAGGTGGGGATTTTCCTTTGGCAATGTCTAATGCATTCCTATAGTCAAATTCTATCTAGATCTTATTAGAACCCATTTTGAATAGAATACCAAGAGCACCGTCAATGCCCAACAATTTTGGGGACAAGGCAGAGTTGGCATTCATTATGTGGCTTTCTCCCATTGTGCATTTCCATTCACCATTCCTTGCAATAGAAGCCACTGCACAATTGATTTTATTTACAACCGCATCAACATTTATCTTGATCTAGCTTGAGGGAGGGGCAATCTAATGGGTTACATTGCCAATGTGATCATGTAACTTTAGACTCAATGCTTCTTTGATAGCATCAACTTTCTTTCTAACCATCGAGATTTGTTGCTCTAGGTCAATCATAATCCCTTCAAAGAAACACTTGTTCCTTCCTTGCCAAATAAACCAAGCCATGGTTATAACAAGGTTCATTATATCCACCTTAGATCTTAGGTAAGCACTTACCCACTTTGAAAAATTCCATTGAAGAACTCTAACAATTGCTCCTCAATTTTCAATATGCTCCACTATTTTTGACTCTCATACGATCTTGTAAGGTATGTAACATAGTTTCTTCTTCCTTGTTACATATTAGGCAAGTACAGTCAGTTATCATATTCCTTCTCATTCTCTGATGATTGGTTAACAAAGTAATGTAGGACAGGCTCCACCTCTATGTTCATAGATGTCACCGTACCCTTAGGCTTTATTATCTTACTTTATTTTATTATGCTTTTCCACTTTTGTTGGGCTCTTTTAAAGTTAAGTGGTTTAGGCCCACATTGTCCACCACCTGTGTAGTCTTTGTTTTCAGAGCCTATATAAAGGCTCTGTTACATCTGTTAACATATCTCTTTTTTATATGTATTATTTATTTCTGTCATTTTCTTATTATTGTTGTACCTCTATGTAATTTGCCCATTTATATAAATAAAGAGGAGATGGTTCTCAACCATCTCACACTGCCCTACACAGCCCTTACGGTAACTGACATGGTATTAGAGCCTCTATCCGATCTGCTTCTACCCTAGCCGCCGTGCCATCAATAGGAGCAGCTTCGGGCGCCGCCGCCGCCGGCAGTAGGGACTGCAGCCGGCACCGCCCCCAGGCTAGCGGCCTCCAGCCGCCGCCGCCAGGACAGCAACCTCTCGCCGCCGCCGTCGCTGGAGTAGTTCTAGCCGTCCAAGCCTGGAGACACAGTCATAGTTGCCGTTTGGGGTTTTTCGATTGATCCAACAGGTGTCTAAAACCTAAACTGAAGGACTCGTCACCTCCAAAATGTGGTCGTAATCACATCTCCTCCATGTGTGATTAGGAAAATCGATCGGAGGCTGTTGATGCGTCAGTAACGCATCTTTCTGTGGTGTGGTGTGTATCTCTCCGTCACTCAAGCTTTCACTATTACGCGTATCTGTTCGTCACAAAGTCCCATTAAATCATGGCGGATACCAAGATGTCTACTATCTATAGCGAGATGTCTCCTATCCCCTCTATAAAGTTGAATGGGAAAAAATATCTTCTATGGATGAATGTTGTCCATACAGTTTTAGAGTCTCGTGACAAGGCGAGGCATGTTGATTATGTTCCCCCTGTTGCTACTGATAAAGAATATGCTGAGTGGAAGCGTCATGACAGTCTTGTAAAGACTTGGTTGTGGGGGAGTATGGAACCTGCGATTGCTACAAGGTTCTTGTTTTACTCTACAATCAAGGAGATATGGGATGCAATGAAGAAGCATTACTCTCAGGAGAAGAATGCTCTTCTCCAGTTTATGATCTATGATCGCCTTTTTGCAGAGAGACAGGTGACAAGTCACTAGAAGAATATTTTGGAGCGATTCAGGCTATGCTCAAGAGTTGAGTTATTATCATCATGTGATAGTTGCACAGTAGGTCAAAGACAGAGATGATTTGATTACTGCCAAGTTCTTGTCTGGACTTAGCTTTTCCTACAGCTCTGCCTGGAGTGTTATCCTTGCCTCTGATAAATTGCCCAACTTTGAGGAAGCCTAATCAAGGATTCAACAATCCAAATTTGAGTCTATTGATCCTACACCAGTTGTATCTTCTTGGGAGTCTCATGCATCCATAGCTGCTACAGTGCGAGGACACCCTGGTATGGGCAGAGGATGCGGAACACGTCCTAGGTGTACTTTCTGTGACAAACCAGGACACACAATGGAGAAATGTTGGAAGAAACACGGGAGACCTGCTGCACCACCAGTGGGGGCAGCAAATTATGCCACTACTACTGAGCATTCTGCATCTCCAGCTGTGAGTTCTAGCTCCTTGGGCATTACTCTCACCCAGGAGTATGACCGCTTTATTCTTACCACTCAACACATGAATCTGGGATCGTCATCTTCAGCAAACCTGACATCTACTGCAGGTAATCAGGCTACATCTCTTATAGCTTCTGGTTCTACTTCTTGGGTGGTTGACTCTGGCACATTACAACATACGACTGTTTTGAGGAGATTGCTCCACTCTATTGACTCGTATATTCCCCATCAATTTGTTACACTGGCAGATGGTTCAGTAAGAAGGGTGTTAGCTAGTGGATCAGTTCCTCTAACACCTAAAATTGATCTTAAATATGTGCATTTTGTGCCTGAGTTTCCTTTCAATCTACTTTCTATTGCAAATGGATTGACAATGTAAAATGTACAGTAACATTTAGGCCCTCTTGTTTTGTTTTAAAGGATCTCAAGTGTATGAGGAAGATTGGTGGGGGGCCTAGGAAAGGTGATCTCTACCTCTTCCATGGTGATACTCTGCCTCGCCAAGTATCTGATCCTACTCCAGCCGTCTTGTTGAGTGGTTCCCCTTTACTATGGCACTGCAGATATGGACATCCGTCTTTGGAGAGCCTGCAGAAGTTGGAACCTGAGTTGTCCCAAGTGTCATCTTTAGAGTGTCAGTCGTTTCAGTTAGGAAAGCATCATAGATTTTCTTGTCCCAGTCGTGTCAATAAATGGGCATCGTCCCCCTTTGAGTTGGTTCACAGTGATGTATGTGGTCCTGTTAAAGACCATAGTTATAATGGTTTTCGTTATTTTATTTCTTTTGTGGATGATTTTTCCCGTATGACATGGATTTATTTACTCAAAAGTCGGGAGTCTATGCTGTCTATTATTAAACATTTTCATAAAGAAATTCAGGTTCAATTTGATTGCAACATTAAAGTTCTTCAATCTGATAATGCTTTAGAGTATGTTCAAAAAGCCATGTCTGACTTTTGCAGTTCTGTTGGCATGATTCATCATACATCCTTTCCTCACACCCCTCAACAAAATGGGGTGGCCGAGAGGAAAAATCACCACCTTCTTGATGTTGCAAGGTCTATCATGTTTCAGTCCAATGTGCCCAAGAAATTCTAGTCTGAGGCCCTTCTCACTGCCTGCTTCTTAATTAATAGACAACCCTCCTCTGTTCTCAAAGGGCACACTCCTTTTTCTGTATTACGTCCCATAGATCAACCCTTTTCTATTCCCCTTAGAGTGTTTGGTTGCACCTCTTTTGTCCACAACTTTGATCCTAAGGATGACAAGTTATCCCCTAGATCGATTAAAACCTTGTTCCTTGGGTACTCTAGTACTAACAAAGGATACAAGTGTTATTGTCCTAGTCTTCACCACATGTTTGTGTCTAGGGATGTTACTTTCCATGAGACTACTCCATATTTTTCTGGTGCCATGAGTAAGGGGGAGCATATGAGTGAGGGAGTGCCACCATCTTTTCAGAGTGAGAGAGTGCTACCATCTGTGTAGAGTGAGGGAGTGCCACCCGTCATTCCTGATTATACTATTATTCAGGAAAAGCAGGTAGCAGATGAATATGTAATTGAGCATTATCCATGTTTATAGTAGGCGAGGTAGACAGAATCCAGAAGAAGTAGCGACACCAGTCTCTATGCCTTCTTCACCGTCTTCTACTCTAGAGATTCTTGCATCCGATCTTGACGTTCCTATTGCTGTTCGGAAAGGTACTCGTTCCTTTACTATTCGACATCCTATTGCAAATGTGTGTTGTTTGTCCAAATTATCTAAACAGGCTCGCGGATTTGCTATTGGGATTGATTTTGTGGATTTATCGAGGAATCATCATGATTCTATGAAGGACAGTGGCTAGAAATAGGCAATGCAGATTGAAATGTCATCCCTATTACATAATGGCACCTGGGATCTTGTTGACTTACCTGCAGGTAAGAAGGCTGTGGGATGTATATGGGTATTTACCATCAAACACAATCCAGATGGCTCAGTTGAAAGGTTGAAAGCCAGATTGGTGGCTAAAGGCTATACATAGACATATGGGGTCGACTTCTTTGAGACTTTTTCCCCTGTAGCTCGTCTGAATTATGTGCGGATTATTATTTCTATGGCTGCTACTTTTGATTGGCCTCTTTTTTAGCTGGACGTCAAAAATGCCTTCTGTAAAAAGAGGGGAGGAGGAGAGATGACGAAACACTGAGAGATTTTTCGGCTGCAAGGAGTAGCTTCCTTGGGAGGGAAATAGTCGTCTCTCTTCTTTTTATATATTAGGGTAAGATACATTGTGGTACAAGGAAGAAAATAATAGAGAAACAATAAAACAAATAATATAATGAAGATAGAACCAGGAGGCAGATTCCCAATTTCTGCCGTTGTTCATCTGTCGATACCATCGATAGGACTGTCGATGGTATCGACAAAATGTTGTTTTGTTGCTGTAATAATCTCGATACCATCGACCTTCTGTCGATAGTATCGACGGGGATGCAGGTTGTTTCGCACTCCCCCTCAAGCTGGAGAGTACACATCGTGTATGCCCAGCTTGCCAAATAATCTCTGAAAATCTATTGGACCCAAAGGCTTTGTCAAGATATCCGCCAATTGATCTTCAGACTTGACGTATGTGGTCACAATAGTGCCATCTTTGATTTGATCACGAATAAAATAGCAATCAATTCTATGTGCTTTGTACGCTCATGAAAAATAGGATTCCTGGCAATGTGTATAGCAGACTGGTTGTCACACTTGAGCTTCATAGAAGACATAATAGTGATTTTTAACTCAGAAAGAATTGATTTGACCCATTGTAGTTCACAACATGCATGGGCCATAGCACGGTATTCAGCCTCAGTGCTGGATCTAGCTACCACATGCTGCTTTTTGCTTTTCCAAGTAATCAAATGATCACCTAGGAAAGTGCAATAGCATGATGTAGACCTTCTATTAGTATGATCACCAACCCAATCTGCATCTGAATACCCTGTGAGAGTCAAAATAGATGGAGGCACCTTAGGTTTAGAATATGTGATCCCCTTACTAGGAGCACTCTTCAGATATCTCAGAATTCGACAAATTGATGTCCAGTGTGACTATCGTGGTGAGTGCATATGCTGACTCACGACGCCTACAATAAAAGAAATGTTAGGTCGTGTAACAGTCAGATATATTAGCTTGCCAACTATTCTCCTATAATATCTGGATCTTAGTACTCAACATCATCAACCGTCTCCTTGATGTGATAATCCATAAGAGTAGATATCGGTTTAGATTCAGTCATGCCTGTCTCCTATAGTAAGTCAAGCATATATTTCCTCTGAGATATATTGACACCTGCATGAGATCTAAGCACCTCAATGCCTAGAAAATATCTCAGTTTACCCAACTCCTTCGTTTGGAAGTGTCTCTACAACCCTTCCTTCACACGAGATATGCTTGTAGAAAAACTGCCAGTAATCACTATGTCATCAACATATACAACAATAATGATAGAGCCACAAGAAGAGCTAGAGTAGAATAAAGAGTGATCATTCATGGAGCGAGAAAAGCCCATCTGGAGTACAACCTCACTGAACTTGTCAAACCAAGCTCGAGGAGACTATTTCAGCCCATATATGGCTTTCTTCAATTTACACACCTTCTGACACTCCTCCTGAGCAACAAACCCAGGAGGTTGCTCCATATATACCTCATCCTGTAGGTCACCATGTAGAAAGGCATTCTTAACATCAAGCTGAAATAGGGGCCAATCAAAGGTAGTAGCCAGAGAAATAATAATCCGCATAGAATTTAGACGAGCTACTGGAGAAAAGGTCTCAAAGAAATCAACTCCATAAGTCTATGTGTAGCCTTTTGCTACCAATCTGGCCTTCAACCTCTCAACGGATCCATCCAGATTATGTTTGATGATGAAAACCCATCTGCAACCCACTGCTTTCTTCCCTGCAGGTAAGTCAACAAGATCCCATGTGCCATTATGCAAAAGAGCTGACATCTCAAGTTGCATTGCCTGTTTCCAGCCTTCATAGGATCATAGTGATTCCTTGGTATATCAACAGAATCAATCCCAATAGAAAATGTGTGGGCCTACTAAGATATGTGGGATAGACAACACACATTTGTAATAGGATGTCTAATAGTACAAGAACGAGTACCTTTCCGAACACCAATAGGAAGATCAAGATCTGATGCTTCTGCAGGAATCTCGTGAGTAGAAGACGATGAGGAAGGCTCTGGGACTGGTGTCGCTACCTCTTCTGGATCTTGTCTGCCTCGCCTACTATAAACATATGGGTACTGCTGAATAAAAGGTCGGTCAGCTTCCTGCTCGTCCTGAATAAAAGTATAATCAGGAATGATGGGTGGCGCTCCCTCACTTTGCACAGATGGTGCCACTCTCTCACTCTGAAAATCTGGTGGCACTCCCTCTCTCAACTGCTCCCCCTTACTCATAGCATCGGAGAAATATGGAGTGGTCTCATGGAAGGTAACATCCCTAGATACAAGCATGCGATGAAGGCTAGGACAGTAACACTTGTATCCTTTTCTAGTACTAGATAACCAAGGAACAAGGTTTTAATAGACCTAGGAGAAAGTTTGTCAGCCTTAGGGTCAAAATTATGGACAAAAGAAGTGCAACCAAACACTCTAACAGGAACAGAAAAGGGCTGATCCATGGGTCGTAACACAGAGAAAGGAGTTTGTCCTTTAAGAACAGAGGATGGTTGTCTATTAATTAAGAAGCAAGCGGTTAAAAGGGCTTCTGACCAGAATTTCTTAGGCACATTGGATTGAAACATGATCGAACGAGCGATATCAAGAAGATGGCGATTTTTCCTCTCAGCCACCCCATTTTTCTTAGGGGTGTGAGGACAAGACGTGCGATGGATCATGCCCACATAACTGCAAAAATTAGACATAGCCTTTTGAACATACTCTAAAGCATTATCAGATTGGAGAGTTTTTATATTGTAGTCAAACTGAACCTTTATTTCTTTATGAAAATGTTTCACAATAGATAGCAAAGACTCTCGACTTTTGAGAAGATAGATCCATGTCATGCGGGAAAAATCATCCACAAAGGAAATAAAATAACGAAAGCCATTTTAACTCTAGTCTTTAACAGGACCCCATACATCACTGTGGACTAACTCAAAAGGACAAGATGCCCGCTTATTGACACGACTGGGATAAGACAACCTATGATGTTTTCCCAGCTGACATGATTGACACTCTAAAGCTGACACTTGGGACAACTCAGGTTCCAACTTCCGCAGGCTCTCTAACGACGCATGTCCATATCTACAATGCCATAGTAAGGGGGAACCACTCAACAAGATGGATGGAGCTGGAGAAGATACTGGGCGAGGCAGACTGTCATCGTGGAAAAGGTAGATATCACCTTTCCTAGGCCCCCCACCAATCGTCCTCATACTCTTGAGATCCTGTAGAACAAAACAAGAAGGCCCAAAAGTTACCATACATTTTACCGTGTCAATCAATTTTGCAACAGAAAGAAGATTAAAAGGAAACTCAGGCACAAAGTGTACATATTTAAGATCAATCTTGGGTGTTAGAGAGACAGATCCACTAGCTAGCACTCTCCTCACTGAACCATCTGCCAGTGTGACAGATTGGTGAGGGATATACGAGTCAATAGATTGGAGCAATCTCTTCATACCAGCAATGTATTAGAAAGCGGGAGGCGTGCGGATGACACCCTGTAACCGATTAAGCGGTAGGCGGGCGATTAAACGGGCGATTTTTGAAAAAGCGGGTGTCTAAATTTTATATATTTTTATACAAAATTACATATATGTGTATATAAAAAATATACTTATAAGGAACTTCTATACATATCTAATCAGCAAATCAGTAATTAACTAAGTATTCATCAATACTTACTATTAATCAGCATCTCTAATCACTAAAATCAGCAAGCAGATCAGTAATTGTATATAAAAAACTATGAATTATTGAATTAAAGTAATCACTAAAGTAATACTAACCAGCAGTACTAATCATTAATCACTGAAAGCAGCAAGGAAATCAATAAAACTAATCATGCATTACTAGTATAATAGAGCAATAGGATATTTACTTAGATGCATTACAGTAGTACCCAATTATTACTGCTTACACACAAAGTATGCATTCTAAATTAGGACTAGCTATATCATAGAACATTTAATGTATACAAGTTTCGTATATTATAGTCAACACTACTTGGATATGTAATTAATTAATGTTAGATGGTTACATTAGGATTTTTAAACAAAAGTGGGAAAAAAGAGGGCAAAAAGCGGGAAAAAGCGGGTGAGGCAGGAAAAAAGCGGGTGATTTTGTTCAAAATGATTAAGCGGGCGATTAATGGAAAAATTAAGCGGCTGGGGATCATGGGCGCTTAAGCGGCCCGCCTGGCCATTTTTTATTTCACTGCATACCAGTCATGTGTTGTGACGCGCTAGAGTCAACCACCCAAGATGAAGTAGAGCCAGAAGTGAGGAGAGATGTAGCCTGATTACCCGCAGTAGATGCCAGGTTTGCTGATGACGAAGATGAAGATCCCACACTCATGTGCTGTGTAGCCTGAATGAACTGATCATATTCCCCTCCTGAGTAAGAGTGATGCCAGTCCTAGAATTGGTGCCCACAGCTGAAGACGGAGAGGAATCTGTAGAGGTGGCACAATGTGCTGCCCCCACATGAGGTGCCGCAGGTCTCCCATGTTTCTTCCAACACTTCTCCACTATATGTCCCGATTTGTCACAGAAGGTACACTTTGGACGTGTCCCACGTCCTCTGCCCATACCAGGTCGTCCTCCTCTCACCGCAGCATCTACGGATGCATGAGACTCCCCACAAGATATGGTAGAGACAGGATTAACAGACTCAAAAACCAACTGTTGAATTCTTGAATAGGCTTCCACAAAACTTGACAATTTATCAGAAACCAGAATGACGCTCCGGGCAGAACCGCAAATAGGATTAAGCTCGGATAGAAATGTAGCAGTAACCAGGTCGTCTCTGTCTTTGATCTGTGCAACAACTGTCACAGGATGACAGTACCTCAGCTCTTGAGCAAGTGCCTAAAAAGCTCCAAAGTATTCCTCAAGAGATCTATCACCCTGCCTCTCAGAAAACAGACAATCATATATCATGAATAGCCAAAGAACACTCTTCTCCTGGGAATAGTACTGTTTCACTGCGTCCCATATCTCTTTATCTGTAGTATAGAACGTAAACCTAGCCGCAATTGCATGTTCCATACTATTCCATAACCAAGTCTTCACAAGACTGTCATGACGCTTCCATTCATCGTATCCTTTATCAGTAGTGTCCAGTGGACCCGAGTCAACATGTCTCGCCTTGTCGTGAGTTTCCAAGACAGTACGAAAAACGTTCATCCATAGAAGATAGTTTTTCCTGTTGAGCTTGATGGAGGGGATAGGAGATGCCTCGCTGTAGGGAGTCTTGGTGTCCTCCATTGTAGATGGGAACTTAGTGACGGATTGATACACATCACTGAGAAAGCTGAGGTGACAGAGAGGTACACATCACAGAGATAGATGGGGTGACGGAGAGATACATGTCACAATAAAAAAGGAATGAATAAATGCGTTACTGACACATTCACAACCTCCAATAGATTTTCCTAATCACACATGGAGGAGATGTGACTAGGAGTCCAACCGTCGGGTGACGAGTCCTCCGATTTAGATTTTAGATGGCTGTCGGATCACCCGAAAATCCCCAAACAACTTGTGCCACGTTTACGGCAGCGTTGGAGACCTACCGAAGACCCAACGTAGAAGGAGATAAAACTGCAAGCCCGGTGCCTCACTCCAGATCGGCAGATGGGCTTCAGTCGGATGGTGGCCCTGCCGCAGCCGTCGCTGCCTCTCGGCGGCGGCGCTGACAAGGGGAGAAAAGAGAGAAGGAGAGGAAAAGGGGAGGGGGAAGCGGTGGCAGAAGAAGAGAGATGCCCTAGATCGAACTCCACTCTGATACCATGTGAAAAGAGGGGAGGAGAGATGACGAAACACTGAGAGATTTTCCGGCTGTAAGGAGCAGCTTCCTTGATAGGGCAATAGTCGTCTCTCTTCTTTTTATATATTAGGGTAAGATACATTGTGGTACAAGGGAGAAAATAATAGAGAAACAATAAAAAAAATAATATAATGAAGACAGAACCAAGAGGCAGATTCCCGATTTCTGTCGATGTTCATCTGTCGATGGTATCGACAAAATGTTGTTCTGTTGATGTGATAATCTCGATACCATCGACCTCCTGTCGATAGTATCAACGGGGATGCAGGTTGTTTCACACCTTCCTTCATGGTGATTTGCAGGAAGAGGTTTATATGGAGCAACCTCCTGGTTTTTTTGCTCAGGGGGAGTATCAGAAGGTGTGTAAGCTGAAGAAGGCCATATATGGACTGAAACAATCTCCTAGAGCCTGGTTTGACAAGTTCAGTGATATTGTTATGCATATGGGCTTCTCTCGTTCTGTGACTGATCACTCGTTATTTTATTCTACTTCTTCCTATGGATTTATAATTATTGTTGTGTATGTTGATGACATAGTGATTACTGGTAGTAATTCTACAGGAATATCACGAGTGAAGGAAGGTTTGCAGGGACACTTCCAAACAAAGGATCTGGGTAAGCTGAGTTATTTTCTAGGCATTGAGGTGCTTAGATCTCATGCAGGTATCAACCTATCTCAGGGAAATATGTGCTAGAGTTATTACAAGAGACAGGCATGACCGAGTCCAAGCCAGTATCTACTCCTATGGACTATCACATCAAGGAAATGGATGATGATGCAGAGTATTCAGATCTAGGATATTACAGGAAGATTGTTGGTAAACTGATATATTTGATTGTTACACGACCTGATATTTCCTTTGTTGTAGGGGTGGTGAGTCAGCATATGGGCTCACCACGACAGTCACATTGGACAACGGTCTGTCAAATTTTGAGATACCTGAAAAGTGCTCCAGGAAAGGGAATCACTTATTATAAACCGAAGATGCCTGCTTCTACTTTGGTTCTTACAGGTTATGCAGATGCAGATTGGGCTGGAAATCAGACTGCCAGGAGATCTACATCAGGATATTACACTTTTCTAGGGAATCATCTGATCACCTGGAAAAGTAAAAAGCAAAATGTTGTGGCAAGATCTAGCATTGAGGTTGAATATCGGGCAATGGCACATGCATGCTGTGAGTTACAATGGGTAAAATATGTTCTTTCTGAGTTGAATATCCCTATTTCATCTCCCATGGAACTCAAGTGTGACAACCAAGCAGCTATACACATTGCCAGGAATCATGTCTTTCATGAGCGCACGAAGCATATAGAAGTTGATTGCCATTTTATCTGAGATCAGATCAAGAATGGTGATGTTGTAACACCATATGTCAAGTCTGAAGATCAACTGGAAGATATTCTGACAAAGCCATTGGGTCCAGCAGTATTTCCCAATCTATGTGGCAAGCTGGGCATACACAATGTGTACACTCTAGCTTGAGGGGGAGTGTTAACATATCTCTTTATTATCTGTATTATTTTTTTCTGTCATTTTCTTATTACTGTTGTACCTCTATGTAATTTTCCCATTTATATAAATAAAGAGGAGATGGCTCTCAACCATCTCACGCTACCCTACGCAACCCTTATGGTAACTGACAACATCATTGTTTAGACACAATTGAAGAATAAGAATTATTCCCTTTTAGCCTTTTGCATTGTTTTTTATTATTTGTCTGGTAGTTTTAAACTAAGTGGTATCATACCCTAACCCTGCTTAGGGCTTTGCTCCATCTGTCCCCACACCTAGCTACACCCTCCCTGCAAAACCTACCTGCCACCCTCATTTTCCATACCTAGCTGCCGCCGACTGCCAACCACCACAGTCTCCAGCTGCCAATGCAACTGTCAGCAGCCACCCTCAACAAAAACAACTACTAGCAAACAACAATAGCCACCGATGACAACCACAACCACCACTGTAGCGCTGACATTAGCCATTGCACCCCCGCTGCCAACGACTTTTGCATTTACCGCTGCTAGTAGCTGACCGTCTGCAACCAGAGCCTCCAACAACCAGAACCACTAGTACGTAATCATAGTCTGCAAATGGGAGGCACTCATCATACTTCCCCAATAGACATCATCTTCAACTATATCAGATTCAAGGAGGCAATCAATTATCCACAATTAGGGTAACATCTTTTCATCGTTTACCGTACCTTTTACTTATCTACTGCAAATTTTGTACACTTGCAATGGGTCCATATGTTGTGATTTGTTCCTCTACCATAAAATTGTCAAGTCCCATTTTTTGTACAAGGTTTTTACCTTGTGCTGTGCCGCTTGACTCATTTTTTTGTCCACTAAAATTTCCTTGAAATATGCGTTATACGTTGCAAAACAAAGTTTTACGCCGACACATACTTTTCTTACTTACCTCGTTATGCAAATGACAATGTATGGCAGTAGATCTAATACCAGTTTTGTAGCCCAATCCAAGTGCCGCGTCTGTGTCTTTGCAATGTGTGTTTACCCTTGACACACTTGGTCAAACGGTAAATTCTATCATGATTGAGTTTGTGCCATTCTCCAGACATATACCCTCCACACGATTCAACCCTCAACACCTTACATAGGGTATGGTATGCCACCAAATCACAAAAATGCACCACAAACTTCCCTCAATCCTACTCCTCTACAAATCTGTGCACCACTGCTCCATGAGGTCCCTGAATACCATCACTTTGGCTCCACTAACCCTTTTGCAAAACCTGATCCTTATTCCTCGCACCCTTACGAGGAACCCCACCCCTACCAACTAGGCAACACCATATCAGAGCTCTAGCCATTAGGCACCCCAAGCCACTGCTCCACACATGAACCATGCACCACCATAATATTCCCCTTCAAGCATTCCATGTGCTTTGCAATTCGTTCCCACAACCCATTACCCACCCCATCACCGATCACTGGCTATGCCTCATCCTCCCATGGCCCCTCCTCTAGAGCCACGTCCTCACGCCACTGGCCATGATGCTTATCATGCCCCATCGTGGACTTGATTTTCCCTACAATCCTTACCGTCAGTATCACCTACGACCTTATCCACAACCTCATGATGATATCACTCGATGAGTTAAGTTAGATATCCCAACTTTTGATGGTAAACTTGATCCTAAAGCTTTTTTTGATTGGATTTCTATTTTAGAAGACTATTTAGACTGGTATAACATGACAAATGGCCAACTGATTAGGTTTTCCAAGATGAAACTTACAACGTAAAGATATGTTTTTTACATATTATGATTTTTATGACTACAATAGTAAAATAAATATTGATATAGTTTTGGGTTGATCGGGTTTCGCAGATCAAAAATTGCAACCCAGACCTGACCTATAAATAAATTTGGGTTCTTCGGGTTTGGGTCATTTTGGGTCGGGTTGAAAAAATCAGGACTCAAACCCACTTTAGTCAGGGCGGGTCGGGTTGGTTAGGTTGGGTCTAGTTTTTCCAACTCTAATTGGGTGAACCATATTAGCTTCCTCATCACTCAATGTTTCCTTTTGCTCGTCACTCCGGATGCTTATTCAGACCACATTTGGTGTGATTTGTTGCCTATGGATGTTAGCCAACTCATCCTTGGATTTATGACTTGCATGCCTGCAATGAGAGACGTTCTATTGTTGTACCTTCAAGCGCAAAGGCAAACACATACCACTTGCCCATTACTCATTTCATCTTTCCTTTGAGAACGAGTCAATCGCCAAAACCCCAAAGATCGAAATCCCAACTTACTTTACCCATTGTCATCTGTAGAGAGCTGAAAAAGGCTAGTCGAGAATCCAGATGCATGAATGTGCTATACATCAAAGAATCCACTCATATGTCTTGTTTTCATCCCCCCACCACCAAAACTTGTCTCCCTTTCGATGAGTTTAAGGACATGATACATGCACTAACCTCTCAGATGAGCTCCTATCTTAGCATGATATTCAACCCAAGATGGATTTGTTTCTAGGGTCATCACTCCCTAATCGACGTCATTACCAAGTGAACCCGATGGAGCATGCTAAATTTAATGCCTAGTCAATGCCCTCCTACTCAAAGGTTTCATTCATGAGAGCTAGAGTCCTTGCGCGGTTTCTATTGTCCTTACCCCCAAGAAGGATAGTAGCTGCCGAATGTGCGTAGACTTTCAACCCATCCATAAGATCACTATCAAATATCGATTTCCTATCCTACGCCTTGACGACATGCTTGATCTATTGATGGGATCCCATTATTTTACCAAGATCAACCTCCACAACGATTACCAAAAGATCTGTGTCAAGGAGTCTCATGATGGAAGACTGCCTTCAAAACCCTAGATGGATTATATGAATGGCTGGTCATGCCTTTTGGCCTATTCAACACACCAAACACCTTCATGAGAGTCATGAACCATGTGTTTCAACCATTCATTGGTAAATTTTTGGTGGGCTGGTTTGACGATATTTTGACTTTCAGTAAAATCAAGGACGAGCACCTGGCTCATCTTTGACCCACTTCATGCTGAGAATATGTATGTCAACCTAGAGAAGTGTTCTTTTCTTTAGGATAAAATCCTTTTCCTTGGGATACTATATATCGTCCATCGGTATGGAGGCTGACCCTGGCAAAGTCAAACCCATCATTGATTGGCCCAAATCCACTACGACATCTGAGCTTTGTAGCTTTCAAGAATTGTCTACATTTTATCGTTACTTTGTTCGAGGTTTGAGCACCATTATGGCTCCACTTACTGAATTGATGAAGTGTGATAAATTAGAGTGGACACCATCCACCACTCGAGCTTTTCAGGTTGTCAAGACTAAATTGATGGAATCCATTGTTCTTCACCTTTCATATTTTTTGATTCCATTTGAGGTTTCATGTGATGCTTCAAGTATTGGCATTAGTGTCACTCTGAGCCTATAAGGCCACCCTATTGCATTTTGAGTGAGAAACTTATTGATGTAAAGCGTAAATACTTATGAAGAATTCTACACTATTGTGCAGCTTCTGCGTCATTGGAGGAACTATCTTCTACATCAAGAGATCATCCTCTGGTCTGACCATCATGCCCTTTGCTTCTTGAATTCCCAAAAGAATTTAAGTGTCCTCCAGGCTAAGTGGTATGAGTTTACCTAGGAGTGCACTTTGTTCTCAAACACCCCTCTGGTGTTGAGAACAAGGCCACCGATGCTCCCAGTCATTGTTTGACCACTCTCCAGTCTATGAGCATTGAAGTTGTGGGCTTGGATCGTTTGAAGGGTTGACTAAGAAATTATTCATTCAAAACTTCTTGGTAGCACACCTGACCAATTTTAAGATTTATTCTACACGATGCATTTCTCTTTCGTGGCACCCAATTATGTATCCCCTCTACTTCAGTTCAAGATTTTCTCATTTAGGAATTACATGTTGGTGGCCTCACTAGTCATTTTGGTAGGGATAAGACCACTTCTTTAGTCAATGACAAATTTTATTGTCCTTCCCTACGTCGTGATGTTGCTCGCGTCGTGTCTCAGTGTCGTACTTATCAATTGGCCAAAACCAAAAGACAAAATACAAGTCCCTACACTCCTCTCCCAATTCCCCATAAGCCTTAGAAGGACTAGAATATGGATTTCATTCTTGGCCTTCCCCTCACTTCGAGTGGCCATGACTCTGTGTTTGTGGTTGTTGATTATTTTTCTAGATGACCCATTTCGTACCTTGTAGTAAGACTTCTATTCTAACACCTCTTTAGGGCTGTAAATGGGTAGGGTAGGGTATGCTAAAGGCTCACCCTTATCCTTACCCTCTTTAAAGTTGCGGGTAATGGGTAGGGTAATTACCCTCTCCCTGAAAATGTTTACCTACTCTTGCTAGCACTCGTTTACCCATAGGGTAATGTGTAGGATAACAAGTGAAATGGGTAAAGAAACATGGATATAGAAATACATTATTTTCAACAATAATTTCGTATAATATTCCCTACATCAAACACAATATACTCTTAAAACTAATTCTAGATAGTAGTAATAATGATATACACTGAAAATACTAATATTTTCTCCAACATTTATATGTACATACAAGGTCTTACCTTTTTGATAAATCATTTACTATTAGGAGTTATTTTTTCTCTAATATATGACTAGAGAAATGTGACATGTTACCAATTATTTAATAAAGATTTTGGAACAAAATAATAGTACAAATTTAGAAAGTAGCAGTGAGTCTTGTAAGGGCTTTTGTAGGCATTGATAATTGTATTATATATGAAACTAATAATTTAACCTTATACTGGTGGGTAAATAGGTAAAACTTGTAGGTTAAAGCTTCTCTCTTTATCCTACCCTATTTAGATGTGGGTAAAGTGAGTAAAGGGTAGACGGGTGGTGGGTAAAACACACATTTACCCTTACCCTACCCTACAAGGTATGGGTAGTGGGTGGGTTATACCCTACCCATTTACATCCCTACACCTCTCTTATTTGTTATCTACATGGACTTCTGCCACCCATAGCTACACTTTATTCTTGGTCTTTTCTTTAATGAGGCAGTCAAGCTACATAGACTGTCCTCAACCATAGTGTCAATGCTATGTCAAATCTATTGCTACTTTGGAAGATTCTTGGAAAATCTTTTGAACCCACCTCAAATTCGCTTTTGCCTCTCACCCTTAGATTGATGGTCAAACTGAGGTTGTTAACAACTTAAAATGAGCTTGGATAACCTTCTGTGATGCCTTGTGCATGAATGCTTAGGTGATTGGGACTTACTCCTACCCTCCACTGAATTTGCTTACAACAGTATTGTCAATCGATCCACATGGAAGAGTCCTTTTAAAGTTGTTCATGGTTATAAACCCTGTCAGCCTATAGATCTTGTACCTATGCCCACTTATGCCCATCCTTCCCACACTATAGAGTCCTTTGCCCAACACATTCATGATTTGTGTTAATATATGTGTTGTTTTATTTCTGTTATGTTATTTTCCATTATATATGGACCTTTCTGTAATTGTTATTTTACTATAAATAGAAGGGTGCACACATTTTGCAACCCTAAGCTCTCAAAATCTCTTTCGTGTTTGACATGGTACCAGAGTAGGGCTGATCCAGATCTAGCTGCCACCTCTCTCCCTCCCTCCCTCTCCCCCCCCCCCGCGCCGCCTCGCGCCGACCGCCTCGCGCCGTCGGTCCAGCCCAGCCCCCCGACCTCCACGCGCCTCCAGCAACGTCGCGCGTCCAGCATCGGCTGCTGCCGCGCCGCAGTAGGCGTGCCGCCGGGGCAGCGTTCCGCCGGCCTTCGTAGCCGAGGGGACAACCCATCTTTGGGTTTCGTGGTTTGATTTGCACTTGAAGGACCATTCCAGACTGTTTTTCTTCCTGCCCGTGTAGGCCTCTGTGCCACCGGGTTTCTTGTTGCGCTCCGGCATAGTTCGTATGTGAGGGGATCTTCTCCATCGTAGTTTTGTGCCTGCTGCTGCCTACCTGAAGACGTAGCCAGCCTACTGCATGTTCGTGCTTACTGTGCCTGTGTGTGCCTGTCTATCTGTGTGCTTCCTTATGGCGTCCTCCAATGATGATGCAGTCGTCAAGTCACGACGGTGAAACTTAACGGGCGCAATTACCAACACTGGGTCTGTTCCATGGTCATTTATGCCAAATCCCAAGGAAAATACTCCCATCTGATGTGTGCCGGTCCGGCACAACCTTCTACCAATGCTGATTCTAAGGACGTAAAGGCTTATGATGACTGGGTTAAGGATGACTCCACTGTGATGACATGGATTCTCAACAACAGTGAGATGAGAATTAGTGTCACCTTGTTATGCCTGCCTACGGTGAAAGAGATGTGGGATCAACTCGCTGGTACATACTCACATAGCTAGAACCCCAAGAAGGTGTTTGGCATCACCAAACAGCTGGGTCGTCTACACTTTACTGGGTCAGATATTGTAGACTACTTCTCAGAGTTTACTGGTCTGTCGGGGGATCTGGAGTCTTTCCACCCCTTGTCTTCTGATTTGGCCACCATGCAGCGTCAGCATCAGGAGCTACAGTTGGTCCAGTTTCTGTGCAGGTTACCAGAGTCATATGCAGATGTTGTTGGCCAGATCCTTGCTAGTGACCCGCTTCCCTCTCTGCAGAGTGCTTATCATAGGCTTCAGCGTCTACCTTCTGCCTTGTCTTCCTTGACTACTGAGTCTGGAGACTCTACTGTGCTTGCTGCCATGTCAGGCCGTGGTCGTGGCAGGTCTTCTGACAGCTGTCCTCATGGAGCAGGACGGGGACGGGCATCTTTTGGACGTGGCACTTCTGCAACTGCGTCATCCAGTACTATGTGTCCTCAGACAGGACAACACCTTTATACCTTCTGTGGTAGGTCGAACCATATAGAAGAAAAATGTTGGGAAAAATATGGTAAACCTGCGTGGGCCAATGCGGCCAATGACACTACAATTACTCCAGAGACACCTACCCAGCCTGCTGTGTCTGAGGACTTGAGAACTGGTACTGCAGACTACATTCACGCTGAGGTAGAGCGCCTGTTACGTGAGCGGACTGGTTCATCTTCTACTGCTATGACAAGTGGAGCCCATGCTGCGACCTACTCGGGTTGTGATACTGCCTTCCTCAGTACTCCATCCTCTAGTGCTGGTAATACAAAATGGGTTATCAATTCGAGAGCATCGTCACACATTTCTGGAAATCGAGCTTTATTTAGAAATTTATCTAAACCATCTACTAACTTTTCTATTATGCATGCCGATGGATCTAAGTCTACGGTTTCTGGGGTTGGAGACATTGTTTCTAAATTTCTTCTCAAGTTTGCTTTATATGTGCCTCGGTTTTCACTGAATTTATTATCTGTTAGCAAAATTTTATGCAGCCTGAACTTTATACCTGGTTCATGTGTTTTTCAGGACCTTCGCACGAGGATGGAGATTGGTGGGGGGCATGAAGGATCTGATGGCCTTTTCTATCTGGATGATCTGCCAAGAGTGGACAAGATTGCGTTGGCATCTACTTTATCTGCGTTATCTGCATCTGTCTCAACATTGCAATGGCACTATCGACTTGGACATCCGTCGTCTGAAAAACAGAAACATCTTATTTCTGGTGTTGGCACTCATAAATTTCAGTGTGAATCATGTCAATTAGGGAAACAAACTAGGGTTGTTTACCCAAAACATTCTCAGATTAGTAGCAAAAACATTTTTGATCTTGTTTATGTTGATGTGTGGGGTCCATGTAATGTGCCTAATTTGTCTGGATACAAATATTTCTTACTATTTATTGATGATTGTTCTCGGACCACTTGGTTGTTTCTAATGAAAAGTAGGTCTGAAGTATTGTCGACTGTTAAATTCTTTTTTGCTGAGGTGAAAACTCAATATGCTATGCCTGTTAAAGTTTTTCGTACTGATAATGCGCTTGAGTTTGTCCGAAAAGATGTTGCAATGTTTTGTAAGTCTGTTGGTACTTTACATCAAACCTCATGTGCATATACACCACAGCAAAATGGAGTAGCTGAGAGGAAAAATAGACACTTGTTAGAAGTTGCTAGAACTATTATGATGCACTATTATGTACCTAGATCGTTCTGGCCTGAAGCAATATTAACTGCTTGTTTCTTAATTAATCGGATGCCTTCATCTGTGATTGGAAATAAAGTACCTATCCAAATCCTGCAGCCTGATGCACCTTTATTTACTGTAACTCCTCGTGTTTTTGGTTGTACATGTTTTGTGAGATTGCTTGGTCCTACTCATGATAAGTTGGCTCCCCGGGTTGAGAAATGTATTTTCTTAGGGTATTCTCGTACACAAAAAGGATATAGATGCTATAGTCCTACTCCAAAGAAATGGTTCATCAACAGTGATGTTGTCTTCTTTGAGGATACCCCATACTACACTAGAGGAGATAGTCTGGAGCCTGATATTATTGCTTCTCCTCTGCCTATTACTACTGAGTGTGTGTCTAAAAATTCTGATCAAGTGGCACCTAAGAATATGACACCACCTCTTCATGTTTATCAGTGTAGGAACAAAACTCCACCTAAACAAGAACCCCCCATTCAACACCAATCTCCTCCTCAAGAAGGTCCTGCCACACCTGAGGTAATTTCTGACTTGGATATACCTATTTCTCTTAGAAAGGGAACTCGTTCCTGCACTTCTCATAACATTGCTAACCATGTATCTACTGCACATCTGAGTATTCATGCTAGTAATTTTGTCTCTGCCTTATCTTCTATCAATATTCCGAAAAATACTCATGATGCCTTGCAAAGTACAACCTGGACTTCTGCTATGCAAGAAGAAATGTGTGTGCTTACTGAAAGACAAACTTGGGAGTTGGTGGATCCACCCCCTCAATGTAAACCTGTATGTTGCAGATGGGTATATGCTGTTAAATATCAACCTGATGGTACTATAGAACAGCTGAAGGCACGCCTGGTTGCAAAAGGGTATACACAGACTTATGGTATTGATTACTTCGAAACTTTTTCTCCAGTTGTCCGCCTTAATTCAGTTAGAATTCTCCTTTCTGTTGCTATCAATCTAGATTGGCCTATACTGCAATTAGATGTTAAAAATGCTTTCTTATATGGTGATTTGCAAGAGGAAGTTTATATGGAGCACCCCCCTGGGTTTGTTGCTCAGGGGGAGTCACACAAAGTCTGTAGGTTGAAGAAGTCTATTTATGGACTCAAACAGAGTCCTCATTCCTGGTTTGATAAACTAAGTAAAATTCTGATTGAGTTTGGCTTTCTGAGATCTCAAGTAGATCATTCTGTTTTTACTAAAAAGTCCACTAATGGCATTGTGATTCTTATTGTCTATGTGGATGATATTGTGCTTTCTGGGAGTGACTCTGTTGCTATTCAGGCTACTAAAGCCCATCTCTGCAAGCACTTTGCTACAAAAGACTTGGGTAAACTGCGGTATTTTCTGGGTATAGAGGTATCCAGAACCTCTAATGCACTAGTGTTGTCTCAGAGAAAATATGTTTTGGATCTTCTACAGGAGACTGATATGCTTGGAGCTAGACCTGCTGACACTCCTCTAGATCCCAATGTCAATTGGGACGATGATTCTTCTCCATTATTTGCTGATAATAAAAAGTACAGGAGATTGATTGGTAAAATGATATATTTGACTGTGACTAGAGCTGACATATCTACTGCTGTGGGCCTTCTTAGTAGGTACCTGGATAAACCCAGACAGTGCCACTGGGATGCACTATGTCATATTCTGCGATATCTAAAAAAGTCTCCTGGCAAGGGACTTCATTACAGGAAAAATGGGCACTGCTCTCTAGAAGGGTATTCTGATTCTGATTATGTAGGAAGTCGGATTGATAGGAAACCCACTTCTGGATATTGTACCTATGCTGGAGGAAATCTAGTCACATGGAGATCCAAGAAACAAAATGTAGTTTCCAGATCTAGTGTTGAAGCTGAATATAGGGCTATGGCCCATACTGCTTGTGAGGTTCTTTGGGTACGCTCCCTTCTACAAGACTTCGGTGTTGAGTCTTCTTCTGCTATACCCATGCACTGTGATAATAAAGCTGCTATCTTTATTGCTAACAATCCTGTCTATCATGAACGAACCAAGCATATTGAGGTCGACTGTCATTTTATTCGGGAGTCTATTCTTACTGGAAAGATCTGCACACCTTTTACTCGATCTGAAGACCAGGTTGTCGATATCTTCACCAAACTACTGCCTAAGAAGCATTTCTACACCTTGATGGACAAGTTGGGCATGATTGACATCTATGCTCCAACTTGAGGGGGAGTGTTAATATATGTGTTGTTTCATTTCTTTTATGTTATTTTCCATTATATCTAGACCTTTCTGTAATTGTTAATTTACTATAAATAGAAGGGTGCACACATTGTGCAACCCTAAGCTCTCCAAATCTCTTTCGTGTTTGACACTTATGCCCACTTATGCCCATCCTACAGATCTTGTACCTATGCCCACTTGTTCGTTGTTCATGGTTATAAACCCTGTCAGCCTATAGATCTTGTACCTATGCCCACTTATGCCCATCCTTCCCACACTATAGAGTCCTTTGCCCAATGCATTCATGATTTGCATGTTGAGATTTGCCAAAAAAATTATGTCTTATGAAAACTATAAGCTTTCTGCAAATGCACACTACCTGTTTCAAGAATTTAACGTGGGAGATTGTGTTAGTACGTGTTCATACCTGAACGCTACCCCAAAAATTCTTTCAAAGAGATTCATGTCAGAGCATCATGATACATTTCAGATACTTAGTCGACAGGGACCCAATGCATATGTACTGAATCTTCCAACAGATTGGGGCATTAACATTGTATTCAATGTGGATAATCTTTGTCTTTATCTTGGTACATTCGATCCCCCTCCCCCACCGGATGCAACTTATTTAGATGGACATTGTGCCTTACCTTTTTCCGTAGATGTACCTCTTATGTGACTTCCTCAGTAGCCGCCCAAGTGCACTGACACCGTCCTTGACGACTACACTGTGCTCACCAACCATGGCACCATACATCGATTCCTAGTTTGATTCCTAGTTCGCTGGCTTGATTGTTCTCCTGCAAACGCCACATGCACCTAGGATGACTTCCTCCATATTGATATGTATCTTCTTGGGTTCTACCTCAGTACTGACTTGACAAAGTCAATTCTTTTACAGCTGAGTGGAGTTGATGTAGGTTAGGCTCCACCTTCACAAACTTAAGAGCGTAGACATCGCTGTGCCATTAATTAGGCTTTATTTAGCTTACTTTATTTTATAATATTTTCCCCCTTTTTTAGGGTTCTTGTAAAGTCAAGTGTTTTAGTCCCACATTGTCTATCGTCCATCTACTCTTTGTTTTCGGAGCCTATAAAATGATCTATTCTATCATTGTTGAGACACACTTCAAGAATAAGAATTTTTCCCTTTAACCTTTTTGCATCATTTTTTATTGTTTGTCTAATAGTTTTACATTACAAAGCGTCGTGGTTTAGTATCCAAAAGAAAATTTATTAAATTTTCTGGTAGTCTAGCTTTCCAGATCAGATTCGAACACCCTAGGGTGTTGGATGACTTTCCCTTGTCTAAGGACTACATACATTGAGCTCGTGGAATATACCCCAGTGGTAGTTTATTCCATGCGCATATATCGTTGTCTGCATCTGAACTTGGTGTTTGAAGCTTGATGATCTCATTTTCTGTGACTGCATGAAGGTAGTATCCATAAACCCTTTATCCCAAGTTCCATCTTCTTTAATCAGGCAGCTGACTGTTAAATCCTCGAGTTCTGTAGGGATGGGGTTGAGAACTTCCATGGCAAGAGGGGGTTTATTGGGGACCCAAGCATCTCTAAACATGTTAGTATCATATCCACTAGCAAGAATTCTCGTGATGTTCTCCTCAATGAGTTTTCTTGCACCCGTAGAGTTTAGTCCAAAAGGCAGTGGCAGCTCTGCCCACCTGATTAGTGAACGAAGCATGTTTATATTGGGCTCCAATACACTAAATAGATTTTCTGTGGTTCTTCACCTCCCATTCACTTTTAACTAGTAGTACAGTATTCCATTCCCTTATTCTTTCAAACCCTAGGCCTCCATCCTTCTTGGCATGAGTTATTCTCTCCCAAGCTACAAGGGAAGTAAGATTCTGTGTATTACCTCCACCCCAAATAAATTCTCTAATTGAGCCATCCACTCTGCAGTCTGCATTACATAGGCAGTATGGCAGTAAGAATCGACTTTCCCCATGCACACTTGACCTGCAAAAGAGAGTGTCTGAGCAATCCAAGCATTAATCTAACACTCAACCTTTTCCAGGGTACTGATATAAGTTTGTTCTTGAAACTATTTTGTGCAAGATGGGCAGTCTGAGGTACCTTCATAAGTCTGTCATCTTTGAAATTCCACACACTTTGCATATAAAGTTTTGAACCTGACTTGGAAGATTTTGAGAAAAGAAGATACAAGAATTTTCAATAGAGTCCCCTTGACCAAAAATATTGCCAAACTGCTTCAGACATTTCATAATGAATCAAATTTGCTTCTTTGTTGCTTTTGCAAATAAGATGATATCATTATCGAACATAACATGGGAAATATTTGGACCCTTTTTCAAGAATTTAGTAGGACTTGATACACCAGAAAATGAAGCTTCATTAATATACTGACTTACCTTTCTATGCATAGAGAAAACAAGTAGGGGGATAGATGGTCCTCTTGACCGAGCCGTCTGTTAGTGTTCACTGTCAAGGTCTTAAGTTGCCGTTCCATGCTATGTTCGGTGATCCACCAGTGATGGAATTCATAGTTAGTTGACATATATTAGTTGGCCATCTAGCATTCAGCATGATATCTTTAACAAAAGTCCAATCCATACAGTCACATGTTGTGGAGAGGTCCAGTTTTATAGACATCATGTTAGTAGAGTTCTTCTTTCTCATATAATGAATCGATTCATGTACACGGATTATATTATCAGATAGGTGGCATCCTGGCAGAAAACTGTTCTGTGCCAGAGAAACCTAGCCATCCCTATACTATTTCATGCGATCTACTATGAGTTTTGAGGCTAGTTAATGACAGCAGTTATTGAGAGGAATATTCCTCAACTGATTACACCTCTCATGTTTATGAACTTTAGGAATCAAGATAACATCGAATTGCAAAGCAACAAAGGGAGATCTGATCCTTGCAAATCATTCATGATTGTCATGGTGACTGGCTTGCCAACTAGACTCCAAATTTTCTGAAGGAAATTGGTACCTTGCTCCATCTGGCCCTACAGCTTTGTAGGGATTAGTTTTCATGAGAGTGCTTTGGATCTTGAGAGTCTACTCATTGCCTTATGCAGATTCTCACTCAGGATATAAGAGGTTTGGCCAAATACTTCTATTGTGCAATTCATGATCGTGCTAGTTAACTTTTCAAATGCTGTAGTTTGCCATCCACACCACCATATCTATTTGGGTTTGAACGCCCTTCCTATCGTTAGAGTACTTGATATTTTAACCAATCAGAATACTAAATAGACTTTTAAGCACTTGTCCATGCCATTGATGCATCAAGTATATTTTGTCCAGAGGATTATTTAATGATAGCTCCATCTCTAAGGAGAATTCTGATCCCTATGTCCCTTTGTTAAAATCTTTGTTATACTATATAAATCACTTTACATTGATAAATACATTATTTTCACATTTCATCTTGTATATATCATCATCACATATTACACGGACAGTTCCCATTTACAAGGAATAATTAGCAGCTGCAGAAACCCATTTTAAAAGACTGCAGAACTACTAAAATACAATCTCATTGATTGGTGAACTGCCAAACCTTCACAATTTCAATGGCAGATCTCTCTTTTATCTTTAGTATATTGTCTCACAAAATCCATTTGGAAATGATACTCATTTGTGACTTAAGTTGATGAAAAACTAATCATCTCATACAGCTCCTGTGGTTCATTGAGCACACCATATATTGATGTTTAGAAAGGAAACTTCCAAGTGATGGCTTGTGACAACCATCCACTAGTTAGACATTTGAATTGATGCTGATTCGGAAGGTGTAATTGATGAACTATATCACCACTACACAATGTTGTAAAAATTGGAGCTTATTTACGCTAAGGACTCTGCAGTGTATGTGTAACAGCGATGATTTCATATATGTTGCAGTAGTATTTAATTATGTTTGTTTTTCGATGTAGTTGGTTTGTGTAAATCGGGTAATTTCCTAGGGAACAGACCTGTTAGAATGATGATTATCTGTTATTTATTACTCTTTATTCCTTATTTCCTATTCATATTCTCTAATATATATGGGATTAGTCCCATACTGTGTAACTGCGTCGTTAGCCTCCACCAAACTGTATATGAATCTACGTCCCTTGTATATAATACAATACACAAGTTGGTCTGCTTCCATACTTTTGTTGTTTAACAAGTATAGTATGCCCCATAGTGCTGAATTATACACATCTAAAGCAAATATGCAATGTAGAAACTGGAATATAAATGGAAGGTAAACATCAAAACCATCATAAAATGAATCAATCTAAAATCCCAAAGCTGCCATGATTCATTTAATATGTCGGTTATCGGTATGAATAATTCAGTAGTATGATACAACAGTTACTTGTATATTTCCCCTAATCACCCCCATCACAACAACACATTTTATGTTAATAAACAAATTATCATTCGATGTGTCCCAATTTTAATTGAAACGTAGCATCACTTGTACATATTGTGTTTGCTTGGACATAAACTAAAAAACCAGTCATATTAAAAATATTCGAAATTAACAGATTAAGAAAAATTGAACCATTTCTCCAACAGCAAATGTGTAATGATTCTTGTTCCTGTATGCATTTGTATGTAGGGACACATCGTAGGCCCACATATTTGTGCACCTCTTGTATGCACCGATTATGAATATTAAAATAGACCTAGTATCGGTAGTACACATTATAGTCTTGTAGTGTGAATACCTTTATTTACTTAGCAACTGAACTCATATGCCGGTGACACAGGCTGCAATTCTGAGATTCATTTGATAAGTCGATCATGACATGTGAGGTAGAACACTCGGCATGCCTTTTTGTTGGTTCCATATATATAATTCAGTCTATTCCTTCAAACTTCTTAATTTGTTGTACTTAATTTGGACTATTCTATAGTTTTACTTGAGATTCATGCACGTACTGAGCTGTCTCGACTCTGTCATCTGCTTGGGAGAATGACAAAATGTGAGATTGGGTTCTAAAGTCTTATGTGCTTTTCTTTTGTTGAACCGACGATCTTAGATCTGCTGTGGGTTTTCTACTGCCAAGCTCAACATGCTTGTTTGTCTAAAGTGGAGATCACACTAAGGAGAAAGGTTGCACTAGAATCTACCCCAAATGTATTTAGTTTGCGAATTTTGTGAGAGAGGCTAGAAGTATTGGAGTTTTTAGTGGGAAAAGTTGATCTATTCAACAATGTTGCATGTTATTTTTAAAGCATAGGGAAGTTTATTACCTAATACACAAGAGAATGAAAGAACTATAAATAAACAGAAATATAAAATACAATATCTGATATAGTAATCAACACTCTTCTTAAGCTAGAGTATTAATATCATGGATGCCTACTTTATTGCCTAGCTCTTGAACTTTTCTTGAAGAGAGGTTTGGTGAAAATATATGTTGCTTGATCCCAAGTCTTTAATAATGGAATGGATATTTTGTAGACATCAATTCAATACAAAGAAACTTTTAAGTCTCCTCAATATGTTGGGTATCTCATGAACACTGGGTAGTTGGCAACTAGGGTCGTCATCCGATTATCAAAATGCATGCATAAGGCTGTGGATTGGTAGGGTAATATCCATTTACCTCTACCCACTCCCTATAGGGTTAGGGTAAATCAATTTTCTACCCATCATCTATTTACCCATCACCCATTACCCGTTGCCCATTACCCATTTTCCACTACTATTTTAGGTAGGGTAAGTGAACACATTTTCTTGCATTTGCTTACTGTTTCGCAACTCGATATACTTTTTCTCAGTTTAATCATCTCTACATAAATATAAACTTCAAATATTCCAATTCTTGTTTCCTTATATCTACAAAGAATAACATAAAATTTTCTCTATTCTATTCTTGTGTATAGATATTATGTTCATGGCTTCAATATGTATTTCACTTTATAAAATGTCAACTATGTCCAACAAGTATAAAAAGTGTTTATCTTTTTATATTTGTATTGAATTCTCATGGAAGTCTATCGCTTAACCTCTTATATGATATGTGTAACTAATGGCATGTTCAATGCAAATGCATCTTTGGTTTATGTTAATTACAATATGATCTTCTTGAACATCGAAATTTTCTAAATATTAATCACCCATATGATCTTCTTGAACATCTAAATTTTCTAAATATTAATCACCCATATGCCCATACCTTCCCTATTTATCCTATGGTAAATGGTTTTTTGTAAGGGTAGGATAAAGGGTACAAGAAAGTGCACATTCACCTTATTACATATTAGGGATACGGTAAATCCTTATGTTTGTATGTATTTCCTGAGAGCCAATCATGGGATGATTGGTGGGATACATTAAGATTGATTTGATAAACATCAAAGGCAAGCTTCCAATTCTTTCTGGTTCAATCATATGAGATAGTGATAGAACAGATTGAATGTCTAGAGAATGACAGTACTCAATGACGTATGCTTTCAGGTTGAGGACCTGAATGATGAGATCATACGGATGCTAAAAGTTTGTACATTCTTGATATGTCCCTAGTCGGATGTCATTGTGGAAGGTAGATAGACAGCAATGACACACAAGACTAGATTGTGGTGTTGGTTGATGACAGAATCTCATTAGTCATGATATAGAGATATCAAACAAAACACATAGGTACTTGTTAGAGAACAAGTGTACCGGACAGACCCACCGTGAGTTTGACACATGGAACTATGACATGGTAGTCACATTCAGTACTCACAGTGATGGTGGTGAGTGTGATTCTTTGACCTGAAATCACTACACTCAACACATGTCGTTGGGCACACTTTGACATCATCAAACGCAGTCCTGAAACAAGGGTTGTTATAAAGGTGATGATTGAGTGGCTTTCACACATGGGGCTTTTGAGGAGTGAGTGATAGATATGGGATTTGTCCCTCCTAAGGGAGTTTGATATCCATGGCCACTTGATGAGTAGGATTGAGAAAAACGTGCACGCATGTGTGAATCAGTATGTGATATTGATGTCATACATATCTCTTCCAATCTACTCTGAGATCAAGAAAGTGAATGAACATTGACAGGATGACTGTTCCATGCCTCGAGTTCATTCGGGATATCAGTGACAAAGGAATTATACATTCACTGTAACACCATTCACGGATTGTAGGATTGAAAGTTGTTCTCCAACTTTCTATTTCACTTGGGTAGAACTGATGTGTGACTAGGCACTGCTCTTTGCTTGTGAAGTCATAAGTGTTATGGACTTTCACTACCAACGTGAAATAGACCTGCAGGGTCACACACATAGGATGTAACCTGGAAGAGGAGTTTTGTCAACAAACAATGTTTTTACTAAAGGAGTTTAGTAGTTCAATTAAACACTCAATCAATTGATAGCTCAGTATCATAATGTTCAAGGTGTTGGACTGATTGATTAGAGTATCAGATTGATTGAAACTGCAATTGAATGATTCTGCACAATTTGTACTCCCAACCGATCAACTCATGTGATGAACTGATCGGCTCAGCTTGGTGAATCGATCGGCTCAGCTGGTGAGTCGATCGGCTCAAGGATAGGGTGAAATGATTTCTTCAAGTGTTGAAACGATCGTTTCAATTGGTGCAATCGAGCAAGTTGGGAAAGTAAGATTGGTGAGAAATTGCTTTTCGTTTCACTTGCCCAATATGATTGGAACAAGGATTGGTATTTGATACCAATTAGAAACAAAATATGGAAAGTCGATCGGGAACTGACCAGGACCACGAACCGACCGGTTCAGAAGTGAACCAACCGGTTGAGGTGTCCCAACCGATCGGTTGAGGTGTCAACCGACCGGATCAGGTCCCCAACCGACCGTTTTAGGAATGAAACGATCGGTTCAGGTTACGCAGTTGATTGTTTTTGTACAAAATCTCTAACCCTTCTACTCCGGCTTTAGTCCCGCATTGCCCGGGAGAGAGAATCATGTCCCATGACCCTCCTATATATAGGGGTATTGGGGGCTTCTCAAAGAACAACACAGTGCAATCAGTTGCTCTACAAAGTTGTTGTTCTCTCTGGTTTTGGTAACTGAGAGAGCCCGAGCAAGTGCTACCCGATAAGGGAGGCATAGCAAGAGAAAGACAACTGCAGAAATCGATTGGTGGCAGGAGAGTGTGTTAGTGACTAGTACGCTGACAGGAGGGTGGGACTCCTTCCAATTCCTTGTGGGACAAGGAGATTGGAGTTCCAGGTGGTCCGTGTGGACTACTTCAGAGGCGGGAGATTTATGTCGCTCAGAGGATAGCTGTCAATCCCGACAGTCCCTGTGAGACCAGGAATCGACAGTCCCAGTGTGACCAGGAGCTGAACAGACACCATCCAAGACCAGAGGTGAAGACCGCACATGCCGTGAGGTATTGTCGCCAAGCAAGCCTCGGGACAAGGTATGATTCCACAAACCATCCTTTCCTATTGTATAAACGTTGATGCGTTTCCTTGTTCTGGGTTTGGGGGGAGAAAATTTTTTGTTTCCGCTGCCTTCTCTGCCTCCCCTAAAACCCAACAGTGGTATCAGAGCCACGCCAACTGCTCTATACTTTAGGATTATCGATATGATTGATTTTGGTTTGTCACCTTTATTCATTGCATACGATGCAAATAATATTGGCTTTATGCATGTTCAATCCTAAATCCACAAATCCCAATTTACATATATGATATGTATTATTAATGCACTCAATACGCGTCGCCCTTAAACGAGTTTTGTGGTGAATGTATAGCGTAGTTATGGAGAATAAACCCTATCTGTGTATGGTTGTATGTGGTTGCTTGCATCTCGGTCTGCGTATCGATCTTCCTTCTCCTTTGCCTGATGTAACTCAAAATAATTCGAGATTTCTTTCCTACCTTCGCTCCCCTCAAATGTAACTCGAGGTTTCTCTTTTTACAATGTAAAATAGGATAGAATTTTATTTCCTGTTATGTCAAAGAACGGAGGACATCCTGACGACAGCTGAGACGATTGGTTCAAGGTGTGAACTGATCAGTTGATGATCGAGATGATCGGTTCAAGGAGTGAACCGATCAGTTGATGACCGGTTTGAGGAGCGAGATGATCCGGTGGCGGCCATGATGAGATACATGAATACCAGGCAAACCGATCGATTGGAGGTGCCAACCGACTGGTTGGTGGCACCCAGCGGACCAGCCTGATGGCGAGTCGATCAGTCATATGATGAGTTGATCAAACCTAGAAAGGCAAAACACAGAGTTCATCTTGTATAGGTTGCATGTGATGTAGAACTAGAATACTGTGATTCCTCTTGGCTCGAGGAATCACATTAGGATGTCCATAATCATCGCTTTTATCATTTTCCATGTTTTCTGTGGGATATAGCATGTATATGATACATACTATATATTGTGGTGATTGGATATGTATATGTATATAAAACCAAATCCCTCATTAAATATTAAGTTTCAGATGCCTTCCAAATGCGACACACGTGAAAAGCTTGATCGACCAAGTGTGGGCACGCCCAAGTGTGGTGCACCGTCTATCTCGTGGAAGCGTGAAGGATGGATATGTGGGTCTGCCCAAGTAGGGTGCATATTCATCGTGTTTGCTTTGGGTCGAACTTAATAAGGTGACCTAGATAGGATCTAGCACCTTGAGGCATGGAGATGATCATGGCAAGGAGTTGCATATGACATCTTATCAAGAGTTGCATATGATGCAATTGGCAAGAGTTGCCTACCTGAGAGATCTAAGTTGTGGGTGACAGCCCTAGCTGGTCCATGACTTAGAGGATTTCAGGATCTTGCCCACTAGAAGGTTGTACATTGTAATCTTCCGAATTGATGGTGAGGGCTATTAATTTGAAGTAAAATAGTGGGAGCAATAATTAATTAAAGGCCTAATTATATCGTCAACTTTTCAAATCAATCAAATAAGTCAAAAATGAGTTTTTGGACTAAAATTGCATATTTTCCTTTTGTAGTACAAATGACAACAAACAACAATCACTTTTCTTTGCGATCGGTCCTTGAAAAGGACAAGCTAAATGGGACAAACTTCCACGACTGGTATAGGACATTGAGAATTATTCTCACTCAAGAGCAAAAGCTCAATGTCCTGGATACTCCAACTCCAGAGGAACCTACTCCTAATGCACCAAAGGCAGAAAGGGACGCTTACAAGAAGCATTCTGATGATGCCATTGATGCAAAGTTCTTGATGTTGTGCTCTATGAACCATGAGTTGCAGAGACAACATGAGAACATGGGTGTCATTGAGATGATTCAGCATCTCAGGAACATGTATGAAGATCAAGCACGACAAGAGAGATACGATGTCTCAAGGGCACTGTTCAAGTGCGTCATGACAGAAGGAGATCCAGTTGGTCCTCACACACTCAAGATGATTGGGTATGTGGAGAACCTACAAAGACTTGGATTCCACTGAGCCAAGAGTTGGCTACTGACGTGATACTGCAATCGTTGCCAGAATCCTACAGCCAGTTTGTGATGAACTACAACATGAACAACTTTGATAGGCCGTTGTCAGAGTTGTTGGGCATGTTGAGGACAGCTGAGACACAGATGAATAAAGACAAGCCTAAGTCTGTGATGGTGATCACGAGCAAGAAAGGCAAGTCCAAGCGCAAGGGAAAGGGCAAAGCTAAGAAAGGTTCTGATGCTAGCCAAGAGCCCAAGTCGTCTTCAGCTCTCAAGGCCAAGGGAGGCGTGACCAAGAAAGGAAACTACCACCATTGTAAAAAGCCAGGACATTGGAAAAGGAATTGTCCTCTCTATCTGGAAGAACAAAAGAAGAAGGAGGCGACAACCGTCTCTACTTAAAGGTGTCATGAAAGTAAACTTGTAACACTTTTGAGGTATATGATACCAAGATGTAAAGTGTAAAGCACTCAATAAATGGGGAAAGTGTTGCCGCCATAGATAGGAGTACTTTAGTTTATTTTCATCCTAAAAGGCATGTAGTACAGTTATGAACTGCTATTTCATATTTGCCAATAGATAGAAACACTTTATTTTAGCATATTGTATGACAATGATGGCAATCAATAAAGAGATGTTTCAATTCCTAAAGATATGATCTTTGTGGCAATGCCTTGTTTATCTTGTGGTATTTGATATGCATAAGATAAAATGATACCTAAAAGTTATAGATAACTCAAACAATCAAATTATCATCAATCATGAGAAATTCATTTCTAGTTTCCATGTGTTGTATAAATCTAGACTCTTTTGGTTAGAGAACCAGTAAGAGACATGAATATCTTGGACATGATTAATCAATCTTCACTAATGGTAGTGGGAGAATGATTATCCTATTAGGTATGATACATGTGATGTATTTACATACCTATTGGAACAAATGCTAATACTTCAAATGGTGTTTAGAGAAATACCAATATGAATATCTTGAAGTGCAAATTTGGTAAAGTGTTAATTCTTGATGAGATCAATGAATGAAATACTTGGACCAAATGTTTGAGATCCTTATGAGTGATTATGATAGTGTATTATAGTGAACTCATGATTAAGACATGGTGATGTCTGAATCAAAAAAGGAATCATACTTTAAGGAGTTAGAGAATGATTATCAAATAATTGAATTCTTCTTAATAAAAGAATACCCCACACTAATAAAGGACATTAAGAATCACAAGGAGTTGTAAGTTATTATATCCTTGACAGATACACCTCAATTATCTATGTGATGAGTTGGCTATATAGATGAATATGAAGAACCGAATTTTGAGTTATGGTTTATGACCATTACATCCTAAATGACATCCATGTGAACCATAAGGTATGACCTTGATGGTAGCACCCATTGGATGAAATCCATAAGTGCAAATGAATCTTAAGTGTTAAGATACATGGATAACATTTTGAGAAGGATGATGCTTGTTGATTGCAACTTAATGACTAAGACATTTGACATATGGATACTAAAACTGCATTCCTATGAGGAATAAAACAAGGATGTGTACGTGACACAACCTATAAGGTTTATGAATCCGCTAATGCAATTGAAGTCTATAAGTTACAATGGACTAATTAATGTGATTGATTGAGTACAAGCAACTCAGAATTGGATCTTTACTTTGATGATATAGTCAAAGGGTTTGACTGATATGTCAAAGATAAAGAAGGGATCTGTGATTTAGTGGGAACGTATTCACATTCCACATGTTGATGTGAAATGGAAATGTTCTAAAATGGAAATCCAAAAGTGGAAATTATCTTTAAGGAAGATAGAGATGTTTCCTATGTGATAGGAATAGAGATCTATAGAGATAGTTCTCGAAAACCTCTTGACCTGAAAAGAGAAAACTTACATTGGCAATATGTACTGAAGGGTTCAGTATGCACAGATTAAGTGGGAGAAAACTTGTCCATGTTAAATGGAGTTAGTATCCCAAGGCCAAGTGACCAATTCTTATGAATAATGGGAACACTAAGACTAAATATGGATCTATCATGTATGTAATCATCCCATTATCTTGCATGTATCGACATGGCAAGAACAAAATGCATTCATCATCTTGTATGTAGGACATGGCAATATGATGTGCTCATCCTGATAACTCGTATGTGGGACATGACGAGTGGATGTCTGTCTACTTCCAGTAAGGGTTACTAGAATACCATGAGAACTTGATAAGTACTTGAGAAGTACTAGTTCTATGGAGATAAGGAAGAGTTCAATGTAAAAGAGTTACATTGATGCCAACTTCCGAAAGGACAAAAAATTAATCACAAAATATATATAGGATAGATAAAAGTGAAAGTTTGTTGATAATTGGAAGTGTTCCAATAAAACCATTTAAAAGGAAATGTCGAGTATCTATGCGTTAGAGAACAACAGTGGATATTATATGGATCTGGAAGTTCATGAGATGAACTTATAGATATTCCGATCATTGATGACAAGTATGGAATCCTTGATCATGCAATGTGGCTAAAGGTTAGCAAAGGAATACTGGATCACATATTACGACAACTCCATCTCATACGTGTGATGTACAGTGAAGAGATGTGAGACATGCAATTTATACTGACTTTGGCAAGGTGTTGCCATTACTCACTATGATCGCACTAGAGCAGAGTAACATGTGGGACATGTTTGAAGATCACTATGAATTTGATTCAAGGGTGATTGGCTCACAGTGCAAGTGGGAGTCTGTTGGTATGTATTCCCTGAGAGCCAATCATGGGATGATTGGTGGGATGCATTAAGATTGATTTGATAAACATCAAAGGCAAGCTTCCAATTCTTTCTGGTTCAATCATATGAGATAGTGATAGAACAGATTGAATGTCTAGAGAATGACAATACTCAATGACGTATGCTTTCAGGTTGAGGACCTGAACGATGAGATCATACAGATGCTAAGAGTTTGTACATTCTTGATATGTCCCTAGTCAGATGCCATTATGGAAGGTAGATAGACAACAATGACACACAAGACTAGATTGTGGTGTTGGTTGATGACAAAATCTCATTAGTCATGATATAGAGATATCAAACCAAACACACAGGTACTTGTTAGAGAACAAGTGTACCGGACAGACCCACTGTGAGTTTGACACATGGAACCATGACATGGTAGTCACAGTCAGTACTCACAATGATGGTGGTGAGTGTGATTCTTTGTCCTAAAATCACTACACTCAACACATGTCATTGGGCACACTTTGACATCATCAAACGCAATCCTGAAACATGGGTTGTTATAAAGGTGATGATTGGGTGGCTTTGACACATGGGGCTTTTGAGGGGTGAGTGATAGATATGATATTTGTCCCTCTTGAGGAAGTTTGATATCCATGGCCACTTGATGAGTAGGATTGAGAAAGGCATGCATGCATGTGTGAATCAGTATGTGATATTGATGTCATACATATATCTTCCAATCTACTCTGAGATCAAGAAAGTGAATGAACGTAGACAGGATGACTGTTCCATGCCTCGAGTTCATTCGGGATATCAGTGACAAAGGAATTATACATTCACTGTAATACCATTCACGGATTGTAGGATTGAAAGTTGTTCTCCAACTTTCTATTTCACTTGGGTAGCACTGATGTGTGACTAGGCACCGCTCTTTGCTTGTGAAGTCATAAGTGTTATGGACTTTCACTACCAACGTGAAATGGACTTGTAGGGTCACACACATAGGATTTAACCTGGAAGAGGAGTTTTGTCCACAAACAATGTTTAGATTGATTACTAAAGCAGTTTAGTAGTTCAATTAAACACTCAATCAATTGATAGCTCAGTATCATAATGTTCAAGGTGTTGGACTGATTGATTAGAGTATCAGATTGATTGAAACTACAATTGACTGATTCTGCACAGTCTGCACTCCCAACCGATCAGCTCATGTGATGAACCGATCGGCTCAGCTTGGTGAACCGATCAGCTCAGCTGGTGAGTCGATCAACTCAAGGACAGGGTGAAACGATTGCTTCAAGTGTTGAAACGATCGATTCAACTGGTGCAACTGAGAAAGTTGGGAAAGTAGGATTGGTGAGAAATTGCTTTTCGTTTCACTTGCCCAATTTGATTGGAACAAGGATTGGTATTTGATACCAATTAGAAACAAAAGATGGAAAGTCGATCAGGAACTGACCAAGACCACGAGCCGACCGGTTCAGAAGTGAACTGACCGGTTGAGGTGTCCCAACCGATCGGTTGAGGTGTCAACCGACCGGCTCAGGTCCCCAACCGAACGTTTCAGGAATGAAACGATCAGTTCAGGTTACGCATTTGATTGTTTTTGTGCAAAATCTCAAACCTTTCTACTCCTGCTTTAGTCCCACATTGCCCGGGATAGAGAACCCTGTCCTATGACCCTCCTATATATAGGGGTATTGGGGGCTTCTCAACGAACAACACAGTGCAATCAGTTGCTCTGCAAAGTTTTCGTTCTCTCTGGTTTTGGTAACTGAGAGAGCCCGAGCAAGTGCTACCCGATAAGGGAGGCATAGCAAGGGAAAGACAACTGTAGAAATCAACTGGTGGTAGGAGAGTGTGTTAGTGACTAGTACGCTGATAGGAGGGTGAGACTCCTTCCAATTATTTGTGGGACAAGAAGATTGGAGTTCCAGGTGGTCCGTGTGGACTACTTCAGAGGCGGGAGATTTCTTCCGCTCGGAAGATAGCTGTCAATCCCGACAGTCCCGGTGAGACCAAGAGTCGTCAGTCCCGGTGCGACCAAGAGCTACACAGACACTGTCCAAGACTGGAGGTGAAGACTGCGCAAGCCACGAGGTATTGTCACCGAGCAAGCCTCGGGACAAGGTATGATTCCACAAACCATCCTTTCCTATTGTATAGATGTTGACGCGTTTCCTTGTTCTGGGTTTGGGGGAGAAATTTTTTTATTTCCGCTGCCTTCTCTGCCTCCCCTAAAACCCAAAACCTTATCCTTCTCACACCTACTCACCTACAACCCTACATAGGTTTGGTAGTGTGAATCTGATGTTTGAACTTGTTAGGTATAACCCATCATCCATTTCTGAACCTATCCTTAGAGAGAACCACTATTCATATTCATTTTATACCCGTTACCATCATATGTGGAAGATGTATCTCCAGTCAGATTGACTATATGGCTTGCATAGTCTGGATCAAAATTAGTGATTTAATTATTTATCTTGTAGAAAAGACCTCTGCTAGAGACATCTTGAGATTACACGATATATGCCTAAAGACTTATCAATATCTCATATTAGATTTATCCATGAACGGGATGGAAACTTTGATAGCAGAAGGGATGTTCAATGTAGTAATGATGAGACAAATTAAACTAATAAGGGCTTGCATGTCTAGTTGTTTTGTAACTCTTTTGAGTTGTCTAATCTATTTTGGAACTTAGTGGTTTGCACTCTAGCATGCTTGTTTCTTTTAGGTCCTATGGATGGCTCCACCGCGGGGGAATGCTCCACTTTTTATGTGGTTAATTCAACCTAGAACATAAATTAACCTATCCAAATCCATAGTGCAAAATAATTGTAGATTTCCATATGTCAACTATACAAACATTGTCCTTCCAGAAGAACAATATCTTCTAATCAAAATTTGAACTTTGAGGAATCTTATTATTAACAAAGAGTAATCACAAAGGGATCTAGAAAATCAAGGATGGAAAGAAGATGTGACAAATAAATTATTCTTAGCTTGCACACCGTCGTTGAATTCACCAATCAAACAACAGACTTTGTAGTTGCTCCATGTATAAAATCTCAATGTAGAAAAGCAGTTTCGACACCAAGTTATTCCAACGAACATCCCATGCTAATGAAAACATATAACATAATACACTGAGCTAAGTTGTTCTAAGGGTTGACAGTGTTAAAGTAGTCAGTTAGTATACATTATTGTAAAACGAGTCTTCTTCTGTTATAAAATCTTATTTATCATAGAATATATGTAACAATAAACACATTGTGACAACAAAAACTTTGGATACAAAAGGTTGAGCACTGACTTTTCTATTCCAGAAGAATCCAAACCTTTTCACATCGGTAAGCATGGATTATTTCTACCATGGATAAGATAGAGATTCCTCAAATATTTAGGGACAAAATGGTAGTAATAAGAGGAAGATAGTTAATATGTTTTGCACCATATCTATGATAGAAAATCCAAAGTTTTAAATGAAGGTACACATGTATTTACTCAAGGCAATGAGCATATCTAAATCAAATAAAGAAGATGAAACTGAGTAGAGTAGTAGTCCGTAATGTAGTTTCTTGAATTACAAGTGAAGATGGAACTTAATGGGTCATACCTAGATGTAATGTGTCATAAAACTTAACTAGTGGAGTTAGCACAACATGGGAAGACAAAGACTTAGGTCGAACAACAGGTTGCAAAAGCGGTTCTGACCCTTGCAATTGGTAGTGGGTAGGACCTACGACTCGAGAGATGATAGTAGCTAGGGTCTGAGGCCTTGGATATGGCGACGATGGCTGAGGATGAAGGTATCAAAATTACCATCAATACAAGTTTTTATTTTGAACTAGCATTCACACACACACATATATTTATATATATATGCATTCATATACACATACATTCATACATATATACATACATATATATTGTACAACCCTTTCAACAAGGAGTGGCTCAAGTGGTCAAACACGGTGTCCCCTAACAAAGGGACCCAGGTTCGAATCCCAGTTACCACCTTGATTTACCACCCTCCCGGGCGTTCGGCCTCCGCCATGGGCGTGGGGGAGGTAATCTTTCTCTCTTAATCCCATATATATGTACTACCCTCCCGGGCGTTTGGCCTCCACCACAGGCGTGGGAAAGGGAGGGATAAATCTTTCTCTCTATATCCCATATATATATATATATATATATATATATATATATATCTATATATATATATATATATAGTCAGGATAGTGTACAGTCGAGTGTACCGGAGGCACCGTACACCTCAGTCATTTTTGAAGATGCAATAAATTTTTAAAAAAATCTAAACCATTGATCTTCTTAATTATCGTAAGAACATACTATATAATAAATTTTAGCTCATTTGGACACTTATAGGTCATGCATCTAAAGGAGGCAAAAATCATGTATTTCAAATTAGTTTTGTGCGTCGATTTTGTTGTCCTTGGATGAGTGACTTACACTCATCGAAATGAGTTCAAATTTTGTATGTGACCTATTATTATTGTAACCATGAAAATCAATAGATTAGATTTTGGAAAAACATGGTCTAGATGGGGAAGCACCATTGGGGTGTACGGCGTGATCTGTACACTCGAGTGTATTCTAGCCTGACTCTCTCTCTCTCTCTCTCTCTCTCTCTCTCTATATATATATATATATATATATATATATATATATATATATATATATATATATATATATATACATACACACACACACACACACACATATATATATATATATGTATATGTATGTATGTACACACACACACACACACACACACATATATATATATATATATATATACATACATACATACATACATATATATATAATGTATATGTACATATATGTATGTATATAGACACCCACACCCACACACACACACAGACATAGAAAGACACACACACGCACGCACGCACACACACACACACAATCATCGCTCTATCTTTCCACACACATATATATATGTATATATATATAAGGATAACATGGACATGTTCAAGTTGGAAGCATTAATGATTCGTTTACATGGTCAACTAACAAAAATGCCAAGTCAATCCTTCTGCCAGATATTCAGCAACTTGGAATGGTGGTAGATTGGCCTCATGGCTTGCTATTGCGTAATAGAAGTAATAATGAGTGAGAAAATGTCAAATTAAACCTGCCAGTCCAATTCGACATCTTTTAGCTTAATGTATTACTATGTATGTTGTCCAATAGGGAAGGGAACTCATATGAAGGAGATAACACATAAGTATTTTGAAAGAGTGATTCTTTTCCAAAACGTAGCTTTGACCTTTGTTCAAGCTATGAGGTTGAGCATAGAATTGTTCAAAATATATTCTTTGGTAGTCAATGTTCGGTAGTAGCTGGACCCATTAAGTAATACTCTTCGTTGAACATGGATTTTGCCAATGAGTTGGTTTTATGACAAGGCTAGAAGTGTCGAGATGGAAAATGGTTGGGATTTATCTACAAAATTGATCATTTATGTATCTGGGTGATGGTGACTCCACAGATGACTAGTACATGTTGTACTTTGATAAGTACCCCTTCTAGGGCTCAAGTCTTCCTATTGTTGTTATTGATATAAATAACCAAGATGCACATACTGTGAATGTAAAAGGACTGTATTATTGTGATGGTGAATACAAGCATAGAAACCCTTCCCTATATAGGATAGGAGTTAGTAAATATTAAGTTCAATATTATGGTATAAGAGACAAGATACTAAGGAGAACACAAAGTAAATAATATAAAACTTAATACATCAACACTCCCCCTCAAGCTGAAGCATGCAATCATGCATGCCCAACTTGTCCATCATAGAAATGAATCTTGTCTTTGGCAGTGATTTTGTAAACATGTCAACAAGCTGATCCCCAATCCTGATGTATGGAGTAGATTCACGCCAAGATAGAATAGACTCTTTTATGAAATGATAGTTTACCTCAATATTCTTGGTGCACTCATGGAATGTGAGAATACTTGCAATGAAGACAAAAGATTTATTATCACAATACATAGGCATGGGATCAAAATCACAGACTACAAACTCCTTTACTAAGGCTTGAGCCTTCATCAGCTCACAAGTAGTGTTATGAGCGATGTTTGGACACTCAGCTTCAACGTTGGATCTAGCCATAAAAATTTACTTCTTCTCTAAGTGACAAGGTTACAACCTACAAAGGTGCAGTAACCCGAGGAGATTTATGATCAACCCTGCTGCCTGCATAGCCAGAGTCAGAATATCCAATGATCTTATAGTTCCCATTTCCCTATATAGAATATCCTTTCCGTGAGAGCTTTTTAAGTATATGAGAATGTGCCACACATCCCAATGACATTGTTGATGTTTATCAGAATACCAACTGACAAGTCCAACAACTGATGTTATATCTGATCGTGTAACTATCAAGTAAATGAGCTTACCCACAAGTCTTCTATATTGCTTGCTATCAGGATATGAAGAAGAAGAATCGTCATCCAAATTAGTATTGGGATCCAAAGGCGTGCTGATTGTCTTGGCACCCTACATGCCAATTTCTTCTATTAGAAAGGACATAATTGTGTTGAGATATCTCCAGAAGAAGAGTATGATACTTCGATTGGCAGAAAATATTACAATTTTCCTAGATTTTTAGTAATTGAGTGTCTGCTTATATGTTCCTTGGTAGCTTGAATACCTTGACAGTTACTCCCAAAAAGGATGATCTCATCCACATACACAATCAAGATACCTATTCCAACATTATTTTTTTACAAACATAACGATCCAAATGTGAGATTTTAAAGTTAAAATTTAGTAAGGATCTGACTTAATTTATCTAACCACACTCTTGGTCTCTATTTTAGTCCATAAATGGCTTTCTTTAGATGACATAATTTACCCCCTGAGCAACAATCTGAGAGGTTGCTCCATATGCCTCCTCATGCAGGTCGCCATACAAGAAAACATTTTTGACGTTGAGTTAAAAAAGATGCCATCTTTTATTGACAACAACAAAATAAGAATAAGGACAAAGTTAAGATGAGCAATAGGAGAAAAAGTCCCAAAATATTCTACTCCATAAGTCTGTGTATAGCCCTTAGCAACAAGATGAACCTTAAGGCGTTCAAGCGTGCCATCATGTTGATATTTAACTGTAAATATCCAGTGATAACCTATATGGTAAACATGAGCAGGGGAATCCACTAAGTCCCATGTATGTTGTGTATGAAGAGTTTCCATTTCCACTTCCATTGCACGACGTCGGGTAGGATGTATCACGGGTTCATCAATAGTTTTTGGAATAACAATGGTGGAAAGAGCAGCAGTAAAATTGGCAAAACTTGAACCAAGATTAGCATGAGAACAAAAATTTCTTATAGGATGTAGAGTACAAGAAAACACTCCTTTTAGTACACTAGTCAGAATATCCATGTCAGGATTACCTGATTGGTGTCGTAATTTGTCTACAAAGATGGAGGGTTGTTTGAGGGAGGGGCCATAAAGAGAGTTGCAATGTTGCGACATCTTTGGTAAACCTTGAGAGGAACACAAACAACAGGTTCAAGAGGCATCAACTCAACCAGAACAGGAAGTGTGGTATCAACTAGCAAATATGTAGATAAAGTTGAACACATATCAAAATAATGTGATGCTTCCCCAAAAAACACAATATCCACACTAACAAACCATTTCTTACTTGTCAGGTCATAAAATATGTACCCTTTTTGAGTTTTGGAGTACCTTAAGAAGATATATTTTGTAGATATTGGATCAAGTTTGGCTAACCCAGTCTGAAAGTTTCACACAAAATATGTCTAAAATTCTATGGGGCACAGAAAACTAGAGGGCTCTGGGGTACAATATACTATACGGGGCATAGAAAGTAGGGGTGCATCGGGTTTCGTGGGTGTGGGACGGTTGGTCCAGAGGATGATGTGTGTGGAGGATTTGATGGGGGAGATAGGAGGCAGGTTTATTAGCGTAGATATGAGGGTGTTGGTAGCGTACAATGTAGGGGGTGGGTGGTGCGGAACAGGGGCTAGGGGTGGAGAAAGAAAAAAAAGGAAGGGAAAAAAAGAAGGCGGATATGTGGGAAGGGGAAGCATTAGGGTTAGCAGAGGCCTAGGGAGGATCAAACAACTCTGATACCATGTGAATGTAACATGATTGTATTATTGTGATGGCTTCTTAATAATTCTGTAAAGCTTATGCATAATTTCTTTCAGATTGAGCCGACATTTGTTACGGTGGTCCATTCTGTTCAAAGAATTTCCACTCCAGAATCGTACGTGAGATTTTCATCTCATACGGATCCTTCCTTCTGTGCATGGTTCTCCATAATCTAATAAATCCAAATTGCAATATTCTCATTATGAACTGACGGGGGCTAGTATTTTTATAAGAAATTTCTAGCCAACTTTCCTACAAGAGTTTGTAAATACAAGCATAGACCCCCTCCTTATATCGGATAGTAGTTGGTATATACAAGTTCACCAATATGGGATTTGAGACAAGATACTAAAGAGAGCACAAACAAAAGAACATAAAACTAAATATCTTAACACATACAAATTAACTTAGTGGAGGTGGATTTGTAGATGCTTGTTAATGATACAAGAATACGTGAGTCAACACGACATCCTTATCATGATTATTGGAGGGACTGCTTGTAAGGGACCTATGGGAATGGCTCTGAGTATCTACAACAACATGACAATTGTGGGCAACTAAAAGTGAGATAGTTTGCCAAGATCCATTATGGAAAATTTGGTGAGCTTGGAAAGCCACAAGATTCATGTTAGGGTTTTGGACGGTTATATATATCTGTGGTAATTGTAGGTAGTCAAGCTACATAGGTTGTTGATAGGGACCTAATTGTTGAAAACATAAATTCAATAATCACACTCTTTACCTATACACATATCTAGAGGTTGGTAATTATAGCAAATGACTAAAATCCATAATTTCCGCAATATTTGTGATTGATTACCTAACCAATGACTTAATCGATTAACAAATGTAAATAAAATATAAAATCTTAGAATTTTAAAAAAGTCCCTCAAATGAAAAACAAGTCCCTAAAATTATATATAGCACCCAAAGTAGCCCAAATATCTAATTACCCTTAATCAAGCTATCTAGGGAACTTCTGTCTTCCATCAGCTTCCACCGAAAAAATGAGCCTTTGTTGCATTTTTTGGGTGATCTAAGACCTACATATATGTCATAGTAGTGTACCACAACCAGAGTCTATGGGAGTTGGGATTTGAATTTGATTTCTCGTTAGGATCACAACCCAAGACTACTGTGTTCCTTTTAATCGTTACATGTGCATTAAGGATGATGATTGATGCCTTACTTGAGTTTGGACAATGCTCTAGTGTGGTTGTGCCATTGTAATCATGGTTAGCGAAGAGACATGATAATGCATGGTGTAGCCAATGTAGAGTGTCAGAGGTGGTAATTGTTGTTTGGAAACATGCTCCACAGTGGTTCATGAAGCGATACTGGGCGAAGATGTCTCCTTCCGATGTTTGACATGGTATGCTTCATTTATGCAAGGGGGTGTGAAGTTGTTTGCTTATCTCCCCGGCTTAGATTAGAACTCAACGCTGACCTTATCTATAATCATGGTCCAATCATTGATGTCATTGATGTTAGTGTTGTGAGCTTCGAGATGAACCATGATGAATGTCAACGAATCTTAGGTAAAATCCAAAGTTTTAAAATCCAAATAATATTGTTTGTGGGTACGATGGGACCCCTGTGAGAACCACTGCAAGGTGTGCAACACCTAGGATTGTTGAAATGGTCTAGGGTTGCTTTGGATCCGATAGAGAGGGAACAATTGGAATTAGATTAGACCTTAATAACCCTATAGATATAACACTGGAACAATACAGTTGACGACTACTAGAGGAGTTCATGTCTCCTAGGTATTCTTGTGACCCCAATGGTACTTGGGGATGGTGAAGTGGGATCAAGCACATCATGTATTGTTGTTCCTAGAGATTGAACTCCCCCTATTATTGTTGGAGGGCGATGGGAATCAAGGTGATAGTTGTTAAATGTTTATCTAGTTGGAGGAGTATTACCATCTCCACAATAGTCATTGGTGGTTGGGATCTAGGCCTAGTAGGCCCTAGGGGTAGGTGGGGTCCTGGGAGGATGTTTGACTGCATCCGATTTGGTTGCTACCATCATTCTCGGTCTTAGTTGATGTTTTATAACACCCTGATGTGAAGGAGAGAAGGTGGAGGTTTAGGGAGATGAGAGACTGGAGGAAGACGAACATGCCAGTCATGGAGGAAGACTGGAGCGCTTGAAAAGACACCTAGGATTTGAATCACAAATGAGTGGTGGAGATGACTCCTAAAATTAAAAGTTTAGGAGGTTAAACTTGGATAAGAGTGCCCAAGACCTAGACCTAGGCTTTAGTTTTTTGGCTCTAATTATTGACTAATGGGGATTCTACTCCCAAAAACATCATCCAATAATAAACTCTCTACCTAAATACATACCCCGAGGCTGGTATTTATAACGCCAATAGAATATAGTATTTGTAACTAATCACCCAGCTAGTGACTTAAGTAAAAAATGTGAAATAAAATAGAAAGTAATGAAACCTTGAAATAAATCCCTAAAGTAGTATATCAATTCCTTAATTATCAACTAATTCCCTAATATAAACTAAAGCACACAATATAGAAAAAATAACTAATGAACCATAACTAGGGTCCATGGGGCTTTTTTTCTACATTTGTGAGTGAGACATTGAAGGAATACTAGGAGACAGTCAATTCTTTGTAAGTGCACCTTGTCTTGTAGTCAAATCACTAAATTGTCTATACCATAGTCACAAATTGAGAACTTGAAATTTTTTTTCATTCTAGTTTAGAATTTTTATTAAAATGAGGATATGCATAAATTTATTAATAAAAGTTAAGAAATCAAGTGAACTATTCTGGAAGATTTGAGAATGAAATATATGCTACGAAGCAAGGATAGGAACATGGATATGTCTGTCGTTACGGGCTACAATGATTTTTGAAGATTTAGGATAGGGGTATGACATGGATACGACAAAAAATATTTTAAAATTAATTATATACCTAGTTTTATTCATAAAAAGGCAAAAAAGACCATCCAAATTCATTCATATATATATATATATATATATATATATATATATATAAATGAAAATGAATCTTATTGGACATGACATATTTTGAACTTTGTTCGACCTCATGAACAACCTATTGTATTTCACTTGGGTATTCTATATTGAATTTTGGGTATTTGATACCATTGTATGTAATCTTTAAACAAGTGCCTTTTTCCCTGTAGTATATGGTCCCCTTTACTCTTTGTTAGCATAGCTACAACAACATTCACTGTTGCCACTTTCATGCTTTTGATATTATAATCACATGTTTCTACATAGTGCATGATCTTTGCATTCAGTTGCAAGACATATTTCCTTTAATAATAGAGAGAAAGATTTGATAAAAGAGAGAAAGATTGGTGTAGATTGGATACTATAAGGCGGAAACAAAGATATAGTTCAAAGGGATGGAGTATATAACTCACACGAAAAAAATCCTAAGAACTAGAAGAAAAAATGATATGGGAATTTTGACAAAAGTTAGACTAGAGATATTCTTAGCAACTTAATACAAGATATTGAATTAGCACTGCAATGGTTCAAACGCTAACAACAAGAACCCTAACTTAATATGGGCATTTTCATACATTTGATCCATAGTCTAGAAGGGTTTAATTCTGTGAAAACTAAGTTTATAAAATAGTTCATATATAGATTCATAATTAACATTCAACAAGACTTCATTGTAGTTCGAACTTCTAACTTTAATTTGTGAGCCAAAGAGTTCTAGAAAAATTTATAACTAACATTTATTTATCAAATTATTCTCAAGAATCTAGAACATTAAGTTACCAACAGTAGGTCTAACAAGAATTAACAAAGTTACATAATAACCAACATAAGTTTTATTAGTGTGTCAACTTGGTTTCTACAACAAAATTGTCTAGATCCATAATTACCATACATATTGATTTTAATTGTAGTACCATGACTCTTCAAGTTGTATTTGAGACCCAAGAAAGAAAAACTATGACAAATAGAGAACAGAGAGTAACAAGACCCACGTACTGACGAAACTAAATCAGACTTATGTATGCATCTCTATATAAATGGGTCGGGCCTTATCCACAAAAAAGTGGGAAAAATATGGATGCATCTGAGAAGCATCCAATACAAAGTGTGTCGAAGGAGTACTAGTATCTAATATGTATTTGGTACTGTTAAATGAACATACATGCCTCCTAAGATAAGTGTTTATTATTTAAAAGGAAAGTTTGAATGAGGAATAAGAGGCATTTCACAATATTGAAAATTGGTTAAGGCAATTTTAAATTTAGAGTTTGTATCAATACATGAAAGTAGAAGATAAAATGATCTCAGATAAATGAGATTGTTTAGAAATCACATATGGAAGAAAAGATGATTGTTATAAGTATAAAAGATGTATTAAATTTATCATTTGGATGTATAGAGAAAACCATGAGGTCTATGACAACCAAAGTAAGTTGCACTTTCCAAGTATAAAAACACCAGAGTGAAGATTTGATTCAAAAATAAAAAGATGCTATACACAAAAAAGCTTATATTCTAATCTAGGAACTAAATTGAAGTCATGTATTATGGAAAATATACATAATAGAGGTTTAATCTTAAAATAGTAGTTATTCAACCATAGCTTGCTGATGAGGAAAGCTTTGCTTGAAATGCAATTTTACCTTTTCAAAGTCTCTACTTGTCGTCACTACAATTAAAATTAGTTGGATTTATTTATTCAGAGTATGCAAATAGGAGTTCCAACTCTTACCTTGGAAAATACGTCTTTGGAACAAAAAATGTGGACTCCTTTAGTTGGAAGAGGAATTTGAGGGTAATAAAAATCTCAAGTTATATTTCCAATTGATGATGTTGGTGACTTAGAGAGAGATGGTGGCTTTTGCACCTTACTACCTTAGGAACTTATTCTGTTGTAACTTGAATGGAAGCTTGAATTAAAGGACTGTAGCTAGTAGGTTCTGTGTGAGTTGTAAATATATATGATAATTTGAATACAAATTCTATGCTGGTACTTTCTGGTTGTTTAGATAGGTTCTCTTGATCTCATATATCCTTCGTGTGAACTCCATAAATTATCTTCTAGTGCGTAGCCATGGGTTCTGACAACACATATGGTTAGCATATGTATTTCTCATGTTGTTAACTTCTAGAGACATGGTATTCCAAATATCACTTTGTAATAATTATAAAGTATCCAATCTACTTTGTATCATTAAATAACTTCTAGAAAGATTGGTGTAGAGTGTCATGAAATATCACTTTGTAATAATTATAAAATATGCAAAATATTAGACTTACACATTTTTTCTTTGTGTATTCATCCAAATAGTTATCATTTGCATCTTGATGGTATTTAAGGTATGCTTGGCATTCATCTTGTATCACTCCCTTTTCAGTCTATCACAGTAAAAAGATATAAATTTTCTAATAAGTCAAGATTATACCAACAAAACAAGTTTAACACAAAAAATAACTTTCATTTTTACCCATTCTTGGTAACAACGAGAATACGATTTATCTCCTATTATCCTTCTCCCTATTAACCATCTCCTCCTACCTTCCCGCTCCCGCCTCATCCTCCCCAATTTGCACTTGTCCCGCTGTCTGGCACCTCCAGCTCTACAGCTGCCTGTTGTGGCACGACATGGTCGGTTCAACACCAGCCTCCTCTGCCATGCCTACGGACCCACTGCCTTCGTGGAGTTATGATCATATGATGTTGTTGCAATGGGGAAGTTGTCCTGGCTGGCGTTGCAGCCGAGGGCGGCTAGTTCCACACATCTGCTTTCGTCACAGAAATACCTGCAACTCAATACAAACAAAACTGTTCTAAATAATGGCATTTCGATGTGATGTAGTTGGACTCCTGAAACTTACAAATAAATATGTACTTATTAATAATGCATCCAAACGGGGCCTAATGGTCTGGTTGTTAATTCACCCACGATCCAGTAATAGAAATTTGGGGAAAAAACCCAAATAACAAACTTCCACATATATATCTATACTACTATAAAAAGAGGAAGTTTTTCCTATTAGTTACAAGTGTGACATTATTCTTTTTTAAATAAGAATATTGCCCAATCAGGTGGCTGCATTTTAAAACGTTGATATCTGGTTAACCCTCTCTGTTCTCTCCTTGTTTCACGATTGTAACATGGATTTTTAAAAAAATGATAATGCCCACTTACAACACACACGTAACCCACGACTACCGGATGAGTAACTAACTACAAGCCATGACTTTTCCACACATCTCAAGCCCACGATTCCCTCTTCACCTAGGTAGTTAGTGAAACATTATCGTGATTGACAGCTTCACCCGACATTCCTTCCTTCTCGGAAGTATGACGATCCAAATGGGAAAGCCAGAAACTTGCAGTTGCATAGCCACACATGATGGAGAGCGGTTCGGGTGCAAGAAGCTGGAGCGCGTGACAAGTTGGGTCTGGCCAGGCATCGACGCCTCGGCCCTCTTCACTTCTCTAGAGTGTTGCTCCTGCGTCAACCTCAGCACCGTCATCGAGTACGATGTAGAGGAGGCCAAGGACCACCACCTTGTCCTTGCCAAGCATGTTGTCCACGACGGCCTCACGGCGGTGGCTTCCAGGTGAAGCTCGAGCGTTTTGATCACTTATCTTTTTTATTCTTTTAAACATCATGTTGCAGGATGATTTATTATCAGTTTTGTATGAAATCTTTTGAATTCTGAATTCCACTAAGTGTCTGGCAGCTAGAATGTCATTACAGTTCTCTCTTGGCAACAACCGCGACGCCCCCGCCTCCCAGTCGCCGTCATCTATCCCCTCTTTGTATCAGTACCAGTAGAGATGTTTCCATGCACCGTCGTGTGATTTGTGATTACAGAGAACGTCAGGACTTCGGAATAGTTTTAGCCTAGCAGAGGGGGTTATTCGTTTACGAAGGAGGATACAAAGCAGGCGGTTAAGGAGAATGAGTTCGAGTTGAAAGTGAGCATTTGATGATCTTGAAGTACTGGTATTGATCTTACAATGAAGAGACATTACCTTTTTGTTTAGTCATTTGTCTCATCTCCGTCAATTATAGGCAGGCTCAGGTACCGGTATCGGACACCCTACGACAACGTCTATGATTTCCTGCCTTGCTTAACAAAGGCGTTAGAGGAACTCCTTATATCGTTCCAAGGACAGTGAGGTTCTTTTCTGAATCACCCAGATGTAGTGTATCTTCCTCACCAGCCTCCCCCACCATATCATAGCCTTGTTCAAATATGTCAAGCTTTAAGAACCGGTGCCCAACACTCTACTTGACGTTGTCCACTTCCTTTAGAAGGTATCAAAGATAATCCAGACATCGTGTGTGTGGTTGGGATGTGGTCTGCCTCACCAACTTGTACAAAGAGAAATGAAACTGTAACACCTCATCATGTGTGGAGGATTGCACATTTTGCACCAGTGAAGCACTATGACCGGCGGTTGATAAGTTGTCCGTGCAGCAGTACATGCCGGCATTCACATCAGGAGAGATCAGGCCGTGAGGAAATTCTACGTTGGTGGAATAGATAATCGAGTTTGTGAGGGTTTGTCTGGGCCTTTATAATTGGAACAGTTCGATGCGGCCAAGCTGCCTTCCAGAACCCAAGGTTGGTACTTCTCACTGCACTGTCATCAAGGGGGACAATATAGGTGAATGCGCATATTGAAGTCATTTAGAGCTGGACTAGGAACCTCCGTCAACAAAACACGTGAGTATTGCCTCAATGGTTGATGTGCGTGCTAACTCTTATTTCTCTGTTTCTTTTCTTTTTTATTTGTACATCTTTAATCTCTCGGTTGTATCGCGGCCATGGTCTTTTTCATTTGCTTTTATGGATTCACGACGTACACTCAGTAGAGTGTTGTTAAGGATGTGTAAAGTGAGGAGGCAACGACTCTTAACAACGGTAGGTCGGTGGATGGATTTGAAGGATGCAAATTCACAATGCTGGACCAAAAGAAGCACATTGTTGATTTGGATGATTGTCTACTCTACGTCCCATATGTGAAATATTTCCAGATTGTTTGGCAAATTAAGAGCAGGTATTCATTTTTCTACTTTCTTCTATATACATCTTTTAACAAGATACTACCATTTTTTATCTTAATTGAATCTATATATGGGTCAACATTTGATGAGTTCCTAAAGAACTTCATAGTCATGTTCAAGATCCAGTCCATGGTTATTGAGACGTTCATCCAACTTTTGAAAACAAATATCGTTAATTAATTTTATAAAACCAATTGTCAACCCATGACATGCCCGAGCTGCTTGTTAGATGTTAGATAGTTTCTATTTTGACCGGTGCAGCACGTCATGATATCAGAAGCTTAGGTTCATATGATTAGAAACATAGTCAAATATAATAATCATCTGAGCTTAAACTTTCAGAGTTTGGGGACTATGCAAAAATTAGAAATATAATCAAACCTAACAAAAACTCTCATTCTAATAAATTGAACATTACAATTTCACCTATCAATATAATGGTTAAATAATTGTTCCTAAATTATATATAATATGCAATACATTACCATCCTTAAAAGACATTGTAGACAATTAGAACTATAACAATACATTATTATTGACAGATTTTATAAATGGTCACCATCATTTTGTTATATTTTATTATACAATTCACATCATGCATACTTACTCCAAATATTTAGTAAGAGCTTTTTCGGAAATGAAATTCTATGTTTTTATATTTGGCAAACTCCCATATATAAGAAATTTTGTAGATCTTAGACCGAGTTTTCTCTAACACTTATACCATGGTACTACTAAAATGATTTTATATTGACCAAATTTAATATCTTGGTCCTACATTGATTGAATAATTAATAATTATAGTATGAAATATGAAGAATATAAATATAGATTGAACTCATCACATGTGTAATCATTAAATGCAATTGTGCTTAATATTAACTATCATAGATTCATGTTTATCCATGTTGTTTTTGTTGATTTCTTGTTCATTATAAGGAATATTATACAAATAATTATATACAACAAGTTATAAGTTAATCTAATTATTAATACATGATAAATTCTATTTTCAAATTATTTATAATTACTTTTTATTTTTTATTTTTAGAAACGTTAAACTACCTTAAATTTTAAGGTTTGTTGTGTGTATTATAAGTAGATAATGAGTAAAGAAGAACAATAGGAAGAGGGGAAAATAATAGTGAAGAATAGTTTGATGTGAAAACCATGGTTATTGAAAATTTTATAAGGAGAAGAGATATGAATAGAAGATTTCATTTTTAGGAGAAAAAAACTAAAATCGGCAGAGAGATGGTTACATAGTACATCACGACACAAATGTTATAGTTTGACTTCCTAGGAATTTTAGATAACTCAAAGATAAGTTAGTTGTCTTTTTTGGACACACGTATAGCCATTTTTTGCCTTCTTAGCCTCTTGTCGTATACTTCTCTTCACTCACAAATAGTAACAATCATTTCTTATTCTCTTGAAAAATTAGGTGTTGAAATCTAATTTGTTGGTTGCTTTTGTTCTTTCAAGTTAGACATCAGAACTACTACCAACATGGCAACATGATTATAAGGATGAAGAATAGGAACTCTCAATTCAAGAATATCGAACGATGCAGTTCCAAAATGAAGTTTATAAACAAGTAATTCTTTCAAATTTCCATGTCATTTACAATAGATAACTATTATTAAAAACATTATAAGTAAATCATTGCTCTATCAATATGTTGTATTTTCGGATGTTTTATAAATTGTCATTTATAGTTATCATATGTACTTATTCCATTTGCATTTTTATGGGATTTCTCCTACTTAGTAAGAGTATATGTATAAAACAATTTCTCTTTATTTTAGATTCAATATTGTCTCACTTTATACACAATTTTCATATTGTTACTATTAGTTTACTCGAAGACCTCTCACCAATTATGTTTATAATAGATACCATCATTAGGAACAATGTAACGAGTTTTATCTTTCTCAACATATAGTGTCTCTGATAAGTTACCTAAATGGTAATTTGTTAATATATTTATTAACTTATAAATCATAGTATATACGTATAATATTTTTCTTCTTAAAACGAACAGAAAATGAGTTCCAGAACAACTAGCAACATTTCTTACAAAATTATATACTTCATTCATCATAAATGACACTTGTAAAATATTTATGACTAGAAATATTAGCGGTGTGGATATACAATTTATTACTAAAACTATTATAATATGACAAAATATTATACACAATAATCGTAGTATGTAAAACATTTTACACTATAACCACCATTATTAGTGTGGTCTACAAATAACAAGATACAAACACTAAGAAAAATAAACACATTGCACCATGCGACAAAAAAATATGATTTACCTAACAGATTATTATTCTTCATGTTTAAACTATATGAGTGAAAAAGGATAATTAACTATAACCATGTATGAAGAACATAGTAAAAATTTCCAAAAAAATATATAGTAAAAATTAATATTGTACATTGTGTTAAACAATGACGAACCAAAACTTATGTTTAAAAACACATAAATAATTATCTTATTTCAATACTTTTTACATACTAAGTGAACTAAAAATATTTTATTGCAATTTTAATGATAAGATTTTAATGAAGATTATAATTAAACCATACTAAAATATTTTTTAAAAGAGTAACATTTGTACTATGACCACTTTTAGAGGTCATTATAGTTTAAAATTGTTATAGGTATTCACGGATATGATTCATTTTTTATATATTTGTCATACTTATTTATTTATATTACATAGTAAAAATTAATAAAATATTTCAATGATATTCGTATTTACACATCCACCAAACCAATCACATGGAAGTGAATGGATGTTAAGTTCTAGAAACTATACTAGAGTTTCCAGAAAATTTGTTCACATAACTTATGACATACACCAAACCAATCGGACAATCTAGGTGTGAGTATTAATAATTGGTTAGTTTTACTCTTCCACAATAGTCATCTCAAAAACTGGATATATATATATATATATATATATATATGTGTGTGTGTGTGTGTGTGTGTGTGTGTGTGTGTGTGTGTATATATATATAATCATAAGTGCAAAGAAATAGAAAATGCTAATTCAAGAATTTTTATAATCATTGTTCATTTATGATAATTTTTTGTTTCAAACTCAAATTTTATTTTCAATACATTTCAATCATTTAAACGTTATAACGAATTAGATATTTATCAAGATTTATTAAATATTAATAAATGGTCATCGACCTACCTATATTCTAATTTTAGTCTATATACTATTGACATTATTAAGACGTATATAAAAATATACATGTCATTTAGGTTCCACAACACATCATGTTTATAAGTATTTCTAAGTAGTTGAGATATTTTTGGAAGAATATTTTACCGAAAAAAGTAATTTTATATCTTTTTAATTTGAAAGAGAGAATAATGATGACACCAATGTGTTAATAAATTTGTTTCCTTAAATATACAGTTTAATCCTCTCAAACTCCATATATTTATTTAAATATCACTAAAATATACAAAAACACTAATTTTATCATGAATTATTTTTATTTTATGACTTATATTTTGTATAATAGAATACATGTAACTAGAAATTACAAAGCTTATTAGTAAACAAAAACATAACAATTTATTGTATATTATTGTAATATAATATTTATGTTTATAGTAACGGGACTTTTGTAAGAAATAAACATTTAACTATCGACACTTGTATATTAAGTCAAACTTTTACAAAATTTTTACATTGAAATGCAATTCAAATATTAAAATAATAACATATAAATTATATATTAAAACTATAACTATATTTTTTAATTTCAATACTAATTTTTATTTTTATTTTGTAAATTAACAATTCTAATGTGTACGTGCATGTGCACATGTGTTTTCACTAGTTTATCTAAATAGCACACTTTCTAACTAATTTCCCAAACTGGCACATTTTCTCTATAAAACACCACATCAGATGGTGTTTCACACCCAGCACCGTCCATCAATCTGAAAACTCCACTTCTTATGGCATATTACATGTTTTTATATGACCAGCTGGTGGAAAATGCCAGTTTAATTTGGCGTGTTTCATTTTTTCACTTACAAATCAATACAGGTTCGTCGTCCTTACTCCACTTCCTCTTCTTCTAATTGTTTTCTCCCCTCGTTCACGTCAATGCTCTTTAATGTCGTAATTCGCAATCTAATAGGGGAGGATGCTAATCGTCTCGCCAATCATCAAGGACGATAGACCCAATCAACAAGAAAGTGTTGCTGGAGGTTGTCCTACGGCTGTGCGACAACCCGGACTTGGCTGCCCTCCACCCGCGCCCATGCACCGAATACTATGTAGGCTGTCCGCCAAGATTCCCTCCTCCAAAAGCTCCCATTTCCTAAATTTTGAAAAATTCTACGCATAGCACGCCGTATACCCGGCCACATGTCCGGTCATCGGGAATCATCAACTGCTGTGTTCCTCTTGCTGCTGCGCCAGCCCACTGTCACACCCATTAACCTCTGTTGCCGCATGTACAATTAAATGGATATATGCAGCAGCGATTATGAATGTTTTTACATGCAAAAAGGATGCATGAAATAATTATCTCGTCACCTACTCCATGCAACTGTCATGCAAATGGCAGATATCAATGCACTATAGCTTACAAAAAAATTCTATTGCATATTTATCCCCACTGCAGATTACGTAAGTACTGTACCTACAATAAATACATATACATTCACAAATGAATTTGAGAGGTACTGTACTTATATTTGACAAACTGGGTTAAAAATTTATAATTAAGTACAATACTTATAGATGCATTTTATAGTTGATTATAGACCAGATGTGCACTACATTTTTGTAAAAAAATTATGTCTAGGCGAAAAATATTGTTATTGGATTCCGTAGGTACTGTACTTATGCTTCCAGATCAGTTATACAATTATACTTGATTTTGTAATTTGTTAAGTACTGTACTTATGCTTGGTTTTATAATTTGATAAGTACTGTACTTATATTTGAAAAAACTGAGTTGGAATTAACAAGTGAGTACTGTACTTATTTTGCATGGATTCCGTAGGTACTGTACTTATGCTTCCAGATCAGTTATACAATTATGCTTGATTTTGTAATTTGTTAAGTAATGTACTTATGCTTGGTTTTATAATTTGGTAAGTATTGTACTTATGTTTGAAAAAACTGAGTTGGAATTAACAAGTGAGTACTGTACTTATTTTGCATGGATTCCGTAGGTACTATACTTATGTCCAGATGACAAATATTACTACTGGATTTCGTAAGTACTGTACTTATGTTTCCAGATCAATGTTGTTATTGGATTCTATAGGTATTGTACTAATATGGGAATGCAGGTGGGTGGATTAGAATGAGAGAGAATAATTACAAGTGAAAAAATGAATTAATACACTTTGCATGGACTTTGCATGAGTATTAATACTCTGGAGAGAAGAGTGGAGAGACATATTGTTGCATGGACTTTGCATGGACTTTACATGAGTATTAATACAAAGACAACTGCAAATACTGCAGATCTATTTTCTCAAAAAACGGGTGGGTGGCCGGGTATAAGGGGGACTGTGTGTAGTCTAACTCTAAATTTGTCTCCCTCTTCAGCTGCCTCACCGGCATCTCAGTGGTTCGCCCCTCCTGCCGAACCTCTTCACATGTGTGTTATCTCTAGTGAAGCTGGTGCTCACCTCCATCCTAGGCTAGTTCAGGGTCGTGCCCGTGGTCACATTAGTGATGAAATGATATTCAATCCTCTTGAACACGTTGCTGATGTTGTCGTCCATGTCAAAGCCAAAGAGCATGTTCTTCATTACCGTGCATTCAAGGTGAATGTTGGAGGAGAAATCAAAATAAGAAGATAAAAGGGTGAAAGCATGGCAACTTTGCAAAAAATGAAACACGCCAAGTAAACTGACATTTTCCAGTATGCTGGTCAAAGAAAACACGTAATATGTCATAAGAATTGGCGCTTTTAGATTCATGGACAGTGTTGGCCGTAAGACGCCATCTAATGTGGCGTTTTATAGAAAACGTGTGCTAGTTTTAGAAATTAGTTAGAAAGTGTGTTATTTAGATAAATATTTATGTGAAAGTGTGTTATTTGAGTGTTTTCAATTTTAAGTATGTGGTAGGATATGAATAGGTAGGTGCTTTGTGGGGTTGAGGAAAGAGGTGGCAGTTGGCTAGGAGGGAAACATCATTCACTCCGAATAACTTAAGGGAGAGAAAAGGACGTGGGCAAAGAAATAGGCGTGGAATGACTTGTCCGTTACGACCATCATGGAGGAGTGGGAGGGGTTAGCGTAACTTACAACAGGAAGATAATATAAAGTTAAAAAAGTTCCAAAAAAGGGCGAAAAGAAGGTGTGTATATATATACACACACACAGACACACACACACACACATATATATATATATATATATATATATATATATATATATATATATATATATATATATATATATATATATATCAGTGTTCTCGGCGGCCTAAGTGACTAAGAGTCCAACCACATAGTTCAGGCTTTGAGCGGCCTCCTAAGTGGCAGCCTGAGACCTGCTTGTGCGCCCGCCTGTGTGGCTGCTTTAGGCGCCCGCTTTTGACCGCCTATTCTTTGGGCATGGGATTTTTGTATTTTTGCTTTCTTTTTTCATTTTGTTGTTGTTGTCAAATGTTGTTGTTGCTACTATATGCTGACTTTCTATATGTGCATGACTTACTATATGTACATGTAATATATTATACAATACTATAAATATCTAACAATATATAATATGTTGCTTTTGTACATAATAAAATGTGAAACATTATTATATTATACATTTTATAATGCATTAATATATATATATATATTATATATCTAGTTATATATTGTATAGTCTATAATACATTACATACATTATATATCTAATTATCTATTGCATATTGTATTTTTTACCTTTCTACCTTATATAATATGTTAATACATTCTATAGTACAATATATATTCTACTGTTTACTGGATATTAATAAATTATATAAAAACATTCTATATGTTCTATTATTTACGACATATTGTAAACTAATACATTATATATTTTCTACTACTTACTGCATTTTGGTATTTAAATTATGAATATATTTGCTACAATAACATCGATCTATTTGGGTGTAATAGTTGTGTCAAAACTAATTGGGTGTCTTATTTTGTTGTGTAGGGTGTCTATAAGTATAAAATTTCCTTATAAATATAATACTTATATAAAAATATGTATATTTTTCTATTAAATCATATAAGATTGTAAGTACCCACTTTTTTCAAAAAGGCTCGCCTGGCGCTCAAGCGGCGACAAGGTGTTGTCTGCACGCCTCCTGCTTCCCACTTTCTAAAACATTAATATATATATATATATATATATATATATATATATATATGAGGTTAGGAAGTGTGTACCGGCCGGTACATGTAACTTACGTATACCGGCCATTAAAATAGTACACGTGGAGTATGTTTATAGAATCCAACCATATGGATTGATTCAACACCATATAGATTACATGTGTTTAAAAAATCATAACCATATCTCATATAAATCATGAGATATAACAATACATCATTCAATGGTTTTTACAATTTCTGCAACTTACCGTTGATTAGAAAATAAACATTTTCTTTTGTTAAATGATCTATGAATGTCAGATTGTGGTGATTTTTTATGCACATCTTATCTGAGGGGTATACATTACATCCATAAGGTTGGATCATTTAGTTGAATTTTACAATCACCATAAATGAAGGTGGGTACATGTAAGCTACATGTACTCGGGTACACAATTCTTTTAGCCTATATATATATAAATTATGCATGGATATGTGTGTGTGCTTGTCTATGTTTGCATATTATATTTATATGTATATGTATATATGCACGCACCCACACACACCCGAGAAAACCTTTGTAGTGCTGAGGTGGCACAATCTGTGAGGGGAACCTCGTTAGATTTGAGCTATTGATAAAGGGGGAGGGTTTTAGAAGTTGGTAAATCTCTATATTTTTCCTTTGAGGGGATGGGAAAGTGGTCAATAGTTGCCTAGAAACTATTTGGTGTAGGTGTTTGTGATGGTAGAAGCCCTTACAAGGTAGAGTTTGACATGTCTTTGGCCAACTATTAACATCTCATGTGCATCCTATAAGTCAAGGTCCCAGTTGCGGTTATTTTCGTGTAGCTATTCAGGTGTATAGGCATAATGCCTATGTTTAGGGTTTGGGCTGTGGGAAGCCCGATACTCAATTTTGCTTTCTCTTTTTGGTCATTTGTCTTAATACAATTTGGCTCCTTTTTAAATAAACCTGAAGTAGATCCTATAAATGGTTCTTACCTCTTCAGCTAGAAGAGTGGATGTACACTAATAAAGGGAATGACCATGTATATCTTTTTTTTTTGTCAGTCAAAAATGCGTGTTACTTAATACCAAAAACTTTGGGTACATGTATAGAGACATAGAACCAAAACTTTGGGTACATGTATAGAGACATAGACCCCTAAAAGAACCAAGAACTACTAGTAATGAGAAAACACAATGCAGCTCCATTACGCCTAACACTAGGAACAGGGAAAAAATACCAGACTAGCACCTACTAGACAAGTACAAGAGCTCTATGAAGTTAATACATAGTTTGAACTACACCAGCTAGGAAGAAATAGGCAATAGAAACATCTCTTTATGTATGCATCCTTGGATGGAAGCCAAACATATTCCTAACATCATATAGCAGCAGAGTAGAGTAAGAAAAGTGTTGGACCTTCAATCTCCGCTGATCAGAACTAAAATCCTCTCAACCATAGGTTAACTTCGCCAACAAAGGAACCAACCTATCCCGGATATGCACATTGCCTACAGAGAAGTATGTGCTGAAAACCCAAGGTAATAGGGTCAATCATCCCTTCCTTTGGGTATAAACAACTACCACGACCCACACCATCAGCTAGCAATAACCTCACTATAGAGAGTGTGATAGATGGGAAGAGGGAACTGTCTAACGCTTCTAGGAAGATATGATCTCTCCATCATCATAGGATCTTCATCATACTACCTTCAAGGCACCAGTTGTAAGCAAGACCACCTACACAACAAGAGGAAGAGGTGCTTGGGTCATGTGGAGTCATCAATCTAGGGGATCTCATCCGCTCTGATCCTTCATATCTTCTTCTTCTTTTTCCTTAACTTAGGACTTTTGCTGAGTTTAAACTCGAGTTGCAAATCTTGTTCCAGATCACAAGAGCAGATGGACTCTTCTTCCAAGGAAGGTTCACCACCTTTGTTGAATTCCAAAGAGATGACGGAGGACTGCAGAATCCTGTTGCACTGTGGCGTGATTTTAAGGTTGGAAACTGAAAGCTCCCAACCCAAGTCAAGTCCATCTGTTGTCAAACAATAGGGTTCACAATACATATCAGGCTCTACTCTTTGTTCCTTGGGCTCTCCCTTATCCATCCTCATTCTCTCAACAAGAGCTCTGGTTGGATTGCTGGCCTTACTGGCATTTACTCGAGCATCCGGGTTGCGTTCAGGTCTTCCTGACCGTATCTGTAGATCACTGCCAAGGGGCTTGCGTCTGGTTTTCAAGGGGCACGAACTGAATCGGTGCCCGAATCTCTTGCACTTAGAACAGAAGGTAGGCTTGGAGATGTAATCTACGTGGAGTTTCTTCTGGATCCCATCCATTTCGATTAAGACTTCAGAAAGAAAACATGCACTGGAATCAATCTCCACGCATACCCGAGCCTCCTTGAGGCAATTCGCTGACAAATTTGCCTCATCGAAATCAACAGGACAACCAAGAAGACCGGCTATACCGGCAAGTCGATCCAGTGTCCAGGGGATCCCCAGATTTTTGACCTTCACCCAAATAGGGAGCTTCTTGAAGGACAGGGGTTGGAGCGGCTCGCCTGGCTTCCATGTGTGCGTGATGACAAGGGCGTCGTCCAGCATCCACGGAGCTTCCTCCAAGACTCAGTCCCTTACAGTAACAGTGGGGAGTTTGATTACAAACCCCTCAGTTTCTTCCGCCACAATCTGAAACACGTCACTGGGACTCCATCTCCTCTTGATCCACCCTTGGATATGGCCCTTGAACGACTTTCTCCCAATGAATTGGAGCGAGATGTATTCCTCCCAGGTTGGCGCAGCTTCAGTTTTGCTCGAGAATGAGAAGACCTTCTGTCTGTTCTTCACGGTAGGCTCCACAAACTTGATGATAGGGGAATCCTCACATACTCTTCCCGGTCGACTGGTTTGAACCCAATCAAGATCCTGGGAAGGTGGTTGGGATGCATCCCTTTCCTCTGGCGGAGGCGTTGAGGAGGAGGAAGGACCTTGGGTGGTATTTGACAGAGGCGTCTGAGCCCTTCAAGCCTCGTGATTCGGGACCGAGGTAGATGATTCTACTCCGGTGGCCTCACTTGAGCCTGACGGAGGAGTCGTAGCCGACTCAGACTCATTTTCCCTCCCCGCATCGGCGCCGGCTGTAGGTTTCAGCCCGCCGCCCCTCCCTTGACCCCCTCTCCCTCGTCTCGCCATCCTGACACACACATGTATATCTATTTTGAAACTAATATTATTGTTAAAATGGAATGAAACCATCTTATGATCTTAAGATACTAATGTGCCTTAGAAATTTAAAAAGTTCACTTGAATTATAAACAATTTAGTTATTTAGAAATTAGGTTAGATAACTCTGCCTATGCTAGTGCATAGCCGGTCCCAAGCCCGGATAAAGGAGGAGGGTAATTTAAAAGTTCATTAGAATTATAAACAATTTAGTTATTTAGAAATTAGGTTACGTAACTCTGCCTATGCTTGTGTGTAGTCGGTCTGAAGTCTAGATAAAGGAGGAGGGTTGAGGGTGGTTTGACATCTTTTATGAATCTCATGGATAGAGATACTAATATGGTTGGTATTAATGGAAATAATGCATTAGTTGTTGTTGACATGTAATACTTGTTGACGTTGTAATATGGAATATGTTACATAATAGTTGTATATATAATTTATTCTCTCTCTAAAAGCATGCTAGCTAAGTGTTGTAATGATAATTAATATGGAAATTTTTCATTGCATGTTTCATCCTCACATTTCTTTCAAGCTTCAAATTGACCATGAGACAAGTAGAGATAATGTATGGTGTATTGTGGTTGCTAAATCTATTAGTTTGAGATTCCTCATACATGATTATGATGCATAAGAATCTCATGTAGGATGTGCCAAAATATTTATTCTAATTTAAATTTTTTTAATAACAAGTGACTTTATTCACACTCATACCTTCTATTTATATTGACTAGTGATCAACATTTCAATCTAACCATTTTGCTTTTAATTGTTTTAATGACAATAAATTTATATACCATTTATTGGTGTATTACCACATTAATTATGCTTTTATGTTTCTATGTGGAGATAGAAATCTTCCCCACTCCATGCGCAACCACTCAAAGCCAACACCACCTATCCAACAGTATGGTGATGATTTCCCAATATATCTATTAGAAATAACTTCTCTTTTATGTACTTCTTTCTTATTCTCTTTATATGTTGGGTCTAGTATATAAATATCCCTTCTCTATATAATAAACGGAAAATTGTCATAGTCAGGTATTGTTCTGGCCCAATACCTTTTCACATGGTATCAGAGCAAACCCTAGGCTAGAAACCCTAGTCGTCGCCCCCTTCCCTTTTTCTCTCCCGCGCTGCTATGAGACACAACTGACTTTGACGCTCACCACCGCCGGTCTCGGTATCTTCCGCTACCGGTTGATCCTCCTCTCTCACTTGCATCATCATGGATACTTGAAGGAGAAGGGGAGGACCACTCATTTTATGTAGAAGAAGAGGATGAAGGTCTTCCTTATCTCTATCTTTCCTCTCCGCGTAATCCCCATATGTGGATGAGTGTCTAAAGGTCTTTAGGGTTGTTGATGCTTCAGTTTCACATCATCTGATTGAAAAAGTTGATGACACTAATTCCCTTCATCCTCTGGGAGTGTCTTCCTAGGTATCTTTCATATCAATAATTCCCCAATGCATCTTCCGAGAGATTTCCCTCAGATTGATGACACAAAATCATGTCAATTTGCTCATCTCACCGCCTCACACGGGGTGTCAGTCAGAGACACGATGTGTCAAACATCGAATGGATCTTATGCCTAACGTGTCGATCCCTTACATGACGTAGTGAAGGACTTATGTGATTTTTAAGCCTCCCACAGACACAGCGTGTCACTTCCTTACACGACGTAGTCCACGACTGATGTGTTTTTCAGTCTATGATCCCACACGCCGTGTTATGTGTTCCACATGGCATGTTGCAGGTTGTTTGCATCATTATGTCAACTCTCTTCTGATCAATTATGGGGAACGAAATGGGGTTGCAGAATGCAAAAATTGCCATATTCTTGATGTAACACACAGTCCTCTGTTTCACATGTTTGTGCCGAAGAAATATTGATCTAATACCCTTCTTACGGCTTGTTTCTTGATTAATCATTAGTCGTCTTCTGTCTTACAAGGGGCCACTCCTTTTTATGTGTTACGACCAAATGAGCAAGCTTTTCCTTTTCCCCTTCGTGTCTTTGGTTGTACTGCATTTGTTCATGTGTTTGATTCACGTGTTGACAAATTGTCTCCTCGAGCATTTTGCATTGTATTTTTGGGATATTCACCCACACAGAAGGGTACAAGTGTTATTGTCCTCGTCTTCACACTATCTTTCATGAGTCCACTTTGTTCTTTGTTGACTCTGTCCAGAGTAAGAGGGAGCATATTCCTATGAGTGACTTATATTTACTTTCCTAGAGTTTAATCTTTTTTTACTTTTCAATTAAGGCTAGTATAGAACGGGTGATCCCACATGACAATGTTTTTAAGATCTATTTCTCCTAAACCCGATTTATTTTTGAAATTATTATTTTTTTGGTATTTTTGAATATTTGTGTAAATAAAGTCCAATTTGAGAGGGGTGAATATTCTAATGCAAGAATAACAAAAGGTTATACTAATACAAGGAAAATAGAAGATTATTCTAAACAAGAGAAAGTAAAAGAAGAAATTTTAGCATAAAAGATTATCTAACAAAAGTAAAATATTGAAAATTAAAGGGCGAACTTGAAAGCAATGAATAAAAAAGTGATTTGAAATCAAAGAGGAAGGCATCGAGGCTTAGGGGTTTCACCACCTTAGCCCTTATGAAAACAAAATCAAACAATACATGACAATAAGAAGGAAGCATGTATATGCATATTCGTAAATAAAACACAAGAGAAACTCTATGTGAACCCATTGGTCCTGGTGTTTATGTGTCCTTGTTCTTCATCCTAAAGGAGATTTTTCTACGGTCGCATCCAAATCCCCATGAATTCAGTTTAGGTGTTCTAAATTCTAGTTTCCACAGTCACATCTACCGGAGTTAACAAGTGATAAAAATGATTAATTACATCATTTAAATCGGAGATTTCTAAACCGAAAATCATCCATCTAAATAGTCATGTAAGACTCGATCCTATAATTACATGACTTAGGAGTTATTCCATTTGCCTCAATAAGGAAACTACTCGCTACTAATGGCGAGGATAGGAAAGAAAGAAAAAGAGTCATAGATCGCAATTCCGGATCTCCGTAGAGTCCAAGGTGGTGACGATTAAATGTCTCATTTGTTTTTTCTCCCGTTCCAAGAGAAACACAGAAAAAAAATCAGAAAAAGGAGATTCGGAACTGAAATAAAAGAATTAACTTTATGAAAGAACTAATCTTTATTGTTCTTGACAGGAAGATTATACTAAGATGAAATGACAAAATTCCGCTATTAATTGTGTACAAAAAGAATTTGGGACATCTTTCTTAGTAGAGTCTCCTCTTCTTTCATAGGAGAAGGAGGGGTGGAAACCCTACGTAGACGATTCTCTATAGGACTCCTGGCCAGCCACTGAAAACTTTCTGGATCTGGTCAATAGAGGAAACAGTTGATTGCTTTTAATTTTGTTGACCGTTCACATTCTTTTTGCTGTAGATTCCCGCAACAGTGATTTCGAGCATATTTTTGGGCCAGTAATAAGTTCGTAAGCAGTCCGAAAATATGTTTTTCTTATAGATAATTTAATTTCCTTTCCAATGCATACTTACCCATTAAATTCTATCTTGTTATGTGAGAGTTATGGTAATTTTGGTGCAAGGTATATATTTAAATCAGGCACAGCGAAAATATGTGCAAAATATTTTCCAAGGAAAATTAGTCATTGAGCCATTTTCCTACAAAAAACCAACCAAATATAATTAAAACTCTAAGTAAATAGAAAAATCTAAACTAATACAATTAATTACAAAACTAAGAAGATAAATAAAAAAATCCTAAAAACAATATCTAAAAGATGCTAATAAAAAGGATAAATATACATTTATCAAAATATCTCGGACTTGAATCTTTACTTGTCCTCAAGCAAATAAAATCACAAATAAAGTTCAATTTATACTCCCTATATGTCATTCCTCACCCTTGTAACATCACTATAATCCTTAGATCCATTTTTTGGCCAAGTGACCCAATCTCCTAGAACCACGTAGTATAAAGTTTTATATTCCCTATCAAAATAATTATCACATCTTGCTTCAAAAATAAGATTTTGTAGAAAAATAGGTTTCCTCTTTTGTTGCTTTGACACTCTCAAATTCTGAATATTTTTTTCTTAGGTATTTGCACAAGAACAGGAAGGAGGGGTTGTGAACAAGTGAAGAAGAAATAACAAAAGATTTTTTTTCTTTGATCCCTCCTCTATTCGACTCGGGACTTAAATTTGCAGAGTTGTGACTAAATCGATCACAATTTTTTTCTTGTGTGCTTTGGCATCATTTGATGGTACGCCCCTTTTTGGGGTACGAAATTTATTTTTTGGAAGCGTGCTACCCCAGACTTGATTTTTTTTTGGTGGTGATTCTTTGCTTCTCTTTTCTAGAAGACAAATAGAGGGAATGAAGTGATGTTCTTGTGCGTATAACTTTCAACATTTTTTTTGAGAGAGTCATTGCTCTAGTTAGAATATTTCTATAATTCACATCATACAAGTTTTATAACAAGATAATCTATTTGTTTAAATATAGGGAAAAATTATGCTAGGTTCTGATCGATTCCTTATGACTTGCCAACTATTCCAAGGAGTGATGTTATTAGGGGTCCTAGGTGACATGGTGGCTTCAGAAATGGCAATTTGTAATAGATTTTGTGAAAAAAATACTAAATTCAATTTGGGGCGCAATGATATATGTCTACTTAATGGGCCGACTACATAATGGTCTTTTTACAACTAAGGAAAAAATTGGCCGACTAGATAAAGGCCATAACTAAAGTAACTAATGAAAAATGATGGAAAGGGAAAATAAAGCAAATAAGGGAAAAGATAGGGGGTGGAATATAATCGTACCACCCACCTCCACCCCAGACTTAGACTTTTTCTCATCCCGAGCAAAACCTAAATCAGATATGGATGGAAGAAAATCACTCTGGCAGAGGAAAGTGTGAAGATGAAGGAGGATTGTAGTAGTAGTTCCCCTATAACAGGAGTTGGGGTCAGGGTTGGCCTCATAGGGTAGCTGGCTCTCAATTTTTTTCCTTTTTTTGAACAAAAATTGAAATTGAAACACAAGTGTTAGCTAAAAAAAATATAAAAGAATTTTGCAAAAATTAAACGATTGGGTTGCCTTCCAATAAGCGCCTAGTTTTATGTCGAAGGCCCGACATAGCTGGATCATGCAGCCATTTCAGGCTTGGGAGGGGGTGGGGGTTCATGCAAGTCGAGGTCTTTGAGTAAGGAGAGTTGATGTGCCTAAGAAGGTAGGAAATCCCCAGTGGTGATGTACCGTTTAAGCCGATGTCCATTGACCTTAAATTCCCCTAAAACCTTGTCCCAAAGAAGAAAAGTGCCATGAGGGTAGGCACACTTGACAAGGTAGGGCTCATACCATCTAGATTTAAGTTTTCTAGGAAAAAGTCTTAATCTAGAATTGTACATTAGAACTTGATCGCCCTCCCTGATGTCCTTTCACCTGATATGACCATCATGCCATAGTTTGATTTTATCTTTGTAAATCCTAGCATTTTCATAGGCGGTCATTCTCATCTAACTCTTGCATTTGTAGAAAATGGTTTTCACCTATAGCAGTTAAGTCAAAATTCAGAGTTTTGATGGCCCAATTGGCCTTATGCTCTAATTCTATGGGTAGATGGCATGATTTTCCATAAATCAATTTGAAGGGAGTGGTGCCTATGAGTTTTTTAGGCGGTCATATATGCCCATAAGGCATCATTGAGTTTTATAGCCCAATCGGTCCTAGTGAGATTCACCGTTTTCTCTAGGATAGACTTTATTTGCCTATTGGACATATCAACATGACCACTAGTATGAGGGTGATAAGGGGTGGCAACCTTATGGTGGACTCCATACCATTGCAACAAGGACTCAAAGCTCTTCTCTAGAAAATGGGAGCCTCCATCAGATACTATGGTATGAGGTACCCCAAATCGAGGAAAAATGATATCTTTAAAGAGCTTCTTCATAGGCTTGGAATCACATGTTTTGGTGGGGATGGATTTAACCCATTTGGAAACGTAGTCAACAACCACCAAGATATAGTTGTACCCACAAGAAGAAGGGAACGGTCCCATGTAGTCTACTCCCCACACATTAAAAATTTCAATCTCCTACCAAGAAGTCATGGGCATTTGGTCTCTCTTAGATATGTTGTTGGTCCTTTGACATTCATCACAAGGGCAAAATGGTATGAATCTTTAAATAGAGTAGGCCAGAAGAACCCAGATTGCAAGACCTTCCTAGCCATTTTCTGATAACTCATGTGCCCGTCGGTGAGGCCAGTGTGGAATTACTCAAGTATGTCATGAGGCTCTTCCTCAGTAACACACCTGCGATAAAGTCCATCCGAACATAATCTAAAAATATATGGATCATCCCAATAGTAACATTTTAAATCATGCAAAAATTTAGCATTTTTGGTCATCAAATATATAATGGCCGCATGGTCTGTGTAAAGGATGACTTTGGAACCTACTAAATATGAGCGGAATTTGTCAAAGGCATATACTATGGCTAGCATTTCCTTTTCAATAGTTGTGTAATTCAGCTGGGCTTCATCCAAGGTCTTGGATGTGTAGTAGATCACATGGTGCTTTTTGTCAACATGTTGTCCTATAATGGCCTAAAATATTCCTTCTATCACCATAAAGTGACACTTCTCCTAATTGAGGATCAAGTGTGCCTCTTCACATTTTTCCAAAACTATCTCCATATAATAGCACACGGGTTATAATTGATGGAGACAAGATTCAAAACTATCTCCATATATAGAGAAATCGTCAATAAAAACTTCCATCATAGTTTCTGTCAATCAGAGAAGATAGTGAACATGCACCGTTGAAAGGTGGTTGGGGAGTTGCATAACTCAAACAACATTCTCCTGAATGCATAAGTCCCAAAAGGGCAAATGGAAGTCATTTTCTCTTGGTCTTCTGAATGAATGGGAATTTGATAGAAACCTGAACAGCCATCAGGATAGCAAAAATATTGTTGATGGGCGAGGTGCTCTAGTACTTGATCCAGGATAGGAAGGGGGAAATGATCTTTCCTAGTGGCCTTATTCAACTTCCTATAATCAATACACATCCTCCACCATGTGACAGTGCATGTGGGAATAAGCTTATTATTATCTTTTTTAACGACCGTGGTACCCCCTTTCTTGGGAACAACCTGAAGGGATAACCCAAGGAGAGTCATAAATGGGGTAGATGATCTCTGAAATAAAAAGCTTGATAACCTCTAGACACACCACCTCTTTCATGTTGGGGTTCAATTTCCTTTGAGGGTCTCTAGAAGGCTTGTATTCTTCTACCATATTAATTTTATGCATGCAAATGGATTGATCTATTTCTATCAAATCAGCCATCTTATATCCTAAGGTAGATCTCCTCTTCCTAAGTTCCATCATTAGCTTGGTTTTCTGTTCACGGGTGAGATCAGAGTTAATGATGACAAGATAAAGCTTTTGCTCATCAAGGAAATCATACTTAAGTCCTTCGGGTAGGGGTTGCATGTTAGGTGCCTTGGGGGTTTCAGGTTTTGCATCCATAATGGAGACCATTTTTAGGTCTTCAAACTCCTCATCATGAAACTCCTCAAAGGTGTCGAGATGATGTCTAAATTGCTCCAATTGAGCATCTTCAAATCCACAATCAATAGGGGTTATGAGGGCCTTTTGGAGGGGATCTTCAACTAGTTCCCATTCTTGTCTCAATTGTTGAATCTTCTCAATATAATCAAGAAGATAGATCTCTTCTTGGAGGCTTGGTCTGTGCATGCTTTCAAATACCCTGAATTTTAGGGTTTATTTCCCTAGGTGCAAGAAAATGGTTCCAGCCTCAACATCAATTAAAGCACGAGCGGTGGCCAAAAAGGGACGGCCAAAGATGATGGGGTATCGTAAGTATTTATGTCCATGATGACAAAGTGACATGGGACATAAGCATCCTTCCCAACTCTTACAGGTATGTCTTCGACGATCCCCATGGGTTTTGTCATGGATGAGTCAGCTAATTAGATTGTCATGGCAGTGGAGAGCATGTCAACGAAACCTAGCCTCCTGCAAAGACTATAGGGCATAATAGAAATACTCATGCCTAAGTCTGCAAGACCCTTCCTGTATGCTTTATCACCTAGGTAGCACCCAATCCCAAAGGAGTGAGGATCTTTCTTCTTTTCAGGCATCTTTCTTTGGATAATATCAGAGGTAGTTCTAGCAAGCATGACCGTCTCATTCCCATCGGTGTGGTATCTCTTGGTCAAAAGAGATTTCATATACTTGGACCAAGCTGGCATGTCGGCTAAGGCATCAAGAAAGGGAATATCCACATGCAACTTTTTCATGGTCTCCTTAAATTTTGCAAAATGGGTATCCAACCTAGTTTGCTTTAGGCGGGCCTGGTAACGGGGACCATGTTTTTTTTTAAATAAGCCAGGGGACCATCTATTCACCCCACTCCCCTCGTGTGGGCACAACAAGAAAAAAAGAGCATACATCTCCTGCTAAATAGCAGGTCATACCCCCACAAAACCCACTTGTAAATGGAAATTTTTGGCTCGTCAATTTCCACAGGTGGGACAACAAGAGAGGGTATGGAAGGAGTGGGAACGACTGAGGTAGGTGAGAGTGGGGTTTCAATGATCACTGTATCATCATACTCAAAGTCCAAGGGAGCAACTATGGGTTTCTCCGGGGGAGGGGTATGAATCTTCCCTGAACAAGTGGAAACAACCTTTAGTTGTTCGTGTTGGGCTTTAGGGGAGGCAGAGAAGGAAGCGGAAACAAAAAACAATTTCCTCCCCAAACCCAGAACAAGGAAATGTGTCAACATCTATACAATAGGAAGGGATGGTTTGTGGAATCATATCTTGTCCCGAGGCTTGCTCAGCGACAATACCTCGCGGCTTGCACGATCTTCACCTCTGGTCTTGGACGGTGTTTGATCCTAGTCACACCGGGACTGATGACTCCTGGTCTCACCGGGACTGTCGGGATTGACAGCTTTTCCTCCAAGCGGCAAAAATCTCCGGCCTCTAAAGTAGTCTACACGGACCACCTGGAACCCCAATCTCCTTATCTCACAAGGAATTGGAAGGAGTCGCACCCTCTTGTCGGCATACTAGTCACCAACACACTCTCCTACCACCAGTTGCTTTCTGCAGTTGTCTTTCCCTTGTTGTGCCTCCCTTATCAGGTAGCACTTGCTCGGACTCTCTCGGTTACCAAAACCAGAGAGAACGACAACTTTACAGAGCAAATGGTTGCACTGAGTTGTACTTTGAGAAGCCCCCAATACCCCTATATATATAGGAGGGTCATGGGACAAGGTTCTCCATCCCGGGCAATGCGGGACTAAAAGCAGGAGTAGAAGGGTTCAAGATTTTCCACAAAAACAACCAATTGCGCAACTTGAACCGATCGTTTCACAACTGAAATGGTCGGTTGGGGACCTGAGCCGGTCGGTTGACACCTCAACTGATCGGTTGGGACACATGAAACGGTCGGTTCACTTCTGAACCGATCGATTCATGGTCCTGATCAGTTCCGGATTGACTTTTCCTCTTTTGTTTCTAATTGGTATCAAATACCAATCCTTTTCCCAATCAAATTGGGCAAGTGAAACGAAAGGAAAATTCTCACCAATCCTACTTTCCCAACTTGCTCGATTGCACCAGTTGAACCGATAGTTTCAACACTTGAAGCAATCATTTTACCCTGTCCATGAGCCGATCGACTCACCATCTGAGCCGATTGGTTCACCAAGCTGAGCCGATCGGTTCATCACATGAGCCGATCGGTTGGGAGTGCAGATTGTGCAGAAACAGTCAATTGCAGTTTCAATCAATCTGATACTCTAATCAATCAGTCCAACACCTTGAACATTATGATACTGAGCTATCAATTAATTGAGTGTTTAATTGAACTACTAAACTCCTTTAGTAATCAATCTAAACATTGTTTGTTGACAAAACTCCTCTTCCAGGTTAAATCCTATGTGTGTGACCCTGTAGGTCCATTTCACGTTGACAGTGAAAGTCCATAACACTTATGACTTCACAAGCAAAGAGCGGTGCCAAGTCACACATCAGTGCTACCCAAGTGAAATAGAAAGTTGGAGAACAACTTTCAATCCTACAATCCGTGAATGGTGTTACAATGAATGTATAATTCCTTTCTCACTGATATCTCGAATGAACTCGAGGCATGGAATAGTTATTCTGTCAACGTTCATTCACTTTTTTGATCTTAGAGTAGATTGGAAGAGATATGTATGACATCAATATCACATACTGATTCACACATGCGTGCGTGCCTTTCTCAATCCTACTCATCAACTGGCCATGGATATCAAACTCCCTCAGGAGGGACAAATTCCATATCTATCACTCACCCCTCAAAAACCCCCATGTGTCAAAGCCACCCAATCATCACCTTTATAACAACCCATGCTTCAGGATTGCGTTTGATGATGTCAAAGTGTGCCCAACGACATGTGTTGAGTGTAGTGATTTCAGGTCAAAGAATCACACTCACCACCATCACTGTGAGTACTGACTGTGACTACCAAGTCATGGTTCCATGTGTCAAACTCACGGTGGGTCTGTCTGGTACACTTTTTCTCTAACAAGTACCTATGTGTTTGGTTTGATATCTCTATATCATGACTAATGAGATTCTATCATCAACCAACACCACAATCTAGTCTTGTGTGTCATTGATGTCTATCTACCTTCCACAATGACATCCGACTAGGGACATAACAAGAATGTACAAACTCTTAGCATCTATATGATCTCATCGTTCATGTCCTCAACCTGAAAGCATACATCATTGAGTACTGCCATTCTCTAGACATTCAATATGTTCTATCACTATCTCATATGACTAAACCAGAAAGAATTGGAAGCTTGCCTTTGATGTTTATCAAATCAATCTTAATGTATCCCACCAATCATCCCATGATTAGCTCTCAGGGCATACATACCAACAGACTCCCACTTGCACTGCGAGCCAATCACCCTTGAATCATATTCATAGTGATCTTCAAACATGTCCCACATGTTACTCTGCTCTAGTGCGATAATATTGAGTAATGGCAACACCTTGCCAAAGTCAGTTTTTAACTGCATGTCTCTCATCTCTTCGTTGTACGTCATACGTATGAGATGGAGTTGTCTTAATATGCGATCTAGTATTCCTTTACTAACCTTTAGCCACATTGCATGATCAAGGATTCCATACTTGTCATCAATGAGAGGAATATCTATAAGTTCATCTCATGAACTTCCAGATCCATATAGTATCCACTGCTGTTCTCTAACACATAGATACTCGGCATTTCCTTTTAAATGATTTTATTGGAACACTTCCAATTATCAATGAACTTTCACTTTTATATATCTTATATATATATATATATATATATATATATATATCGATTAATTTTCTGTCCTTTCGGAAGTTCGCATCAATGTAACTCTTTACATTGAACTCTTCCTTATCTCCATAGAACTAGTACTTCTCAAGTACTTATCAAGTTCTCATGGTATTCCAATAACCCTTACTGGAAGTAGACATACATCCACTCGTCATGTCCTACATACGAGTTATCAGGATGAGCACATCATATTGCCATGTCCTACATACAAGATGATGAATGCATTTTGTTCTTGCTATGTCAATACATGCAAGATAATGGGATGATTACATACATGATAGATCCATATCTATTCTTAGTGTTCCCATTCTTCATAAGAATTGGACACTTGGCCTTGGGATACTAACTCCATGTAACATGGACAAGTTTTCTCCCACTCAATCTGTGCATACTGAACCCTTCAGTACAGATTGTCAATGTATGCTTTCTCTTTTTAGGTCAAGAGGTTTTTGAGAACTATCTCTATAGATCTCTATTCCTATCACATAGGAAACATCTCTATCTTCATTAAAGATAATTTCCACTTTTGGATTTCCATTCTAGAACATTTCCATTTCACATCAAATGTGGAATGTGAACACACTCCCACTAAATCATAGATCCCTTCTTTATCTTTGACATATCAGTTAAACCCTTTGACTATATCATCAAAGTAAAGATCCAATTCTGAGTTGCTTGTACTCAATCAATCACATTGATTAGTCCATTGTAACTTATAGACTTCATTTGCATTAGTGGATTCATAAACCTTATAGGTTGTGTCACGTACACATCCTTGTTTTATTCCTCATAGGAATGTGGTTTTAGTATCCCAATGCCAAATATCTTAGTCATTAATTTGCAATCAACAAGCATCATCCTTCTCAAAATGGTATCCATGTGTCTTAACACTTTAAGATTCATTTGCACTTATGCATTTCATCCAATGGGTGCTACCATCAAGGTCATACCTTATGGTTCACATGGATGTCATTTAGGATGTAATAGTCATAAACCATAACTCAAAATTCGGTTCCTCATATTCATCTAGATAGTTGACTCATCACATGAACAACCCATCACATAGATAATTGAGGTGTAAGGATATAAGAATTCACAACTCTTGTGATTCTTAATTTCTTCACTAGTGTGGGGTATTCTTTTATTAAGAAGAATCCAGTTATTTGATAATCATTCTCTAACTCCTTAGAGTATGATTCCTTCTCGATTTAGACATCACCATGCCTTAATCATGAGTTCACTATGATACACTATCATAATTACTCATAAGGATCTCAAACATTTGGTCCAAGTATTTCATTCATTGATCTCATCAAGAATTAACACTTTACCAAATTTGCATTTCATCTATGATAATCTTGAACACTTCAAGATATTCATATTGGTATTTCTCTAAACACCATTTGAAGTATTAGCATTTGTTCCAATAGGTATGTAAATACATCACATGTATCATACCCAATAGGATAATCATTCTCCCACTACCTTTAGTGAAGATTGATTAATCATGTCCAAGATATTCATGTCTCTTACTGGTTCTGTAACCAAAAGAGTCTAGATTTATCCATCACATGGAAACTATAAATGAATTTCTCATGATTGATGCTAATTTGATTGTTTGAGTTATCTATAACTCTTAGGTATCATATTACCTTATGCATATCAAATACCACAAGATAAATAAGGCATTGCCACAAAGATCATATCTTTATGAATTGAAACATCTCTTTATTGATTGCCATCATTGTCATACAATATGCAAAAATAAAGTGTTTCTATCTATTGGCAAATATGAAATAGCAGTTCTCAACTCTATTTCGTGCCCTTTAGGCTGAAATAAACTGAAAGGTACTCCTATCTATGGAAGCAACACTTGCTCCAATGATGGGTACTCCTTTCTTGGTCCTTTCGCAAAGGCCATCACTTCTTTGTGGATATTGCATATCATATATGACATATCCATATCTTGGTATCATATACCTCAAATAAAGAAGCGGTTCATTTCATGATACCTTAGGTGGAGATCTCCATCCCCTCCTTCATCTTCTTTTGTTCTTCCAGATATAGAGGGAAATTCCCTCATACACCCTTTCCCCATGTGCCTTGAGGTTGAAGACGGCTTGGACTGCTGGCTAGCATCAGAACACTTCTTTGCTTTTCCCTTGCCCTTACCCTTAAGACTTACCGTTCATTGATCTCATCAAAGATTAGGGTCAGTCTTTCTTCATATTTGCCTCTACTGTCCTCAACATGTCCAACAACTTTGTCAATGCTTGTCAAAGTTGTTCATGTTGTAGTTTATCGTGAACTGTATGATTCTCGCAGCATTTGCAGTTGCATACCAATAGCCAACTCTTGGCTCAGAGGGAATCCTTCTTAGTCAGGTCTTTCCACATACCCAGTCATATTGAGTGTGTGAATACCTTACTGGATCTCCTTCTGTCAAGACATACTAGGACAATGTCTTGGAGACATCATATGTCTCATGTTGTCTCTGCAACTCATAGTTCAGAGAACACAACATCAATCACTCCTCATCAATGTCATCCTCGATATGCTTCCATAAGCATACTTTCAGCCATTAATGTGGTGGGATCGAGTTCATCTGGTTCTGGTATAACTAGGACTTAGAGCTTTCGCCCTTTGATTGAGAACGCTTCTCAACGTCCTAACCAATCATGGAAATTATTCCCATTTAACTTGTCCTTTTCCAGGACAGATCGCAAAGAAAAAGGATTGTTGTTTGTTGCCATTTGTACTACAAAAGGAAATATGCAATTTTAGTCCAAAAACTCATTTGAGACTTATTTGATTGATTTGAAAAGTTGACGATATAATTAGGCCTTTAATTAATTATCGCTCCCACTATTTTACTTCAAATTGATAGCCCTCACCATCAATTCGGAAGATTACAGCGTACAACCTTCTAGTGGGCAAGATCCTGAAATCCTCTAAGTCATGGACCAGATAGGGCTGTCACCCACAACTTAGATCTCTCGGGTAGGCAAGTCTTTCCAATTGCATCATATGTAACTCTTGATAAGATGTCATATGCAACTCCTTGCCATGATCATCTCCATGTCTCAAGGTACTAGATCCCATCTAGATCACCTTGTTAAGTCTGGCCCAAAGCAAACACGATGAATATGCACCCTGCTAGGGCAGACCCATACATTCATCCTTCACGCATCCACGAGATAGACGGTGCACCACGCTAGGGCGTTCCCACACTTGGTCGATCAAGCTTTTCACATGTGTCGCATTTGGAAGGCATCTAAAACTTAATATTTAATGAGGGATTTGGTTTTTATATACATATACATATCCGATCACCACAACACATAGTACGTATCATATACATGCTATATCCCACAGAAAACATGCAAAATGATAAAAGCGATGATTATGGCCATCCTAATGTGATTCCTTGAGCCAAGAGGAATCACAGTCATCTAGGTCTACATCACATGCAACCTGTACAAAATGAACTTTGTGCTTTGCCTTTCTGGGTTTGATCAACTCATCACATGATTGATCGGCTCGCCATCAGGCCGGTCGGCTGGGTGCCACCAGCCGATCGGTTGGCTCCTCCAACTGATCGGTTCACCTGGTCGTCGTGCATCTCATCATGGCTGCCACCCGCTCGTCTCGCTCCTCGAATCAGTCATCAACCGATCGGCTCACTCCTTGAATCGATTGTCTGGAACGTCAACCGATCGGTTCACGCCTTGAACCGATCGTCTCAGCTGTCGTCAGGATGTCCTTCGTTCTTTGACATAACAGGAAATAAAATTCTATCCTATTTTACATTGTAAAAAGAGAAACCTCGAGTTACATTCGAGGGGAGCAAAGGTAGGAGAGAAATCTCGAATTATTTTGAATTACATCAGGAATAGGAGAAGGAAGATCGGTGCGCAGACTGAGTTTAAAGCAACCACATACAACCATATACAGATAGGGTTTATTGGCCATAACCACGCTATACATCCACCACAAAACTCATTTAAGGGTGACACATATTGAGTGCATTATACATATCATATATGTAAATTGGGATTTGTGGATTTAGGATTGGACATGCATAAAGCCAATTTTATTCGCATCGTATGCAATAAATAAAGGCGACAAACCAAAATCGATCATATCGATAATCCTAAAGTATAGAGAAGTTGACGTGGCTCTGATACCACTGTTGGGTTTTAGGGGAGGCAGAAAAGGCAGCGGAAACAAAAAAAAATTTCTCCCAAAACCCAGAACAAGGAAATGCGTCAACGTCTATACAATAGGAAGGGATGGCTTGTGGAATCATACCTTTTCCTGAGGCTTGCTCGGCGACAATACCTCGTGACTTGCGCGGTCTTCACCTCCGGTCTTGGACGGTGTTTGTGCAGCTCCTGGTCGCACCGGGACTGACGACTCTTGATCTCACTGGGACTATCGGGATTGACAGTTTCCCTCTGAGCGGCAGAAATCTCCCGCCTCTGAAGTAGTCCACACGGACCACCTGGAACTCCAATCTCCTTGTCTCACAAGGAATTGGAAGGAGTCGCACCCTCCTGTCGGCGTACTAGTCACCAACACACTCTCCTGCCACCAGTTGCTTTCTGTAGTTGTCTTTCCCTTGATGTGCCTCCCTTATCGGGTAGCACTTGCTCGTGCTCTCTCGGTTACCAAAACCAAAGAGAATGACAACTTTACAGAGCAACTGGTTGCACTGAGTTGTACTTTGAGAAGCCCCCAATACCCCTATATATATAGTAGGGTCATGGGACAAGGTTCTCCATCCCGGGCAATGCAGGACTAAAAGCAGGAGTAGAAGGGTTCGAGATTTTTCACAAAAACAACCAACTGCGCAACCTGAACTGATCGTTTCACAACTAAAACGGTCAGTTGGGGACCTGAGCCAGTCGGTTGACACCTCAACCAATCAGTTGGGACCCGTGAAATGGTCGGTTCACTTCTGAACCGATCGGTTCATGGTCCTGATCAGTTCCCGATTGACTTTCCCTCTTTTGTTTCTAATTGGTATCAAATACCAATCCTTTTCCCAATCAAATTGGGCAAGTGAAACGTAAGGAAAATTCTCACCAATCCTGCTTTCCCAACTTGCTCGATTGCACCAGTTGAACCAATCATTTCAACACTTGAAGCAATCGTTTCACCCTGTCCATGAGCCGATCGACTCACCATCTGAGCCTATCGGTTCACCAAGTTGAGTCAATTGGTTCATCACATGAGCCGATCGTTTGGGAGTGCAGATTGTGCAAAAACAGTCAATTGCAGTTTCAATCAATCCGATACTCTAATCAATCAGTCCAACATCTTAAACATTATGATACTGAGCTATCAATTAATTGAGTGTTTAATTGAACTACTAAACTCCTTCAGTAATCAATCTAAACATTGTTTGTGGACAAAACTCCTCTTCCAGGTTAAATCCTATGTGTATGACCCTACAGGTCCATTTCACATTGGCAGTGAAAGTCCATAACACTTATGACTTCACAAGAAAAGAGCGGTGCCTAGTCACACATCAGTGCTACCCAAGTGAAATAGAAAGTTGGAGAACAACTTTCAATCCTAGTCACACATCAGTGCTACCCAAGTGAAATAGAAAGTTGGAGAACAACTTTCAATCCTACAATCTGTGAATGTATAATTCCTTTGTCACTGATATCCCGAATGAACTCGAGGCATGGAACAGTCATCCTGTCAATGTTCATTCACTTTCTTGATCTCAGAGTAGATTGGAAGATATATGTATGACATCAATATCACATACTGATTCACACATGCGTGCACGCCTTTCTCAATCCTACTCATCAAGTGGCCATGGATATCAAACTCCCTCGGGAGGGACAAATCCCATATCTATCACTCACCCCTCAAAAAACCCCATGTGTCAAAGCCATCCAATCATCATCTTTATAACAACCCATGTTTCAGGACTGCGTTTGATGATGTCAAAGTGTGCCCAATGACATTTGTTGAGTGTAGTGATTTCAGGTCAAAGAATCACACTCACCACCATCACTGTGAGTACTAATTGTGACTACCAAGTCATGGTCCCATGTGTCAAACTCACTGTGGGTCTGTCTGGTACACTTGTTCTCTAACAAGTACCTATGTGTTTGGTTTGATATCTCTATATCATGACTAATGAGATTATGTCATCAACCAACACCACAATCTAGTCTTGTGTGTCATTGATGTCTATCTACCTTCCACAATGACATCCGACTAGGGACATAACAAGAATGTAGAAACTCTTAGCATCTGTATGATCTCATCTTTCAGGTCCTCAACTTGAAAGCATACGTCATTGAGTACTGCCATTCTCTAGACATTCAATCTGTTCTATCACTATCTCATATGACTGAACCAGAAAGAATTGGAAGCTTGCCTTTGATGTTTATCAAATCAATCTTAATGTATCCCACCAATCATCCCATGATTGGCTCTCAGGGCATACATACCAACAGTTCGGGATGTTTTGGGTTGTTCTCGGGCTGTCCGGCGAAGGTCCCCGTAGGGGATTTTTGTTGGGAAAAGAGATGAGCGAACTGAGCGTCGGTCAATTTCTGTTGTGCTATTATGATTTTCTCTAAGGCTGAAATCCTATCTTCTGCCACAGGGGTGGGGGCGTTCCGTTGAGGTGGTGGTGGTTGATGAAGGTTTTGATATTATTGACCTTGATAGGGTCCATGATTTTGGAAGTTTCCCCTAAAATTCCCTTGGTTCCCAAAATTCCTTTGGTTGTTATTGTGTGGAAAATCATGTGGTGGAGGATAGTTGGCTTGGGGTTGTGGGGGTCTTTGAGGAGGGGAAAGTTGAGATGAGTTTTCAGCTCCTGAGGGGTTTCCATATTGAAACCTGGGATGGTTTCTGGCTTGGTTTAGATTGTAGTAAGCCTGGTCCGGGATACTATGGATAGAGTTGAGATCCTCTACTTGTTGACCAACATCAGGATGCACTGGGGTGTTGTGGAGATATTGACATTGGAGGGTAGCATGATCATACCCTTGGCATACCCCACATAGAGATTCTGCAGCCCTCACTTGTTGAGGTTGTCTTTCATAGGCATTAAACGATGATTCCAAGTGGTCATGTTTCAAAGATTAATTTAAGAGCTTTGGCAATAGTAGAAGCTCTTTTAACTGCCTCCCATGCAGTGCTTAGGTTTTGGAACATAAAATTTCCTCTAGACGAGGAGTCAAGAAATTTCTTGGTGTCATATTTCATGATGAGGACAACGATGGAGGAGTTCCCCAAATCTTTCTCAAGCTTCTCCTAAGGTTTCCACAGGGACCATTGAAAACAACAAGATTTGTCCTCTAATCTCATAGATGAAGGAAGGGGGAAAGTATTTATCCAAAAATTTTGTTTGAAGTGCTTCCCAAGTGGTGAAGGAATTTTCACTCTCCATGGCATTGTACCAACTACTGGTTTCCACTGAAAGAGAGTATTTGAAAAGTATAAGTCTAATGGCGTCTTCAGAAATGTTTGGGATCTTAGTCAAGGAGCTAAGGTCTGTGAAGTGTTGAAGGTGATCTTGACAACTTTCACCCTTGGTCTCGGAAAAAGGATTGGCCTGAAGTATCGTGATCCAATGAGTGCGGATCTCGAATTGAGGGGTTTTGATCGCGGGTGGCACAATTGGGTGTTGTGCATATCTAGTTTTTGGAGTGAAAAAATCCTTAAGTTGTTTTTGTCTCTCGGCCTCCCTCTGAGTGGCTTCTATAGCCTCTTGCTCAACGATATAGGTTACACACAAGTTGGCTTCTTGAGTCACACGTTCATCCATCATCAACTCTCTTTGAGCGACAAGTGTCTGCTCAATCCTATGGGCAACCTCCTCTACGTCCATCTTAAGTCCGTTTTGTCGATTTAAGCAATAGTAAGTTCTTTCTGACTCGGGATCAAGAACTGGCGGCGTAAGATCGTTCGATGGGCGACGCATGCACGGTTATACAATTATATTTGTTTGCAGGAAAAATGTATTATTGGAATAGAAACTCAGCAGAAAGTGGAGATAACACTTCCGGAATTTTACCTAGAAGGAACAAAAAAATTAAAAAATTATCGGGGTTCGAGAAAATGGTCTTTTGTCCCCGGTAACAGCGCCAAAATCGATATGCGTCGTTTGCACACCAATTCACAAGAAAAATTATCCTAGAATTTAATTCTTTTTTACTTTCCAATTAAGGCTAGTATAAAAGGGTCGATCCCACAGGACAACGTTTTTAAGATCTATTTCTCCTAAACCCGATTTATTTTTAAAATTATTTCTTTTTAGTATTTTTGAAAGATTTGCATAAAGTAAAGTCCATTTTGAGAGGGGTTGAATATTCTAATGTAAGAAAGGAAATCGTAAGAAGAACAATAGGTTACACTAATGTAAGGAAAATAAAGATTATTCTAAACAAGAGAAGGTAAAAGAAGAAATTGTTGGCATAAAGATTATCTAACAAAAGTAAAATACTGAAAATTAAAGGGCAAACTTGAAAGCAATGAATAAAAAATGATTTGAAATCAAAGAGGAAGGCATTGAGGCTTAGGGGTTTCACCACCTTAGCCCTTGTGAAAACAAAATCGAACGATACACGACAATAAGAAGGAAGCAAGTATGTGCATATTCGTAAATAAAACACAAAAGAGGAACTCTACATGAAGCCATTGGTCCTGGTGTTCACGTGTCCTTGTTCTTCATCCTAAAGGATATTTTTCTACGGTCGCATCCAAATCCCCATGAATTCGGTTTAGGTGTTCTAAATTCCAATTTCCACAGTCGCATCCACCGGAATTAACAAGCGATAAAAAAGATTAATTACGTCATTTAAATCAGTGATTTCTAAACTGAAAATCATCCATCTAAATAGTCATGTAAGACTCGATCCTATAATCACAAGACTAAGGGGTTATTCCCCTTGCCTCGATAAGGAAACTACTCAGGACTCATGGCGAGGATGAGAGAAACTAGGAAAGAAAGAAAAAGAGTCATAGACCGTAATTCCAGATCTCTGTAGAGTCCAAGGCGGTGATGATTAAATGACTCATTTGCTTTTTATCCCACTCTAAGAGAAATATAGAAAAAGAAGAACCAGAGAAAGGAGATCCAGAATCGAAATAAAAGAACTAACTTTATGAAAGAACTAATCTGTGTTGCTCTTGAAAGGAAGATTACACTAAGATTAAATGACAGAATTCTGTTATTGATTGCGTACAAAAAGAACTTGGGACATCTTTACTAGGGAGACTCCCCTCCTTTTATAGTAGGAGGGGTGAAAACCCTAGATAGAAGATTCTCTAGAAGACTCCTGGCTGACGGCTGAAAACTTTCGGGATCTAGTCAATAGAGGAAACAGTTGATTGCTTTTAATTTTATTGATCGTTCGCATTCTTTTTGCTACACATTCCCACAATAACGATTTTGAGTGTATTTTTGGGCCGGTCATAACTTTGGAAGTGGTCCAAAAATATGTTTTTCCTGTAGATAATTCAATTCCCTTTCCAACGCATACTTGCCCATTAAATTCCGCCTTGGGATGTGAGAGTCATGGCAATTTTGGTGCGAGGTGTATATTTAAATCATACGATGCGGAAATTTGTGCAAAATATCTTTCAAGTAAAATTGGTCATTGAGTTATTTTCCTACAAAAAACCAACCAAACATAATTAAAACTCCAAATAAATAGAAAAAGCTAAACTAATACAATTAATTACAAAACTAAAAAGATAAATTTAAAAAATCCTAAAAAGATATCTAAAAGATGTAAATAAAAGGGATAAATATACATTTATCAGCTTTATCCTACGCTATTTAGATGAGGGTAAAGTGGGTAAAGGGTAAACGGGTGGTGGGCTAAAACACACACTTACCCTTACCCTACCCTACAAGGTATGGGTAGTGGGTGGGTAAAACCCTACCCATTTACATCCCTACACCTCTCTTATTTGTTAGCTACACGGACTTCTGCCACCCATGGCTACACTCCATTCTTGGTCTTTTCTTTAATGAGGCAGTCAAGTCACACGGACTGCCCTCAACCATTGTTTCAACGCTATGTCAAATTTGTTGCTATTTTGGAAGATTCTAGGAAAATCTTTTGAACTCACCTCAGATTCTCTTTTGCCTCTCACCCTTAGATTGATGGTCAAACTGAGGTGGTTAACAACTTAACATGAGCTTGGGTAACCTTCTGTGATGACTTGTGCGTGAATGCTTAGGTGATTGGGACTTTCTCCTACCTGCCACTGAATTTGTTTACAACAGTTTTGTCAATCGATCCACATGGAAGAGTCCTTTTAAAGTGGTTCATGGTTATAAAGCATGTCAGCCTATAGATCTTATACCTATGCCCACTTATGCTCATCCTTCTCACACTATAGAGTCCTTTGCCAAACACATTAATGATACACATGTTGAGATTTGCCAAAAAAAAATTGTCTTATGAAAACTATAAGCTTTTTTTACATGCACACTATATATTTCAAGAATTTAACATGGGAGATTGTGTTAGTATGTGTGCATACCTAAACGCTACCCCAAAAATTCTTTCAAAAAGATTCATGTCAGAGCATCATGATACATTTCAGATACTTAGTCGACAGGGATCCAATGCATATGTATTGAATCTACCAACAGATTGGGGCATTAGCATTGTATTCAATGTGGATGATCTTTGTCTTTATCTTGGTACATTCGATCTCCCTCCACCACCGGAAGCAATTTCTTTAAATGGACATTGTGCCTTACCTTCTGTCGTATCTCTAGCTCCTATGCGACTTCCTTAGAAGCCGACCAAGCACACTGACACCATCCTTGACTACGACACTGTGCTCACCATCCAGGGTACCATACATTGATTCATAGTTTTCTGGCTTGACTGTTCTCCTGCAAACGCCACATGCACCTAGGATGACTTCCTCCGTATCGATACATATCTTCTTGAGTTCTACCTCAATACTGACTTGGCAAAGTCAATTCTTCTACAACTGAGGGGAGTTTATGTAGGTTGGGCTACACCTTCACAAACTTAAGAGCGTAGACATCGTTGTGACGTTAGTTAGGCTTTATTTAGCTTATACTTTATTTTATAATATTTTTCCCCTTTTGTAGGGTTCTTGTAAAGTCAAGTGGTTTAGTCCCACATTGTCTACCGTCCATCTAGTCTTTGTTTTCAGAGCCTATATAAATGGTTTATTCTGTCATTGTTGAGACACACTTCAGGAATACGAATTTTTCCCTTTTAACCTTTTTGCATCATTTTTTATTGTTTGTCTAATAGTTTTAGATTACAAAGCGTCATGGTTTAGTAGTCAAAAGAAAATTTTATTAAAATTTCTGGTAGTCTAGCTTTCCAGATCAGATTCGAACACCCTAGGGTGTTGGATGACTTTCCCTTGTCTAAGGACTACATACATTGAGCTCGTGGAATATACCCCAGTGGTAGTTTTGTTCCATGCGCATATATCACAGTCTGCATCTGAACTTGGTGTTTGAAGCTTGATGATCTCATTTTCTGTGACTGCATGAAGGTAGTATCCATAAACCCTTTATCCCAAGTTCCATCTTCTTTAATCAAACAACTGACCGTTAAATCCATAAACCCTTTATCCCAAGTTCCATCTTCTTTAATCAGTCAGCTAATTGTTAAATCCTCCGAGTTCTATAGAGATGGGGTTGAGAACTTCCATGGCAAGAGGGGGTTTATTGGGGACCCAAGCATCTCTAAACATGTTAGTATTGTATCCACTAGCAAGAATTCTCATGATGTTCTCCTCAATAGTTTTCTTGCACCCGTAGAGTTTACTCCAAAAGGCAGTGACAACTCAGCCCACTTGATTAGTGAACGAAGCATGTTTATATTGGGTCCCAATACACTAAAGAGATTTTCTGTGGTTCTTCACCTCCCATTCACTTTTAGCTAGTAGTGCAGTGTTCCATTCCCTTATGATTTCAAACCCTAGGCCTCCATCCTTCTTGGCATGAGTTATTCTCTCCCAAGCTACAAAGATAGTAAGATTATGTTTATTACCTCCACCCCAAATAAATTTTCTAATTGAGACATCCACTCTGCAGTCTACATTACATAGGCAGTATGGCATTAAGAATCGACTTTCCCATGCACACTCGACCTACAAAAGAGAGTGTCTCAGCAATCCAAGCATTAATCTAACGCTCAACCTTTTCCAGGGTACTGATATAAGTTTGTTTTTGAAACTATTTTGTGCAAGATGGGCAGTCTGAGGTACCTTCATAAGTCTTTCATCTTTGCAATTCCACACAAATTGCATATAAAGTTTTGAACTTGACTTGGAACATTTTGAGAAAAGAAGATACAAAAATTTGCAGTAGAGTCCTCTTGACCAAAATAATTGCCAAACTATTTCAGACATTTCATAATGACTCAAATTTGCTTCTTTGTTGCTTTTGCAAATAAGATGATATCATTATTGAACATAACATGGGAAATATTTGGACACTTTTTCAAGAATTTAGTAGGACTTGATACACCAGACTTTGAAGCTTCATTAATATATTGACTTACCTTTCTATGCACAGAGAAAACAAGTAGGGGGATAGATCATCCTCTTGACCGAGCCCTCTGCTAGTGTTCGCTGTCAAGGTCTTAAGTTGCCATTCCATGCTATGTTTGGTGATCCAGCAGTGATGGAATTCATAGTTAGCTGACAATATTTGTTGGCTATCTAGCATTCAGCATGATATCTTTAACAAAAGCTCAATCCATACGGTCGCATGCTTTGGAGAGGTCCAGTTTTATAGCCATCATGTTAGTAGAGTTCTTCTTTCTCATATAATGAATCGATTCATGTACATGGATTATATTATCAGATAGGTGGCATCCCGACAGAAAACTGTTCTATGCCAGAGACACCCAGCCATCCCTATATTGTTTCATGCGATCTATTATGAGTTTTGAGGCTAGTTAACGACAACAGTTATTGAGAGGAATATGCCTCAGCTGATTTCACCTCTCATGTTTATGAACTTTAGGAATCAAGATAACACTGAATTGTAAAGCAACAAAGGGAGATCTGGTCCTTGCATATCATTCATGTTTGTCATGGTGACTGGCTTGCCAACTAGACTCCAAATTTTCTGAAGGAAATTGCTACTTTCATCTGGCTTGACAACTTTGTAGGGATTAGTTTCACGAGAGTGCTTTGGATCTTGAGAGTCGACTCATTGCCTTCTGCGAATTCTCACTCATGATGTAGGAAGTTTGGCCAAATACCTCTATTATGCAATTCATGATCGTGCTAGTTAACTTTTCAAATACAGTAGTTTGCCACCCACACCACCATATCTATTTGGGTTTGAACACCCTTCCTATCATAAGAGTACTTGATATTTTAACCAATCAGAATACTAAATAGACTTTTAAGCACTTGTCCATGCCATTGATGCATCGAGTATATTTTGTCCAGAGGATTATTTAATGATTGCTCCATCTCTCAGGAGATTTATAATCCCTATGTCCCTTTGTTTAAATCTTTGTTACACTATATAAATCACTTTACATTGATAAATACATAATTTTTACATTTCATCTTATATATCATCACCACATACTCCACGGACAGTTCCCATATATAAGGAATAATTAGCATCTGCAGAAACCCATTTTAAAAGACTGTAAAACTACTAAAATACAATCTCATTGATTGGTGAACTGCCAAACCTTCACAATTTCAATGGAAGATCTCTCTTTTATCTTTAGTATATTACCTCAAAGAAATGATACTCATTTGTGACTAAAGTTGATGAAAAACCTAATCATCTCATACAGCTCCTATGGTTCATTGATCTCATTATATATTGATGTTAAGAAAGGAAACTTCCAAGTGATGGCTTGTGACAACCATCCACTAGTTAGACATTAGAATTGACGCTGATTCAGAAGGTGTAATTGATGAACCATATCGCCACTACACAATGTTGTGAAAAACTGGAGTTTATTTACGCTAAGGACTCTGCGGTGTATATGTAACTGCAAGGATTTCATATATATTGTAGTAGTATTTAATTATATTTGTTTTTTCTATGTAGTTGGTTTATGTAAATTGGGTAATTTCCTTGGAACAATCATGTTAGAATGATGAGTATTTGTTATTTATTACTCCTTATTCCTTATTTCCTAATCATATTCTCTAATATATATGGGATTGGTCCCATACTGTGTAATTGCATTGTTAGCCACCACCAAACTATATATGAATCTATGTGCCTTGTATATAATACAATACACAAGTTGGTCTGCTTCCATACTTTTGTTGTTTAACAAATTCAATGACTCACATGAGAAGCAAAAAGCACACTTGGTCTAGATATGGTTATGTTTAGATACATGGTTATCTATTAATATGTTGTCTTCATCTTTTTCTAAAGATCTTCATGTGTATTTTGATCAGGGTCTTGATATATGGTACCAGGTCTTTGTCCAATTTTGATTACAGAATATCATTTATCTTGTACTTGGGTTATTCTCCAATATTCAACTTTTGATCCAAAAAGTGGACCTGAATATATACATTCATAGAAATTAACAAGTATAGCATGCCCTAGAGTGCTGAATTATACACATTTAGAGAAAATATGCAATGCCAAAACTGGAATATAAATGGAAGGTAAGCATCAAAATCATCATAAAATGAATCGGTGTAAAATCCCAAAGCTTCTAGGATTCATTTTATATGTCGGTTATCGGTATGAATAATTCAGTAGTATGATACAACAATTACCTGTATATTTACCCAAATCACCCCCATCACAACAATACATTTTTATGTTAATAAACAAATTATCATTCAATGTGTCCCAATTTTAGTTGAAACGTACCATCACTTGTACATATTGTGTTTGTTTGGACATAAACTTAAAAACCAGTCGTATTAAAAATATTAGCAATCAAAAAATAAAGAAAAGTATAACCATTTCTCCAACAGCAAATGTGTAATGATTCTTGTTCTTGTATGCATTTGTATGTTGGGACCATGGTTCAGGAAAGCGGTATGCGGTGTACGGGCGGAGAGGGTACTGCATAGAGTATATGTGGTATGCGGGAGTATATACGAGAGTATATGCGGTTTTGGATTTTTTTTATTTCAATAAACTAATTATATATAAAATAATATAGCGAGATCATAAATTAAAATATAAAGAGTAGGCACATACATTTATTTACTTATAAACATATTAATATGCATGTATGATGTATGATATGCTTATATATGTATATATGTCTATATATAGAATGTGTTTGTAAAATATGTACAAATACTAAAATGTAGGTAAATCAATGTAAAAATATATGTATAGTGTGTATACATGTGAATAAATTGAAATGTATATATACATGCATAAATATGTGATTGTATATTTAGGTATATTGTATATGTATCTATACATGTTAATATATCAAAAGGTATTCGAATAAATGTACAAATGCATGTGGAAATTTTTTATGTGTATTACAATGTATACATGTAATTCAATGACTATATATCTCAATTTATATATATTACGAAATGTGTGTATATATATGCATGTATGTACAAAATGCATAAACATTAGTTGTGGGCTTTTCGAAAAGCGGAGTTTAATCGACCGCTTAATCGGCCAAGTGGGAGCATATGAGGCCCATGACCGCTTAGTGGACCGATTAGTAATATGCAGTGTGGTAGGGTGACTGAATAGGTATATGCGGGAGTATATGCGGCCGTGCAGACCGATTTCCTGAACAGTGGTTGGGACACATCGTAGGCCCACATACTTGGGCACCTCCTGTATGTGTCGATTATGAATATTAAAATAGACCTAGTATCGGTAGTGCACATTATAGTCTTGTAATGCGGATACCTTTATTTACTTAGCAACTGCACTCATATGCCGGTGACACAGACTGCAATGCTGAGATTCATTTGATAAGTCGATCATGGCATGTGAGGTAGAACACTCATCTTGCCTTTTTGTTGGTTCAATATATATAATTCAGTCTATTCCTTCAAACTTCTTAATTTGTAGTACTTAATTTGGACTATTCTATAGTTTTACTTGAGATTCATGCACGTACTGAGCTGTATCGACTCTGTCATCTGCTTGGGAGAATGACATAATGTGAGATTGGGTTCTAAAGTCTTATGTGCTTTTCTTTTGTTGAACCAACGAATGTTGTGGGTTTTCTACCACCAAGCTCAATATGCTTGTTTGTCTAAAGTGGAGACCACACTAAGGAGAAAGGTTGCACTAGAATTCTTGAATCTTGTGATCCACCTCAAATGTATTCAGTTTGTGAATTTTGTGAGAGGCGAAGTATTGGAGTTTTTAGTGGGGAAAGTTGATTTCTTTAACAATGTTGCAAGCTATTTTTAAAGCATAGGGAAGTTTATTACCTAATACACAAGAGAGTGAAAGAATTATAAATAAATAGAAAAATAACATACAATATCTGATATAGTAATCAACACTCTTCTTAAGCCAGAGTATTAATATCATGGATGCCTACCTTATTGCCTAGCTCTTGAACTTTTCTTGAAGAGAGGTTTGGTGAAAATATATGTTTCTTGATCCCAAGTCTTTAATAATGGAATGGAGATTTTGTGGACATCAATTCAATACAAAGAAACTTTCAAGTCACCTCAATATGTTGGGTATCTCATGAACGTTGGGTTGCTGGAAACTAGGGTCATCACCCAATTATCAAAATGCATGCATAAGGCTGTGGATGGTAGGGTAATATCCATTTACCTCTACCCACTCCTTGCAGGGTAAGGGTAAATCAATTTTCTACCCATCATCTATTTACCCATCACCCATTACCCGTTTCCCATTACCCATTTCCCACTACTATTTTAGGTAGGGTAAGTGAACATATTTTCTTGCATTTGCTTACTATTTTGCAACTCGATATACTTTTTACCAGTTTAATCATCTCTACATAAATGTAAACTTAAAATATTCCAATTCTTGTTTCCTTATATCTACAAAGAATAACATACAATTTTCTCTATTTTATTCTTGTGTATAGATATTATGTGCATGGCTCCATTATGTAATTCACTTTATAAAATGTCAACTATGTACAACAAGTATAAAAAGCACTTATCTTTTTATATTTGTATTGAATTCTCATGTAAGTATATCGCTTAACCTCTTATATGATATGTGTAACTAATGGCATGTTCAATGCAAATGCATCTTTGGTTTATGTTAATTACAATATGATCTTCTTGAAAATCTAAATTTCCTGAATATTAATCACCCATATGCCATACCTTCCCTATTTATCCTGTGGTAAATGGTTTTTTGTAAGGGTAGGATAAAGGGTACAAGAAAGTGCACATTTACCTTACTTGTTACGTATTAGGGAAACGGTAAATCCTTATCCTTCTCACACCTTACTCACCTACAATCCTACATAGGTTTGGTAGTGTCAATCTGATGTTTGAACTTGTTAGGTATAACCCATCATCCATTTATGAATCTATCCTTGGAGAGAGCCACTATACATATTCATTTCATACTCGTTCAGGTTACCAAGTTACCATCATATCTGGAAGATGTATCTCCTGTCAGATTGACTACATGGCTTGCATAGTCTGGATCAAAACTAGTAATTTAATTATTTATCTTGTAGAAAAGACCTCTACTAGAGACATCTTGAGATTACACGATATATGCCTAAAAACATATCAGTGTCATCTTAGATTTATCCATGAACAGGATGGCAATTTTGATAGCAGAAGGGATGTTCAGTATAGTAATGGTGAGACAAATAAATCTAACAACTAGGGCTTGTACATCTAGTTGTTTTGTAACTCTTTTGAGTTGTCTAATCTATTTTGGAACTTAGTGGTTTGCACTCTATCATGCTTGTTTCTTTTAAGTCCTATGCATGGCTCCGCCGTGGGAGACTGCTCCACTTTTTATGTGGTTAATTCAACCTAGAACATAAATCAACCTATCCAAATCCATAGTGCAAAAATAATTGTAGATTTCCATATATTAACTATACCAATATTGTCCTTCCAGAAGGACAATATCTTCTAATCAAAATTTAAACTTTGAGCAATCTTATTATTAACAAAAACTAATCAAAAAGGGATCTAGAAAATCAAGGATGGAAAGAAAATGTGACTGATAAATTATGCTTAGCTTGCACACCGTCGTTGAATTCACCTACCGAGCAACAAACTTTGTGGTTGATCCATGTATGAAATTTCAATGTTGAAAATCAGTTTTGACACCAAGTTATTCTAAAAAAAATCCCATGCTAATGAAAACATATAACATAATACACTGAGATAAGATGTTCTAAGGGTTGACAGTGTTAAAGTACTCAGTTAGCATATGCCATTATAAAACGAGTCTTGGTCTGTTATAAAATCTTATTTGGCATAGAATATATGTAACAATAAACACATTGTGACAAAAAAAAACTTTGGATACAAATGGTTGAGCACTTACTCATCTATTCCAGATGAATCCAAACATTTTCACATTGGTAAGCATGGCTTATTTCTACCATGGATAAGACAGAGATTCCTCAAATATTCAGGGACAAAATGGCAGTTATAAGAGGAAGATAGTTGAATATGTTTCGCACCATATCTATGATAGAAATAGATTGAGAAATCCAAAGTTTTAAATGAAGGTACACATGTATTTACTCGAAGCAATGAGCATATATAAATCAAATAAAGAAAATGAAACTGAGTAGAGCAATAGTCTGTAATGTAGTTTCTTGAATTACAAGTAAGGATGGAACTCAATGGGTGATACCCATATGTAATGTGTCATGAAACTTAACTTGTGGAGTTAGAACAACATGGGAAGACAAAGACTTAGATGGAACAACTAATTGCAAAAGGGGTTCCGACCCTTGGAATTGGTAGCGGGTAGGACCTACGACTCTAGAGATGGTAGCAGCTAGGGTCTGAGGCCTTAGATATGGTGACGGTGGCTAAGGATGAAGGTAGCGACGATATCTCTTCCTTGATGGTAGAAGGGAGCAACAAAGCTGTCGACCATTTTGTTGTTGTTGGAGTGAGGTTGAGAGCTTTTTTGAGGAAAGTGATTACACCTGCTCTAATACTATGTTACAGGAAGTATTGTTCTGGTTAGTGATCCACACTCTTTTGTCTAAGTTTAGAGAGCATTTAAATTTAGACGCATTACCAAGCGGCAAAAACATAAATAGTTAACACAAATACTATTATAAAAATTACCGTCAATACAAGTTTTTATTTTGAACTAGCATTCATATACATATATATAAGGATAATTTGTTCAAGTTGGAAGCATTAATGATTCACTTACACAGTCAACTAACAAAAATGCCAAGTCAATCCTTCTGTCGAGATGTTCAACAGCTTGGAATGGTGGTAGATTGGCCTCATGGGCTGCTATTGCGTAATATATATATATATATATATATATATATATAGGATAACTTGTTCAAGTTGGAAGCATGAATGATTTGTTTACACAGTCAACTAACAAAAATGCCAAGTCAATCCTTCTGTCGAGATGTTCAACAACTTGGAATGGTGGTAGATTTGCCTCATGGGCTGCTATTGCGTAATAGAAGTAATATGAGTGAGCAAATGTCAAATTAAACCTTCCAGTCCAATTTGACATCTTTTAGCTTATTGTATTACTATGTATGTTGTCCAATAGGGAAGGGAACTCATATGAAGGAGATAGCACATAAATATTTTAAAAGAGTGATTCTATGCCAAAATGTAGCTTTGACCTTCGTTCAACCTATGAGGTTGAGCGTAGAATTGTTCAAAAGATATTCTTTAGTAGTCAATTTCTGGTAGTAGTTGGACCCTTAAGTAATACTCTTCATTGAACAGGGCTTTTGCCAATGAGTTGGTGTTAGGACAAGGCTAGAAGTGTCAAGATGGAAAATGGTTGTGATTTATCTACAAACTTGATCATTTATGTATCTGGGTGATGATGACTCCACAAATGACTATACAAGTTGTACTTTAATAAGTATCCCTTCTAGGGCTCAAGTCTTCATGTTGTACTTATTGATATAAATAAGCAAGATCCACATACTTTGAATGTAAAAGGATTGTATTATTGTGATGGTGAATACAAGCATAGACACCCTTCCCTATATAGGATAGGAGTTAGTAAATACAAAGTTCAATAATATGGTATAAAAGACAAGATACTAAAAAGAACACAAAGTAAATAATATAAAACTTAATATATCAACACTCCTCAAGCTAAAGCATGGAATAATGCATGCCCAACTTGTCCATCATAGAAATGAATCTTGTCTTTGGCAGTGATTTTGTAAAGATGTCAGCTAGCTGATCCCCAGTCCTGATGTATGGAGTAGATTCGTGCCAGGATAAAATAGACTCTCTGATGAAGTGACAGCCTACCTCAATATTCTTGGTACGCTCATGGAATGTGAGAATACTTGCAATGAAAATAGAAGATTTATTATCACAGTATAGACACATGGGATCAAAATCACTGACTTCAAACTCCTTTACTAAGCCTTGAGCCCACATCAGCTCAAAAGTAGTGTTATGAGCCATGTCTCAACACTCAGCTTCAACATTGGATCTAGCCATAAAAATTTACTTCTTCTCCAAGTGACAAGGTTACAACCTACAAAGGTGCAGTAACCCAAGGAGATTTTTTATCAACCCTGCTACCTAGATAGCCACAGTCAGAATATCCTATGATCTTACAGTTCCCATTTCCCTATATAGAAGATCCTTTCCACAAGAGGTTTTTAAGTATATGAGAATGTGCCACACGTCCCAATGACATTTTCAAGGTTTATCAAGATACCAACTGACAAGTCTAACAACTGATGTAATATCTACCTGTGCAATTGTCAAGTAAATGAGCTTAACCACAAGTCTTCTATATTGCTTGCTATCAGGTTATGAAGAAAAAGAATCATCATCCAAATTAGTATTGGAATCCAGAGGCATGCTGATTAGCTTGGCACCCTACATGCCAGTTGACATAATTGTGTTGAGATAGACATACTCCAGAAGAAGAGTATGATACTTCAATTTCCAGAAAATATTACAATTTTTCTAGATTTTTAGTAATTGAGTGTTTTCTTATATGTTCCTTGGTAGCTTGAATACCCTGACAGTTACTCCCAAAAAGGATAATCTCATCCATATATACAATCAGGATAACTATTCCAACAATATTTTTTCTACAAATAGAACTATCATAATGTGAGCTTTTAAAGTTAAACTTAGTAAGTATCTAACTTAATCTATCTAACCACACTCTTGGGCTCTGTTTTAGTCCATAAATGGCTTTCTCTAGACGGCATAATTTACCCCCTGAGCAACAATATGAGAGGTTGTTCCATATACCTCCTCATGCAGGTCGTCATACAAGAAAACATTTTTGATGCCGAGATAACAAAAATTTCATCTTTTATTGACAAAACAATAATAATAACAAAGTTAAGTTGAGAAACAGGAAAAAAAGTCCCAAAATATTCTACACCATAAGTTTTTGTATAGCCTTTAGCAACAAGACGAACCTTAAGGCGTTCAAGCGTGCCATCATGTTGATATTTAACTGTAAAGATCTAGCGACAGCTTACATGATAAACTTGAGTAGGGGCATCCACCAAGTCCCATGTATGTGGTGTATGAAGAGTTTCCATTTCCACCTCCATGGCACGACGTCGGGTAGGATGTATCGTGGGTTCATCCACAGTTTTTGGAATAACAATGGTGGAAAGAGGAGTAATCAAATTGACAAAACTTGAACCAAGATTAGCATCAGAACATAAATTTCTTATAGGATGTAGAGTACAAGAAAACACTCCTTTTAGTACGCTAGTCAGAGTATCCATGTCAGGATACACCAGATTGGTGTCGTAATTTGTCTACAAAAATGAAGGGGCCATAAAGGGAGTTGCATTGTTGTGACGTCTTTGGTAAACCTTGAGAGGAACATGAACAACATCTTCAGGAGGCATCGACTCAACCAGAACAGGAAGTGGGGTATCAACTAGCAAATATGTAGATAAAGTAGAACCCATATCAAAATATTATGATGTTTCCTCAAAAAACACAACATACACATTAACAAACCATTTCTTAGTCGTTGGGTCATAGAATGTGTACCCTTTCTGAGTTCTGGAGTACCTTAAGAAGATGCATTTTGTAGATATTGGATCAAGTTTGGCTAACCCAATTTGAAAGTTTCACACAAAATAGATATTGTCTAAAATTCTATGGGGAGCAGAAACCTAGGGGCTCTGGGGTACAAAATACTATACGGGGCACAGAAAATAGGGGTGCAGCGGGTTCCACAGGTGTGGGGTGGTCGGTCCAGAGGATGTTGCATGTGGATGATAATTAGAGAATGATGTGTGTGGAGCATTTTCTGGTGGAGATAGGAGGCGGGTTAATTGGCACGAATATGAGGGTGTTGGCAACATACAATGTAGGGGGTGGATGGCGCGGAACATGGGTTGGGGGTGGAGAAAGAAAAAGAGGAAGGGAAAAAAGAGAAGGTGGTTATGTGGGAAGGGGAAGTATTAGGGTTAGCAAAGGCCTAGGGGGGATCAAACAACTCTAATACCAAGTGAATTTAAAAGGATTGTATTATTTTGATGGCTTCATAATAATTCTATAAATCTTCTACATAATTACCTTTGGATTGAGCTAACATCTGTTACGGTCTTCCATTCTATTTAAAGAATATCCACTCCAGAACCATATGTGATATTTTCATCTCATACGGCTCCTCCCTTCTATGCATGGTTCTCCATAATCTAAGAAATCCAAATTGTAATATTCTCATTAAGAACTGACGGGGGCTAGTATTTTTACAAGAAATTTCTAGCCAGCTTTCCTGCAAGTGTTTGTAAATACAAGCATAGACCCCCTCCTTATATGGGATATGAGTAGTTAGTAAATACAAAGTTCACCAATATGGGATATGAGACAAGATACTAAAGAGAGCACAAACAAAATAACATAAAACTAAATATATAAACACATACAAATTAATTGAGTGAAGGTAGATTTTCTAGATGCTTGTTAATGATACAAGAATACATGAGTCAACACGACATCCTTATCATAATTATTGGAGGGATTTCTTATAAGGGACCTCTGGGGATGGCTCTGAGTATTTACAACAACTTGAAAATTTTGGGCAACTAAAACTAAGATAGTTCACCAAGATCCATTATGGAACATTTGGTGAGCCTGGAAAGCCACAAGATTCATGTTAGGGTTTTCGATGGTTATAAATATCTGTGGTAATTGTAGGTAGACAAGTTGCATAGGTTGTTGATAGGGACCTAATTCCTGAAAACATAAATTCAATAATCATACTCTCTACCTATACACATATCTAGAGGTTGGTAATTTTAGCAAATGACTAAAAGCCATAGTTTTCACAATATTTGTGATTAATTACCTAACCAATGACTTAGTCAATTAACAAATGTAAATAAAACATTAAATCTTAGAATTTATACAAGTCCCTAAAATTAAATAAATCACCCAAAGTAGCCCAAATATCTAATTACCCTTAATCAAGCTCTCTAGGGAACTTTTTTCTTCCATCAGCTTCCACCGGAAAAACTAGCCTTTGATGAGTTTTGTGGGTGATCCGAGACCTACATCTATGTCATAGTAGTGTACCACAACCAAAGTCTATGGGATTTGGGATTTGGAGTTGATGTCTCATTAGGATCACAACCCAAGACTACCATATTTGTTTTAATTATCATGCTCAACATTGTAAACTAGGATGAAAAGTCCAGTTTCACATCGTTACATATGCATTGAGGATGATGATTGATGCCTGACTTGAGTTTGGACAATGATCTAGTGTGATTGTTCCATTGTAAGCATGGTTAGAGAAGAGACATGATAATGCATGGTGTAGTCAATGTAGAGTATCAGAGGTGGTAATTGTTGTTTGGAAACATGCTCGACGGTTGTTCGTGAAGCGGTGCAGGGCAGAGATGTCTCCTTCTGACATTTGACATGGTATGCTTCATTTATGCAAGAGGATGTGAAGTTTTTTTCTTATGTCCCCCGGTGAGGATTAGAAATCAACTCCAAACTCGTCTATAGTCATGGTCCAATCATTGATGTTATTGGTGTTAGTGTTGTGAGCTTTGTGATGAACCATGGTCAATGTCAATGAATCTTAGTTGAAATCCAAAGTTTTAAAATCCGAATAATATGGTTTGTGGGTATGATGAGACCCCTGTGATAACCACTGCAAGGTGTCCAACACCTAGGATTGTTGACATGGTCTTGGTTTGCTTTGGATCCAAAAGAGAGGGAACAAGTGGAATTAGATCATGCCTTAATAACCCGATAGATATAATACTGGAACAATATTTTTAGACAATTGGCGACTACTAGAGGAGGTCATGGCTCCTAGGTACTCTTATGACCCTAATGGTACTTGGGGAGGGTGAAGTGGGATCAAGCACATCATGTATTGTTGTTCCTAGAGATTGAACCCCCCCTATTGTTGCTGGAGGATGATGGGAATCAAGGTGACAGTTATTGAATGTTTTTCTAGTTAGAGGAGTATTATCAATCTCCATAATAGTCATTGGTGGCTGGGATCTAGGCCTAGCAGGCCCTAGGGGTAGCTGGGGTCCTGGGAGGATGGTCGGCTGCATCCGGTTGGGTTGCTACTATCATTCTCGATCTTAGTTGATGTAATAGAACACCCTAACGTAAAGGAGAGGAGGTGGAGGTTTAGGGAGATGAGAGACTGGAGGAAGACAAGCATGCCAATCATGGAGGAAGACTGGAGCGCATGAAAAGACACCTAGGATTTGAATCACTAATAAGCGGTGGAGATGATTTCAAAAATTAAAAGTTTAGGAGGTTAACCTTGGATAAGAGTGCCCAAGAACTAGACCTAGTCTTTAGGCTTTTGGCTCTAATTATCTACTAATGGGGATTCAACTCTCAAAAACATCATCCGATAATAAACTCTCTACCTAAACACATACCTTGAGGCTGGTATTTATAACATTGATAGAATGTAGTATTTGTAAGTAATCGCCTAGCTAGTGACTTAAGTAAAAAATGCGAAATAAAACATAAAGTGATGGAACTTTGAAATAAAACCCTAAAGTAACATGTAAATTCCTGAATTATCAACTAATTACCTAAAATAAACTAAAGCACACAATATAGAAAAAATAACTAATCAACCATAACTAGGCTCCATGGGGCTTTTTTTTCTACATTAGTGAGTGAGCCATTGAAGGAATACTAGGAGACAGTCAATGCTTTGTAAGTGCAACCTTGTCTCACAGTCAAATCACTAAATCGTCCATACCATAGTCACAAATTGAGAACTTGAAAATTTCTTTCATTCTAGTTTAGAATTTTTTAAATGAGGATATGCATAAATTTATTAATAAAAGTAAATAAAGCAAGTGAACTATTCTAGAAGATTTGAGAATGAAATATATGCTATGAAACAAGGATAGGAACATGGATATGGGTAATATTACGGGCTACAGTAATTTTTGAACATTTGGGATAGTAGTATGACATGGATACGACAAAAATATTTTAAAACTAATTATATACCTAGTTTTATTCATAAAAAGGCAAAAAAGACCATCCAAATTCATTCAAAGATATATATAAATGAAAAGGAATCTTCTTGGACATGACATATTTTGAACTTAATTTGACCTCATGAACAACATGTTGTATTTCACTTGGGTATTCTATATCGAATTTTGTGTATTTGATCCCATTGTATGGAATCTTTAAACAAGTTCCTTTTTCCCTGTAGTATATGCTCCCCCTTACTCTTTGTTAACATAGCTACAACAACATTCATTGTTGCCACTTTCATGCTTTTGATATTATAATCGCATGTTTCTACATAGTGCATGATCTTCACATTTAGTTGCAAGACGTGTTTCCTTTAATAAGAGAGAGAAAGATTTGATAAAAGAGAGAAAGATTGGTGCAGATTGGATACAATAAGGTGGAAACAAAGATAAAGTTCAAAGGGATGGAGTATATAACTCACGCGAAAAAAATCCCTAAGAACTAGGCGAAAACATGATATGGGAATTTTGACAAAAGTGAGACAAGATATTATCAGCAACTTAATACAAGATATTGAATTAGCATTGTAATGGTTCAAATGCTAACAATAAGAACCCTAACTTGATAAGGGAACTTTTATTGATTTAATTCATAGTCTAGAAGGGTTTAATTTAATGAAAACTAAGTTTATAAAATAGTTCATATATAGATTCATAATTAACATACAATAAGATTTCATTGTAGTTCGAACTTCTAACTTTAATTTGTGAGCCAAAGAGTTCTAGAAAAATTTATAACTAATATTAATTTATCAAATTAGTACCTAGAATCTAGAACAGTAAGTTACCAACAGTAGGTCTAACAAGAATTAACAATAAGTTACATAATAACCAACATTGGTTTTATTAGAGACCCAAAACTGTCTAGATCCATAATTACCATACACATTGATATTCATTATAGTCCCATGACTCTCAAGTTTTATTTGAGACCCAAGAAAAAAATGATAAATAGAGAATGCATAGTAACAAGAGGCATGTATTGACGAAAGTAAATCAGATTTATGTATGCATCTCTATATAAATGGGTCGGGCCTTATCCACAAAAAAGTGGGAAAAATCTGAATGCATCTGAGAAGCATCCAATACGAAGTGTGTCGAAGGAGTACTAGTATCTACTACATATTTGGTACCGTTATTTAGCGTATCCATGCTTCCTAGGATATGTGTTTATTATTTAAAAGGAAAGTTTGAATGAGGAATAAGAGGCATTTCACAATATTGAAAATTGGTAAAGGCGGTTTTAAATTTAGAATTGGTACCAATACATGAAAGTAGAAGATAAAATGATCTCAGATAAATGAGATTGTTTAGAAATCACATATGGATGAAAAGATGATTGTTATAAGTATAGAAGTTGTACCAAATTTACCATTTGGATGTATAGAGCAAACCATGAGGTCTATGCGAACCAAAGTAAGTTGCACTTTCCAAGTATAAAAACAGCAGAATGAAGATTTGATTCAGAAAGAAAAAGGCGATATACACAAAAAAGCTTATATTTTAATCTAGGAACTAAATTGAAGTCATGTATTATGGAAAATCTTAAAATAGTAGTTATTCAATTGTAACTTGCTGGTGAGGAAAGCTTTGCTTGAAATGTGATTTTACTTTTTCAAAGTCTCTACTTGTCGTCACTACAATTAAAACTAGTTGGATTAATTTGTTCAGAGTATGCAAATAGGAATTCCAACTCTTACCTTGGGCAATACATCTTTGGAACAAAAAATGTGGACTCCTTTAGTTGGAAGAGGAATTTGAGGGTGATAAAAATCTGAAGTTAAATTTCCAATTGTTGATGTTGGTGACCCGAAGAGAGATGGTGGCTTTTGCACCTTACTACCTTAGGAACTTATGCTGTTGTAACTTAAATGGAAGCTTGAATTAAAGGACTATAGCTAGTAAGTTCTGTGTGAATTGTAAATACATATGATAATATGAATATGAATTCTATGCTAGTACTTTATGATCATTTAGATAAGTTCTCCTGATCTCATCTATCCTTCGTGTGAACTCCATAAATTATCTTCTTGTCCGCAACCATGGGTTCTAACAACCCATATGGTTAGCAGAACTATTCCTCATATTGTTAACTTCCAGAGACTTGACAAATTGCATCATAAACTCCAGGGATGATGATTTATATATAAAAAATACATACAATATGCAATTGGTCTATCTTGACTCTGATTTGTCACTTTTCTTTTAGAAAAGATTGCAATTCTTCATCTTATATGAATTGTAATTCTTTGGAGTATGTGGTGCCAAACGGTTTGGCAACAATGTCTGTTATTTATAGTTTCTTTAAAGTTTCAGAATTTTTGTCCTGGTTATTGTGACCTTTTCATCTGAAGAACTGTAATACTGGTGTTTTACAGCCTAATTTGCATTGTTCTATTATAGTGGTTACTTGTTGGTCCTTTGCATCTTGAATACTATGTACTTTCTATGAGTTGAACAAAACTATTAGTCTATTGGTGATTTTTGTATCCAACGTAACCATTTTGTCTTGTGCCATGACTCTCTGACTCCATATCCCCTTGCTCTGGATTTGGGAGTCTCTTCTCCAATCTCGTCCCTTTTTCCCCATCTGGTGACCCTGTCCTCTTTATTTCTGAATAGTCTCCTCTCTCTCTATCTATCCCTCTATCTATCTATCTCTCTCTCATGACCATGTCATGTTGCTTTGTATATGGTGACCCTCCCATCCTATCCATCCTCTTCCTCCTGATTTAGCGAGTCTGCTTTGGAAGGGTTGTAAATGGACTGATTCTACCACAGTTCTGGAGGTACGAAGGGTTGTAGAGCCTAATCTTCAACAATAATTTTCTGAGCGAAGAGCTCCCTATTGATGTGGACTGCACGAAGCCGAGAGGGTGTCCATAACGAGCAATGACATTCCTAGGGAGTGTCCGGCCGGAGTTTGGGTGACTGCAGCAGCTGGCGGTGTTGCAGCCCAGGGGACAATGCCCATGGTGTTGGTCAACAGCTTCAGCCTGGTGTGCCTAGACTAAGCAACAACTAGCTAACTGATCCCGTGATGAATGGTGCTTGTGTGCCACATTTACATGAGGTTACATGAGGACACCAACAGGTGAACAACATACATCAGATGGTTCTATCTTAAGTAATAAGTTTTATATTATGGCATTAATTGCATCATTTTTCATATAAAAGAGACATATAATATATAAATCATACACTAAGTGATTGGGTAAGTCAAAATCAACACGATGGACGTAATATATTCCTACAAAGTGAATGTCTGTTTCAAAGTTAAATATAGTTTCAATAGAGGGTTTGCATACAATTTTTTTCACAACTAGAATAATTTTAAATAGACATAATAGATAAATTTCCTCAGTTTGTTTGCAATTTTCTTCAAAGTCGGTCCCCATGACCCATTCAAGTAGGGATGGCTATGTTTTTTAAGTGGAGAAGGTGTGGGTTTGACAAGATTTATGTGGGTGAAATCCTATGGGTATGAATGATCCATACCCACCCATTTGTCATCTAGGTGGTGAAGCCCTGGCATGCTGTATTCTGGGTGGGCTTTTCACAAAGGCTTCACATAATTGCCATTTCCATGCATTTTATGAGCATAAAAGATACCGTGAAGACATTTTATATCTATGTAAAAACAAGTATGGAGCATATTCCTACATCGGCTTTCTGGCGGCCGTATCAAGAATTGATGGAACACTTATTACCTTCAGCTGCCAGTCTAAATAGGGGTGAACAGAATATGGTTAATAGCCGACTAACCAAATGGTTAATTTCTTTTAGACAATTTGGTTAATTTATTTGGTTAATTGGTTGAATGGTCAATATGACGGTTAAAATTATTTTCTTTTTAGTCAAATGAATTAACTGAATAGTCAAAATATATTTATTTAAAAATATTCTCCACATATATATACTTGGTATAGTTGTATTTTTATTAATAAAACTTATACATATATGTACTCATCATGTTTTCATTAACTATACACCTCTAAATTTATATGCAATACTACTATTATATAACAATTGTTCAAATTTTGATGAGTAATTTTATCAATGCTATTACAAGAGTATTATTCAGTTAACCAAACAAACTGACCAAATTAAACGTTAACTGAATCAACTGATACTAATTTGGTTAGGTTAATGATTAAAATTTTAAATCACAAATTACCCGTTTGACGGAACCCAATTAACCATAATCGGTTGAATTAACATAATTTTCACTCCTAGGTGTAAATACTTTTTGAGGGAGGGAGTGTGCACTTTTCTAAAGGATTCTTTGAAGATACCATGGAACACTAATTTTACGTGAGGAGTTGTCATTAGAAATCTTATTATTAGAACTTTTTCCTTCTAAAAAAGCTAATAATTAGAAAAATAAAAGCTTTGAAATTGTGAATTCGACAACTATTCTAACTGCTAAAACCCACCACCCGGAGGAGTGTGAGTAGCTCATATCAATCTTGCTTATTAATACGTGCACCAAACTGTTATCTAAAGTTATTACAGAGAGGATGAAGCCCTCCACAAGCGATTGGGTTTCTCCTTTTCAATTCATCTTAACATTTAGAATGAATATAAGAGATAATGTTTCTGATGTAGGAGATTATCCATTCTTTGGAGAAATATAAGACAAAGAAGAATACTATGGCTATTAAGTTGGATCTTATGAGAGATAAGATTGGATGATTTGGGATTTTATATTCAATACTCTTCTAAGGTTGCCCATTTCAACTGACCTCTGTGACACTATTATATAGGTTCATACCTCATGCAAATCTTCTATTAAATGGATGGAGGATCTCTACCTTCATTCAAAAAATCAAAAGGAGTTAAACAAGGCGATCCTTTGTCGCCTTACACTCCCCTTCTATGTCTAGAAAGATTTAATCAAGATATTGAGGAGGAAAGGAGGAAGGGAATCTGGAAATTAGTTATCTTCACAGAAAGAAGAATGCAGTTGACTCAAGTATGTTTTGTAGATGACATTGTTTTACTTGTTTTATTATGAAGAATTTATCAAAGTTTGGGAAGGCCTCAAGTCAAAAAATTGCAAAGAATAAGTTGGCGATGTTCGTATCTACTTTGATCCTCAAGCTATAAGTAATTTAGTGTATAGTAGATGGGGTGTTATCAAACTCAGGATCTAGGGAGATATCAGGGGTATTGCAATTATTTACAAAAGGAATTCTAAAGAGTTACACTTGAATCTGATTATCAATATGCAAAGGATAATAGGAGGACGTATTAACGGTCTCTATCTTTTCTCGATAGAGTTACCTTAGCGGAAGAAGTGCTTAACACGACTCCTTATGTAATGCATACTACCAAGCTTCATGTTTCAGTCATAAACACAATTGACCAAGTCCAGAGAGATTTGTACAAAGTGGATGCAATAATAGAAAGAAAACTCAACGCCATGGATAGAGGTGGCATGTGGATTAGATCAACCAAAGAATACCGTGAAGCTTTGGTGATGAAAGCTATTTTGAAATTATTGAATGCGAGAAAGATAATAGATAGATTTATGATTTTTAAGTACAAGAGCAAAGAAGGTTACAATAAGGTGGGATCTTCTCTCTTAAATGCATGTATATCATAGGGAGTTCTAAAACAAATTTGGGCAAAGTAGTTTTGAATGGGGATTAGATACTAATGTACACACATAAGAATGGGTTTAATGAAAAAACCATGTCAAGATCAGAAGTAACACAACCATTCTAGGGGAGATATATGATCTTCCAATCTTGAACATGTGATAGATGATGAGGGTGGGATATGGAGTTTTTACGACATTGGTTTAGTAAGGAAATGACTAAGGATATATTACTTATGCAACCACCATAAAAGATAGTGGTGTTGACTTCATGGTTCGGAAGGGAAACGTGAATGCAGAGTTCTTTGTGAAGTCAACATACATCAGTTTGGTAGAGGGTAAATTATGACCAATTATGACACGGTAGAGTTCTATATGCAAGATGATAACACTACAAAGAAACAAATTATTGATGTTGACACTACAACATGACCAATTAATGACTAATCAAATGATATATGTGAGAGCAATGTCTATAGATTCCATGCGCCCTAGATATGGGAACCACAATGAATCCTTCCTACATGTTGTCCATGACTGTACTCACAACCTTAAGCTATGGATTGAAGCAAAACATCCTCAGAATGCTTGCTTCTTCTCTAATATAACCATGAGGGAGTGGGTCATGGGGAATGTGAAAGATAATGCAGAAGCTAAACTATGGATGAGGACTTTGCACTAACTACTTTGATGACATGGAAGACAAGAAATGAAGATTTGTTCCCCAACAGAGTGACCAATCACATGGACCTATTGTTAAAAGTTAGATTACATCAAGAACTATGGGTAGGTAACATTCAAAGATGAAATAGTAAGGGAGTTGTGGTTCAATGTCAGAAGGTGCTCTGGTCATCGACTATGGTGGATTGAATCTCCAAAAATCTCGATGCTACTTTTGTAGGGAAATATGGCAACGAAAACAAATTTTACCCACCATACTCCCCTTGGTCAATGGATCTATTAATAACTATGGATTGGGAAGGAAGGTTGGAAAGAGATATACCTAGTCCTAGAGCTAGTCCAACGACAACTCTTTTGGTGGTGTGCGTCTTGCAGAAGTTGCACATGGTCAACTGTCGGGGCACCACCACCACAGATGGAGGCAATTGTTGTCCTCCTAGCAGGTGACAACATCCTCCTCACCTCTATCGTAGACCACATGGACCAGTGCGAACTCCTCATTTCACTCTAAGGCCAACAAGAAGGAGTCGTCCCTTTGAATGTCAGTGCGCTAGCGCTAACTTGCTATTCCTTTGTGGTCTCTCCCTTATTGTCTCTCCCTTTTGGGCTAAAACTTGCTTGGGCTCTCTTGGGTACCACAACTAGAGAGGACAATCATTGTCAGAGCTTGTTGGTGTGTCTATGAAATCATAGACTATTGTCCTTTGTATGGGATGGATAGGGTCAAGGGGTTCCAATTTATTCAGGAGTCAAAGAGACAAAATTTCATGAATTTTCTTGAAGTTGTGAACCTTGAACCGGTCGGTTCATATGTGAACCAATCCAGTCCGTTCAACCCTTGAACTGATAGGGTGACAATGTTCCCTATTCACAAACATATTGGCTTTTAATATCCAATTACTAGACAACATGAGGTCAACATCAATCCTTGATCTGATTTCGTTGATCAACAATTTAGTCAGTTCATGTATCTGAGCATGCCAGTTCACAAGATGAACCGATTATTTCAGAGTTCTGTTTCCAATCTTATTTAAATTGAATACCTCAACACTTTAATAATTAAGTTAAACATCATACATTAATAAACTCCTATTCCAACTATATTCTATGTGTGTACATCATTCATTAATAAACTCCTATTCCAACTATATTCTATGTGTGTAACCCTATGGGTCTCAAATTACATTGGCATTGAATGTCCATAACTAATTTATGACATCACAAGCAATGAACGGAATCTATCAACACATCATTGCTACCCTAGTAATTATAAAGTTGGAGATCAAGTTCAACCTACAATATGTGATCGGTATTATGGTGATGATATAGTTCCTTTGTCTTTGATATCCAAATTGAACTCGAGGAATGGAATTGTCATCCTCTTCAACATTCAGTCTGTGTTCCTTGAACTAGAGTAGACTATCTGAGATGCATGTGAACTCACATATCATATACCGATTCACATATGTATGACCATATGTTTCTCAGTCTCGCTTATCAAGTGTCCCAGATATCAACTCTAGTAGGAGGGACAAATCCCATCTACATCACTCACAGTCAATCCCCATGTGTTACATAGTACCCAAGCATCACCTTTATGAAAAAACTTATTCAAGTTCATGTTGGATGATGTCAAAGTATGATGATCGACATGTGATGAGTGTAGAGAGTTCAGGTCTAAGAACCACAATCACCACTATCACTATGAGAGTTGATTTTGACTACCATTCATTGGTTTCCATGCATTATTCTCACAATGGGTATGTTCGATATACAGTTCTACGAAAAGTATCTTTGTGCTTGATTTGATATCATATATCATGATTAAATAGATTCTATCATCAACCAATACGCAATGTACTCTTATGTAATATTGTTCTTTATTTACACAATAAAATCTGACTACAGACATAAGAGGAACGTAGCACTCTTATCATACATATGATCTCATTGTTCAGCTCATCAACCTGAAGACATATATCATCGAGTAACATCATTCTTAAACATCTATCATGTTATACCATTATCTCATAATTGAACAAACATATAGATGAAGATTGCCTTCATTATTAATCAAATTGTTTACTGGATATTCCATTAAAACCATCATATGATTCGCTCTCTGGGCATACATATCAACAGTCTCCTACTTGCACTTAGAGCCAATCAACCATGAACTTAATCCTAAGAGTTATAACATGACCATCATGCTTCTGTTGTGAAAGTTCTTTTGTCAAGGGGTCAGCAACATTGCTTTCATTTGGTACGATGAACAACATGTGATTAGTGTAGTGACTTTAGGTCTAAGAATCACAATCACCACTATCACTATGAGAGTTGATTCTGACTATCATTTGTTGGTTTTGTAACACCCCAATTTTTTCACAATGAAAAAATTATAAAATGAATTTTATTAAAATAAAAATAGTTGAAGGGCTTAATGTAAAAAGGTCATAGAATGATATTCCTTATAGAAAAAAATAAAACAAACAATACACTTTTTCTTATACATATGCCATCATGTATTGCAATTAACTTAAAATGTTGAATGAATGATTTCCCTTCTCTTTTTCTTTCTCTAGTCCTTGAAAATATTTAAAGAAATCAAATCGGAAAATAAAAGGAGTAGAATTCGAAAAGATAAACACATAGCTTGAAAAAGAACATTACTTTCTTTTATAGCTTTCAAAATAAAAGGGATAAAACATAATTCACTATTTCTCTCTACCCTTTGGAATACTCAAAAGACAAAGAAAAATGCAATGCAATTAATGGCTTAATTTTAGATGCATGGAAAAGAATATTCATCAATTACATGATGTGGATATTACTTGTTTTCCCCTATTGCATACATGTAACATTATCTTCTCTTGAGTCTCTTTCTTCAATAAATTGTTTCCATAAAGACATAATAGACTTAAATGTCGATAAATATTGATCATCTCAATTTTAGAGTCAAAGAAATAATTAAGGAAAATCTTTTCACATTATCTCACCTTTTAATGCATGAAAATGAAGTAAATAAGAAATATGGAAATTGTGAATAAAAGTAATTCAAAAATAGAATTTTATTGTCTAGGAAGGATCTATAGTATTTAATTAATGTGTGGTGTGATTTTTGTTTCAAATTAGTTTGACCTCTCAAATAAATATAAAACACAATGTCAATCCATTTAACAGATGCAATGTAAACATTAATTAATTTTTGGTCAACATTTGTCAACATGATACCATACATTTATAATAGTAGGAAGGGAATCTAGAAGGTGAGTTTGATTATTTTCTTTTTTAAACATTCCAAAGTTTGAATAATAGAATTCAATGTGATAAATATATTAATTTGAGACTACAAAAATGTGGGTTTTAACCTATCACTTTTCCAACACAACTCGGAAGCATGATATGAAAACAAAAATGTCATTATGGATGATAAGATGTTATAAAAGTATGGACAATAAAAAATGGTTTATTGTTACATAGTTATAACATCATTTTAAACAACTATGAATTATATGGGAATGAGTAATTGCAGTCAACATTTTGTAATTAACACATTGAAATTACATTGTATATTCTTGCTATACAACTAGTGAATGTAGATGTAAAATTAAGTTATTTTTCTCTTTCCTACATTTTGTGATTTTTTTTTATAAAATAAAATAAGGTGTCTCAGCCTTAGTTACATGGAAATAAGATACTATGGTAATTATGTAAGGAATAGTACAAGTCTCACATTTTCTCTCTTTCTTTGTGATTACAAATAAAATGTAACAGTAATTTAGTTAATGTAATATTTTGATAAACAAATAAAAGCAAACGATAATACATTCTCTCTTAAATATCTCAAACAAAAGATATGAAATATAATAAAGGAAATTCACAAATAAAATATAATTAGTTTAAACACAAAGTTGGACTTTAGTAATTAACAAAGATGAACACGTTTTTACCCAGTCTTACCTTTTAATATATTGGAGTTAAGATAATGCCAATGTTTAATTAGAGGAAAAAGATATTAAAAATAATTAAGTCCACTTGAACTAGAAAGTTCTAGACCCCAAACACCTATAAAAGGGAGCCTCATGATCCTAGAATACCAAGGAAAAGCACACTAGCCTATGTTCTTATAGATCACATCCAGGCACTACCTCAAAGATTAGAGACACCATCTTAGGATCAACTTCGCTCCAAGCATACTAGCCTATATTCTTGTAAATCACATCCAGGCACTTCATCAAGGATCATAGATAGAATCTTAGGATCTACATTGCTCCAAGGTAAACGGGTCATGATGTTGAACACAAGTATTTATGGTTGTTTGCATGTTAAGTATAAAGTAGGCATTATCATTTCAAGTTTAATGTTTTAATCATATTCACTATATCACTGCTTGATGATTGATATATGATATGTCATATGTTTATATTGTTCACTATGATTATAGCTTATGATTAATGACCCTTGAAAATCATGTAAATGATCAAGAGGGAGAAATCCCATAATGTTAACAAATCATGTTAATGGGGATAAATCACATCATGTTAAGTTCAAGAATCATGATTATGTTAATGTTAATGTCATGTTAATGATCAAATTAATTGGAACTGAAATAGTCTTTATATGCTCCCAAATCATGGACCTCAAGGGGTCGTCAAGGGCTTTCCTAGCATCAAGGGCTTTCCTAGCAATCATGTGCTCCTAAGGGAGCATCATAGAGGGATGCTTACATTTATTTTTCAATTATTCATGTTAATAATGATTCATGAATGCTTATAGTTAATTCATGTCAAGTTTTCTTACATATTGTATTTTTCTTATGTTATAAAGTGCCAATACCATTTACTGATGTGTTATTTTTCCCCTTCGCATGGCTGGGGACGCGATGTCCCCAGGAATTGGGGTAAGTAAGGACTAAAGAGAAGTAAGCAAGGACTAGAAGACCTTCAAGAGCTAACTGTTGGGTGCCATCCATACTTGGAGATCCAATTACTTAGATATGTTTAATTTCATGTTTAGTTTCCCATGCTAAGAAATATTTATACAAGTTATAGAAATCAACTATAGTTTCCTATGTAAAGAACAAAGTATGAATCTCAACGGTGATTTATGTATTTATTTACAATGATCATATTAATGTGACATCCCCCTTCAATATGAAAGCTTCCGCTGAGTAATGTTATATATTCATGAAATGGGGTGTTACATGTTTCCATGCAGCACTCTCATGGTGAGTCTGTCTGATACACTATTCTATAACAAGTATATATGTGCTTGGTTTAATATCATGTATCATGACTAATGAGATTCTTTCATCAACCAATACATACTCTAATCTTATGTATTATTTTTATGTATTAGCTTACGTAATAATATTCGACTAGGGATAGAGCAAGAACATATTACTCTTATCATACATATGATCTCATTGTTCAGTCCTCAACCTGAAGACATATGTCATTGAGTAACATCATTCTCTAGACATATATCATGTTATACCATTATCTCGTAATTGAACAAACATATAGGAAAATATTTCCTTTATTATTCATTAATTTGTTTACTAGATATGCCATTACAACTACCATATGATTGGCTCTCCAGGCATACTTACCAACAACTTTAAACTTATAGAAAAGAACTATGAATGCATGCACCATTTCCAAAGACAATTAGGTCCTTTGCATCACGGGTAGAGTAGAAATATGTATTTTTATTGATCCTTTAGAAAGAGAGCTTCTGGTCATCTTTCAAGGCATATGATGGCCTTCTAGTCTCTATTTTAGAAACCATGATTTAAATGTTGATTCCAAGCTCTCAATGGATTCCGTTCATAGAAGATGTTTGTTTCCTTGCCAACATAAACATCTTGTAGAAGGCATATGGATGGTGTCTTCTTCCTTTAAAGAAGTGATCCATATATACAAAGAAAGAGAAGCTAATGCTTTAGATGGCATTCTTGTTAAGAGGCACCTAAAAGTGGAGAAAGATTAATAGGGTTACTATAAATGTCCGTACGATATGTTGCCCCAACTTGAGGAAGACAAGATATGTAATCTGAGTGGCTGGGCATGTAGGAGAAGAGAGAAGATAGGCTCTTAAGCATTTCTTGAATTCAATAGGTGTTTGGTATGTCAATAGAAATGAACTATTTGGATGTGATGTGTCTACATACGTATATGGCAAAATTTAAAGCATTTGAAAGGCACATGCTCAAATGATATTTGGCAATTGAATGAGGGTTTAATTTTAGATTCAGATTTTTGTTATGCTTCTATGCCACATGTCACTGAACTTCAATATATTGCAAATTCTACTTGTATATTTGAAGCTCATTGGTTTAGAAAATTTCTTAATATTTTCCCTCCTATTGCCTCAACTGCACCCCTTCACTTAGGGTAGCTTAGGTAGGAAGTTCCATGTAATCTATTGATTACCAAGTTGAGGTTGAGAGCCATGATAGGTTTCTCTATAGTCATGTCCACCTTTTCCTCTTCTACCATTGCTGCAATAGAAATAATCAAAGGTTGGAAGAATGCATGAAGGTCGGGTTCACATTTGTGGTTGTGCTGGAACTTGATGGAAACATAGTTGTAGTTGGTGGTAGTTGTTGGTATATTTGCAGACAAGTTTTAACACTTGTAATATTTTATTGAATCACATTCCCGCACAAGCATACATATTTGTAGTTGTCAAGGTCATATCCCAGAGTAGAATAAACTATTAGGTGCAAGAGTTGTTGTTTCCAATAATCAAGATCTAGTTAAGAGGATTGGTTTTCATTCAATAAAGTTAACATGTAAGAAAAAACAAAGTAAAACAACAATCACTTGAATTGATGATTCAAATTTAGTTGTGTAACATTGGAGTCTCATGGTTTTTAGTGATTTTATTATTTGAATATGCATGACGGTGATATATAGTGTTAGAACCATTTTACACCACTGAAACGGGGTGGAGAAATTAGAACCCCCTTTTGATTGTTCTTTCTAATTTAGATTTCTTATTTCACAATTAGGTCCTTTGGATCACGGGTAGAGTATAAGTATGTATTTATATTGATCCTTTAGAAAGAGATCTTCTAGTCATCTTTCTAGGTGTGTGATGGCCTTCTAGTCTCTATTTTAGAAACCATGCTTTAAATGATAATTCCAAGCTCTCAGTGGATTCCATTCATAGAAGTTGTTTGTGTCCTTGCCAACATAAACATCTTGTAGAAGGCATAAGGAGGGTGTCTTCTTCCTTTAAAGATTTGATCCATATATACAAAGAAAGAGAAGATAATGCTTTAGATGGCATGCTTTCTAAGAGGCACCTAAAAGTGGAGAAAGATTAACAAGGTTACTATAAATGTCCATACGATATGTTACCCCAACTTGAGGAAGACAAGATATGTAATCTGAGTGGATGGGCATGTAGGAGAAGAGAGAAGATATGCTCTTAAGCATTTCTTGAATTCAATAGGTGCTTGTTATGTCAATAGAAATGAACTATTTGGATGTGATGTGTCTACATACGTATATGGCACAATTTAAAGCATTTTAAAGGCACATGCTCAAATGAATTTGGCAATATGAGGGTTTAATATTAGATTCAAAATTTTTTATGCTTCTATGACACATCACTGAACTTCAATATATTGCAAATTCTACTTGTATATTTGAAGCTCATTGGTTTAAAAAATTCCCTAATATTTTCCCTCCTATTGCCTCAATTGCACCCCTTCACTTAGGGTAGCTTAGGTAGGAAGTTCCATGTAATCTATTGATTGCCAAGTTGTTGATAGCCATGATAGGTTTCTCTATAGTCATGTCCACCTTTTCCTCATCTACCATTGTTGCAACAGAAATAATCAAAGGTTGGAAGAATGCATGAAGGTCGGGTTCACATTTGTGGTTGTGCTAGAACTTGATGGAAACATAGTTGTAGTTGGTGGTAGTTATTGGTATATTTGTAGACAAGTTTTAACATTTGTAATATTTTATTGAATCACATGCCCCCACAAGCATACATATTTGTAGTTGTCAAGGTCGTATCCCATAGGAGAATAAAGTATTAGGCGTAAGAGTTGTTGTTTCCAATAATCTAGATCTAGTTAAGAGGATTTGTTTTCATTCAGTTAAATTAACATATAAGAAGAAACAAAGTAAAACAGCAATCACTTAAATTGATTATTCAAATTTAGTTTACAAATCTTGGAGATAGGGTTTCAAATACCACATCCTGTCATGAACAAAATAAGAAATCTAAATAAGAAAGAACAATCAAAATGGGGTTTTAATTTCTCTGTCCTTTTCAGCGGTGTAGAATGGTTCTAACACTATAAATCATCGTCATGCATATTCACAGAATGAAATCACTAAAAATCATGAGAATCCAATGTTACACAACTACTCCCATCGTTCATAAAATGAGTATCATGATGTTTTCTTACTTCATGCATACCCTCTTAGCATATAGGGGAAGAAAAAATAACACACACAAAATGGAAAGTCAAGCATATATGTCGAAATAAACACGGATGCATCATGGATAGTGATTAAACCAACTTTAAGTATGTAATGTGTTGTTCAACAAAACATTACACATGAGTTACTCCCCCACTCCCAAAAATAAAGGTTCTACTCATCCATGGATTGAGGTAGTAGGTACAAAAATGGAAAATAGAGTTTGACATCATATGAGAAAGAAACAAACTCCATATCTGTCTAAAGAAGGAAGACAAAGATGGAATCCCTACCATGAGTCAAGTATTCATACTTGATGGTTAAACACTCTCTAGGAACCTTCACCTCAAGATTAAGAGAAGAAGTGACTGAAGATCTCTACTGCAACTATCGAGGAAGAAGGAAATGGTGAAATTCTCTTAGGAGAAACCACCTCTAGACTTTTGGTTGTCCTTTGTCACCTCTGGTGCTATATCTCTCTTCTCTAGATGAGTTATACTCCAAATATTTCAACATAACTCTCACGAGATGGCTTAGTGTAACATACTGGATCTTGAACCCTACCCTATGTTGAGAAATAAAGCAGAGAGATAATATTGGTGGAGAATGACTCGCACTCTTTAACTAGTGTCGACTAATCTATTTATATAATGCAGATTACATAAGATAGCCATTGGACATATTACATAGGAGAGTCGACATTTATTATGACTATTATACAATAAAGAGTCATCAATCGATCATTACATAATGAATGGCCATTACATTTGGAAAACAATAAATGTTCATGCAAAATAATTGTCATTAGTGTATGATTGCATGGCAGTAATGTTGTGACTGTTGTTATTCCTAACTACCCCCCGCAAGATTGGTCTGAGAGAATTGAAGACCCATCTTGAGAAGGAGATGACAAAATGTAGTCTTGTAAAGCACCTTGGTGAAGAGAGCATCGAGCGGGTCCTGTGATGCAACTTGGCAGATGCTCTATTGCCATCAATTGTTTGTTGGGCATTTTATTAGTTTTTGGAGAATTGAGAAGAACATTTTGAATTGATGTTGTTGGGAGAGGAGGATTTAATTTTAGGGGAGAGGAAGGATATTTTTGTAGATTCTTGAGGAAGGTTATAATAGATGAAGGAGTACTTATCTTTGATTGTTCGGAATGGTTTTATACCATGTTTGAGGTTGACACACATGTTGGTGTTGGAGAAGGTTATTTTGTAGGAGTCATTTGTTGGAGGGAGGGATTTGAGAAAGGGAAAATTTGTTGACATTGACACATATATTGGTGTATTTAGAAGGTTATGTTCTGGTCTTTTGTAGATTGTAGGAGGGTTGAAGAGGACCGTAAGGTCAGATGGGAGAAAAGATCTGGGAGGATGAAATTACAGGTGGCATGGATTTGCATGTTGTCGAGATGAAAGAGATAGAAGATGGACAGATTGCTTTGTTCAACTATGAATTGGAGTTTTAGACGTGACTTTGCATTCTGTTGTTTCCGACCGTGCTGCATTTATTTCTTTGCTTACGGTCTCTGTTATGCGGAAGAGTGCTGGAGGAAGGGGGAGGCATCATTTCCTAAGCTTGGTGTTAGCAAATGGGAAGCTCGATAGTGCAGTAAGCAAGGCGAGGAAGCTGGCTAATGGATGAACTAAGGTTGGCAGTAGAAGTGACTGGGAAGTGGAGGAAGAATGTTTGGATGCTAATAGCGGTGGGCTGGTGGTTTGTATGGAAGAAGAATGTTCTGCCGAGAGGTCATTGATTCCAGAGTTTCTCCATGTGGCGTTGTGGTTGACAAAAAGTGGAGATCAATGCATATCGGTGAAGGACACATCAAAATGATAGGATATAGAGACATGTGAAGTAGGTAGTAGGAGAATAGACCAGTGGGTAGAGATGTTAGATCATGGCGGCATCCGCAGTGCTACAGGCTTGGTGGCGGCGGCGGGCAATGTCAAAGGAGGTGGTTGAGGTTTTGCTGGGGATAGAGAGGAGGTCATTAAACCTAGGCTTCGATTTCATCGACATAGGATTCCGAGTGAGAAAACAAGGGGATAGGAGGTGGCAGTGGAAATGGCTTCTGGTGTGGGTGAGGGTGCTGGTGCGATTATGAGTTGGTAGTTTGTCGGGCTGGTGGCATGGGGGATTTTGGGCTTGGCTACAGCTGCCTGGGCGGCAGGGCTTCCCGCCGGGTTTGTGAGGAGAAGGCCAGGATATGTATGAGGTGCTAGCATCTGAGAAGCAAGAGATTGAAGTGTTGTCATTAGTCGTAGCTCGGCTATGTTGTGGAAGGGAGAAGGGAGGAAGAGGAGCAGTGACAGCCATTTTGCTGGCTACGGTTGGGGATTGCCTGCGGTAATGGTTGTGTTGTTTGTAGGGACAATGGTGATGATGGATGATCTGGCGGGAGGCACGGCGGATCTTGAGGGAACTGGGCGGTGCTGCTGGTGGTCGGGTCAGAGTAGTGGAGAGAAGTGGCGGTTGGTGGAGGGTTTTTAGGTGTCAGGGCCGGGGGTGGCAGTGATGTTGGTCACGGTGAGGCGCCCGCGGGTGTCGCTACGGCAGGGGTGGCCAGTGGCTATTGTGGTTGAGGCCGCTAGAAGGATGACGGAGGTGTGATAAAGGAGAGAGGTGGAGTGGGTTGGAGCCCACATTGATTGTTGTTGGACCAGCAGCCGCGACAGTGGAAAATGCGAAGAGGCAGAATCCAACGACTGTGAGATGACGTGGGCTAGAGAAGGACCATGGGAACACGCTGCAGAGGCAGTTGGAGTTTAGATGGGGTAACGCCAGGTCCGTCAGTAGGTCAAGAACTGGCAGTGTCAGTGTGGTTGAGATCGATTTTGGTGACAATGATTGTGGAGTTACCAGAGGGAGAAAGGGCGCAGTAGATGCCATGGAAGGAGCACACGTCTGTGCTGACCCAGTTGCCAGTGAAGTGAACAGATCCGAGTGGATTTAGTTCCCATGTCTGGAGTGTAGTGTATGCGTGAAGCTGTTTGCTTTGAGCAGAGGATGGGAATGGGGAGATGGAGAGGAGAATGAAGAGGAGGAAGAATAGGTGGTCAGGTGATGATTGTCACAGTTGCTTTCTGATTATATCATCGGAGCTATGGGGGAAGAGGGGTTGGTTTAACTTTAGGGATCAAGAAGAAGAGGAAAAGAAACAGGATGCGGTAGAAAGGGGTACGAGCTAGTCAGAGGGTGGAGAAGAGTTGGTCTCTAGTTCAGAGACCACTGCGGAGGCGTGGGAGAAGGTGAGCTACTCATGGGGATGGGAGATGGTTGATTGGAAAATGAAACTCGCCGAGGAACCTTTCTTAAAATAGGAGACGGCCATAGTGGATCGGGTGCCGGTTGAGGCCTATGAGGCCCTAATACCATGTTAAGAAATAAAGTAGAGAGATAATATTGGTGTACAATGACTAGCACTCTTTAACTATTTAACTAGTGTCGAGTAATCTATTTATATAATGCAGATTACATAAGATAGTCATTGGACAGATTACATAGGAGAGCCGACATTTATTATGACGGCTATACAATAAAGAGTCATCAATCAATCATTACATAATGAATGGCCATTACATTTGGAAAACAATAAATGTTCATGTAGAATAATTGTCATTAGTGTATGATTGCATGGCAGTAATGTTGTGATTGTTGTTATTCCTAACACCCTAGAAGTTTGACCTCTTAGAATTAGCCAAGAAAAAGATTGAGGGTTAGACCTAAAAAGATGTTTCGTAAAATCCTAATAAACTTAATGCATGAATATATCACTGTAATGTAACCTAATTTTTCACAGTAGTCTTAGAATGATAATGGATATATAAAATATGTCACATAAATCTTTTGGTGATAAGGAACCTAATTGTATGAGCAATAATGACAATAGTGAAATAATATGATAATGTGAGGAAAATAGGCTCAAATATTAATTATGTTATAACTCATTAAAAGAAACCCCAAAAGTGGAATCTAAGTTAAAAATCGTGTTCCTTGGGTTCCAATTGCATTGAGAGTCAAGTTTCACATTTTCACATAATAATAATTAATTTAATTCATTTAGGCAAGAAAAAATCTAAGTTTTCCCCAAAATATCAAATAAAATAATAAATGACTCCAAAAGAGGAAAATAATCTTAGATTTGTAATCTAAATAATAGATATAGCCTTTGGATGAATTTTTATCCAATTTGGAGAAAGTTTGCTTAAAAGGTGAAATTAGGAGAGAAAAAGTGTGTAGAACCTTCAAAATATTAAATAAAGGTACAAATAACTCCAACATGTAAAATTGATGGAAAATTCATATCTTACAGATTAAATAAGACTTGTGGGTGAAGTTTCATCAAATTTGCAGAATCTTAAAGTCATTAATGCATGAGGAAAGAGAAAATATGATTTGATTTGTTTAACACAGTAAAAGTTCTCAAAAGCAAATCTAATTTTATATTCGAATTTTACATATTGAAATTAGTTTATGTGCAAAACTTCATCCAATTTGGGATTTTTTTACACCCTCAAATGAAGTGAGAGAAAATAGAAAATTAATTGCATTCCCACTTTGATTGGATTTCGATTTGTATAAAGTTTCTTTTATTTTTATCTGTCACACGATTTATTAAGCGCGCTCGGATCTCAGCCATTTACTTCTTGATCGTACAGTTGTCATATCATCCTCTACCTCTCAACAAAATAGGAAACTATCGTGTTCATATGTGATACCTTCCCATCTGTATTTCTCAGCCTATGCTCAACCTTTTTTTGTGATTTTTGTTCTTGTGTATCCCTTGTTCCATTCCGCACAGGTTGATCCATCACTTGAGCCATATATGTATATATATATATATATATATATATATATATATATATATATATATATATATATATATATATATATATGTATATATATGTATATGAGAAAGCCCCAATTCATCTTTCTCCATTATTTTCCGTAGAGGACTCCTCGCCCAACCCTATCTTCACGTGAGTGCTTAAGATCAACCACCGATTCTCAGTCTTCTCTCCTCCACTCTCAATCGCTACCGAATATGCTCGTTTGACCTTCCACACCTTGTCCTTGTTCTTGGACACCGAAGACCTCCACAAGCAGCATACGGAGTCAGGGATCGATCAGACACTCCCACACCAACTAGGTAACCCCCTCTACTAACCTCTTCCCTCCTTTAATTATGTGATGCCCTGGTTTGCTGTTTGACAAGGTATTGTCGGACTGTGTTCTTCTTGATAAATTTTTTAGCGCTGTTGTCGCGTTTTTGGTCCCCAACCTATGCTTCCTGTTTGTTGGGTTTCTTTGTCCCTCATCAAGTGTTTCTGTATGAATGGTTTGTCCAAAACCGTGTCTTGTGGCCATGTTGATCTTTCAGTGTCGCTGGCTGACAGAAAGGTTTGTCGACCAGGAGGTTTGGAGCACGCCATGCCATGAACTAGGCCTCATTGGCTTCGACTGGTCATTACGAGGCTTATGGGATCGTCAGTTGTGGTCGTGATACTCGGAGAGAGAGCAGGTTCTCCTCCAAGATTTATGTGACCAGCCATGGTAGGAGAACGAAGGAGGAAGAACAATCCTCTTGATGAAATCCCCCTTTTACCCTTCCACTCTCTATTTTCCTTTGTTTTCTGCCTAAGGGTAGTATTGTCCTTTTGCAATCTATTCTTTTTTTTGGGCGAGTCAAGGTTGTGTTTTTTACCCCTGACTTGGTCAGGTCTGATTGGGCCAGGTCAACATGGTTTACCCCACTCTCTTTCTCCCTCTCTTTTGCAATTCCCTTGATTACGTGATATTTTCTAATTGGCCAGTTTTCAAAAATCAATAACTAATTATTTATAACTCAAAAAAATAAAATAAATATGTTCTAAAATCAAAAAAATATGGGACTTCTAACGATATTGGTTTTTTCACCTAAATTTAATGTTTAATAATAAGTAATTTTAATAGATTAATCTAAATAGATAATATATTGTAAAATTCATAACTAATAATTTATAAGTAAAAAAATAACAAAAAAGTTGTTTTCAACTCAGAAAAATATAACCTAAAACATGGTGTGGTTTTGATAACCTAATTCACTAATAACAAAAATGAGATTTTTAGAGTTTTGAATAACTAATGAAAACCTAATCCTAATTTCACATACATGGTTAATAGGTTCTTGGAGACCTAGAATTGGATCAAGAAGTGACCTTGGACTATTTTGAATTTTAAAAAGGTATGCTTTCATCCTTGATCATTTTTTTTAGCAATTAACCTATGTTTCTTCTTTCTCTTGGTCCTATGGACAATAGCCTACACATGTGTCTTTCCATTTGGAAATCTTGGTTCATGCGAACTACTTTGCTTTTTGATTGATCTTATTATCATGAATATTCTGTTGGACTCTTTTTCATATGCCTTGGTGCATGTTGGACTTATTTAATCATATGTGCCCACTTTGAGGTGGATGTTTATATGTTTATGTTGTCCATTAGTATGATGGAAACTTTTTTTCAATATGACTATATATTTTTACTTGCCTCTCTATTAAACATGCTATGTGAATCAGTAGCACTAGAGTAGTGTAATTGCATTGGTTTTTAGGTAGTATGCCCTTTCTTATTATTGGGATGGAGGTGGTAGTGCCCCATACTCAGGCTTCAAGTTTTTGAGGCTTGGCCCAACTTATATATATTGGGAGTGGCAATATGTCATCTCTATTAGGTTTCAAGTTTGTGAGGCTTAGCCGCCTTTGTATTTATATTGCTCTAGAGCTATGTTTATCTCACATGCATGCAGGTTGATTATTGTGGGGTGTGTGCCCTACTTTCTTCATATGTGCTAGTATTGCACGATTTTGTTTGTTTGGTTATGGCAAGTACTTCTTTTGTCATTTTTCTTTATGCCCTTTTTGGGTAGTCCTTGTCTTTTCTATGGGAAGAATTTTATATTTGATGTACCTTTATTTTATAATTTTGCTTAGTGTTCCTGTTTAGTATGCACATACCAGCTTTTGTTGATGTTTCCTTTTCTTCTCCTTTTTATGGGGTATGCTTCCATCCTCAGGTTTAGATCAAGTAGAGGATAAGAAAGGTGGAATTGGATAACAACCTTTGTAGATTAGCTTTTGGTAGACTTGAAAGAGGTGGTTTCTTTTGTAACTCACCCATGTGTGGTGTAGTGATGTAAAATATATATAGCTTTGTAATAGTTGGATATATTTCTTTTCTGCTTCTACTTATTGTGTTATGATACATACATGTTGAATAAATCGGTTATCATCCCTTTGGTGAAAAAAATGTGGTGTTTGGTTCAAGGGGTGTTGCCTTTTTATTCCTTGTAGGGAGTGGATCCCCTCTAGGATCCCACTCCTTACACTTAGAGTCATATACATAAAAGTGGGGTGGTTGAGGCCAGAAATATGTGAAATCGACAAGCAACAATACGTGCATGATGGCCTAAACAATGTGTCATTGCATTATGAGAAGTTATAATGGATGCAGACCATGTGTCATGCACTCTAGATAATCGACATGGCGTGTCATACAAACAATGTCAACTTGTTGCCAAAACTAACACAACATGTAGTGGCCCACTGTTGTGTTGTTGCCTAGCTATTAGATTGTATTGCTATATGATTACATGATGTGTAGGGTGGCCTACACGACATTTTCCTGGTTGTTTCAATAATTACAAAGTTTTGGTTTTGTGGATAGCTGGGGTTTGAGGTAAGAAGTGATATGATGATCTTCCCCTCCACGCTTTTTTTGTCAATATATGGTACCTACAATCGAAACGATGGGACTCATTACGATAACACAACATTACAAACATGGGTATTATCATAGGAAAATTTAAGAAGAAATGAGAAGTGCGGGAAAGAGCCTACAAAAAGGCAATACAAATCTTGCACATCAAATTTCCTAAAGCTTAATCTTTTGCTTGTCATCGAGCAAAAAGAATCAAAGATGGGTAGTTGAAGAAAGCAACAAACACATGTATCAATGAAATGATGGAAGAAGTAATTCAAGCCAAGCCAACTATATCGTCAAAGATATTTGCTATTAGAATGAGTTCAAAGCAAACACCCAAAATAAAAATGTAAGTTCAAAAGAATTGGTCAAACATAATTTGAAAAATCAACTGGATGGTTAAATAGGGATATAGATGAAAAGGTCAAATAAATACTGAATATGAAACCTACCCCTCTTGAATGTAAGGACAAATAAAGAGGAATTTTTTATGAAATTTACTACTAATTTATTTTCTCACAAATAAAAATGAAACAATCAAGCATGGATTCTAGCACTGTACTGCTAAAATAGGCTTATATGCACACAGAATGTCAACATAGGTCAATTCACCCTCTAAATGATGCAACACCCAACCATCATGGTCATATTTGACTTACACTAGATTGGCACACTAAATGGAAAATTTATCCATCTTTTGCGGGGATAATGTATTTAATGAAAAGCAGTACAAAATAAGCATGTATGGATCAAGCCCTATTTGAGAAACCTCATAGACTTAAACTAATGTATTTTCCCCTAAGTACAAGAGAGTTATGTTGAAATTCTTAAACTAGATTTCACACGACTGTCAAAATTTTCATCTAGAGGGTGGCAAAAATGTACTTATGATTTGGAAAATGCATCTATATTGCTAAATAACATTGTAATGTTAGTGAGTCCAAAAAGATTAGGTTGTTACCTGCATTGATCAGTCATGGGTTACAAGAATGAACTACAAGACAAAGGCAAGAAACCAAAATAGAGAGGTGTGGTTGGCAAATAAGATCATGTAATTGATGCATAGATTATGCAAGCCTTCTTCAAATGACATCACAAAGATGGAAGACAAATGAACCAACAAAAGAAAAATCAACCTAAATAAGAGAAATAACCTTCTAAACACATAATATCTAAACACTAGCTAAAATAAAATAAAGATAGGAAAGAAGTTTGAAAACTACACTACTGCCAGGTCCCCTCTTGAAATCTACAATGTCCTCACTATATAAATAAAAAAAATAAAGTAGCAATTGGGTACCTCATCATGGTAGAGATGTCAAAGTGTAGGGCATGATCCCTGATATCCAATACAAAGATGTTGTGCTAGTGTATCATTATCATCTATCTCTTGGGATGGTTTTTCTTTAGGTGGAAGTTTTAATTGAGATGGCACAATGCAGTGTTCCCGGGTGATGTGTCAGACATCCATCTTGTGTACCATAGAGTGCATGTCATGGTATCTGGACGAGTTGAGTGAGATGGGCATATACATAAAGTGTTGATAAAACCATTATTGAATGTACCCTTACATGTGGCTCATGTCGGGCATCATCCAAGTATAATAAGTCTAAGTTTTAGTGGAAGGAGATGGATTTGTTTGTGTGTCATGTGCGATAGAAGAGTCAACTTGGCCCCCTGTGTAGTATCACCATCATCATTGAATGTACATTTCTAGTTCCTTGGGTTGGTTAAAGTGGTTTCGTCTGGATCAGGTGATTCAATGTATCAATTGTGACCATGGAAATATTGATGTATTTTTTATTGCCAGACGGTGATGGTGAAAGGATGTTGGACAAGATAAGGAACTTCCAATTAACTATGTTCCTCTGTATGAAATTATCAAGATCATCTAAGTAAACCCAACTTGATGTCCAATTTTGTGATCAGCCCTTCAATCATTATGCCTCATCTACTGCCTTTTGACCATTTAGAAACAAAATATTTGACATTTATCTAGTTATGAATCATTCCCTATAGGAAGAACAATTCTTACTTGATCATTAATCCTTGAGTTTCCTTCCTAGAAAACAATCAGGTGCTCAAAAGCATGTGAATTTAACACAAAATAGGATTGTGCATATGCAATCCCAGCTGGTGGCGCATTGTAGATAGTCTTATCTATGATTCTACTCCAAGAATCATCTATCTCAAAGGTTCTAGATGATGATGTCATCATAGGTGGGGACCACACAACTCACAAAATTGTTTGAAAATTATTTGATAAGAGGTTTATTTGGGATTCTAAAATGAATGATATGTACCAATTGACTCAACAACATTCTTGGCGTCATCTTCATTGTTGACTATTTTTAGAATTCATATGTCAAGTGGGGGTATGTGGTTATAGGGTGGATGATAACAATGATATATTGTTAGGTTGTAGATTTATTCCATCCCTTCATCATGATATCTGTGGGAAACAATGGTGTTTTCATAGGAAAACCTTGTAAGCACCCGATGTGCGGCTAATCTATTGTAAATGGTGTCGTCTTCTTCAATGAGAGTGAAATGCAAGGAGGATTTGAAAGTGCCTCTAGTAGCTGAATACATCTCGGCATGCACGCATTTGGCAGCCAACATTTACATGCTAATGATGAACAAAAGGTGGTTGGGTGAGGAATAACTTTGAGTAGCATTGCTAAAGCATGACATTGACATTTGAGAAACATGGCATGGAGAACAAAGCAACACAACATGGAGAGATTTAGCCATGACATGGAAGGGATTGGACAACAAGGCTTGGAGAAGCACATCACGATGACCATGAAGTTACATATAGTGAACTTGAAGTTGACGATGCCTAAGGAGGTGGAAGTGGTGGCCAATAGGGAAATGGGTGCAGAGAAGAGAAACAACCATGGTTGGGGCCTTATTTGACAACAGATGGAGATGGAGTTTGAGGTTTTCAAATGAGAGAACCCACGATGGAAATGCTTTCTTGATGGCCGACGATGAAGGAGTACCCTCATCTGAGGCTTGCAGATAGTTGAAGGATCCAGAGGTTGTAGTGGAAATTGCATGTTGGCTAAGGGAGGCATCACAGGTGAGGGCAGAGAAGGTGTTGAAAGGCCTAGCACAATGTAAGGGAAGAAATGGTGGTTCTATTTTCAAATTGTGTAAATCAATTTGAAAGGGTAAACCCTATTTTACAGCTACTTACGTGTTGTTCTAGAGTAATACATGACATGTTGATAGAACATTGTGTGAAATTTCTCTGAAGGTACATGTTGTGTGGCTAGAGCACTCATTGTGTTGGTAAAATTATGTTTTGTTAGATTTGTCAAGGATGCATTGCACACTATGTGTAAAAATATCACATGACATGTTGTAGGAGCCATGTATACGAGGGCTTCAAGATGCATACGTCATGTATAACTTCTACACACAATGTCACTGGGTTGCTATTGTAACTATAATTGTTCTATGAGTCTTTAGATTTTGTTGGTTGTGTCTCCAATAATGATTCAAAATGATCACAAGGAGGCTTCAAATCAATATTTCACCATGATAAAATTTATTTGAAAGTGTCAAATTCAAAATAAATGGCACAAATAAAGCTAAAATAAGTGTCGGTGATCTCCCTCAAAAGTTCTCTACTTAAAGTCAAAAGTGAGACTCTTGATCATCTTTAACTTGCATTAGAGAGGGAGTAGGTGATTCCCTTAGTAATCAACTCACCTAGAGTATAAAGCTTGAGTCTCTATACACTAACTTTGAAGGGTGATTTTTTCCTTGTGATATTACAAATAAATGGGGGGATACTTTAACAAGTATGAAAGAACCAAATCACTTGGAACATATTCACCAGGGAAAAGCTTTAATCTTGAATTGAACAATAACACTCTTGGTCACATTCTGACAACTCTTTATGTCTAATCCTCTTGTCATTCCAACTCTTTGTTTTATCCTTGGATATATTGGAATTTTCATATGCATCTAAGTAGATATACTCTAATTCTTTGAGTTGTAGCAACCTTCATTCTCATGCCTTTTTCATGATGTAGTTGAGAATATTATTTCTCAAAGTGCCTTCTGTTCAAGTTCAATGGGTAGATGACAAGATTTTCCATAAATCACTCTGAATAGAGTTGTTCCTATTGGCGCCTTGAACCTGTCATATAGGCCCATAATGCATCACCTAATTTTGGTACCCAATCTTTATTGATTTTAAATCATCCTCTAATATTGCTTATGTTGTCTATTAGAAACTTCAACTTGTGCAGTTCGCGGATGGTATGGTGTTTAGATTTTTTTTCTTGACTTCATACTTGCTCAATAAATTATTGAAATTTTGTTTCATTAAAATGACTGCCTCTAATAGATATGATTCCCCTTGGAGCACCAAAACTAGGAAAAATAATCTTCTGACACAACTTGGTCATGGACTTTGCATCTCGATCTTGTGTAGGGATTGCCTCTACCCATTTGGATACATATTCACAAGCAAAAGAATAAAATATATAACTGCATGAAGAGGGAAAGGGACTCGTGTAATCGACACCCCTACATCAAAAATTGTGATCTCTAGAAATGAGTTGAGTGGAATCTCACTCTATTTTGGAATTTTGCCTAATTTTTGGCATCTATCACATGCTTTAACAAATGTGTGACATCTCAAACCAATGTTGGCTAAAAGAAACATGCATGAAGAATCTTAGTTGATGTTTTGTATCATCCAAGATATCCTCCATAGGGAGATGAGTGACATTTTGAAATCACACTTGAAGCCTCCACATTTGGAATACATCTTTGGATCAATCCATCGGTGCCTTGCTTAAACAAAAGAGAGTTGTCCCATGAATAAAACATGGCATCATGAAGAAACTTCTTTTTCTACCATTAAATAAGGTCTGGAGGAAGGAATTATCACAACCTCGATAACATACACAACCCAAGAATAAATGAAGTGTTTTATACATAGGAGATCATGACAAAATCGTGACATGGCACCGTTCATTAAGCAAAATCCATAGAAATTTAAAGCATCCACTCATAGTTTCTTAATACATGCATAAGGGAAAGAATTAAATGTCCAACATGCTAAGAACATGAAAGAAACATAACATAAACATGAATATAAATATAAGATAGAGGAACACTATAGAATGACACCCCACTAGGGTAGGATTTAAAAGTTTCACAAATTGCACCTCATGTTGCTACTGATGATGTGGTTGATGTTGGCACTATCCACCACCTATGTGCATCCAAACATAGACATGTATTCGACAAAACTATTGTAAGTGGTTGGATTTGATAAATATATGAACATAATATAAATAAATCTTAAGATTGATATCAACTTGCATAACTATTAATTATGACTTAAGAATGCATTTTTATCTTACTTATTAGGTCACATACTCAATGAAACTTATGTGATATAATCTCAAAATGCACACAAGGTGTGCATACTTTTGAACACACTAAAACTAAACATGATTGGGCTTGAACCCAATAAACATAATTATAAACATATTGAACACACTAAAAGTGAACAAATTTAGGCTTGAATTGACAAAATGAAGGGTATTCATGAGGGACCAACCTTCCATAAAAATATTCAGAGTAGGGCCTAATTGTTTGCTCTTTATATGATCTGATCTAAACTTATCTTACATATGATGTTTCACCCAGAATTACATCATTGATCTTAAACATGTAGAGGTATATTCTTTTAACTCATTTGATCTTAATAAGAATATTAATGTGGTAAATCTTAACAAGATGTGCATATGATAATACCTCTTAAACTATGAAGGTGCTCACATGATAACATATATACTATGAAATTTAAGCAGATTAAGTGAGAAAAACTAAATGAAGCAGTGTATCAAAACCCAAGGCATGGACCACTTACCTATTTCAATAAGAGAAACCACTCTTAGATTACTGATATCAAATCCTTTATTTTTCATATCAATATAACCCAAAACCTTATTATTATCTCACGAATGCTAATTATGTTAATCTTTGAAATATGAGAAACTAGAGTCGGAATCATGACTTCTAACACGCCCAATGGCTAGATCTCAAAAAATTGATCGAAAACCATATATTACTAGACCCAATTTGACATACCCAAAAATATGCAAATCCAAGTATCGGTGAATTAGAATCTAGATAACTCCCATCTTATCCTTTTCTTGGATTAGCTAAACAAAAAATATCAAAGATGAGAAAGCTCTTTGATCAAAAGTGGGACCTTGAGTGTGATAGGGTTTAAATCCTCCATTAGTACATCACAATTCATCATACGAATTAACCTGATACCATCCTAGGATCTAAGTTCGACTAATGCAAAATGTGTCACATACAAATAAATATACAATACATTTGGGCCTTCACTTCCCTTAATGTGAATACTAGGATCCTTCCTCTAGGGGTTGGGTCATGGATCATGAAGCACCCCTTTCCTCCCAAGGCTAAAAGAAACTCCAAAAATATACTCTATCATGCCTACATAAACTGGGAGCACTGCGATCGAAACGATGCCCAGTGGGATTTTAAAGCAAAGAAGATGCCTCATGCATGGCTGGGAAGTAGCTTTGACCCAGTGCCAAATCATTGGCTCTATCAAAGGATACACAAGCCACATCCATTGGGTTTGTGTGGGTCTATCCAAGTAAAAAAAAAATGTTTGATGAACGGTACATAGAAAAACCACTATGTAACCCCACCATGGTCAAGAATAAAGAAGTACAGATTGATACATGAACATGAGGTATCACATAGGAAAACTCAAAACTGAAGGCAATATTGGCTTTTCCATGAATGTACTAAGGTCAGAGAGGATAAATTTAGGAAAAAATTGCATGAGATGGACCGATAACCATCCCCATCTCTGAAAAGGTGAGGATTTTTTTGACCCAATGCTTGACTAAAACGTGACATAAATGAAGGCTACACACAAGAAGAATAGGTGCCCAAGAAACCTAATGCAATACCAATTTGTCTAAGAGAAGTAGGAGTTGTCTTAGACTAACTACAACAATTGGAGATGAAGGTCAGGGTGGCAACATGGAATCCAAGTAGTTGAGACAAAATTGAATGAAGGAAGATGTTTGCCAAGACATAATGAAGCTTCAAGGAGTGACAGATGATGACAAAGGGCGACTGCATTATGACTATAATGATTGTAGAAAAGTTGAAGAAGATGGGTTTCAATATATTGTGAGAGAAGAAAATTAGGGTTAGCTATCACATATTTATAGGTTTGGGTTTTAGTCCAGAATCCATTGGGATCAAAATCCCTCTTCGATTTGCAATAGAAATGAGGAAAGTTGTAAATATCTTGGAGATATTTGGACTATGAAAATTCCAGTCCTGGGCGGGAGGTAGGTGATGAAAATTCTGCCCGTCAATCACATCCAACGATGGACAATGATCTGCAAAAAATGAAAAAGATAAGGAGTGTATGACAGCCGGAAAATTACTCAACTTTTGGTTGATAAGTCATAGACCTATAAATAATGTCATCACGACATTCATATCATACTCAGCTATATGAAATTGCATCATTTACTCAATATCAAGGTTATATAGGTTCTAAATATATAGAAACTTCCAAAAATCATTTGAGGGGTCAAATAGGGTCAAAACTCTCTCAAATGTTAACCAACATTCCTATTGACATGTAGGACACTATTGTGGGCTAAGATTCCAAAATTTGTAAACCAATATTCTTAAGTAATTTAATTAGGTTTAAACCCCCATTATTCCTACTAAATCATAGAATAACGTTATCTTGCCAAAATGGCCATGATGCTTATTTCATCATTCTCTTTAACATAAAATTCATTTCATCACTTATTATACCCTCAAAAGGCATAAATAGAACATTAGGTATTTTGATCTAATGAAGGAGTGTAAATATGTAACAAAAGACATTACATATCTAAGGAAAATGAGTATGTGATAATCCCCCTCATTATAAAAGTTTCATCCTTGAAACTTTAGGGACTAAAAATCTCTGGGTTTTCCTTCAGCGTCTCATCTCTAAGATCTTGTATAGCTTCTTCTAGATTGTGATTCCTCCATAAAACTTTAACTAGAGAAATATCCTTGTTCTTCAACTTCTTTGTCTGAACATCCATAATCCCCATGGGCATTTTCATAAGAAACATCCTCCCTAATCTGTGTACACTCATGAATAAGAAAATAAGATATATCCTTGATGTACAACCTCAACAAGGATGCATGAAACAAATTATGAATTTGTTCATAAGTTGGTGGTATTGCTAACTTATAATCTCTTTCTTCCACCCTATCAAGGATCTCAAAAGGAACAATATAACAAGGGATAAGCATACCCTTGACCTTTGATCTAAAAAGAGATTTGATGGGTGTTACTTTCAATAAAACATGATCACCCGCCTTGAACTCTCTATTAGATCTATGAGCATCAACATACTTCTTTTTTCTGTTTTGTGTAGTTTTCATCCTCTTTCTAATAAGATCAACCTTATTTGTATATAAATGCAACTCATCACTTAGGATCAAGCTTCTTTCACAAACCTCACTTCAAAAAAATGGCAACCTGCATGGCCTACCATAAAGAACTTTATATGGTCCATGCTTATACTATTATAGAAACTATTAATATAAGTGAACTAGGCCAGAGGTAGGAATTTTGATCAATAGACTCCCTAATCAAGCATGCATGCTTCCTTTTAGACTCTCCATTCATCTGAGGGTAATAAGTAGTACTAAAATGAAGTTGAGTTTCTAAATCATCCTAAACTTAGAAGTAAATCTTGGGTCCCTATCTAAAACAACAGAATAGGGAACACCATGAAAACATACCATCTCATGATATACAGATAAGTCATCTAAGAAATACTAGTAGTGGTTTTGTAAGCTAGAAAGTGTGCACTTTTTATCAGATGATCAACCACTACCCATATTGCATCATGCCCTTTCTTAGTCTTGGGCAAATAAGTAAATAAATCCATAGTCATCTTCTCCCACTTTCACTCAGGAACATCAAGGATTTGTAGAAGACAACCAGGTATTTGGTGTTTAGCCTCCACCTAGTGACATGTCAGGCATCTAGAAACAAAAGTAGATATATCCTTATTCATACCTTCCCACTAGAAGTTTTTCTTCATATCCTGATACATCTTTATAGAGCATGTATGAATAGTATACTTAGTGACATGTGCCTAAAAAAGAATCTTCTACTTTAGCTCATCAAAAAGTATACACATTTTTTCATTCATCAAAATCTCACCATATTTACCCTTTGTGATTCTAGTCATGTCTCTCTCAAGAAGCTCTAACATATGTCAATCTTGAGGGCTACATTGGTGTGCACTATGTACATGAGAAGTTCCATCCGACTTGATCATGATATGTGCCAACTTCAACTTGACCTCAGTAAGCAACAATATCCACTCTATCAAATTGTGATTCATATTCCATTTATCAACTATGATAGAAGCTCAAATAACATCCTTCTTTCTGCTTAGAGTGTCAACTACTACATTGACTTTTCTTGAATGATAGGTGATAAAGAAATCATGGTCTGTGATGAACTTGAGCCATATACATTGCCTCCAATCGAGATCCTTCTATGTCAGGATATATTTGAGGCTCTTGTGATCAGAGAGCACCTTAAACATCATGCCATACATGTAATGCCTCCATATTTTGAGTGTGTGTACTATAACAACAAGATGAAGGTCATGCCTTGGATAGTTATCTTCATGCACTTTGAGTTTTTGAGAAGCATAAGAGACAACTCTCTTGTTCTGCATGGGCATATAACCTAGACCATGCTTTGAAGCATCACTATAAATTACAAATCCATGATCATTAGACACAAAAGAACAAACATAGGAGCAGATGTTAGTTTGTCCTTTAGGGTTTGAAAACTACGCTCACAAGCTTCTTCTCAGACAAATTTATAGTCCTTTCTTGTCAAATGAGTAAGAGGTCTTTTCCATGATGGAAAAGTCTTGAATGAAATGCATGTAGTTACCTTCTAGACAAAGGAAACTACAAATACCTATAGAAATTTTAGGAACATCCTAGTTCTTGACCGACTCCGCCTTAGCTAGATCAACTACTATGTGCTCATTGGAAATGATGTGCCCCAAAAACATGACGCCCTAACCTAGAAGTCACACTTAGACAACTTAGCATATAATTGATGCTTATTGAGCATATCCAGAGTATACGAAGATGTTTCTCGTGGACAAGGTATTTGTTAAAATAAATTAAAATATCTTCGATGAACAAGATGATGAAAGAATCAAGGAACTTATGGAATATCATGTTCATAAGCTCCATATGTATAATAGGAGCATTATTAAGGATGAAAGGCATCACTAAGAATTTGTAATGCACATATATAGTACAAAAAGTTGTCTGATCACTCCAAATCTTCAATTGATGGTAGCCACTTATCAAGTCAATCTCTAAAAAGACCTTTGTAGTCATAATTTGGTTAAAAAGATCATCAATGCCAAGAAAAGGGTACCTATTCCTGATAGTCACTTGATTGAGCATCCTATATTTAATGCACATGTGTAGTGATCCTTCTTCTTGACAAAGAGTATAAGAGCACCCTAAGGGGAGGCACTTGGGCAAGTGAACCCTGAGTCTAAGAGCTCTTGAAGCTTCTTATTAAGCTCATCTGACTCAGTAGGGACCATTCTATAAGGATACTTTGAGATTGGATCATTACCTAGAAGTAGATCAATAGAGAACTCCAACTCCCTATAAGGAGGGAGACTGTGCAACTCCCTAGGGAAAACAACAAGAAAGCCCCTCACTACAAGAATATTAGAAATATATTTATCATGATTGACTAATAAGTATATGATAAACACAATATGGCCCTTTCTTCTCAACTTCTCTACCTACATGCAAGAAATGAAGTGACACTTCCCATCCCTTCTCCTACTTTTAACAACAAGGGGCTCCTCCCTAGGATAGATAAACACAACAAGCTTCCTTCTACAGTCAAGAAGAACATAGTGCTCATGAAGCCAACTCATCCCCAATATAACATCAAAAGATTTCATATCTACTACCATAAGGCATAAACAAAAAAACCTTCCCTCAATAGATAAGGGAACCCTAGATTCCATTCATCCTCCCATGTTCATGTATATGTATACTAGGAGGTATGATGTTCCACTCATAACCTATATGCTAAATAAGTAAATTAAACATATCAACTAGTGCAGATGAAAGAAAGGCATGTGATGTACCAGAATCATATAGGACGTTAACACTTTGATCATGAATAAAAGTATTATATGACCTTATATGCCTTGCCATCCTCTACCTCCATTATGAACATGTGAGTCTACATTTTATCCCTAGGAGCATTAGCTACAACACCTATTTGATCATAGTCTCCTTGATAAGGGAACTTGGGACGATCCCTCTTGATATGACCAAGCTCCCCATGAAAGTAGTAGACTCCATGTCCAAGCCTGCACCATCCCCATGAATCTTGTGACACTAAAGGAACTTGGGTGGACCATTGTTGTTGTTCTTATTGTAGTGTTGAGTGGGGCCCACCTTATAATACCTTCCTCTTCTTGTCTTTCTACTTATGGTTGTATCCCTGGTAGCAGTTTTTGTTGTTCTACTAGTGATGATGCTTCCCACCATTGTAGCTCTTGTTTACAGCACTATTGGGTGATCCTTGAGCTCTAGAGAAACATCAAGGGATGCCTCATATAGAAAGAAAGTATATGAGTTCCCACTTCAAACCTCAAATGAACTTCTTTGCTCATTTTAGCTTAGTCATCTCCGCTTCGTACTTCTAGAGGATGCAAAACTTCATGGCATACTAGGTAACCGTCATGTCACCACAGTGTTGTAGATAGAGTAATTCAACATCCTTGTCCATCATCACTGCTAAAACATAGTGGCTCTTGAAATCCTTCACAGACTCCTCCCATGTAAGGAACTCTTCATATGGTTATATGGCATCACAGGAAGTTCTCCCATCAGACACGAGTGGATCCTCTCAGCATGTGTGTCTCAAAACCTAATGTGAGATTCCTCAAAGAAGTCCAAGTCGTGAAAGCAATGCTCCAGGTTGTGGATATAGTACTCACCCTTACCCACAACGTCAATCTCTTCTTCTCCAGCAAACATCTTAGGCTTCATCTTGAGGAAGTCTATCAGGGTGACTTCATCCCTCCTATGATGATGACCTCCATATCTTCCTCCCATTGCATTGGCCAAAGCTATGATCAACACATTATATGAGATAGGAGGGTCTAGCCCATGTAGGATCTTTTCATGCCCAGAGTTGTGATCACTCTATCCACCAGAGTACAAGGGTGACTTGTCATGCTCAAAGTGACACCTAGGGGCCATATGGAAAAGGAAAAAGAGACATTCACAAGCCTACATCATAACTTATAAGATTCTACTACAGTGGTCATTCTAGGATTTATTTGATACCACTTTTATCTCAAACTTCATAACATACATAACCCAAGTATAACGGAAGCATTTTCATACATGGGAGATCATGAAAAAATTGTTACATGGTACGGTTCATTAAGAAAAATTCATAGAAAAGAAGCATACACTTGTAGAGTCTTAATACATGCATAAGGGAATTAAGTGAATGCCCAACATCCTAAGAACATGAAAGAAACCTAACATAAACATCAATATAAACATAAGCTAGATGAACACTCTAGAATGACACTCCACCAGCATAGGATCCAAAGGCTTAATGAATTACATGTCCCGCTACTACTGTTGTTGCGGTTGTTGTTGGCACTTTCCAACACCTATATGTATTCACACATATCCATGCATTCAAAAAAACCATTGCAAGTGGTGGGTTCGATAAATATATGAACATAATCTAAATAAATCTTAAAACTGGTATAAAATTCCATAACCATTAATTATTACTTCATGATGCATTCTTAAGTTAATTAAGAGTTCTAATTAGGGAACATAATGAACCTTTTCTTATTTGATCTCACAATATACATGAGGTGTGCATGCTTCTGAACACACTAAAATTGGACAAGATTGGTCTTGAACCCAATAAACAAAAACTTACTAAATACACTGAAAGTGAACGGATTTGGACTTGAACCCATAAAATAAATGGGGCTCATGAGGCACCAACCATCCATAAAAATGTACATGAGTAGGGACTAATTATTTGTTTTTAATATGATCTGATCTTATCTTATCTTACTTAGGGGTTTTCACCCATAATTGCATTATTGAACTAAAACATGTAGAGGTATATCCTTTTAACCGAATTGAACTTAACATGAATCTTAATGGATTAAACCTTAATAAGATGTGCATATGATTATACCTCTTAAAACATTAAGGTGCTCACATGATAACATATATAGTATGAACTTTAAAAGTGATTAATTGAGCAAAACTAAATGATGCAATGTATCGAAACCCAAGGAATGGACCACTTACCTATTACAATAGGAACAATCACTCCTAAATTTCTAACATCAACTCCTTTATTTTTCCTATCAATATAATTCAGACCTTAATTATTGCCTCATAAACCCTAATTAGTCTAAGTTTTGTAATACTAGAAACTAGAGTCAGGATCATAACTCCTAACCTAAACCAATTTCTAGATTTTTAGCCATGTTCTTTAATATTTCATGACACTTGGATACCTTGTTGTTGAGAGAAATCTTTCCCCTACACTATCAAGTGTGGTTGTTTCTCCCTTATGAATTCCATCATAAAATGTATTTGCTTGTCTGTAAGGGTCAAGCCTATGAGGAGAGATCTTCCTCAACATATTCTAGAATCTCTCCCATACCTTTGAATAGGACTCCTCTACATGTGGGCTATAAATTTATCTAAGATGACACTTGTGAGCGTAGTTTTAAAACCCTAATGGACAAACTGATCATCTACTCTTGTATTTGTTATTCTCTATCTAATGATCATGGCTTTGTAATTTATAGTGATACTTCAAAGCATGGTCTAGGTTATATGCCCATGCAAAACAAGAGAGTTGTCACTTATTCTTCTCAAATACTCAAAGTGCATGAAGAGAACTATCCAAAGCATGACCTTGATCTAGTTGCTATAGTTCACACACTAAAAATATGGAGGCATTACATGTATGACATGATGTTTAAGGTGTTCTCTGATCACAAGAGCCTCAAATATATCCTGAAATGGAAGGATCTCGATTGGAGGCAACATATATGGCTAATTTTTATCAAAGACTATGATTTCTCTATCACCTATCATTCAAGAAAAGTTAATGTAGTGGTTGATGCTTTAAGTAGAAAGAAGGATGTTAGTTGTGCTTCTATCCTAGTTGATAAATGGAAGATGAATCACGAGTTGATAGATTGGATATTGTTGCTTGCTGAGGTCAAGTTGAAGTTGGCACATATCATGATCAAGATAGATTGGACATCTAATGTACATACTGCACACCAATGTAGCCCCTAGTATCCACATATGTTAGAAATTCTTGAGAGAGATATGACTAGAATCACAAAGGGTAGATATGAATGGAAGAATGTGTATACTTTTCAATGAGCTAAAGCAGAAGATTCTTTTTTAGGCACATGGCACTAAGTACACTATTCATACAAGCTCTACAAAGATGTATCAGGATATGAAGAAAAACTTCTAGTCAAAAGGTTTGAATATGGATGTATCTACTTTTGTTTCTAGAAGCCTAACATGTCACTAGGTGGAGGCTAAATACCAATGACCCGGTGGTCTTCTCCAACCCCTTGATGTTCCTGAGTGGAAGTGGGAGAAGATGACCATGGATTTATTTACTTGTTTGCCCAAGACTAAGAAATGACATGATGCAGTATGGGTAGTGGTTGATCATGTGACAAAAAGTGCACACTTTCTAGCTTATAAAACCACTACAAGTGTTTTTGAGATGGCTGATCTGTATATAATGAGATAGTATGTTTTCATGGTGTTCCCTATTCTATGTTTCAAATAGGGACCCAAAATTTACTTCTAAGTTCAGGTTGATTTACGAACTTAGCTTCATTTTAGTAGTACATATCACCCTCAGATGAATGAGAAATCTAAAAGGACAATTCAAACTTTGGGGGACATACTTAAAGAATGCATTCTTGATTGGGGAGGATCTTTGTCAAAGTTCCTACCTCTGGCCGAGTTTGGTTATAATAATAGTTTTTACAACAGTATAGGCACGACACATATAAAGTTCTTTATGGTAGGCCATGCAGGTCATTATTTCTTTAAAGTGAGGTTCATGAAAGAATCTTGATCCTAAGTGATGATTTGCATTTCTATACATATTAGGTTGATCTTATTAGAAAGAGGATGAAAATTGCATAAGATAGACAAAAGAAGTATGTTGATGCTCATAGATCTAATAGAGAGTTCAATGTGGGTGATCATGTTTTATTGAAAGTGAAACCCATCAAATCTATTTTTAGATTGCAGATCAAGAGTACGCTTAGCCCGCATTATATTGTTCCTTTTGAGATCCTTGATAGGGTGGGAGAAAGTGATTATAGGTTAGCAATACAGACAGATTATGAACAAATTCATAAAGTGTTTCATGCATCCTTGTTGAGGTTGTACATCAAGGATATATCTCATTTTCTTGTTCATGAGTGTATAGAGATTAGGGAGGATCTTTCCTATGAAGAATTTCCCTTCAGGATTATGGATGTTTAGACCAAGAAGTTTAAGAACAAGGATATTTCTCTAGTTAAAGTTTTATGGAGGAATCATAATCTTGAAGAAGCTACATGAGATCTTAGAGCTGAAATACTGAAGGAAAACCTAGAGATTTTTAGTTCATGAAGCTTCAAGTATGAATCTTTTATGAGGGGGGATTTTCACATCCTCATTTTCCTTAGGTATGTAATTTCTTTTGTTACATATTTACACACCTTTGTTAGATAAAAATGCTTAATGTGTTATTTATGCCTTTTGAGGGTATAATAAGTGATGAAATGAATTTTATGTTAAAGAGCATGATGGAATAAGCATCATGGCCAATTTTGGCAAGATAATGTTATTCTATAATTTAGTTGGAATAATGGGGGGTTTAAACTTAATTAAATTACTTAAGAATTTTGGTTTAAAGATTTGGGAATCTTAGCCCACAATAGTGTCGTGCATGTCAATATGAATCTATGGTTAACAATTGAGAGATTTTTGACCATGTTTGACCCCTCAAATGATTTTTGGAAGTTTTATATAGTTAGGACCAAAATAACCCTGATATTGAGTAAATGATACAATTTCTTATAGTTGAGTAAGATTTCAATGTCCCGCTGAATTGTTTATAGGTCTATGACTTTTTAGCCAAAGTCTGAGTAATTTTCTGACTATCATACACTCCTTAACTTTTTCATTTTTTGTAGATTGTTGTCCACTGTTGGATGGGATCGAAGGGCGGACTCTTTGTCACCTACCTCCCATCCAGGACTGGAATTTGAACATTCCAAGTTTCTCCAAGATATTTACAACTTTCCTTGTTTTCATTGCAAATCGAAGAGGGATTTCAATACCAATGGATTCGGGACTAAAAGTCGAACCTATAGATATGTGGTAGCTAACCCTAATTTTCTTCCCTCACAAAATATCAAAACCCATCGTCTTCAACTTCTCTGTAATTGTTATAGTCATAAGGCACTCACCCTTTGGCATCATTTTTCGCTCCTTGAAGTTCATTACATCCTAGAAACATCTTCCCTCATTCAATTTTGGCTCTACTACTTGGAGTCTACATTGCAAATCCGACCTTCATCCCCAATCATCGTGATTAGTCTAACATAATTCCTGCTTCTCTTGGAGAAATTGGTCTTGTAGTAATTTTCTTGGGCATTTTCTTCTTATTTGTAGCCTTCATTTGTGTCATGTTTTAGTCAGGCATTGGGTTGACAAACTCCTCACCTTCTCGGAGATGGGGATGGTTGTCAGGTCATCTCGTCCAATTTTTTGCCTCAATTTCTCCTCTCTGGCCTTAGGACGTTCATGGAAAAGCCAATATCATCTTTGATTTTGAGTTTCCCTCTTTGATACCTCATGTTCATTTGTTAAGATTTACTACTTTATTCTCGACCACAGTGGGGCTACATAATGGTTTTTCTATGTATTGTTCATTGAACATTGTTTTTTACTTGGATAGACCCACACAAACCCAATGGACGTGGTTTGTGTCTCCTTTGATTGAGCCAGTGATTTGGCACCAGGCCCAAAGCTTCTTCCCAGCCATTCAGGAGGCTCTTGTTTGCTTGTACCTCTCTAAAATCCCAATGGGCATCATTCCAGTCGGAGTGCTCCCAGGAACCAACGTTGACTTTTATCTAGGCATGATAAAGTTTGATGTTGGAGTTGTTTTTTATTTGGGAGGAAGGGGGTGCTTCATGCTCCATGACCCAGCCCCTATAGGAAGGATCCTAGTATTCAGATGAAGGGAAGAGAAGGCCAGTATGTGTCACGATTTGCATTAGTCAAACTTAGATCCTAAGATGGTATCATGTTAATTCCTATGATGATTTGTGATGTACTGATGGATGATTTTAACCCTTATCACGTTGAAGGTCCCAGTTTTGATCAAAGAGCTTTCTCGTCTTTTGATTTTTTTGTTTAGCTAATCCAGGAAAAGGATAAAATGGGAGTTATATAAATTTTGATTGGCTGATACTAGGATTTGCTTTTTTTATGGGTATGTTAAATTGGGTCGAGTAATATATGGTTTTTGATCATTTTTTTGAGATGTAGCCACTGGGAAAGTTAGAAGTCATGATTCTAACTCTAGTTTCTCATATTTCAAAACTTAGCCTAATTAGAGTTTATGAGACCGTGACACCCATTGCCACACAAAGAGAATTACTCAAAATAACATCGTGAAAGAGAGTTTAACAAGCATATTATCTGAAAACACTAAAAAATTAAAACCATTTAAAAAAACTTCTGAAACAGTGAGAACCTTTACATATATGTCCTTTCATGCCTTAAAGCATATACAAGGCATGCTATCAACATGTTATCGAAGAACTATTCCAGAACATATATACATGATTCCATCTCATCTGTACATAACATATATACAAACCAACCACATAAGGAAAGCATATTCACAAAACATCTACAAAATGTTCCCAAAGAATTGAGTGTACATGAATGACTCTAGGAATCTATTAGAAAAAGACATCCAGCAGCACTGCCAACCTTGTCAGCTACTGGTCCTCCTGCTACTCCTCAACCTCCGTTGCACGACCTCTACATCTTTGTGTACGACCACCTGAAAAGGATGTGGGAAACCCATAGGGTGAGATTCCAAATCTCAATGGGAGATATAACTCACTACCAACTCTATTAATATCACACATAAGATAAACTAAGCAGTAGTAAAGTTACAAGTATGTGAAGAAGGTAATGATCATTAATAGTAAGAAAAATTATCGTTGAATTATGAAACATCTTAATAATTTAAAAGGAATATGAAGAACATGAATAATTCCTATCAACAACATTGTATAAAGATCAAGAAATGCCTCATCCAATGTTTTCCATATTTTGATCCTACACAAGTATACTACGTGGCTGATTATGCATTTTATTATGCCCTAAGGATTTGAATTGTACCATCCAAATCCAACTGACCACTATATATATACATATATAGTCGAAATCAGTTCCATACAGGTCTAGTGGAAGAGTCAAAATCCATGACCTCACCTTCTCTCGGTCTGTACGATTGAACATGTAGTGACATCATAAGTCATACTGCTATTAGTGACATATGGTCTATCTATACATATCTAGCCCGCCTTGGTACAGGTCATGGTGCTAGTGAGATATGGCCCATGGTCACACTCTAATTAGGGTATGGCTCGTCATCAATCACGTATCACATATTATTGAGCTACGGCCCACAGCCACACTCTATTCAGGGTATGGCCCATAGCCAATCCTATAAGGTCAGGACACAAGGAGATACCTCAACTTGCACCTCGCATATGCTCTCTGAGTTAAACTCAATTTCACCATTTAGCCAGTACTGACACTAAATGGATCTATGGCATGCGGAAAACTTATAGGATTAGGTTCCAGTTTGATTAATTAGGCTATTTAAGCATATTTCAACATCAATAAAGTTACAACGTATAAACTTAAAACAAGATATGCATAAACAAGGTGTGACACATCACCAGCACATACTGAATCACATAAGGACCTCATCATAACTTTATGTCTGTATTTCACCATATGTCCATCACAAGAACCACATACTTGTGGTAACAACCTCTCATCTCATCATTTGAAGAAACTATCATCTCACATAAGGCAGCCATTGTCAGATCATAAGACTACTATCTTCCTCTTTTTGTGTTACTATGTCACATGTGCCTCACAAGGGCTTATTCAACATATTGTAATCACCATGGCTCATACATGGGTATGTGTATCAACTGATGTTACCTACATGGTTAGAAAGTTATATCAAGAGAAGCAATACATCCTTAACACTATCATCTCATAGGACTCATGCCATGCATGTTTTATTATATCTATCAAGGTTAGGGTTTCTTTGTAATCGATTGGGGTTTACAAGGTTGGATCCACAACCACCCTTATATTATCACTTTCATCATCGTTATAAGACATGTTATGAGGTATAGAAACATAGCTTTCAACATCCTTCATATGACTACCCCATAGGGTATCACATCATCACATGTCACCCTATCATCAACATGGTGTATCACTAACACCAGTACAAGATATCGGTTATGATTATAACATAGAGTGTCAGGTTAACCCTAAATGTGTCGGGCAACCACTTCTAGGTAGGGTATCAGTTTAGGATGTGTTAGGTGAGCAAACATGGCATCAGGCTACCTACTCAAGATGTGTATCAGTTATCATCACGAGGGTATCAGGAAGCAACACCTAAGGAGGGGGTGTCGTCCAACCCAACCTATTGGGCAACACCATCACATGGTGTGATGGATATCAACAGATATCGGACAACACCACCCTAGAGTGTGTCGACCTCTGCCCAAATAAGGCGTCAACATACCGACATAATGCAACACCTGAGTTGTGATGGATTATCAGCATGTCGAGCGTCACGAGTTGGGTCTATCGAGCATCAACACTTCTCAAGGCGTGATGGCCAGAGTCATGATGGGAAACACTTCTCCAAGCAATGCATAACGTTTTCTCTCATATCGGTTAATTCGTGCATAAGGCATGATGAACTAAATGTTACCAAGGCGTGTCAACCCAGGCCTCCCCAAGGACATGATGACCATCCAACAAAAGGTGTCGACCTAGGCCTTGCGAAGGTCATGATGACCGGTCACAGTTGTGACAGTCAGTGGTGTCACAGATTGTGACGACCACCCATAGTATATCGGCATAATCATGCATATCAGCCTCATCATCTTCAACCTAAAGAAACTCATCCAAAGCAAAGCTAGAATGTGTAACGCATGGCAGCAACTAAGTAAGACTCATTTCTTAAAAATAGATTGCAAAACCCCCAAGAAGAAACTACTAGCATGTAAGAGATAACAGACCAAAGATAAAGATCAATATAGCAAGTAAGGGGTGATAATAACAAAGAGGGTTTAGAGTTATATAACCTGCCTCAAGGATCACCACCAAGCACCAAGCTTCATGAGCTCAAGGTAGAAGAAGATCTTCTGAGCTTGATCACCACAACACCTCCAAGAGAGAAGATGGAACCAAGGTTAAGAGAGCATGTGAGGGAAAAGAAAGTAATCAAGGTCCATGGTCGAGAAGAAGAAAGAAGGACAGAAAGAGGAGCTAAGGATCATGTTTTACCAAGGTAGAGGTTGAAGAGAGCACAACAGGCATGGGACTTGTCCTCCAACATCCAAGGGAGAGACTCCTCTAGCTTAAGGTTGTCCAATAAAGAGGGAATGCAAGGATAACCAAAAGGGTTCTCTTACATTGAGAGAAAGAGGTATAATTACAAGAGGGAGAGAGAGAAAGGGGAAGGTGTCACCACCTTAGAACCATAGGTGACACTTGTCCATGAAGAAGGGCCACATGCAACACCATGCAATGAGGTGATAAGATTTATGTCTCACCCACTAGGTCACCTATGATGGTCAAGGCCGATACACACATCTACCCTCTTTACCAACCAATAAGGGTAAACCGTAGGTACCACAAACTGATATGATACACCTCTAGACACCACAAAACTGATAGGATGTCCCTCAAGACACCCACAAATCAATAAAGGGCCTCTCTATGGCTCTCAAGCTCGAGACAACACTTCTGGGTGCAAGGCACACCTCAAACATGTGTCCAAAACATCACCAAGAATGTCACCACTCATACAAGGCTCAAACAAGATGCCCATATCTATCTCCTCTAGATGATTCTAAGAGAGATAAGGAATACTCTAGAGGTGGAAAATTTGCACATCAACCCCTACTCTGGGTAAATTGCAATTTGCACCAAAGCCTCTCCGCAAAATACAAGCATCAACCAAACAAGCTCAAACAAGGAACTAAAGCTTCCAACATGCACTAATTACATCTCAGATGATTATATCAAGGAGCTAAGAAACATACTTAAGAAAAACAAATAGGGTTATCCCAACACGTGGGCCATGGTCCTTACAAGCCATAAACCCCTAATAGGAATTTCACCCCAAAATCCTTAGAGAAAAGGGAGGGATACTTCCTCCTCATTTCTTCTTCGAGCTCCCACATGGCTTCCTCAACACCACGATGATGCCAAAGAACCTTCACAAGAACAAGGTCCTTCTTCTTCAGCTTATTCACTCCCTAGTCGAGGATCAACATCGGACCCTCCACATAGGTCATATCCTCATCAAGCTCCTCCTTGACAGGTTGTAACACTAACTCAGTATCCGGATGACACTTCCTTAACATACTGACATGGAACACTAGATGTTACCTATGCAACTCAGGTGGCAACTCCAACTGGTAAGCCACCTTCCCAACACGTGCCACAACTGGGTAAGGTCCCATAAACCTGGGAGCCAACTTACCCTTCTTCACAAACTATAGAACACCCTTCTAAGGAGAGACCTTCAAATATACCTTGTCCCCACTTGGAACTCCAAAGGTCTATGATGATTGTCTATCCATGACTTCTTCCTATCATGTGCTACCTTCAACTATTGTTGTATCACCTTGATCTTCTCTATTGTCTACTACACAAGCTCAGGACCAAGAAGTTGATACTTACATGTCTCATACCAACACAATGGAGATCTGCAACGTATCCCATACAATGCCTCATATGGTGCCATGTGAATACTACTCTAATAGTGGTTGATGAAAGAGAACTCTATCAAGTTGAGGTGTACATCTCAACTTCTACAAAACTAAAGAACACAAGTCCTCAACAGATCTTAAAGTATGGATGGTTCTTTCAGATTGAAAATCTATCTACAGGTGGAAAGAAGTGCTAAACCTCAACTACGTACCCAAAGTTTTGTGCAGCCACTCCCAAAAATGACTTGTGAACTAAGGACCTCTATCAGACATGATAGTAGCTGGAACACCGTGCAAATGCACTATCTCATCAACATAGACTTGGGCAAGCTTCTATGTTTTGAACGTCATCTTTATGGGAAGGAAATGTGTTGACTTGTTAAACCTATCAACAATCACCGAAATGGAATCATAACCTTTGGTTGTCCTAGGAAGACCAACTACAAATTTCATAGTTACATGATCCCATTTCCACTGAGGTATAGGCAACAGTTGTAACGTTCATGTAGGCTTCTAATGCTCAGCTTTAACTTATTGACATATCGCACACCTTGCAACGAACTCAGCCACATCCTTCTTCAAGCCTGATTGCCAATACATATCATTCAGATTGTGGTACATCTTGGTACTACCTGGGTGCATAGCATACATGGATGAATGAGTCTCCTCTAACATCATCTTCCTCAAGTTATCAACATCAGGAACCACTATTCTTTCATGATAACAAATGGTCCCATCATATGACTCATGGAATCCATCACGCTTCTCGTTGCTGAACTCTGATCTAATCTGTTGTATCCCAATATCTATTTGTTGAGCTTCTCTAATTTGTTGTCTCAGCATAGGCTTCATCTGTAACTGTGTCAACGAACCGGATAGCAAGGAGACTTCCAACTTGACATTCATATGATGCAAGGAGACCAACATGCCTCGCTTGTGGCACACAAAAGAACTCAATTGGAATCTATTCATGGATGAAGATGAAGACTCCCTGCTCAATGCATCTTCCACGACATTCGCCTTTCCCAGGTGATAATAAATCGTGCAATTGTAGTCTTTGATCAAATCCATCTAGCGATGTTGCCACATGTTCAACTTCGGTTGTGAGAAGATGTACTTCAAATTTTTTTGATCTGTGAAAATCTGGCACTTCTCTCCATATAGGTAGTGCCTCCAAATCTATAAAGCATGGACTACTGCTGCTAACTATAGACTGTGGGTTGGGTAATTCTTCTCGTATTTCTTCAGCTGTGGAGAAGTAAAAGAAATCACTTACTTGTATTGCATCAACACACAACCCAAACCATTCTTGGATGAATCACAGAAGACTATGTAGCCTTTTCCTTGTTCAGGTAGAACCAAAATTGGTGCACTTGTTAGTTTCTCCTTCAACATTTGAAAAGCATGTTGGCACCTGTCATTTTAGAAAAATGACACATCCCTTCTCTTCAACCTTGTTAGGGGTTGGGTGATAGTGCTAAAGTCCTTGATGAACCTCCTATAATAGTCTACCAAACCTAGAAAATTGTGCACTTCTGTCGGCATCTTTGGATGCTCCCACTCTGTCACAGACTTCACCTTCTTAGGATCCATGTGTACTCCTTCGACAGATATGACATGCACCAAGAAAGCTACCTCCCTCAACCAGAACTCACACTTGCTAAACTTGGCATAGAGCTGGTGCAGTCTCAACACTATCAACGCCTAACGAAGATGTTGTTCATGTTGCTGACTGTCCCAACTATATATCAAAATGTCATCTATGAAGACCATCAAGAACTAATCAAGGAACGGTCAGAACACCTTGTTCATCAAATCCATAAATGATGTCGGTGCATTGGTCAGCCCAAAAGGCATAACCACAAACTCATAGTAACCATACCTTGTCCTAAAAGATGACTTAGGTATGTCATCCTCCTTAATCCTCAATTTGTGATAGCATGACCGTAGGTCTATCTTCGAGAACACTGTCACGCCATGAAATTGATCGAATAGATCACCTATCCTCAACAAAGGATACTTATTCTTTATCGTGACTTTGTTCAATTGGCTGTAATCTATGCACAGCCTCATAGATCTTTCCTTCTTCTTTAAAAATAGTACTGGAGCACCCCAAGACGATGTACTCGGTCTGATGAAACCTTTGTCAAGCAATTCTTACAACTATTTCTTCAACTCGACCATCTCTATTGGTACCATCCTATACGGTGTCTGAGCTATCAGTTGCATTACAGGGACCAGATTGATCTCAAAATCAATCTCTCAGGGTGGGGAAACACCTAGAAACTCCTCAGGAAACACATCCTTGAACTCTCTAAAAACTAGCACCTCATGAATAATAGGACTCCTTACCTCAGTATCCATCATGTGTGCCAAAAATACCTTGCAACCCTATCTCATAAGATTCCTTGCTATAATGGCTGATATAAGACACGTCAGAAGAATCATCATGTCCCCTTAGAAGATCCACATCTCATCATCATCTACAAACATCACTTGCTTGGAACTACAATCCAAGACTAGTTGATACTTCTCTAGGGTATCCATTCCAATGATCACATCGAATCCATGCATGTCAAGTGGTATGAGATCCACTTGAATGATGTGTCTTTAAAAGGAAAGAACACAGGAAGGACACACATTCTCCAACACTACAGAACCAACCAACGAGGTTTCTAGCAACAAACTATTCTTCTTCCAACTAACAGGCAAAGAACAACTACTAAGCACTTCTCATGCGATAAAAGAGTGTGTTGCACCTAGATCAACCAAAATAGATATAAAGCAAAAAGAAGACAAATGTGAATGAAATAACTCCATATGACCTGCAACCAGTCACTGGTTGACCACCACCTCTGGCTGACTCATTGCCTAGAATCTAGTCATTGCCTATTTTCACCCCCGTCCTCTACTTCCCTAAGAAGACGATCTAGATTGTGATGCTTGGCCACATTCTCATCCTCCTGTATTGTTGTGCTGCTACCTCTACGAGCCATGTTGTCTCTACCTTGACTTTTGGGTCACTTCATCATCTCTTTCCAAACAATCCCATACTAAATGTCCTTTCTGCCCACACTTGTGGCAATTCTGACTTTCATATTGTGGCCTAGATGGCCCTATCACTGATAATGATTATGTATTGTGGGCTCATGCGGGATGAAAACTATGACCTCATCCCTTACTTGGCTACCACTGTGTCGAAGCACCAAACCTCTATGGAACTGGAAGTGTAGAAAACATCAGCTTCTTAAAGCCACCTGATGATTTCCCTTGGAACTATGTAGACCATTTCTTGGCATTCGTCCCCCGCTTTTCCTTCACAGATCACTCTATTTGCTTAACAGACTCCACGAACATGGAAGACCTCTCTCAGTTCTCCAAAGAAGTTGTCAGGGTAGACAACTCATCACTCAACCCCTTCTCAAAATGACGAATCTGCTTGTCATCTTTCACATCCATATGAGGACAAAACCTCAACAAATCCATAACCATGCCTCATACTCATTGATCGTCATGGATCCATGTCGAATCCTCTCAAACTGGCTGATTTTCTTGTCAAGATACGTCTGAGGAAAGTACTGACTAATAAACTCTCATTAGAAATCTTCCCAATTGATCACAACACCGGGTCTCTTCTCCTCCTCTATGGCCCACCAATGGCCAACACTCCCTTTCAGAAGATACACTTCATGCTTCACCTTATCCTCTTCAGGGATACTCAGGATCTTAAAAGCCTTCTCAAGCTCAGTAAGCCATAGATGTGCATCTGTCGGGTCAGGTGTCCCCACATACTCAACTGCTCCAATACAGAAAAGCTACTCAAAAGTCTTCCCAGTGCCCAAAGATTCATAATGGGGAACTGGTGCCCTAGAGTGAGGTGCAGGCATCATGTCTGCCATATGAGTCATGGTAGCCATAAACTGCCCAACAAGAGATTGGAAGGTAGGATTTTCTATCATGGCTGGGACTTCAGGCACCCGACCTGGTGCTGCAATACTACTCTCGGCATCATGTTCTTTGTGTTCTCCAGACATATTTAAGCTTTCTCTTCTAATTTTACATAAGTAGAAGTGACTCTAAGACAGATTGGAGGATAATAGAACAAACACAAACCCTAGTCCTAGGACCCTGTAAACTCAGTGAACCTAAAGCTCTGATACCACCAAATGTGACACCCGTTGCCACACAAAGTGAGATTACTCAAAACAAAACTGTGGAAGAGAGTTTAGCAATCAGATAATCTGAAAATACTAAAAAAAATAAAACCATTTTATAAAACTTTCGAAACACTGAGAACCTTTACATATACATCATTTTATGCCTTAAAGCATATACAAGGCATGCTATCAACCTGTTATCGAAGAACTATTCCAGAACATATATGCATGATTCCATCTCATATGTACATAACATGTATACAAACCAACCACATAAGGAAAGCACATTCACAAAACATCTATAAAACATTCCCAAAGACTCGAGTGTATAGGCACGACTCTATCAGCAAAAGACATTCAACAACACTGCCAACCTCGTCAGCCAGTGGTCCTACTGCTGCTCCTCAACCTCCACTGCACGACCTCTACTTCTTTGTGTACGACCTCCTATAAATGATGTGGGAAACCCATGGGGTGAGATTCCAAATATCAGTGGGAGATATTACTCACCACTAAATATATTATTATCATGGATAAGATAAAATAAGTAGCAATAAAGTTACATCTATGTAAAGCAGGTAATGATCATTAATAGGAAGAGAAATTATTATTAAATTATGAAACATCTTAATAATTTATAAGGAATATGAAGAACATGTATAATTCCTGTCAAGAAAATTGTATAATATCAAGCAAGGCCTCATCCAATGTTTTTGTATTTTGATCCTACACAAGTATACTACACAGTTGATTATGCATTTTATTATGCCCTGAGGATTAGAATCATACCATCCAAATCTGACTGATGACCATATATAGTCAAAATCAATGCCATATAGGTCTAGTGGAAGAGTCGGAATCCATGACCTCACCTTCTCTCTGTCAGTATAAGTGAACATTAAGTGACATCATTAGTCAGACTACTATCAACGACATATAGTCTATTTGTACATATTTAGCTTGCCTTAGTACAAGTCACAATGCTAGTGAGTTATGGCCCACAACCTCACTCTAATTAGGGTATTGCCCATAGCCAATCATGTATCACATATTATTGAGCTACGGCTTGTAGCCTTACTCTATTCAGAGTATGGCCCACAGCTAATCCTGTAAGGTTAGGACACAAGGAGATTGCTCAACTTGCACCTCACATATTCAACAATATGTGATCTGAGTTAAACTCATTTCACCATTCAACAAGTATTGACACTGAACGGATCTATGACACAGGGCAAACTTACAAAATTAGGTTCCACTTTGATTAATTAGGACATTTAAGCATCTTTCAGCATCAATCAAGTTACAATGTATAAACTTAAAACAAGATCTACATAAACAAGGCATGACCCATCACTAGCACATACTGAATCACATAAGGACCTCATCATCACTTTATGTCAGTCTTTTACCATATGCCCATCACAAGAACCACATACGTGTGGTAATAGCCCCTCATCTCATCATTTGAGGAAACTATCATCTCACATAAGGAAATAATAATCCATCATCAGATCATAAGACTACTTTCTTCCTCTTTATGTGTTACTATGTCACACGTGCCTCCCAAGGGCTTATTCAACATACTATAATCACCATAGCTCATACATGTCTATGTGTGTCAACTGATGTTACCTGCATGGTTAAAATTTATAACAAGAGAAGCAATATCTTAACATTATCATCTCATAGGACTCATGCCATGCATGATTCATTATATCTATCAGGGTCAGGGTTTCTTTGTACTCAATTATGGTTTATAAGGTTGGATCAACAACCACCATTAGATTATCATTTTCATCATCGTTATAACACATGTTATGAGGTATAGAAACATAGTTTTCAACATCATTCATACGACTACCCCATAGGGTAGCACATCATCTCATTTCACCCTATCATCAACATGGTGTATCACAAATACCACCACAAGATATCGGTTATGGTTATAACATAGAGTGCCAGGTTAACCCTAAATGTGTCGGGAAATTACTTGAAGGTAGGGTATCGGTTTAGGATGTGTTGGGTGAGAAAACATGGCATTGGGCTACCTACTCAAGATGTGTATCAGTTTATCATCATGAGGGTATTAGATAGAAACACCTAAGGAGGGGGAGTCAGCCAAACCAACCTATCGTGCAACACCATCACATGGTGTGACAGGTATCAGAAGATATTGGGCAACACTATCCTAGGGTGTGTCGGCCTCTTCCCAAATAAGACATCAGCATATCGACATAATGCAACGCCTAAGTTGTGATGGACTATCAACATGTCAGGCATCACAAGTTGGGTCTATCGAGCATCAACACCTCTCAAGGTGTGACGACCAAAGTCCTGATGGGAAATGCTTCTCCAAACAACACATAATGTTTACTTTCACATTGGTTTATTTGAGAATAAGGCATGATGACCTACATGTTACCAAGGCATGTCGAACCAGGCCTACCCAAGGATGTGACGACCATACAAAAAAAGGTGTCAAACTAGGCCTTGCCAAGGTCGTGATGACCAATTATAGTTGTGATGGTCAGTGGTGTCACAGATTGTGATGGCCACCCATAGCATATCATCCTAAACATGCATATCAACCTCATCATCTTCATCCTAAAGATATTCTCCAAAGCAAAGATAGAAGGTGTAACACATGGCAACAACTAATCTAGACTCCTTTCTTCAAAATAGAATGCAAAACCCCCAAGAAGAAACTACTAGCATGCAAGAGATAACGGACCAAAAATAAAGATCAAGATAGCAAGTAAGGGGTGATAATAAGAAAGAGCGTTTATAGTTATATAACCCACCTCAAGGATCACCACCAAGCTCCAAGCTTCACAAGCTCAAGGTAGAAGAAGATATTTCAAGCTTGATTACCACAACACCTACAAGAGAGAATATGGAACCAAGTTTAAGAGAGCATGAGAGGAAAAAGAAAGTAACCACTGTCCATGGACAAGAAGAAGAAAGAAAGAGAGAAAGAGGAGCTAAGGATCATGGCTTACCAAGGTAGAGGATGAAGAGAGCACCACAAGCATGGGACTCATCCTCCAAGATCCAAGGGAGAGACTCCTCTAGCTCAAGGTCATCCACCAAAGAGGGAATGCAAGGATAACCAAAGGGTTCTCTTGCATTGAGAGAAAGAGGTATATATACAAGAGGGATGAAAGAGAGAGCAAGGGGAAGGTGTCACCACCTTAGAATCCTAGGTGACACTTATCCATGAAGAAGGGCCACATGCAACACCATGCAACGAGGTGATAAGATCTATGTCTTTCCCACTAGGTAAGGCCAATACGCACATCTACCCTCTTCACCAACTGATAAGCGTAAACCCTAAGTACCAAGAATCGATGTCGTGCACCTCTAGACACCACAAAACTGATAGGATGTCCTTCCAAACTTCCACAAACCGATAGGATGTCCCTCAAGAGACCCACAAATCGATACATGGCCTCTCCAAGGCTCTCAAGCCCGAGACAACACTTCTAGGTGCAAGGCACACCTCAAACATGTGTCCAAAACATCACCAAGGATGTCACCACTCATCCAAGGCTCAAAAAATATGCACATATCTCTCTCTCCTCTAGATGATGCTAAGAGAGAGAAGGAACACTCTAGAGGTGACAAATTTGCACATCAACTCCTACTCTGGGTAAATTGCAATTTGCACCAAAGCCTCTCCACAAAACATAAGTATCAACCAAACAAGCTCAAACAAGGAACTCAAGCTTCCAACATGCACTTATTACATCTCAAATGATTAGAGAAAGGAGCTAAGCAACATACTTAAGAAAAACAAATAGGGTTAATCCCAAAACATGGGCCAGGGTCCTTAGAGAGACAACAAACAGGTTTTGGGTTATATTGATAGGAAAAATAAAGGATTTAATATGAATCTAGGAGTGGTTTCTCTTATTAGAATAGGTAAGTGGTCCATGTCTTGGTTTTTGATACACTACATCATTTAGTTTTTCTCACTTAATCATGCTAAAATTTCATAATATATATGTTATCATGTGAGAACCTTAACATTTTAAGAGGTATTATCATATGCACATCTTGTTAAGATTTATTGCATTAAGATTTTAGTTAAGATCCTATACCTCTACATGTTTAAGATCAGTGATGTAATTATGGGTGAAATATACTAAGTAATATAAGATTAGATCAGATCATATAAAGAGAAAATAATTAGTCCCTACTCTGAACATTTTTATGGAAGGTTGGTCCCTCATGAGTACCCTTCATTTTGTCAGTTCAAGCCTAAATTTGTTCACTTTTAGTGTGTTCAGTATGTTTATGTTTATTGGGTTAAAGCCCAATGATGTTCAATTTCAATGTGTTCATAAGTCTACACACCTTGTGTGCATTTTGAGATCATATCACATAACTTTGATTAATTATGTGACCTAATAAGAACTCTTAATTAAGCTAAAAATGCATTCTTAAGTCATAATTAATATTATGCAAGTTTATATCAGTTTTAATCTTTATTTAGATTTTGTTCATATATTTATCAAACCCAACCACTTACAGTAGTTTTGTAAAATGCATGGCTATGTTTGGAAGCACATAGGTGGTGGATAGCGCCAACAGAAACCACATCATCAGTAGGAGCAAGGGTGCAATTTGAGAAACTTTTAAATCCTACCCTGGTGGGGTGTCATTCTAGAGTGTTCCTCTATCTTATCTTTATATTCATATGTATGTTATGTTTCTTCCATGTTCTGAGGATGTTAAACATTTAATTCTTTCCCTTATGCATGTATTACCAAACTACGAGTGGATGATTTAAATTTTTATGGATTTTTCTTAATGAATGATACCATGCCACAATTTTTCACGATCTCCTATTCATTTATGCTTGGGTTGTGTATGTTGTCGAGGTTTTGATAGTTCCTTCCTCCAAGCCTTACTTAACGGTAGAAAAAGAAGTTTCTTCATGATGTCGTGTTTTATTCTTGGGACAACCCTCTTTTGTTTAAGTAAGGCATCGATGGGTTGATCCAAAGATGTATTCCAAATGTGGAGGTTCCAAGTGTGATTTCAAAATGTCACTCCTCTCCCTGTGGAGGATATCTTAGATGATACAAAACATCAACTAAGATTCTCCATGCATGTTTGTATTAGACAACATTGGTTTGAGATGCCATGCATTTGTTAAAGCATGTGATAGATGCCAATAGTTAGGTGAAATTTCAAAGCAGGATGAGATGCCACTCATGTTTCTAGAGATCACATTTTTTGATGTATGGTGTCTCGATTACATGGGTCCCTTTCCCTCTTCGTGTAGTCATATATTCTATTCTTTTGCTTGTGAATATGTATCCAAATGGGTAGAGGCAAATCCCTACACAAGCTCCAGATGCAAAGTCCATGACCAAGTTGTGTCAAAAGATTATTTTTCCTAGATTTGGTGCTCCAAGGGTAGACATATCTATTGGAGGCAGTAATTTTAATGAAACAAAATTCAATTATTTATTTAGCAAGTACGAAGTCAAGAACAAAATTTGAACATTGTACCATCCACAAATGGTACAAGTAGAAATTTATAATCGACAATAGAAGCAATATTAGAGAAATGTCTTCATGGATGTAGGAATTGGGTTACACCTGTAGTCATAACTTCCTAGGGTGGCAATGGGAGTGTCTAGACATTGTAGTGTGTGTTGCTAAAGTAGACAAAAATGTTGTTTAGTGGAGGGAGGATTTAAATGTGTGATATTGCACAGTCTTGTGGGTGCATGGTAGTGATCCTCCTCGATGTAGCAGCTACACTTGAAACCAGAAATCCACGAGCGGCGATCAGTCCCAAATCCTTAGGCATGGACAATTGTCTATCCATGTGCTATAGATCACAGATCCAATCTGAGCACATGACTTGGGGAAAGTGGTGGCATTACATGGCACGTGAGAGGACATGGTCTAAGGTATGTGGCCAATAGTTTATTAAGAACTATAGTTGAAAAAAGGGAGGGAAGTTTTCATAAAAAGTTGTAGTCATTATGAAAGAAGAATAAGATAGTTGGACATGGAAGGCAGGATGATTTCGGAGGGTGGCCAATCCAAGAAAAGACAATGGCCGCCCATAGGTTGATGCTCTCCCTTTTTCTCCCTAGAATTAGGATCAGTGATCTAATACCATGTAGAAAATAAGTTAGATGACTAATGATATATTTCTTCTTAATAGATGACAAACTCCACTCCTATATAGGAGAGGATACAAATACAAGGAAGCAAACTTAACCCTAATGGGCCAATAAAATTAGGCCCATGTATGATTAACTAATAACTTTAACATCTAACAAGTATAATATATCATTCCAAAAATAACTCCCAATGTACACTTGTTAACTAACAAGTGCCTATGTGTCTAACTTGGTATCAAATACCTATGACTTGTGAGACATCATTGTCAGTCATCACACATACTAGTCTCATATGTGTTATTGTTGTCCAATTCACAATCATAGTTGATTAGGGAGGTTAAAGGTTATTGTTCTTTAAATCCATTAGGATACCATGTTCAAGTCACATACTTGAAGTATCATGCATTTCAACTAGTCATTATAGGGATATATATTATGAACATCAATATTGCAGGTGAAATGTGCATCAACAAATGGAATAGTTGTTATTTAGTCAAATCAAAAGTGTAAATAATCCCTATAACAATCATCCAATGAATATTTTCTAGGGCATATAAACCAAAAAGTTCCACAGTTTGGATTGTTGAAAACAAATCATAAGATGAATTTATTACAAATATGCCTTTAGTTGTTGAAACCTTAGTCACAAATTGGTGTGTGGATCCCAATTCTACTAAAACATTAATAGGAGAAGTGCCATTTGTAATTAATTGCATTTGATCTGTCACTACTTGGGATAACACAACTCCTGCAAACTGATTTATAGCATATAATCTTCATGTTTCTAGTGCTTTGACTTTGCTTCATTTTGATCTAGTCTATGATGCAGCTCCTGAATTAGTAGAGCACATTTTTTTTCCCCCTACTACTATTATATTTGTGTTGCTACTATAGGTGATGGATGCCCTATCAGTCTTTTTCATGGTGTCACAACTGTGACCTCCAGGGAAATTACTTATGTAAGGCCTCACATGTGACGCCCATCATGCTAAATGAGATTACTCAAAATTGAACATGCGATCTATCACTAATTAACCACATAACCAGAAAAGAGGGTAAGTTAAAACCGATTTAAAAGTTACCACCATATTCAAAAATATTTACATAAGGGTCCCACAACTTGCATATCAACATATACCATATCAGGTATTTACATGTATGTCCATTGGTCTCAACCACAACCTATATACAAGAGATATTTACTGCATATACATGCCATATACAAACATCGATCACACTGCCAAAAGCTTGAGTTGTTATACACATCATCTATAAAAACATCCTGATACGCATCGAAGAGCACACCAATTCACTAGAATCATTATCCTAGAGTTTAATCCTTTTTTACTTTCTAGTTAAGGCTAGTATAGAAGGGTCGATCCTACATGACAAAATTTTTAAGATTTGTTTTCTTTTAATCTCAGTTGCTTTTTGAAATTATTTCTTTTTGGTATTTTTGAATAAGGAACAAAAAATAAATTCTGATTTGGGATTTAGTTGTTTAAACTAGAATAAGAAACTAAAGAGCAAGGAAGTAAAACATCAAACTAATGCAAAGGAAAGAAAAGATTATTCTAAGGCAATAAAGTAAAGGAAGAAATGGTTAGCTCACAAGATTATCTAAACAAAAAGTAAAGTGTTGAAATTAAAAAGGTGAATTGAAAACAAGCGTTGAAGAAGCAAATTGAAATCAAGAAAGAAGACATCGAGGCCTAGGGGTTTCACTATGTTAGCCCCTTGTGAAAATAGGATTAAGCAATATGTGACAATAAGATAAAAGCAAGTATGTGATTTATTCATAAAAAAATACAAGAGATGGAGTCCACTTGAACCCATTGGTCTTGGTGTTCATGTATCCTTATTCTTCATCCTAAAGAGGATTTTTCTACGGTCGCATCCAAATCCTCATGAAATCAGTTTAGAAATTCTAGATTCCAAGTTCCATGGTCACATCCCTCAGATTAACAAGTGACTAAAAGGATTAATCACTTTGTGAGTGATTTGTAAACTAAAAACCATCCACCTAAAGTAGTCATATATCACACAATCTTATTAACATATGGCTAAGGGGCTACTCCCTTTGCCTTGATAAGGGAACGACTCACTAATTATAGTGAAGAAGGGAGAAAAAAAGAAAAAAAGATAGGAATACATATACCACAAATCTAGAATCTCTGAAGAGACTAAGGTGGTGACAATTAAATGACTTGCTTTCTTTATCCCCTACTCAAAGAGAAAGAATAGGAGATAAAGAAGTCCAGATGTAGAAGAAGAACTAAATTTTATTGTTTGGATGAAAAGATCACACTAAGAATGCAAGTAACAGAACTTCAACTAAAAATGTAAATATAAAATTTGGGGACTACAAACTAAGACTCTATTACAACTAAGACACGATCAACTTTTTCTTTTAGAGTCCCCCCTCCTTTTATAGGGGAAGGAGGGGTGGAAACCCTAAAAGGGGAGGAGAAAGAAGTGGATGGTGTATGTTTTGGTCAAGAAAAAAATCCCTTCCTCAATAGGCAATAGAGAAAATCATTAATTGTCTTCTTTTGACCCTTCAAATTTTGACTCTCTCTCTACAGATTCTCATTCCCGAAGTTTCTTACGAATTTCTACTAGTAACAAGCTTTAAAGTGCTCATGAAAATATATTTTTCCTATAGGTATTTGAATTTTCTTTCCAAATCATATTTGAAAATTAAACTCATCCTTAGGATGTGAGAGTTATGCCAATTTCAGTGCATGATATATATTTAAATCGGGCACCGCGGGAAAACAAGCATACACGTTCACCAGTTGGTTGGACAGTCAAATGACCACCAAAGTTACTGGGAAATATGTTTGTCCTATAGAAATTGAAACTATATTTTCAAAACATATTTAAATTACAAATTTGGAGTTTGTATGTGAGAGCTATGACTATTTTGGTGTCGTCTATATATGAATTTTAGGCACTACAGAAATTGTGCAAAATGTCTTTCAAGAGAAATTAATTATTGGAGTAATTAGGCCATTTTTCTACAAAAATCCAACCAAATATAACTAAAAATCCAAATTAAGAGAGAAATATAAGCTAATATAATTAATTATAAAACTAACAAAATAAACAATAGAACAATCCTAAAAAGATATCTAAAAGATGTAAAAAAAAGTAATAGATACACATTTATAAAAATATCCCGAACTTGGACTTTTGCTTGTCCTCAACCAAATAAAATAATAAATAAATCTAATTTATACTAACATCATGCCTATCCTCACCCTTGTAGCCATCATTTTATTCCTTTCATCCAAATTTGGTCGAGCAACCCAAACTCCTAAAATCACAAAACACAAAATTATATATTCTCTGTCAAAAATAAATATCATATATTGTTTCTAAATCAAGACTTTGTACAAAAACATGTTTCATCTTACTTCTTCTTTGATACTTTTATTTTTTAACTATTGTATATTCTTTGATGTGAGTCATTTCACAATAACATGATGAAATTTTGGAGGGTGTGAAAATAAAGAAAAAGTGATGAAAAATATTGATCTCTCCTCTATTCGACTTGAGATATGAATTTGTGGAATTTGGCTACATTGATCACAAGTTTTTTATTCATGTATAATTTTTTGGCATCTTTTTATGGTATGCCCCTTTTGTGGGGAATGGGATTTTTGATATGGGAAACATGTCACTCCGGACTTGATTTTTGTCCCGTGGTGATTCTTTGATTCATTTTTAGAAAAACAAATAGTGGGGGACAAAAGGTATCCCTGTGCTTGTAATGTCACATATTTTTTTCCTTTTGTTTTTTGTGAAAGTCTCATTACATCAGATAGAATCTTCCTGTCAATCACATTATACAAGATTTATATCAAGTTAATCCACAGTTTAAAAATAGAGAAATATTTTGTTTGGTTTTGATTTATTCCATACGACTCATCAACTTTTCCAAGGAGTGATGTTGTTTTGTGTCCTAGGTGACATGGTGGTTTGAAATATGGCAATGTGTAACAATTTTTGTAAAATATTTACTAAATTTAAAGGGGTACAATGATAAACATCTATTCATATTGGTCGACTCGATAATGATCTCTTTGCAACAAAAGAAATAAAAACATGGACGACTAGATAATGACCATAAAATAAGAAATTATAAAAATAACTATATGCAAAACAAGGGAAAACACTATGCATAAAAAAGAAAGATAAGAGGGGTGGAGAAGAAACATACCATCCACCTCCACCCCAGACTTAGATTTTTGCTCATCCGACATGGAGGGAAGAAAATTGTTGGGTTCACCAGGAGGCCCTAGTAGCTAAAAAAATGTCCATCTAAAGGGAATGTCGATGATGGTTGGGGCTTTGAACAGAGGAGCTTCATGGTACACCCAACGGATGGGTGTTCATGGAAGCTTAAAGGGGTTTTGTATGTTGCTTGTCACCTCACAGTCCTTCGAGTAGGATCCACAGATCTTCCTTCAATAGTAAAACAAGTATTGGAGATGAATGTGGATTGGGGGAGATTGGTGGGTGCCCGTTGGGTAACACATTTATTGTCCAATGTGGAAGAATGGGAGGAGGATCTGGCTCAAGTATCTTTTTTTTGCCTAGATCGACATGTAGTGGAGAGGGTGTTAGTATTGGAAGAATTGGTTTGTCAGCCGAGTAAACAATCACATGGGGTCGTATGTCTTCCTAGAGGATTATGCAACAAGGTGCATGTAGATCCTTTGCCTCATAGATGGAATCTAGTGCATTTGGTATGGACGACATGCGGTTGGAGTAATTTTTGTCATAATTATATAAGCCATGTTGTTCCATCTCTATTAGGGAGCTTTCCATCTCTTCTTTATAAAAGATCCCATGAACATGGATGTCTATGGAGTCATCATGATCCTTTACTTTGATGAAGGATATATTTGATTCCTTTATAGGACATGTGCCCAAATCAATGGGCTCAGAAGGGATCACCTCACAATATAACGGTGGAATGTAAGGTTCTTGCAGTGGTGGAATCACTTCAACATGTTCAACCAGATGTGGAAAAGGAGTTGGTTGAGTGAGAGCATAGTTCTCTTGATGCGGGAGTCTTTCCAAAGAATCCATCAATGCATCTTGAGAAAGTGATGACACATTGGTCGCAACTGGCTCAATCAACCTTGGATGATTTTTATAAACATCTGATCTTGGCCTACAACCAAGAAGGGTAGTGGAGCCTTAGGTTGTTGGGACGTTCGTTGATCCCACCAGTCTTTAACCTTTTTGTTAAAAAGCTCTTGATTCATGAATTTATCCACATAAGCCCCCATCCATTCATTTTCTGACTTATATGGATAGTCGGGGCCCCATACAGCTGTTGTCCTAGCCAAATGAAGTTCTTCATTTGCGACAACCTTAACTTCTTTAGAACACTTGTCCATCTCCTGATTAAGGTTGTATGGAATCTCTACTACTTCATGTTGGAATTCTTCCAAGGGTGGCAGTTCATTATCCATAAAGGGTTCAACGGAAGTAGAATGGCCATTAACAACAACTAGATTAACATCCACAATGGAAGTAATTGGTGGAGCTTCATGTAGTGGAGTTGGTTTTACTTGATTGAAGATGATATAATCATTGTCATCATCATTGATTATTAATCCTTGGCTTCTTTGGTTCCAGGTCAAAAAAAGGAGGTGTGAAATTGGCATTCGGTGGGCATTGGATGCACAATAATAGTGATAGTTATATTTAAATACAGAAAAAATGTACTACTGGAATGAAAACTTTGCAAAGAGGAGTTAGTACTTCTGGGATGTTATTTAGAAGTCATAAATAAATGAAAAGAAGTTTTTTCAAAAAAATTTGGGGTTTGAGAAAATGATTCATTGTCCCCGACAATGGTGCCAAAATTGATATGAGTCGAAGAGCACACCAATTCACTAGAATAATTATCTTAGAGTTTAGTTGATTTTTACTTTCTAGTTAAGGCTAGTATATAAGGGTCCACCCACAGGACAACATTTTTAAGATTCATTTTCTTTTAGTCCCAATTTTTTTAAAATTGTTTCTTTTTAATATTTTTGAATAAGGAACATAAAATAAATTTTCATTTGGGGGTTGGTTGTTTAAACTAGAATGAGAAATTAAAGTGAAAGAAAGTAAAATATTACACTAATGCAAAGGAAGGAAAATAATATTCTAAGGCAAGAAAGTCAAGGAAGAAATTGTTATCTCACAAGATTATCTAAACAAAAAGTAAATTGTTGAAATTAAAAAGGCAAACTAAAAACAAGCGTTGAAGAAGTAGTTTGGCGATTAGGGGTTTCACCACCTTAGCCCTTGTGAAAATAGGATTAAGTGATACACGACAATAAGATAGAAGCAAGTCTGTGATTTATTTGTAAACAAAAGACAAGAGATGAACTCTATGTGAACCCATTGGTCATGGTATTCACGTATCTTTATTCTTCATCCTAAAGAGGATTTTTCCACTGTCACATTCAAATCCTTATGAAATCGGTTTAGGCATTCTAAATCCCAGGTTCCACGATCGCATCTGCCAAGATTAAAAAACAATTACAACAATTAATTACTTCATTTAAATCAGTGATTTCTAAACTGAAAACTATTCATCTAGAGTAGTCGTGTAAAACCCGATCCTAAAAGGGACTACTCCCCTCGCCTCGATGAGGGAACTACTCACTAATCATAGAGAAGATGGGAGAAACAAGGAGAAAAAGATAGGAATCCATAGACCACAAATCCAGAATCTTCGAAGAGACTAAGGTGGTGATAATTAAACAGTTTGCTTTCTTTATCCCCTGCTCAAAGAGAAAGAATGAGAAATAAAGAAGTTCAAATGTAGAAGAAAGAACTAATTTCTATTGCTTGAATGAAAATATTACACTAAGAATGCAAGTAAAAAAACTTCAACTCAAAATGCAAGTACAAAATTTGGGACTACAAACTAAGACTCTATTACAACTAAGACTCGATCATCTTTTTCTTGTGGAGTATCCCCTCTTTTTACAGGGGAAGGAGGGATAGAAACCCTGAAAGAAGAGGAGAATGAAGTGGAAGAGGCAAATTCTATATGTCTTACCCAAGAGAAATCTCTTGTTCAATAGGCAATAGAGAAAATTATTGATTGTCTTCTTTTGACTCTTAAAATTCTGATCCTCTCTACATATTTACATATCTAAAGTTTCATACAAATCTCGACTTGTGACAAGTTTTAAAGTACTATAGAAAATATATTTTTCTTGTAGGCCTTTGAATTTTCTTTTCAATTCATATTTGAACATTAAATTCTGCCTTGGGATGTGAGAGTTATGTCAATTTTAGTGCATGGTATATATTTAAATCAGGTACTATGAGAAAATGAGTAGGTGCATTCACCATTGGTTGGACAGTCAAATGACTACTAAAGTCATTGGAAAATATGTTTTTCCTGTAGCAATTGAAATTATATTTTCAAAACATATGACTGTTTTGGTGTAGCAATTGTACAAAACATCTTTTAAGAGAAATTAATGATTAGAGTAATTAGGTCATTTTTCTACAAAAATCCAACCGAATATAATTAAAAATACAAATGAAGAGAGAAAATATAAATGAATATAATTAATTATAAAACTAAGAAAATAAAAAAAAATTCAAAATATATCTCCAAGATATAAAAAAATGATAGATACACATTTATCAATCCCCTACCCAGACCTGAGAGTACATGGATGACTTTAGGATTCTACAACAACCAACCAACCTTCTACTCTTACTACTCTCTAAGCTGCTCTTCTTCACCACCATGAACCTGACGACATTGATGACGATCACCTAAAAAGATGTGGTGACCCACAAGAGTGAGACTCATGTCCCAACGAGTGATATAACTCTAAAAATGCTTATTGATTATGACATGTTATTTGAATTAAATAGATTAAACAATATAGGCAGATTAAGCAAAAAGTATAAAACCAGCATGATTAACAGGATACTTAGATGAACTGAATAAGCTATCAACTTTTAAACAGTTGATTCCTCTTACCGCATATATAGAAAAGAAACAACATAAGGAACAAGGCAATGGTTAACATCTGATATGAATCATGTTTAACCCGAAACAGATGTACTACACGACTATATTACATCTTTTATTAAGCCATGGAGAGTTTGAGGCATACCACTCAAACTCCAACTGACCACTACTAAGTGAAAATCAGTTTTGCATAAGATCTAGGAGAGCCATAATCCTAAGATCGCATCTACCCTCGATTTGTATGAGTCTGCCACAATGACATAGGAGTCAAGCTGCAAAACAACCTAGTCCACCCTTGGTATATAGGTCACAACACTAGTAAACCAAGGAATATAAAACCCCATCATCTAAGGTACAACTGTAGTTGTCCTCAATCACATCATGTATATTGAATCATAATCATCTGAGATACATCATTGACCATTCTCCTGCCGAGGTATAACTGTAACCATCCTAAAAAACATGCATATACTCAACAATATATGACTCAAAGCTTCCATTAGAGGATTACTCATTCCACCATCCAACAAGTCCTGACACGAGAATGGATCTATGGCACAGTGAACTAAATGATTAGGGTTTCACTGATTAGTAATGCCAATTAGGTGAGTTAAGGCTGTATCAATCAAGTTACATATAAACCCTAAAAGAGTACTACAAAAACATGGTCAGATTGCAATTTCAGAAGATATAAAAAACATGAGATACATTTCTTATCATATCATCTCATGATACCAATCCTTGTCACATAAAATAAGAGGGTTACACATCCATTAGGGCTCAACTATGCCCAAGGGTCATTAAGACCGTCACATTATTCCCTACAAGAACAACATTATCTTTCCATGCCTTACCAAGGCTCAACAAACCATCACCATATATGTAATATACCAATTTCACATGGTATTGCATTTAAGGTTCATGATTTTCAAATGGCAGTGTATTAGGGTTACAAACTTTAGAGAGAGAAAATGTATCCTTCATCACACTACTCACACAAGAAGGCTAAACATGATTAACCATCATTACTAACTTATATTAGGGTTAGGCTCAACTATATAAGTTGAATTGATGTTACAAAACAACACTTAAAGGTAAATCCTAATTCTTAGCATTTCCATTGGATCATGAATGCAATTAGGTCAAACATAACAATCATAGAGTCAGGAAAGCATAGCGACCACTAGAGTTAGGAACCTCATCAACCACTATGATCAGAAGACTTAGTGACCACTGATGTCAGAACACATTGGAGACCGCTAGGGTTAGGAAATTTTACTAGTGACCGCTAGGGTTAGGGTTCATCAACGACCACTAGGGTTACCAAAACTCATCGACCATCATGGAATCAGATCTTAGTAACCACATGAAGATACAAATCTTGGCGACCAACCAAAGTACAAATATCATCGACCACTCAGAGTAAAATCTTGGTGGCCACTTAAGATCAAAACTTTGGTGACCAACTAGAGATTCAAGTCTTGGCGACCAACATGGTTCAAAATCCTTAGGGGCCACATAAGAGTTCAAAACCTCAACGACCACATAGGTCAAAACTCAACGACCACATAGGTGAAATCTTGGTGGTGACATAGATTCAAAATCTTGCCAACCATGTGGAGTGAGCATCTTGGAGACCAACCATGAAGTCAAAAAATCCTTCGTGACCATATGGAAACAAAACATAGTAACCATCATGGAATCACAAACGTGCAAGATCTAGGGTTTACCATCTTCAAGGAAGAAAATGCATCAAGGTCTAGGATTACCACTTCCATCATGAATATCATGCACATGGTTAGAGATCATTTAAGAGGACAACAACTAAAGAACCATCATACAATCTCAAACCCTTGGTAAATGTACATCTTTCTACTTGAAATAATGTTTTTTAGGCAAGATTATATACATGCAAGATATGAGTAAGCAATAATCATGGAGAAAGTTATATAACTTACCTTCGAGAATATGAGGAAACTCCAAATAGAAAGGTAGCTTGAAGAAATAAGGTAGAAACTCTAGCTTAAGCACTCTCCTCGGCCAAGCCAGTTCCTTCTCCAAGAAATGAAGCAAAACCTAGGTCAAGGAAGCAAGAAAGAGGTGTTCTTCAAGCTCTAGCACAAGTTTCACCATTGGTTCAACCAATAAGAAGAGAGAAGAAGGTAGGAAGTCAAGGAAAACAAAGGAAAAGAGGGAAATCTCACTTACCTAGGTCAAGAAACCAAACAAGGAAGCACCAAATGACCTCAACTAGGGTAGATCAAAACCCTAGGTGCACATACAAGCAAGATAAACCTCCTTTTTTAACCATGAGCTCTACCTTTTCCACCAAGCAAGAGGGGATGATCTCCAAAGAAATAAGAGGAAAGAGGGTTCAAATGGTTTGGTTGCATGAGAAGACAGAGGTATATATGGCTATGGGTGAGAGAGAAGAGAAGATAAAGGTGTGTAGCCATTTTTGCCATCTGTCCAAGGTCGAAGAATCTCATCCATGAAAGCATGTCATAGATGCAAATAAGTTGGCCATATAGATAAAAACCCAATGACTAAAATAAGAAAACTCATTGACCAAGGAGATCAGAAAATCATAGTGACCACATAGACTTCTTGGAGACGAAGATGGTCAGAAATCCAAACGACCTCCAACCTCAGGATTGTTGGCGACCAAGACGAATTCAAATCTCATCAACTACCAACCGTAGGTGGATAAATAAATCTTAACAACTGTCAACACTAGGGGTAACTAGAAAAATCTTGGCTACCGCAAACACTAGGTTACTCAACACTCTAGGTCAACCATTGAGTTAGGGCATCCATGAGAGCAAACCCTGATCTCAACACAAGATATCACCACTCAAACCAAGATGCAAAAGGGCACCCCAAAGCACAACTACATGAAACATAATATGAAAACATGTAAGGTACAACAAGCATGTGACAAATTGCAACAAAAACCCTAGATATGGGAAAATTACATAAATCCCAGAACAAGCACATATATGCCTAACTTGCTCAAACAATGTCCAAACTGGACCAAACTTGAAACTTAAGCTTGTCACAAGATATAAAAGAATATCTTAAGGTTTAACAATTAAAATATGATAAGAAAGCATGTTCAACCATAAAGCAAGGTCGGGGTCTTACAACCATAAACCCCTAACAATAATTTCACCCCTGAAATCCTAGGCAAACAAAGGCGGGTACTTCCTACACATCTCATCCTATAACTCCCACGTGGCTTCCTCCACACCATGATGATGCTACAAAACCTCAACTAAGCCTATATCCTTCTTCTTTAGCTTCCTCACTCTCCTATCTAAGTTCAACACATGATCCTCAATGTAAGACACATCCTCATCCAACTCAACCTAATGTCTGCTCTGTACCTGGATGACACTTCCTCAACATGGATACATGAAAGACATTATGAAATTTGTGCAAATTTGGCGGTAACTCCAACTTGTAAGCCACTTTTCCAACATGTTCCAGGATAGGGTAAGGTCCCATAAACCTAAGAGCCAACTTACCCTTCTTACCAAACCTCATCACACCTTTACAAGGGGAAACCTTAAGATACATATGGTGTCCTACTTGGAACTCCAACGGTATGTGATGGTTAACAACATACAATGTTTATCTATTGTGGTCTTCCTTCAACTATTGTTGTATCATCTTGATCTTCTCTATAGTCTGTTGCACTAACTCAGGACCCAAAAGTTGATACTCACCTATCTCAAACCAACAAAGAGGTGACCAACAACTTCTCCCTTATAATGACTCACACGGTGCCATATCTATACTCCTATGATAGTTGTTGTTGTGGTTGGGCTATTTGGGAATGAAACTTGATATTAGTTGGGGGAAGGTTAACATAGCATGCTATTCTCATATTTCAATCTAGATTACCAAACCAAACAACAAGGCAAGTGCTCTTGGTATACACCCTTTGCTACTAGTTGGAGAACTAGGGCTATGTCTAATTATAACAGGACTTGGCAAGTCTAGGTTTCTAGGGTAAGTGGTATTAGGGCAGTTGAGAGCCAAGGGTAGGAATGGGAGTAGAGATGAGGGTGTATCACCACATGCTACTTGCCATCTAGCCTTTAGGAAACTCTAGGCAATTGCACTAATCACACTTACACTAGCTACTTAGATCTCATACTTACTTGTAGAAGAAGGGAGATGTATTTTAGAACAAAGGGGGATAGCTAGGGATTCACTAATTGGACCTAGGAGGCATTCCTAAGATAGCCACATACATTCCATTTTCCCCTAGAAGCTAAGTGTCATCAAGCATCACAACACAAACAATCTATGTTTAAAAGCACAAACCACAAGATAATGGGAAATGTCATAGAAGTAAGAGGCAATCATCATAGAATGAAGTTATGTTCAATACAAGTTATTCCCCCCAACATGGTATCAAAGTCACATTTTAACCCCCAAACAGCCCACCACTAGGGGCTTAGCTAGACATGCTCATACTAAAGAGAAAAGAAAGGAGAAGAAAGGGGTAGGAATCCATGGAGCTTGAAGTAGCTTCTTCTCCTTCACCTCCTAGCTATTGTCGAACGACCTCCCTCCTCCAAGGTGGGTGAATAGCATGTAAATGAAGGGGATTATGGTAGAAAACCTAGAAAACTAGGTTTCTATGGTGGAAATGATGTGGAAATGGTGGGTGGATGGCTTGAATGCAAGGGAGATGGCCATGAACTAGAGTAGGTAGAGGAGTGTAATGGCAGCTAACCTAGTGTTATGGATGCCACCCATGTATATTTAGGTGGTGGTGGAAGCACTAGGGTAAGTAGGGGTATAGTTGGAAAAATAATGCATAAAAAGCTAGGGTTTAGGTGGCAGCACGGCCGTGGTGGGTGAGGGTTGGAACGGATGTGTTGGTGGAGAACAACTGTTCTAGGAAATGGAAAATGTCAAAGGAATTTTGGTAAAATGAAGGCTGGTAGCATGTGAGGGCTTGGTAGAACGGTCGTGTTGGGTAGCATGACCAGACTGGGGGAGGTGAAATGAGGTCGTTCTAGCCAGTATGCCCATTCTCATCCTTGACAACACAACCATTTTGGGGGCTTCATAGAATGGTTGTGCTTGGTAGCACGACCATGGTGGCAATGTTTCTATAGATTTGCAATTTTGATGTTGACTCTGTAACTTTGGCATTGTCCAACATGATCGTTCTTTGGTACCACGATCATGCTAGGGTCTTCAATGGCAAATTCACTTTAAAACTTCATGATCAATGGATTTCTTTGCTTGATGTCAACCCTTGTCCATTAGGGGTAGGTTGAGGGAGCTTTGGGGTCTTCTTTGGAACCCTCTGAGGGTGGCGGAACCCTAGAACTACTTCCTTCTCTCTCATCCATCCAAAGCATGGTCCAAGTACTTGAAAAGTATGCAAAGAAAGTCCATAAGTGCATTTGACAATAATATGCATATTGGGGGATTTAACTTGCATTCTACTATGTTTATATGTGATTGAGATACAAAAAAACACAAGATGAAGCCCTAAAATAGGGTTGCATCAGCAACCTCTACCACTACCTCCATTACCTCTTACTCTATCTCAAATGTGTTTTGGTCTAGAGAATACACTGAATGATGACATTTTTCTACTGATATGATAGGGTGGTGGTCTATTGATTCACAATTGAGTGTTGGAACCTAATACATACAATTATGTTCTTGATTTTTTAGTGTTCCCCCTTCTCTAGCAAAGTTTACTAGTTCCAACCTTCTCAATGCATATACAAAAGCATGAAAGTAGTTAAAACATTTTGTAATACATATCTTCTCTTGCATGTCTAGATTTAGTTCCTATTTAAGTATACAAATCTTATCAAATATTATTAGATATAGTTGAGCATTAAACTCCATGGTATATAGGAAACGAAATCCATATAATGTTATTGACATGTTTCCTTGTTTTATATTCTTAAACCGCTCAGTTTATCACATATAATATATGTGTTAGGATAGTATTGTGACCCATAACTCCTCTTAAGTTCATTACATGAAGTGATTTACCCACACCCTGTGTCTACTCAAGTTCCCACAAATAACTAGCACTACATTAAATAGAAAATGCATGTTCTACTTTGTCATCCATAAGTACACGTGCCAATCTAGACATTTTCTATGTCTCAAATAACCATGTGTCATATTCATTCAGGTCCAAACTGTAGGGAAGTCAAATGTTCCAATTTTCCTTAGCCTTTTGTATGACTTGCTTAGATCCATTACTTGATATGGTTGAGGTACTTGTGGTTCATGCCACATGCCATATGTGATATGGAAATCATCATTCCTCAAGCAATTGTGTGCACCTCAGGCATCACTTGCATCACAAGTATAGCTTGAGTTTGTGGTGTAGGGGTTGTACTTCTTCACCCACTACATATTCTATAACTGAAACTTATTCTTCCTTAGTTGAATGGGGTAGGTGTTGCGGTGTACAAGGTGACACCAACTTGTCTTTCTAGGGCTACTAGAAGTCCACTTAGACTAGGGTATTGGCTTTCACCATATCCCACTCTACCACTAGCACTTTTTTAAAGAAAGGGCATGCATTATCATTCGTAGTTTAGGAAGAAAACTCAACTCATCTTGTACATATATGAAAACCTATAGTTTTATACCACATTTTAGGGTGTCACTCCCAATAGCCAATATTATCCTAATTATTAGGGGTAGTCCAACCCATCTCCAAGAACACACTCATATGAAATGAAGAATGAAGAGTGAATATTAACACATTAATAATAATTAACAATGTCAAATGTTAAAAACTGTCAAATTGATTACCATATATCAATATATTCTCATTTCTCATCATGAATTTATACATGTATCTATATGGTTAATATCAAGCTAGGCAACAAAATATTGTTACGCTAGTCATACTAACGAAATACTATATCAAACTTAAACCATGCAATCCCAAAACCACAAGATAGGAACCACCCAACTCACACATACAACTAGAAAAATGTACACCATCTTCAGCTCATATGGTGAAGTCACTCATGTTGCTTCCTAGTAAGATGGGTGAATAACTCAACTTCAAGACTTGTAGATTTTGTGAATGAATTAATTAGCCATTGTTAAAGTGAGCATGTACAATAACAAATTAGGAGATTGCATTATTTGATCTTATTATAGTATATGTTCCACTTTGAATACACAGAAGCAACATGAATGACAATAAACAAGTAAGTATATCTACTATATTCTTTTTCTCTTTTGATTATGCCCCAAAACACTTGCCATGTGCCTAACCAAGTAGAAGTTGGAAGGATATGATCATGTACATGAATTACTATCTATACCTTAGGGTTTAGCCAACAATTCTAAGAAAAGAAACACAATCTAGGTCCTCTACAAAACTAGCCTCTGACATCCACATCTCTCACTCCCACTCATTGGTACTAGTATGGGTTGTTCCACATCTCTTTCACAACCCCACAATCATATCACTCTATTTTCGTTCTCATGATATTCTCATCACAACAATTGGATGGTTCATCATTTCACATGTCTAGGGAATTGAGGCCTCTGTTCCACTCCTTGTGAGTCCCAATAACTCCCTTGTAATTTATATTCTAGGACGCAAATCGCTTTTGGTTACTCTCTCATAGCACAATGTCCATTATGTCACTTGCATAACACATACATTAGAGAAAGTTAATGGTGTTAAGGATCCTAAATAAATAACTTAGGCATTTCTCATCACTAATTAGATGTATTAGTCATCATAAGACATTTTATTAGATAAACATCCATGTTCTCATCATACTGGTAATATTTAACCATAGGAAAACCCAAAACATTGACATACAAGAGTACAAACAATAGAGATCGTCAGAAGTTGTACGACCCCTATATAACTGTTTCTCAACTTTTTATTGTTCAATCTAGAGATATAACATAGTTGTTCTTGTGCTGCTTCTGGCAGATTGATTTCCTTCTCTCCAGACATTGCCGCATGTTGCCTTCATATCTACCTTAGATAACTACTTTGAAATCAAAAAGTTAGTTCTACTCCTGAATAATTGACTAGGCAATCGTCCTATCCTTTGACAAGTTGACCCCATTTAGGCTCGACAATTTGATTAGTTAGTCTCATCGGTCGACCAAATTTTGCATGAGTTTGATGCCTAATTGTCCATACTCTATAGAAAATCAATTTGATACCTTGAGATTTTTAAAGGGTTCCAAACTCACCCTACACATATGTTCTGTGTATTAATCACTTATAATTAATTTTACTTTGTTGCAAATTTAACTACTCCTTGACCCGTATTTATTTCTTATGTAAGTTTTCCCTCATGTTTAAGTTCTTTAACTTATCTTGGAGTTGGGGTTCTTTACCATTTCATTGACATACACCATTACCCATTTAGAGTTAAGTTTTCACTATCATTAGTCACATTGCATGCATGTCTTAGATTTTAACTCAAGTTAATTAAAAAGTAATCATAAAGAGGTTAACACTACTCAAGCAATCGGTGATTATGCATCCTTTGCATATGATCAATTTTACCATGCCCCTCCACCTGCACCTTCCGCTGCTACACCCTTTGCTACTGGTGGACCTACCCCTGTTGTGCTGCCTTTGCCTGTTGGCCCCTTTGCCACTCTGCTTGCCAACCTCGGTAGTTCTTCTCCTTCCTTCCCACAGGCCAATGAGCTCCATGCCCTTGGTATGTCTTGGGATGAGAAGAATGTGCATTGGCCCGTTTCTGGTTTCGGTCCCTCTACTGATGAAGAGATGTCAGATCAGGCTAATGAGGAGGTTGTTGATGTTGACGAGGAGGTTGATGAGGAGGATGGTGATGCTTCCGATGATGATGGCTCTGGTGGTTCTGCTGGTGACTCCAGTGCTGAAGGTGATGTTGTTGCACCTTCAGACAGAGATGATGACTACAAGCCTGATGATGATGATGTTGTGGATGATGTTGATATAAATAGCTTAGATGTTTAGTTGTTCTTAATTTTTAGTCTAGATGATGATCATATATATCTTTCTATGCTATTTTGTAATAGAAAAATTTGGGCACATGATCTAAGCTGTACTATTTTATCGTCTTAGCTTTTATCATTTTTGGCTTGTGGTTGTTTTATGAGAGCTTGTTTTCTGAGTTGTAATCTTTATTAAGTGCACACTTACTCTTTTATTTACTATATTCCAAAATTTGGTGCCATGTTTTATCATATTTTGATTATGACTTAGCTTGTTTGTTTCTCTTGTCTCTATTTGATGTATGTTTTGAGACTGCATGTTATGGATGTATGCTTGGTTGTGCTTGGGGAAGACATGTTTTTATGCTCTTCTACCCCCATCCTTTTTAATAATGTCAAAAGGGGGAGATAAATTCAATGTTTTGAAGCTCAACCATATTGCTTTTATTGCCTATGTGATCCTTTTCTTGTTCATTATATGTTTTATCATGTGACTTGCTAAATGACCACATAGTATATGTATGTCATGTTGCTTTGTGTAGATAGACTAACTATGCAGGTTAAAGTAAGCATAGATCGAGGGGGAGCAATTCACATTGTTCAAATCTTGAATCCCTTTACAACTCACAAGGCAAAGGTATCACTTCAATATCATTTTCAATAAGATTGAGGAATGATTTGTCATTGTCAAAAAGGGAGAGAATGTTGACTTGAGAGTTATACATTGCCCATATTTTGATAATGATTTAATCATTCCATTCTTATGTATCTAAAATATTTATTTAATATTGATTTTAGGCTTTAGGTACATGAAAAGGATCAATTTACACAAGCCCTATCTTATTCATGTTCAAGTCAAATGTAATGCAAGTGTGCAATTTGGGAAATCACTCCAAATGACCTTAGATGATTTTTGTAATCACTTGTATTGATGATATGACTTGTAACTAAGATGAGAAAAATATTAGAGACACTGAACTCCAAGGTTTAATCACTCAAAAGTCAACTTAGAAAATTTGTCACATGTTGTTCATCGATCGAGTTGGAAACTCGACCAATCCTATGATGGAATTTCTAAAGATGACCCATCGGTCGAGTTGTACACTCACATAAATCGACCGACCGACTCACTACGAAAATCTAATTTTAGCTCATCGGTCGAGTTTACCAAAACAAACTCGACCAATAGTTTGAAAATTGGATTTGTCTTTTAGTTGATCGGCCGAGTTATCTTTATTAAAACTCGATCGAATGTACTGTACGGGAAACGTAGAAAAAGTGGTTATAACCGTAAGTGAGTTGTTTTGGGTGAAAATAGATCCATTGCATTGTGGAAAATGGCTATAATTCAACCTAAGTGATCCCCAACTCAAGGGAACACCCTCAGCTATAAATAGGACCCATTGGAGTTCATTCCAAGTTTGCTCATTCATGTTGTTCTAAGTCCTTGCTATAGTTGAGTGTGTTGCAATTCTTGAGCCCCTTTCTCTCTCTAGTTATACACTTCATTTCGTGATTATGAGTGAGATAGGCCTATTGTAAGAGAGCTACTCCCTTGTGCATGTAAAACTCTCATCTACTCCATCTTTCCTAGCCCTTTCCTCCATGAAGCAATGGTGAAGAAAGCTACTCAGAGTGAAGGTGGAGCTATTGTTGCTCTTCTTCAAGGTTGAAGAAGAGGTGATGATATTCTCCAGGTGAAGGAGAAGGCAAAGGATGAAGATACAAGAAGAGTGGAAAAGTCCTTGAAGGCGGAAGACTTATGCTTGAGTGGATAAGACCTTGGAAGAAGGTTGAAGACTCTTGCAAAGTGGGTAAGACCTTAGTAAAGTGAAATACTCTTTGTATTTGGATGGGTAAGTCTTTTGGTGGTCTTGTGTTGTAACTCTTATTGGTGATAATATAGAGAAAAGTACTTGTAAAGTCCTACAGGCTGACCTCTCTAGGTAGTGGACTGACTCTCTCCTAGTTTGAAGAGTGGAACCACTCTACATGACCTTGTCAAGTGTTTGTCATCAATTCCTCTCATCCTTGCTATGCTTGTTAGTTAGGACTTCAAATTGCACTTAAGCTATTGGTTTTAATTTGATATGGTTTGAAGGTCTAATTTATCTCGTGAGAATTTTTGAAGCTCTATTCACCCCCCCTAGAGTCATAGATCCAACACTCCACACACATCATCCTCTAAAGATTGTCCACACGCATCATCCTCTAGACCGACCGCCCCACACCCACGGAACCTGTTGAACCCCTATTTATTGTGCCCCATATAGAATTTTTACCCCAAATTCCCCCAGTTTTTAGTGCCCCACAGAATTGTTGACAATATCTATTTTGTGTGAAACTTTCAGAGTGGGTTCCAAACTTGATTCTATACCTACAAAATGCATCTTCTTAAGGTACTCCAGAACTCAGAAAGGGTACATATTTTATGACCCGACAAGTAAGAAATGGTTTGTTAGTGTGGATGTTGTGCTTTTTGAGGAAACATCATACCATTTTGATATGGGATCAACTTTATCTACATATTTTCTAGTTGATACCCCACTTCTTGTTCTGGTTGAGTCGATGCCTCCTGAACCTGTTGTTCGTGTTCCTCTCAAGATTTATCAGAGACGTTGCAATAGTGCAACTCCCTTTATGGCCCCTCCCTCAACCAAACCTCCATCTTTGTAGATAGATTACGAAACCAATCAGGTATATCCTGACATGGATACTCTGACTAGCATACTAAAAGGAGTGTTTTCTTGTACTCTACATCCTATAAGCAATTTCTATTCTGATGCTAAACTTGGTTCAAGTTTTGCCAATTTTACTGCTTCTCTTTCCACCAATGTTGTTTCAAAAACTGCGGACGAAGCTACGATACATCCTACCCGACGTCGTGCCATGGAGGTGGAAATGGAAACTCTTCATACACAACATACATGGAACTTGGTGGATGTCAATGCTGATGTTTATCATGTACGTTGTTGCTGGATCTTTACAGTTAAATATCAACATGATGGCACGGTTGAACGCCTTAAGGTTGGTCTTGTTGCTAAGGGCTATACACAGACTGATGGCATAGAATATTTTGGGGCTTTTTCGCCTATTTCTCATTTTAACTTTGTTCTTATTCTTACTTCGTTGTTGTCAATAAAAGTTGGCATCTTTTTTAACTCGGCGTCAAAAATGTTTTCTTGTATGGCTACCTGCATGATGAGGTATATGGAGCAAACTCTTAGATTGTTCAGGGGGTAAATTATGTCCTCTAAAGAAAGTCATTTATGGACTAAAACAAAGCCCAAGAGTGTGGTTATATAAATTAAGTCAGATCCTTACTAAGTTTAAGATTAAAAGTTCACATTCTAATCGTTCTGTTTGTAAAAAAACTACTGCAGGAATACATATCATGATTGTGTATGCGGATGAGATCATCCTTTCTAGGAGTAACCATCAGGGTATTCAAGCTACCGAGGAACATATAAGAAAACACTGAATTACTAAAAATCTAGAAAATTTGTAATATTTTCTGACAATTGAAGTATCGTACTCTTCTTATGGAGTATGTCTATCTCAACACAATTATGTCCTTTATCTACTACAAGAAACTGACATGTAGGGTGTCAAGCCAATCAATACGCCTCTAGATCCCAATACTAATTTGGATGATGATTGTTCTTCTTCATATCCTGATAGCAAGCAATATAAAAGACTTGTGGGTAAGCTCATTTACTTGACAGTTACACAAGTGGATATTACATCAGTTGTTGGACCTGCCAGTTGGTATCTTGATAAACATCGACAATGGCATTGGGATGTGTGGCACATTCTCATATACTTAAGAAGCTCTCATGGAAAGGATCTCTATACAAGAAAATGGGAATTGTAAGATCATTGGATACAACAAGAAGCTCTCATATATCAGTAACTACAACAAGAAGACTTGAGCCCTAGAAGGGATACTTATCAAAGTACAACTTGTACTAGTCATTGTGGAGTCACCGTCACCCAGATACATAAATGATCAAGTTTGTAGATAAATCCCAACCATTTTCCATCTCAATACTTCTAGCCTTGTCCTAACACCAACTCATTGGCAAAAGACTTGTTCAATGAAGAGTATTACTCAAGGGTCCAGCTACTACCAGAAATTGACTACTAAAGAATATTTTTTGAAAAATTCTACGCTCAACCTCATAGCTTGAACGAAGTTCAAAGCTACGGTTTTGGTATAGAATCACTCTTTCAAAGTGTGTGTGTGTGTACTCTTTTAAAGTAACTACATTACGGACCACTGCTCTACTCGGTTTCATCTTTTATTTGATTTATATTTGCTCATTGCCTTGAGTAAATACATGTGCACCTTCATTTAAAACTTTGGATTTCTGAATCTGTTTCTATCATAGATATGGCGCAAAACATATTAAACTATCTTCCTCTTATAACTGCCTTTTTTCTATACCAAATAAGATTTTGGACAGACCAAGACTCATTTTAGAATGACGTATACTAACTGACTACTTTAACATTGTTAACCCTTAGAACAACTTACCCCAGCGTATTATGTTATATGTTTTCATTAGCATGGGATGTTCGTTAGAATAACTTGGTGTCAAAACTGCTTTTCTACATTGAGATTTTATACATGGAGCAGCCACAAAGTCTGTTGCTCGGTTGGTGTATTCAACGACAGTGTGCAAGCTAAGCATAATTTATTTTTCACATCTTTTTTCCATCCTTGATTTTCTAGATCCCATTGTGATTATTTTTTTTAATAATAAGATTTCTCAAAGTTTAAATTTTGATTAGAAGATATTATCCTTCTGGAAGGATGATGTTGGTATGATATATGGAAATCTACAATTATTTTTGCACTATGGATTTGGATAGGTTGATTTATGTTCTAGGTTAAATTAACCACATAAAAAGTGGAGCAATCTCCCACGGTGGAGCCATGCATAGAACCTAAAAGAAACAAGCATGCTAGAGTGCAAACCACTAAGTTCCAAAATAGATTAGACAACTTTTTGAGTTACAAAACAACTAGCCGTACAAGCCCTAGTTGTTAGATTTATGTGTCTCATCATTACTATACTGAACATCCCTTCTTCTATCAAAGTTGCCATCCCGTTCATGGATAAATCTAAGATGGGATACTGAGATGTTTTTAGGCATATGTCGTGTAATCTCAAGATGTCTCTAGCAGAGGTCTTTTCTACAAGATAAATAATTAAATCACTAGTTTTGATCCAGACTATGCAAGCCATGTAGTCAATCTGACTGGAGATACATCTTCCAGATATGATGGTAACTTGGTAACCTGAACGAGTATGAAATGAATGTATAGTGGCTCTCTCCAAGGATATATTCAGAAATGGATGATGGGCTATACCTAACAAGTTCAAACATCAGATTGACACTACCAAACCTATGTAGGGTTGTAGGTGAGTAAGGTGTGAGAAGGATAAGGATTACTGTATCCCTAATACGTAACAAGTAAGGTAAATGTGCACTTTCTTGTACCATTTACCCTACCCTTACGTAAAAACCATTTACCACAGGATAAACAGGGAAGGTATGGGCATATGGGTGATTAATATTCAGGAAATTTAGATGTTCAAGAAGATCATATTGTAATCAACATAAACCAAAGATGCATTTGCATTGAACATGCCACTAGTTAGACATATCATATAAGAGGTTAAGCGATATACTTACATGAGAGTTCAATACAAATATAAAAAGATAAGTACTTTTTATACTTGTTGGACATAGTTGACAATTTATAAACTCATATACATATTAAAGCCATGCACATAGTATCTATACACAAGAATAGAATAGAGAAAATTTTATGTTATTCTTTGTAGATATAAGAGAACAAGAATTGAAATATTTTAAGTTCACATTTATGTAGAGATGATTAAACTGGAAAAAAGTGTATCGATATGCTAAACAGTAAGAAAATGCAAGAAAATCTGTTCACTTACCCTACCTAAAATAGTAGTGGGAAATGGGTAATGGGCAACGGGTAATGGGAAAATAGATGATGGGTAGAAAATTGATTTACCCTTACCCTGCAGGGAGTGGGTAGAGGTAAATGGATATTACCCTACCAATCCACAGCCTTATGCATGCATTTTGATAATCATGTGACGATCCTAGTTGCCAGCAATCCAGCGTTCATGAGATACCCAACATATTGAGTTAGCTTAAAAGTTTCTTTGTATTGAATTGATGTCCGAAAAATCTCCATTCAATTATTAAAGACTTGGGATCAAGCAACATATATTTTCACCAAACCTCTCTTCAAGAAAAGTTCAAGAGCTAAGCAATAAGGTAGGCATCCATGGTATTTATACTCTGGCTTAAGAAGAGTGTTGATTACTATATCAGATATTGTATTTTATTTTTCTGCTTATTTATAGTTCTTTCACTCTCTTGTGTATTAGGTAATAAACTTTCCTATGATTTAAAAATAACATGCAACATTTTTGAAGAGATCAACTTTTCCCACTAAAAACTCCACTACTTCTAGCCTCTCACAAAATTCGCAAACTGAATACATTTGAGGTAGAGCACAAGATTTAGGAATTCTAGTGCAGTCTCTCTCCTTAGTGTCGTCTCCACTTTAGACAAACAAGCATATTGAGCTTGGTAGTAAAAAAACCCATAGCAGATCTAAGGCCGTCAGTTCAACAAAAGAAAAGCACATATGACTTTAGAACCCAATCTCACATTATGTCATTCTCCCAAGCAGATGACAGTGTCGAGACAGCTCAGTACGTGCATGAATCTCAAGTAAAACTATAGAATAGTCCAAATAAAGTACAACAAATTAAGAAGTTTGAATGAATAGACTGAATTATATATATTGAACCAACAAGAAGGCATGATGAGTGTTCTACCTCACATGCCATGATCGACTTATCAAATGAATCTCAGCACTGCAGCCTGTGTCACCGGCATATGAGTGCAGTTGCTAAGTAAATAAAGGTATCCGCACCACAAGACTATAATGTGTACTACCGATAATAGGTCTATTTTAATATTCATAATCGGCACATACAGGAGGTTCCCAAATATGTGAGCCTACGGTGTGTCCCAACATACAAATGCATACAGGAACAAGAATCATTACACATTTGTTGTTGGAGATACGGTTCAACTTTTCTTTATTTGTTAATTGCTAATATTATGTGAGCCTGCGATGTGTCCCAACATACAAATGCATACAGGAACAAGAATCATTACACATTTGCTGTTGGAGAAATGGTTCAACTTTTCTTTATTTGTTAATTGCTAATATTTTTTATATGACTGGTTTATTAGTTTGTCCAAACAAGCACAATATGTACAAGTGATGGTACGTTTCAATTAAAATTGGGACACATTGAATGATAATTTGTTTATTAGCAACAAAATGAGTTGTTGTGATGGGGGTGATTAGGGGAAATATACAGGTAACTGTTGTATCATAATACTGAATTATTCATACCGATAACTGACATATAAAATGAATCATGGCAGCTTTGGGATTTTAGACTGATTCATTTTATGATGATTTTGATGCTTACCTTCCATTTATATTCCAGTTTCGACATTGCATATTTGCTTTAAATGTGTATAATGCAGCACTCTCGGGCATGCTATACTTGTTAATTTCTATGAATGTATATATTCAGGTCCACTTTTTGGATCAAAAGTAGAATTTTGCAGAATAACCGAAATACAGGATAGATGATATTCTGTAATCAAAATTGGACAGACCTGGTACCATATATCAAGACCCTGATCGAAATACACATGAAAATCTTTGGCAAAAGATGATGACTGCATATTAATAGATAACCATGTATCTAAATATAACCATATCTAGACCAAGTGTGCGCTTTTTGCTTCTCCCGTGAGTCATTGAATTTGTTAAACAACAAAAGTATGGAAGCAGACCAACTTGTGTATTGTGTTATATACAAGGCACGTAGATTTATACACAGTTTGGTGGCGGCTAACAATGCAATTACACAGTATGGGACTAATCCCATATATATTAGAGAATATGAAAAGGAAATAAGGAATAAAGAGTTATAGATAACAAATACTCATTCTAACAGGATTGTTCCCTAGGAAATTACCCGATTTACACAAACCAACTACATCGTATAAACAAACATAATTAAATACTACTGCAACATATATGAAATCATTGCAGTTACATATACACCGCAGAGTCCTTAGCGTAAATAAACTCCAATTTTTCACAACATTGTGTAGTGGCGATATGGTTCATCAATTACATCTTCCGAATCAGCATTAATTCAAATGTCTAACTAGTGGATGGTTGTCACAAGCCATCACTTGGAAGTTTCCTTTCTAAACATCAATATTTGGTGTGCTCAATGAACCATAGGAGCTGTATGAGATGGATTAGTTTTTTTATCAACTTAAGTCACAGATGAGTACCATTTCCAAATGGATTCTGTGAGACAATATACTAAAGATAAAAGAGAGATCTGCCATTGAAATTGTGAAGGTTTGGCAGTTCACCAAGCAATGAGATTGTATTTTAGTAGTTCTGCAGTCTTTTAAAATGGGTTTCTGCAGCTGCTAATTATTCCTAGTAAATGGGAACTGTCCGTGTAGTATGTGATGATGATATATAAGATGAAATGTAAAAATAATGTATTTATCAATGTAAAGTCATTTATATAGTATAACAAAGATTTAAACAAAGGGACATAGGGATTATAATTCTCCTTAGAGATGGATCAATCATTAAATAATCCTCTGGACAAAAACTACTTGATGCATTAATGGCATGGATAAGTGCTTAAAAGTCTATTCAGTATTCTGATTGGTTAAAATATCAAGTACTCTAACGATAGGAAGAGTGTTCAAACCCAAATAGATATGGCGGTGTGGATGGCAAACTACTCTATTTGAAAAGTTAGCTAGCATGATCATGAATTGCACAATAGAAGTATTTGGCCAAACTTCTTATATCCTGAGTGAGAATCCGCATGACAATCATGAATGATTTGCAAGGATCAGATCTCCCTTTGTTGCTTTGCAATTCGGTGTTATCTTGATTCCTAAAGTTCATAAACATGAGAGGTGCAATCAGCTGAGGCATATTCCTCTCAATAACTGATTTCATTAACTAGCCTCAAAACTCATAGTAGATCGCATGAAACAGTATAGGGATGGCTGGGTTTCTCCGGCACAGAACAGTTTTCTGTCGGGATGCCACCTATCTGATAATATAATCCGTCTACATGAATCGATTCATTATATGAGAAAGAAGAACTCTACTAACATGATGGCTATAAAACTGGACCTCTCCAAAGCATGTGATCGTATGGATCGGGCTTCTTTTGTTAAAGATATCATGCTGAATGCTAGATGGCCAACTAATACTGTCAACTAACTATGAATTCCATAACTGGTGGATCACCGAACATAGCATGGAACGGCAACTTAAGACCTTGACAGTGAACACTAACAGAGGGCTCGGTCAAGAGGATCATCTATCCCCCTACTTGTTTTCTCTGTGCATAGAAAGGTAAGTCAGTATATTAATGAAGCTTCAAATTCTGGTGTATCAAGTCCTACTAAATTCTTGAAAAAGGGTCCAAATATTTCCCATGTTATGTTCGATAAAGATATCATCTTATTTGCAAAAGCAACAAAGAAGCAAATTTGAGTCATTATGAAATGTCTGAAACAGTTTGGCAATATTTTTGGTCAAGAGGACTCTATCGAAAAATCGTGTATCTTCTTTTCTCAAAATGTTCCAAGTCAGGTTCAAAACTTTAGATGCGACGTGTGTGGAATTGCAAAGATGACAGACTTATGAAGGTACCTCAGACTGCCCATCTTGCACAAACCAGTTTCAAAAACAAACTTATAACAGTACCCAGGAAAAGGTTGAGCGTTAGATTAATGCTTGGATTGCTGAGACACTCTCTTTTGCAGGTCGAGTGTGCATGAGAAAGTCGATTCTTACTGCCATATTGCCTATGTAATGCAGACTGCAGAGTGGATGGCTCAATTGGAGAATTTATTTGGGGTGGAGGTAATAAACAGAATCTAACTTCCCTTGTAGCCTGGGAGAGAATAACTCATGCCAAGAAGGATGGAGGCCTAGGGTTTGAAAGCATTAGGGAATGGAATACTGCACTACTAGCTAAAAGTGAATGGGATGTGAAGAACCACAGAAAATCTCTTTAGTGTATTGGAGCCCAATATAAACATGCTTCGTTCATTAATCAGGTGGGCAGAGCTTTTGGAGTAAACTCTACAGTTGCAAGAAAATTCATCAAGGAGAACGTCGCGAGAATTCTTGCTAGTGAATATGATACTAACATGTTTAGAGATGCTTGGGTCCCCAATAAACCCCCTCTTGCCATGGAAGTTCTCAACCCCATCCCTACAGAACTCGAGGATTTAACAGTCAGCTGCCTGATTAAAGAAGATGGAACTTGGGATAAAGGGCTTATGGATTACTACCTTCATGCAGTCACAGAAAATGAGATCATCAAGCTTCAAACACCAAGTTCAGATGCAAACAGCGATATATGTGCATGGAATAAAACTACCACTGGGGTATATTCCATGAGCTCAATGTATGTAATCCTTAGACAAGGGAAAGTCATCCAACACCCTAGGGTGTTTGAATCTGATCTGGAAAGCTAGACTACCAGAAAATCTAATAAAATTTTCTTTTGGCTACTAAACCATATGACGCTTTGTAATGTAGAACTATTAGACATATAATAAAACATGATGCAAAAAGGTTAAAAGCAAAAAATTCTTATTCCTGAAGTGTGCCTCAAATAGACCGTTTATATAGGCTCCGAAAACAAAGACTAGATGGACAGTAGACAATGTGAGACTAAACCACTTGACTTTACAAGAACCCTACAAAAGGGGAAAAGCATTATAAAATTAAGCAAAATAAAGCCTAACTAACGGCACAACCATGTTAATAAAAAACCCGCCTTGAGGCTCTCGAGGCTTACGCCTCTTGGCGAGGCTATCCCAAATGCGCCTCGAGGCTTACGCCTCAGTGTCCTGGACTGAGGCTTGCACTTCACAATGTCTGAGGCCCGCCTCAAAGCACTGAGGCTCTGAGGCTTAGCTGAGGCGCATGCCTCAATTCTGAATGATGATGTCTTATGTTAACCACCAAATTGTTTACTTTTAAGTTTATTAAAAACACTTTCTTCAAAAAAATCAAAGTTCTTGTAGCTGATTGTTACTTTTCATTAATAAACATTTAATCATCATTTTCTGAGTAACATCTTTCAATTTCTATGTTAAATTTCTCTTTGTTTGCTACCTTCTTATTCACTATGTCGGTGAATTTCATATCATTGTTAACTAAATTTGGTTCCTCGTTCCTACAAATTTGAAATTCTATCGCCTTCAGTTTATCTATTGACATCTTTTATTCTAGTAGTATAAAGAATTGATATCTTGTTATTTTTTTACATATTTATGTTGATATTTTGGTAGGTCCTTAGTCTCTATTATCATTATTAAGTTTTTAAAATAATTACTATTTCATATTGTTGTGCTTGTATATACATATTTTTGTTATAACACATTGATACAGATAACCTATATATATATATATATATATATTATGACCGCCTCATTCATATTTTGAGGCTTACGCTTCGCCTCACTGAGACAAAAACGCCTCGTTACGCCTCACGCATTTTTCAACCTTGGGCACAACGATGTCTACGCTCTTAAGTTTGTGAAGGCGGAGCCTAACCTACATCAACTCCCTTCAGCTGTAAAAGAATTGACTTTGTCAAGTCAGTACTGAGGTAGAACCCAAGAAGATATGTCTCAATATGGAGGAAGTCATCCTAGGTGCATGTGGCGTTTGCAGGAGAACACTCAAGCCAGCGAACTAGGAATCGATGTATGGTGCCCTGGCTGGTGAGCACGGTGTAGTCGTCAAGGAAGGTATCAGTGTGCTTGGGCGGCTGCTGAGGAAGTCGCATAAGAGGTAGAGCTACAGAAGAAGGTAAGGCGCAATGTCCATCCCAAGAAGTTGCAGTCGGTGGTGGAGGGGGATCAAATGTACCAAGATAAAGACAAAGATAATCCACATTGAATACAATGTTAATGCCCCAATATGTTGGAATATTCAATACATATGCATTGGATCCCTATCGACTAAGTATCTGAAATGTATCATGATGCTCTGATATGAATCTTTTTGAAAGAATTTTTGGGGTAGCGTTCAGGTATGTGCACGTACTAACACAGTCTCCCACATTAAATTCTTGAAACAGGTAGTGTGCATCTGTAGAAAGCTTATAGTTTTCATAAGACAAAGAATGATTTCAGCAAATCTCAGCATGCAAATCATTAATGTGTTGGGCAAAGGACTCTATAGTGTCGGAAGGATGGGCATAAGTGGGCATAGGTACAAGATCTATAGGATGACAGGGTTTATAACCATGAACAACTTTAAAAGGATTCTTCCATGTGGATCGTTTGACAAAATTGTTGTAAGTTCTCCTAAGCGTTGACGCACAAGGCATCACAGAAGGTTACCCAAGCTCATGTTAAGTGGTTAACCACCTCAGTTTGACCATCACTCTAAGGGTGAGAGGCAAAAATGAATTTGAGGTGGGTTCAAAACATTTTCCAAAGTAGCAACAAATTTGACATAGCGTTGACACTATGGTTGAGGGAAGTTCGTGTAGCTTGACTACCTCATTAAAGAAAAGACCAAGAATGAAGTATAGCTATGGATGGCAGAAGTTCATGTGGCTAACAAATAAGAGAGGTGTAGGGACAGTGAAATAAAAAACGGCCAGACGGGCCGCTTAAGCGCCCATGACCCCCAGCCGCTTAATTTTGCCATTAATCGCCCGCTTAATCATTTTGAACAAAATCGCCCGGTTTTTGCCCGCCTCACCCGCTTTTTCCCGCTTTTTTGCCCGCTTTTTCCCGCTTTTGTTTAAAAATCCTAATGTAAGCATCTAACATTAATTAATTACATAGCCAAGTAGTATTGACTATAATATACGAAACTTGTATACATTAAATGTTCTATGATATAGCTAGTCCTAATTTAGAATGCATACTTTGTGTGTAAGTTGTAATAATTGGGTACTGCTGTAATGCATCTAAGTAAATATCCTATTGCTCTATTATACTAGTAATGCATTATTAGTTTTACTGATTTCCTTGCTGCTTTCAGTGATTAATGATTGGTACTGCTGGTTAGTATTACTTTAGTGATTACTTTAATTCAATAATTCATAGTTTGTTATATACAATTACTGATCTGCTTGCTGATTTTAGTGATTAGAGATGCTGATTAATAGTAAGTATTGATGAATACTTAGTTAATTACTGATTTGCTGATTAGATATGTATAGATGTTTCTTATAAATATATTTTTTATATACACATACATGTAATTTTGTATAAAAATATATAAAATTTAGAAACCCGCTTTTTCAAAAATCGCCCGCTTAATCGCCCGCCTACCGCTTAATCGGTTACAGGGTGCCGTCCGCACTCCTTCCGCTTCCCGCTTTCTAATACATTGTGTAGGGATGTAGATGGGTAGGGTATAACCCGTTTACCCACTACCCATACCTTGTAGGGTAGGGTAAGGGTAAGTGTGTGTTTTACCCACAACCCGTTTACCCTTTACCCACTTTACTCGCATCTAAATAGGGTAGGATAAAGCGAAAAGCTTTACCCTACCAGTTTTACCCATTTACCCACTAGTAGAAGATTAAATTGTTAATTTCATATATAATACAATTATCAATGCCTATAAAAGCCCTTACAAGCCTCACTACTACTTTCTAAATTTGTACTATTATTTAATTCCAAAATTTTTATTAAATAATTGGCAACATGTCACATTTCTATAGCCATATATTAGAGAAAAATAACTCCCTAATAGTAAATGATATATCAAAAAGGTAAGACCTAATATGTACATATAAATGTTGTAGCAAATATTAGTATTTTGAGTGTATATCATTATTACTAGTATCTAGAATTAGTTTTAAGAGTATATTGCGTTTGATGTAGGGAATATTATACGAAATTATTGTTAAAAATAATGTATTTCTAGATCCATGTTTCTTTACCCATTTCAATTGTCATACTACCCATTACCCTATGGGTAAACGAGTGCTAGTAGGAGTAGGTAAACGTTTTCAGGGAAAGGGTAATTACCCTAACTCGCAACTTTAAAGAGGGTAAAGGTAAGGGTGAGCCTTTATAGTACCCTACCCTACCCATTTACAACCCTAGAGAGGTGTCAGAAGTCTTACTACAAGGTACAAGTGGGTCATCTAGAAAAACAATCAACAATCACAAACACAGAGTCATGGCCACTCGAAGTGTGGGGAAGGCCAAGAATGAAATCCATATTCTCATAGTTTTAAAAAGCGGTATGCGTTATGCGTGCGGAGAGGTCACCTTGTAGAGTATATGTGGTATGCGGGAGTATATGCAAAAGTACATGCGGTTTTAATTTTTTAATAATTTAAATATTATATATAAGTTAGTCACACAATTGCATGTTCTTAGAAAGTAAAAGACGGCTATGTGTTATATTGAATAGAAGAAACCTTGCTCCTATAAATAGGTGGACAGGGAAGCGTACAGACAGAAGACTAACCCTAATGAGCCAAGACACTTGGGTCCATATAGAAAATACACTATTAAAAATAATAAACAAACTCTCTAACACTCCCCCTCAAGCTAAAGTTGGGAGAATCCCAAATCAGCTTGCAAACAGAGAGTCAGACTAGAAAACAAAGAAACAAAACAAAAAGATAAACCAAACCCATACAAGAAAATTCTCCCCCTCAATAGTACGAATAAAGCACTCAAACACTCAGACACTCATACACTCCCCTTCAAGTAGATACTCCAAGCAAGCAGGTCACAGAAGCTTCTCGATCATCTGGAGTAGAAATAAGCAGCAACACAATCATCTAGAGCAAAAGATAAAATAGTTGATAGGCACCAAGGTCTTCATCAAAGTCGTTGTCGTAGTAGTCAGAGAGTGTTGGGTCACAGTGGCAGAGTAGCAAAGCTAGTGTTGGATCACAGTAGCAGTAGTAGTCAACGTACAAATAAAAGTACAGACTGGTCAACATGCGAAACAGGGCACAGACGAGCCAAAGAATGCTGGCACACAGAAGTAGAGAGTCGACATGCAAACAAGGCACAGACATGCTAGAGAGTGTTGGCGCACAACAGCAAACGTCGACGACATAGGCAGATAGAAGACCAGTAGGCAGAGTAGCAAGCAAATAAATAACTCCAGTAGACGAAGCTCCATGTCAAGTCAGCAACAAATGTCTTCATCATCTTCCCTCTTCATAAAGTATTCATCACGGTAGCAAACATCAAAGTCCAGATAGTGTTGGTCCACAGAAGAAAGTCAACATGCAAATAAAGCACAGACAGCAAAAAGTGCAAAAGCACAAAGTAGCAAACAGAATGTGCTAATCATAGCACAAGTAGTAAGAACGACGTCCGAATATGTAACTTCATAGCAGTAGTCAAGGTAGATGACAAATAAGCAATAATAGCAGTAGCAAGCATCACATAGCAGCAGAAGAAACCATATATCAGTAGTGTGGCATGAAGTCCAATAGAACAGCAGAATAAAATTCTTATTCTTCTCTCCATCTCATCTCTTCCCTCTACTCTTCATCCTCTATTCTCCCCCTCACGCCAAGCACGGAAGGAGTCAAAGAGTCGTTGGCGTGGAGAGTCAAAACAATGGTAGAGGCAAGGTTTGTGTAGGCAAATATGTGGAGAAGGTAACCGATAACATGAGTCAAGGTAGAAAATGACCCGAATAGGCATATCTGGATAGAAAAATAAACGGATCTTTCTCCGATGCGAAAAGGGGAAAATCCGATTAGGCAATAAATTGGATCTGATTAGCAAAAAATGTAGAGTGCATATGGGGGCAATAGAAAAAGAAATTGAGGGGAAATAAAAAAGAAATTATGTGGGGCCGTTTGATTTGTAGTGAAGAGTGTTTGGTTTGTGGTGAAGAGTGTTGGCTCGCGGCATATGGGTGAGTGCGCAAAGGGTTGGCGGTGGAATAGCTAGAAGGAGGCAGCAACAATCAAATAAAAATCCCAAAAAATTGACAAGAATAATTAACATAATTGCAATCCACATAGCAGCAACAAGCCAACAATCAGACAAAAGCAGTCAAAGAGGAATCTGAAGGGCGTCGATTGTAGCCTCACGTGCAGCGCTGACTGCAGTCCCCATGGTAGCTTCCCGCCTGGGTGCCTCTTCGGGCCACGCTGCCATCCAGTCCAATGTCTATCATCAGTGCAAGCAGCAACATTTAGCTAGCCTACCATTCCGGGTACGCTATACATTGCGGCCCTCTTGTAAATAGCCCCGCGCTGTCCCCATCGACGTCCAGTCATTCTGGAGGTGTGGAAAATGCAAGGTAACTGCCTCCAACATCTAACTTGCGGCAAAGGTAGCGAGCCGGCAGAGAGGTGGCAATGAGTACAGTTTTGGCTTACGCAGAAGAAGCTGGCAGTCTTCGTGTCCGGCTAGGGTACAAACTTCCGCTCAATCCATCAGGTGGCGAAACAGGGAGTGATACATGGAGAAGTCATGACCCTCATGGGCGGTAGCAAGGAGGCCCAACATATCAGCCTACACACGGAAGACCAAGCCCCCTAGAGGCAGTGCATGCTCCTTGTGTGGTTGTGGAGCCGCTCAAAGAGGAGCTCCTAGCGTGGCCTTGAGAGGGAGCAGGTGGTGCGCACGTCTGGGGACGGACGACGGAGTGACGGTGGTGGGGGAGTTCATGCCGGTTTGGGAGGGCTTTGCAAGTCATGCGTGTTGTAGCAATGGGATCAGGATCAGCTGGGGAAAGGGGTAGAGGTTGATCGAGTCAGGATTGCTGATAGAAGGAATCAGATGGAAAATAAACAAGATAGACGACTCTATTGGTAAACAGGCATCAGCAGATGCAGGGCTAAGAGAAATAGGAGGAGACCATTGACGGACAAGAAGTTGCCCGGCGGGTAGCCAAGCCAGACCAAGAAGGTGGCAGCCGCCCGCAGGCAGAACAAGTTGTTTTTGTCTCCCTTTAGGGTAGGGTTTTTGGATCACTGCTCTGATACCATCTTGGAAAGTAAAAGACGGCTATGTGTTATATTTCTAGAAGTTGCGGTTAATTGTCTTATTATTGAGATGATTAAAAAAGGGAGTACAGGGTTCTCTTTTATAAGATAAGAGAAGACCACAGGATTTAGAGATAACCCATGTGGGATAAAACAAAACACAAGAATAACACAGTAAAGAGAAAAATAGACTAAGTAAAAAAACACAGGAAAGTCTATATACTAATACTCCCCCTCAAGTTGGAGTGTAGATGTCTATCATGCCCAGCTTGGATGTCATAGCAGTGAACCTTGTCTTTGGTAGAATCTTTGTGAAGATGTCAGCCACCTGATCAGTCGTATGAATGTAGGGAGTAGAGACATGGCCAGAGAGAACAGCTTCGCGGACAAAATGACAATCCACCTCAATGTGTTTGGTCCGCTCATGGAAAGTAGGGTTACTGGCAATGAATGTAGCTGCTTTGTTGTCACAATACATTGGAATAGGAGACGAGTCAGAGATACCAAAGTCCTTCAGTAAGCTCCTAATCCAGAACAGTTCACAGGTAGTGTGCGCCATGGCATGATATTCAGCTTCAGCACTTGAGCGAGCAACTACAGACTGCTTCTTGCTTCGCCAAGTGACAAGGTTGCCTCCCACAAACGTACAGTAGCCAGAAGTAGAGAGACGGTCAACCTTGCTTCCAGCGTAATCGGAATCAGAATAGCCAAGAAGTTTGCAGTGGCCATGTTTCTTGTAAAGCAGGCCTTTGCCAGGAGAACTTTTTAGATATTTCAGAACATGACAGACAGCGTCCCAATGACATTGTTGAGGCTTATCTAGGTAACGACTAACCAATCCAACAACAGCAGTAATATCGGCCCGTGTAACAGTAAGATATATGAGTTTACCGACCATTCTTCGATACTGATGATTGTCAGAATAAGCAGGAGAATTCTCATCATCCCAGTCGGTGTTCGGATCTAGAGGTGTGCTAGAAGGCTTAGCACCTAGAAGTCCAGTTTCAGATAGTAGATCTAGAACATACTTGTGTCTAGATAAGCAGAGGCCAGAAGAAGACTGGGACACCTCTATCTCAAGAAAATACCGAAGAGATCCAAGATCTTTAGTGACGAAATGTTTTTCTAGATAGTGCTTGGTGGACTGAATACCAGCAAGATCACTTCCTGAGAGGATAATATCATCAACATAAACAATGAGAATAATAATGCCAGCAGTAGTATTCTTGACAAAGACTGAGTGATCAGACTGGGAGCGCTTGAATGAAAAATTCTGAAGAATAGTGCTTAATTTATCGAACCAACCTCTGGGACTCTGTTTCAAGCCATAGATTGCCTTTTTCAGTCTGCATACTTTAGAAGACTCCCCCTGAGCAACAAAACCAGGGGGTTGTGACATGTAGACTTCTTCATGAAGGTCACCATACAGGAAAGCATTCTTGACATCAAGCTGATACAGAGGCCAGTAGGAATTAATAGCAACAGAAACAAGAATTCTCACAGAGTTCAACTGTTCCACCGGAGAGAGTCTCAAAGTAGTCGACCCCATAGGTCTGTGTATAGCCTTTAGCCACTAGTCTCGCCTTAAGTCGTTCAACAGTTCCATCCGGTTGATACTTGACCGTGAAGACCCAGCGACAACCAACAGGAGAGCAATCAGCAGGTGGATCAACAAGTTGCCATGTATTGCGCTCAGTGAGCGCCTGCATTTCGATTTCCATAGCCTGACGCCATGCTGGACTTTTAATGGCCTGAGCAGCAGTTTTAGGTACAGATATAGCAGAAAGGGTCGTAGTAAAATTAGCAAAATTAGCACCAAGATGATCAGTAGAACAAAAATTCCCAATGGGATGTTGAGTACAAGTCTGTGTCCCTTTTCTCAGGCTAATAGGGAGATCAAGGTCAGAAAATACCTACGGAGGTGTTTGATCTGGCACAGAGGATGAAGACGATGGAGGGGCCATAGAGGGAGCTGTCGGCTTCTGTCTTCTGTGATACACTTTCAGAGGTGGCTTTTCAGGTGGGGAGGCAGTAGCAGAATTATCAGTCAAATCATCTACAACCGGTAAAGGCGTATCAACCAGTAAATCCGATGTGAGTGCAGAACCAGCCGGAGAATAGAAAGGCATGTGCTCAAAGAATACTACATCTGCAGAGACAAACCACTTTTTAGAAACAGGATTGTAGCATCGATACCCTTTTTGAGTGCGAGAGTATCCCAAGAAAACACACTTAGTTGCTCTAGGATCCAATTTGGTAAGGCCAGGTCGGAGATTTTTAACAAAGCACGTGCTTCCAAAGATACGAGGAGGCACAGAGAAAAGAGATGCATCAGGAAACAAGACCTGATATGGAATCTTATTTCCGAGAACAGTGGATGGCATACGATTAATGAGGTAGCAAGCAGTAGATATTGCCTCGGGCCAAAAAGACTGAGGAACATTGTAGTGAAAAAGAAGGGTACGCGCAACTTCAAGGAGATGACGGTTTTTGCGTTCAGCAACACCATTTTGTTGCGGGGTATAGGCACAGGAAGTTTGGTGGATGGTGCCCTGGCGACGACATAAACTACTAACAGAGGCTTGCATAAACTCCAAAGCATTGTCAGTGCGCAAAATTTTAATGGGCTTAGCAAACTGGGTACGGATTTCAGCAAAGAAGTCAGTAATTTTCTCAAGAATGGTAGATCTATCTTTCAGTAAAAATAGACAGGTTGCTCTAGAGAAATCATCAATGAAGCTTAAAAAATATTTAAAACCTGAGGTACTCGTCACAGCACATGGACCCCAAACATCAGCATGTATAATATCGAAGACAGCTTTAGAACTAATGCAAAATTTTGGTGAAAAAGTAGCACGAGTTTGCTTGCCAAGCTGGCATGTCTCACAATGAAAAACAGAACTAACTACATCAGGTAATAAAGCTTTTAATTTTGCAGCAGAGGGATGTCCCAATCTATAATGCCACTGAATGTCGGCCACGGATGATGTCAAATATGCAGCTGGCTTCGGATCGTCCAAGTAGTAGAGTCCATCCGGTCCCTCATGGCCTGAACCAATCGTCATCCTCGTGCGCAGATCCTGAAAAAGAACACCATCCGGATCAAACTTAATGGAGCAACGAAGGCTCTTTACAGCTTTACTGACAGATAGTAAATTAAGGGGAAACTTAGGGACATAAAGAGCGGACTGCAGTGGCAGACTACCAGTAGAACATATATCACCAATTCCAGTAACCGGCGATTTAGAGCCATCAGCTAAAGTAACAGGCGGTATAAAAGATGTCTTGTGCAATTTAGAGAATAAAGTAGGATTGCCAGAAATATGAGAGGTCGCACCAGAGTCGATCACCCATGAAGGTTTACCAGTCTGGGTCAGAAGGGCGGCGCTGCCATCATTTGAAGCATCAGTAGAGGAAGTCAGGCGAGCTTGAAGCAGTTTTTCAAATTCCGAGCGGATCCAGTCAGCTGTCGGTGGAGCAGGTTCAGTCTGGTCTGAAGTCACTTTATTGGCCCAGTCAGGTTTGCCGTATTTGATCCAGCAACGATCTTCAGTATGGTTGGTGCGCTTGCAGTGAGTGCAGTAGCGGGACTCAACAGGATCAGCTCCAGAGCCACGACTAGGAGCAGAAGAACGTCCTCCGTGGCCACGACCCTTGCCACGACCGCGACCACGAAAGGAATCACCAGAGCGGACAGCGAGGGCTGCTCCATCAGAAGAGTCAGGCACGGACTGGGACACAGAAGGTAGGCGATGGACCCTTTTGAGCACATCGCGGAGAGTGGGTAAAGGGTCGCTGGAGAGAATTTGGTCCACAACACCAGTAAAGGAAGCAGGTAGGCCCGCGAGGAACTGAACTAACATAAGTTCGTTCCGCTGTCGATTAAGTTCATCAATGTCAGTAGAAAGAGGATGATACACCTGGAACTCATCCCAGAGGGTACAGCAGGAGTTGTAGTAATCCTCGACGGAATCAGTAGTAGAATACTCATGTTTGGCAAGTTGTTTGAAGATCTCAAATACCTTCTTAGGATTCTGTTGGTGCGAGTAAACATGGGAGAGTTGCTCCCACATTTCTTTGGCAGTATGAAGACGGAGAAGGGACTGGTTGATCTTTGCTTCAGTGCTGTTGACCATCCATGTCATGACCCCATAGTCCTCCTTGGACCAGAGATCATAGGCTTGTTTCGTCTTCTCGTCAGCATCAGGAGCAGGAAGAGACGGGCCTTTTGTAGTCAGATGAGAGTAGCGACCTTGGGATTTAACATACAACTCAAAGGAGGCAGCCCATAGGTGATAGTTGGAACTATCCAACTTCACCGTAGTAACACAGAGAGTGTGAGGGAGATCTGGAGTCGCCATCGGACCAAAGTAGAATAAGCAGTAGCACGGGCGCAAATAACAGCAGGCGTCAATAGTAGCGGAAGTCAGCAGCAGGAGTCCAACACATGGACTAGCAGTAGTAGTAGGCAGGAGATCCAATCATGGACCTCAGAAGACCCTCACGGGGCAGAAAGGAAGAAAAGAACCTACGCCAACATGGAAGAAAGATCACTCCATGAGGCGCAGGCAGTCAGAAGCGAAAAATTGATTTACTCCTTCAACGTGCCAGATCTGGAAACGACCGGGCTGTACGTAACTTTTTCGGAAAATTTACGGAGGCCGAAAAGGAGCCTTTAGCTGGACGAGATGGTGAGCGAAGGGCTAGAGAAAATGGGAAGAGAAGGGAGGATAGGGTGGGTGCTAGGGGCAGCGGAAATGGATAGTGGTGGGGCTATGGTGGCAGGGGCAAGAAGGTGGAGGGGCTATGGTGGCGGCGGGCAGCAGAGGTAGCTGCTGGAAAAAGGAGAAGAAGGAGGGGTTGCGGTGGAGAGGAGAAGAGAAGAGGTGGGCGGTGAGGGAGGAAGGCAGGGATGGGGTTGGCGGTGGCTGGAGGGGCCTGTTGTGGTGGAGGCGGCACCAAGGATGGTGCTAGGCGGCGGCAGACCAGGGGTTTGCTGCTGGGCGGCGCAGCAGGGAAGAAGGGGAAGGGTGGCGGCTAGGGTTGATGGGAGGGAAAGAAGGACTAGGGTTAGGGAGGATCGGGGTGCTCCGATACCATCTAGAAGTTGCGGCTAATTGTCTTATTATTGAGATGATTAAAAAAGGGAGTACAGGGTTCTCTTTCATAAGATAAGAGAAGACCACAGGATTTAGAGATAACCCATGTGGGATAAAACAAAACACAAGAATAACACAGTAAAGAGAAAAATAGACTAAGTAAAAAAACACAGGAAAGTCTATATACTAATAATATTGAATTAGAAGAAACCCTGATCCTATAAATAGGTGGACAGGAAAGCGTAAAGACATAAGACTAACCCTAATGGGCCAAGACACTTGGGCCCATATAACAAAGACACTAATAACAATAAAAAACAGACTCTCTAACACATATTTAGCTTGTACAATTACATATTTGGACCCTAAAATTTGAGATAGATTTAAATATAAAGTTCAAATGAAAAGTAAAGCACCATTTAGAATGCATTTTGTAATAGTTTAAGCTTAAACTTCAATGAAGCATGCACGAACTGGTTTAACACAAGCATATAGTAATGAAGACTAACCAAATCATACAAAAAGATGCCTACATGCCCTAGAGGTCCAAAACAACAGACACTAAATGAGCATGCAACTCATATATAAAAATCAACAAAATAAAATATTAAGAGAATGTTATCAATAAAACTATAATTTAGTTTGGACTGAGATAACAAATGTCTATCTAAAAAGCGTTGATTAATCGGCCTTATAAGTGGCTGAGTATGCGGCCCGAGCGGCCTTTTTTTGAAACACTTCATATTCTAGTCCTTCCAAGGCTTATGGGGAATAGGGAGAGGAGTGCAGGGACTCGTATTCTGTCTTTTGGTTTTGGCCAATTGATAAGTACGACATTGAGACACGATGCGAGCAACATCACGACGTAGGGAAGGCCAATAAAATTTGTCATTGACAAGAGAAAAGGTCTTATCCCTACTAAAATAACCAGTGAGGCCACCAACATATAATTCCTAAATGAGAAAATCTTGAAATGTAGAGGGAATACATAATTGGGTTCCACAAAAGAGAAATGCATCCGTAGAACAAATTTTAAAATCGGTCGGGTGTGCTACCAAGAAGTTTTGAATGAATAATATCTTAGTCTACCCCTTCAAACGGTCCAAGCTCACAACTTCAACGCTCATAGACTGGAGAGTGGTCAAACAACGACTAAGAGCATCAGTGGCCTTGTTCTCAACACCAGAGTGGTGTTTGAGAACATAGTGCACTCCTGGGTAAACTCATACCACTTGGCCTGGCGGGCACTTAAATTCTTTTGGGAATTCAAGATGTTGCGGGCGGAAGAGGAAACGCACGCGATCTGTCCTGTTGCACAAGGCAACGTGAGAACCCAAACGGGGGCTCTCCTCTTTATTTATATAAAGGGGTAAATTGCACATAGGTACAGCAGTAGAATAAATTAGAAAATAAAGACATATAACAAGATATATGAACACTCCCCCTCAAGCTGGAGTGTACACATTGTGAATGCCCAGCTTGCCACATAAATTCTGGAACACTGTTGGACCCAATGGCTTTGTTAAGATGTCAGCTAATTGATCCTCAGAATTGACATATGGTGTCACAACATTGCCATTCTTTATTTGATCTCTGATGAAGTGACAGTCAACTTCTATATGCTTTGTACGCTCATGAAAGACAGGATTCCTGGCAATATGTATAGCAGATTGATTGTCACACTTGAGTGTCATGGGAGATTGGATCGAAATCTTCAACTCAGATAGGATAGATTTGACCCATTGTAATATACAGCATGCATGTGCCATAGCACGGTACTCAGCTTCAGTACTAGACCGCGCTACCACCTGTTGTTTCTTGCTTTTCCAAGTGATCAAATGGTCACCAAGAAAGGTGCAGTAGCCAGAAGTAGATCTTCTATCAATGTGATTGCCAGCCCAATCTGCATCTGCATAACCTGTAAGAGCCAAAGGTGATGAGGAACTCTTTGGTTTATAGTAAGTGATCCCCTTCCCAGGAGCACTTTTCAGATATCTCAGAATCCGGCATACTGTTGTCCAGTGTGACTGTCGTGGTGTGCACATATGTTGACTCACCACTCCTACAGCAAAGGAAATATCGGGCCTTGTAATAGTTAGATAAATTAACTTCCCAACTATTTTCCTGTAGTGTCCTGGATTTGAATACTCAGTGTCATCATCCATCTCCTTGGTGTGATAATCCATAGGAGTGGATACGGGCTTAGAGTCAGTCATGCCTGTTTCCTGTAGCAAGTCAAGCACATACTTCCTCTGAGATAGATTTATACCTGCATGGGATCTAAGAACCTCAATCCCTAGAAAATATCTCAGTTTCCCCAGATCCTTCGTGTGAAAGTTTTTTTGTAATCCTTCCTTCACACGTGATATACCTGTAGAATCGCTGCCAGTAATCACAATATCATCAACATAGACCGCAATAATGATAGACCCACAAGAAGAGTTTGAATAAAACAGAGAGTGATCAGTCATGGAACGAGAAAAACCCATATGTATAACAACAACACTGAACTTGTCAAACCAAGCTCTAGGAGATTGCTTTAGCCCATATATGGCTTTCTTCAGTTTGCACACTTTCTGACACTCCCCCTGAGCAACAAAGCCAGGTGGTTGCTCCATATACACCTCTTCTTGGAGATCTCCATGAAGAAAGGCATTCTTGACATCCAGCTGAAAAAGAGGCCAGTCAAAGGTAGTAGCAAGAGAAGTAAGAATCCGCACAGAGTTTAAACGAGCAACTGGAGAAAATGTCTCAAAGAAATCTACTCCATATGTCTGTGTGTAGCCTTTTGCAACCAATCTGGCCTTCAGCCTTTCAACAGATCCATCAGGGTTGTGTTTGACTGTGAAAACCCATCTGCAGCCCACAATTTTCTTTCCTGCAGGCAAATCAACTAGATCCCATGTGCCATTGTCCAATAGAGCAGATATTTCCAGCTGCATTGCCTGTTGCCAACCACTGTCCTTCATAGCATCTAAATGATTTTGTGGTGTCTTAACAGAGTCCATCCCAATAGCAAATGCACGAGCCTGTGTAGATAAGTGGGACAAACAACATACATTTGACATGGGATGTCTAATAGTACATGAACGAATACCTTTCCGGACAGCAATAGGAACATCAAGGTCAGATGCTTCTGCAGGAATCTCGTGAGTAGAAGACGATGGAGGAAGCTCAGAGACTGGTACCGCTACTTCTTCTGGATTCTGTCTACCTCGCATGCTATAAACCTGTGAATATGGATGAATGACAGGTTCATCGTCATGTTGCTCTTCCTGAATGACAGTGTAGTCAGGAATAATAGGTGGCACTCCCTCACTTTGCACATGTGGTGCCACTCGCTCACTCTGAATAGGGGGTGGCACTCTCTCACACAATTGCTCCCCCTTGCTCATAGAATTAGCAAAATATGGAGTGGTTTCATGGAAGGTGACATCCTTAGAAACAAACATACGACGCAAACTAGGACAATAACACTTGTAACTCTTACTCGTACCAGAGTACCCAAGGAACACAGTTTTAACAGACCTAGGTGAAAGTTTGTCGTTCTTAGGATCAAAGTTATGGACGAAGGATGTACAACCAAAAACTCGAAGAGGAACATGAAAAGGTTGATCCATAGGGCGTAAAACAGAGAAGGGAGTGCGTCCTTGCAAGACAGAGGAAGGTTGTCTGTTAATCAAAAAACAGGCGGTGAGAAGGGCTTCAGACCAGAACCGTTTAGGCACATTCGATTCAAACATGATGGATCTAGTAACATCCAAAAGATGGTGATTCTTTCGCTCAGCAACCCCATTCTGCATAGGGGTGTGAGGACAGGAAGTATGATGAATCATCCCAACCGAACTGCAAAATTCAGTCATCGCTTTTTTAACATATTCGAGAGCATTGTCAGATTGAAAAGTCTTGATATTGCAATTAAATTGAACTTGAATTTCTTTATGAAAATGTTTAATGATAGAAAGCACAGACTCACGACTTTTCAACAAATAAATCCATGTCATGCGAGAGTAATCATCTACAAAGGAAATGAAATAGCTAAATCCATTATAACTTTGGTTTTTAACAGGACCCCACACATCACTATGGACTAACTCAAACGGACTAGAAGCCCGGTTATTGACACGACTTGGATATGACAATCTATGATGTTTGCCCAACTGACACGATTGACACTCTTAAGAAGATAAATGAGCCAGATCTGGTTCCAACTTCTTTAGGCTCTCTAAGGATGGATGTCCGTATCTGCAATGCCACAACAAGGGGGAACCACTCATCATGACAGCTGAAACTGGAGCAGAAGGTGGACGGCGAGGTAGACAATCACCAGGGAAGAGGTAGAGATCACCTTTCCTAGGCCCCCCACCAATCATCTTCATACTCTTGAGATCCTGTAAAACAAAACAAGAGGGCCCGAATGTTACTGTGCATTGTACAGTGTCAATCAGCTTGGCAACAGAAAGTAAATTAAATGGAAATTCAGGCACAAAGTGAACAGATTTTAGATCAGTATCTGGTGTAAGAGACACCGAACCACTCGCTAACACCTTCCTCACTGAACCATCTGCCAAGGTAACAGACGGATGAGGGATACATGAGTCAAGTGAATGGAGCAATCTCCTCATACCAGTCATGTGCTGGGATGCGCCAGAGTCAACCACCTAAGGATTTGAAGATCCGGAAGCTATAAATGATGTAGCCTGATTACCCGCAGTGGATGCAAGGTTGGCTGCCGAAGAAGACGATGCTCCCATGTTCCAGTGTTGAGTTTCCTGAATAAATTTGTCGTATTCCTCCTGAGTAAGAGTGATGCCAGAAGCACTAGAGCCCACAGCTGAAGATTCTGTAGTGGCACAGTTTGCAGCTCCAACGGGTGGGGCAGCAGGTCTCCCATGTTTCTTCCAGCATTTTTCTACAGTGTGCCCAGGTTTGTCACAGAATGTGCATCGAGGACGAGTCCCACGTCCTCTGCCCATACCAGGTCTGTCAGATGTCGCAGGTCGTCCTCCTCTTACTATCGCTGCAATGGAAGCATGAGAATCTCCAGAAGGAACAACAGACATAGAATCAGCAGACTCAAAGGTGGACTGTTGAATCCTAGAGTAAGCTTCTGCAAGACTAGGTAATTTGTCTGAAGCAAGGATCACACTTCTGGCTGAACTGAAGGAGGGGCTAAGACCAGATAGAAATTTAGTAGTGACCAGATCATCCCTATCTTTAATCTGCTCAGCAACTGTCACAGGGTGATAGTAGCTCAGTTCTTGCGAAATTGCCTGAATCACACCAAAGTATTCTTCAAGTGACTTATCACCCTATCTTTCTGCAAAAAGACGGTCATAAATCATGAATTGGCGAAGAGCATTCTTTTCTTGAGCATAGTGTTGTTTCACGGTATCCCATATCTCCTTAGCTGTAGAGTAGAACATAAACCTAGATGCAATTGTAGGTTCCATGCTGCCCCATAACCAAGTTTTCACTAGGCTGTCAAGACGTTTCCACTCGGCATAGTCTTTGTCAGTTATAGCCAGGGGTGCAGAATCAACGTACTTTGCCCTGTCTCGGGACTCCAAGACGGTATGAACGGCATTCATCCATAACAGAAAATTCTTGCCGTTGAGTTTGATGGGAATAGGTGACACCTCACCGTAATAGATAGACATCTTATTCTCCATAATGCAACGAGGATAGGTGACGGAGTGATACGCGTCACAGAGAAGGCTGAAGTGACGGAGAGATACACGTCACAACTGAAACGAGATAGATGATGCGTTACTGACGCATCGACAGCCTTCAAGAGATAGGTTCCTAATCACACATGAAGGAGATGTGATTAGGAAGGCACTTAGGAAGAGACGAGACCTCCGGTTAGGGCTTTAGATGGCCGTTTGATCAACCGGAGATCTTCAAACAACAAATTCGGCTTCCGAAAATTGGCCGAAAAGTTGCTGGAAAATAGCCAAAGATGTAGACGGAGCTCTGGTTCTTGGCGGCTGGGCCTACAGTAGCATGGAAGAGACTACCGGAGGTCCAGCGATGGAAGACGGGCGGAGACGGCTCAACCGGATGGCAGCAGCGCTACCGGCGGTGCCCCCGCGCCCCTGTCCTGCCGCGCGGCGGCGGCGGAGAAGAAAGGAGCAGCTGCGGCGGCGCCCTGTGGAGGAGAAGGCGGCGTCACTTTGTGAGGGAGAAGGAGAGGCGGCGGCGCTTGAGTTGAGGGAGAGAGACCGGCGGAAGTTACCGCTCTGATACCATGTTGCGGGCGAAAGAGGAAACGCACGCGATCTGTCCTGTTGCACAAGGCAACGTGAGAACCCAAACGAGGGCTCTCCTCTTTATTTATATAAAGGGGTAAATTGCACATAGGTACAGCAGTAGAATAAATTAGAAAATAAAGACATATAACAAGATATATGAACACAAGAAGCAAAGGGTAGATGGTCAGACCAGAGGATGAACTCTTGATGTAGAAGCTAGTTCCTCCAATGACGCAGAAGTTGCACAACAGTGTAGAATTTTTATCATAAGTGAAGTATTTACGCTTTCCGTCATTAAGTTTCTCACTAAAAAATGCAATAGGGTGGCCTTATAGGCTCAGAATGATACCAATTCCAATACTTGAAGCATCATATGAAACCTCAAATGGAATCAAAAAATACAAAAGGCAAGGAACAATGGCTTCCATCAATTTAGTCTTGACAACCTAAAAAGCTCGAGTGGCGGATGGTGTCCACTCTAATTTATCACACTTCATCAATTCAGTAAGTGGAGCCATAATGGTGCTCAAACCTCGAACAAAGTAACGATAAAATGTAGTCAATTCCTAAAAGTATAGAGCTCAGATATCGTAGTGGGTTTGGGCCGACCAATGATGGGTTTGACTTTGCTAGGGTCAGCCTCCATACCGATGGAGGATACAAAGTATCACAAGGAAAAGGACTTTATCTTAAAGAAAAGAACACTTCTCTAGGTTGACATACAATTCCTCAGCATGAAGTGTGTCAAAGATGAGCCAGGTGCTCGTCCTTGATTTTAGTGTAAGTCAAAATATCATCAAACCATACCACCAAAAATTTACCAATGAATGGCTGAAAAACATGGTTCATGACTCTCATGAAGGTGTTTGGTGTGTTGAATAGGCCATAGTGCAGGACCATCCATTCATATAATCGATCTAGGATTTTGAAGGCAGACTTCCATCATGAGACTCCTTGACACGGATTTGTTGGTAATCCTTGTGGAGGTTGATCTTGGAGAAATATTGGGATCCTATAAATAGATCAAGCATGTCGTCAAGGCGTGGGATAGGAAATCGATATTTGATAGTGATCTTATTGATAGGTCGAAAGTCTACGCACATTCTGCAACTTCTATCCTTCTTGGGGTTGGGGGTAAGGACAATAGAAACCGCACAAGGACTCTAGCTCTCACGAATGCAAACTTTGAGTAGGAGGGCATCGACTAGGCGTTTAAATTTAGCATGCTCTATTGGGTTCACTTGGAAATGAAGGCGGTTAGGGAGTGATGACCCTAGAATCAAATCCATCTTGTGTTGAATATCATGCTAAGACAGGAGCTCATCTGGGAGGTTAGTGCATGTCTCATGTCCTTAAACTCATCGAAAGGGAGACAAGTTCTGGTGGTGGGGGGATGAAAACAAGACATATGAGTGGATTCTTTGATGTATAGCACATTCATGCATCTAGATTCTCGACTAGCTTTTTCCAGCTCTCGGCAAATGATGATGTGTAAAGTAAGTTGGGATTTCGATCTTTGGGGTTCTGGCGATTGACTCGTTTTCAAAGGAAAGATGAAATGAGTAATGGGCAAGTGGAAGTGGTATGTGTTTGCCTTTGTGCTTGAAGGTATAACAATAGAACGTCCCTCATTACAGGCATGCAAGTCATAAATCCAAGGATGAGTTGGCCAACATTCATAGGAAACAAATCACACCAAATGTGGTCTGAATAAGCACCCAGAGTGACGGGCAAAAGGAAGCGTTGAGTGATGAGGAAGCTAATCTAGTTCACCCAATTAGAGTTTGAAAAACTAGACCCGACCTGACCAACCCGACCCATCCTGACTAAAGTAGGTTGGAGTCTTGATTTTTTCGACCTGACCCAAAATGACCCAAACCCGAAGAACCCAAATTTATTTGTGGGTCAAGTCCGGGTTTGCAATTCTTGATCTGTGAAACCCGATCAACCCAAAATTTTATCAACATTTATTTTACTATTCTATATTTCATAGTGTAGTCATAAAAATCATAATGTGTAAAAAACATATCTTTACGTTGTAAGTTTCATCTTAGAAAACCTAATCAGTTGGGCTTTTGTCATGTTATGCCAGTCTAAATAGTCTTCCAAACTAGAAATCCAATCAGAAAAGCTTTAGGATCAAGTTCACCATCAAAAGTTGGGATATCTATCTTAACTCATCGAGTGATATCATCATGAGGTGGTGAATAAGGTCGTAGGTGATAGTGACGGTAACGATTGCAGGGAAAAGCAAGTCCACGAGGGGGCATGATAAGAATCATGGCCAGGGGCACAAGGACGTGGCTCTAGAGGAGGGGCCATGGAAGGATGAGACATAGCCAGTGGTCGGTGATGGGGTGGGTAATGGGTTGTAGGAACAAATTGCAAAGCACATGGAATGCTTGGAGGGGAATATTGTGGTGGTGCATGTTTCATGTGTGGAGCAGTGGGTTGGGGTGCCTAATGGCTAGAGCTCTGATATGGTGTTGCCTAGTTGGTAGGGGTGGGGTTCCTCGTAGGGGTGCGAAGGATCAGGTTCTGGAAAAGGGTCAGTGGTGCAAAAGTGATGGTATTCAGGGACCTCATGGAGCAGTGGTGCACAGATTTGTAGAGTAGGATTGAGGGAAGTTTGTGGTGCATTTTTGTGATTTGGTGGCATACCATACCCTATGTAAGGTGTTGAGGGTTGAATCGTGTGCAGGGCATCTGTCTGGAGAATGTACGAGCTCGGTCATCATAGAATTTACCGTTTGACCAACTGTGTCAAGGGTAAACACACGTTGCAAAGACACAGGCACGACACTTGGATTGGGCTACAAAACTGGGCTATCAGATCTACTGCCATACATTGTCATTTGCATAACGAGGTAAGCAAGAAAAATATGTGTCAGTGTAAAACTTTGTTTTGCAACGTAAAACGCATAATTCAAGGAAATTTTAGCGGTCAAAAAAATGAGTCAAGTGGCACAGAAAAAGGTAAAACCTTGTACAAAAAATGGGACGACAATTTTGTGGTAGAGGAACAAATCACAACATATGGACCCGTTGCAAGTGTACAAAATTTGCAGTAGATAAGTAAAAAGTACGGTAAACGATGAAAAGATCTTACCCTAATTGCAGACAATTGATTGCCTCCTTGAATCTGATATAGTTGAAGATGATGTCTATTGGGGAAGTATGATGTGTGCCCCCAATTTGTAGATTGTGATTGCTTACTAGTTGTTATGGTTGTTGGAGGCTCCGGTTGCAGATGGTCTGCTACTAGCAGCAGTAATTGCAAAAGTTGTTGGCAGCAGGGGTGCAATGGCTAATGGCAGTGCGACAGTGGCGGATGTGGTTGTTAGCGGTGGCTATTGCTGCTTGGTAGTAGTTTTATTTTAGGGTGGCTGCTGGCAGTTGCATTGGCGGCTGGAGACTGTGGTGGTTGGCAGTCGGCGGCAGCTAGGTATGGCAAATGAGGGTGGCAGGTAGGTTTTGTAGAGAGGGTGTGGCTAGGTGTGGGGATAGATGGACCAAAACCCTAAGCAGGGTTCGGGTTAGGGTCTAATACCACTTAGTTTAAAGCTACTAGACAAATAATAAAAAACAATGCAAAAGGCTAAAAGAGAATAATTCTTATTCTTCAAGTGTGTCTAAACAATGATGCAACAGAGCCTTTACATAGGCTCTGAAAACAAAGACTACACAGGCTGTGGACAATGTGGGCCTAAACCACTTGACTTTACAAGAGCCCAACAAGAGGGGAAAAGCATAATAAAATAAAGTAAGATAATAAATCCCAAGGGTACGGTGACATCTATGCTTGTAAGTACATAGAGGCGGAGCTTGTCCTACATCACTTTGTTAACCAATCATCAGAGAATGAGAAGGAATATGATAACTGACTATACTTGCCTCATATGTAACAAGGAAGCAGAAACTATGCTACATACAAGATCGTATGAGAGTCAAAAAGAGTGGAGCATCTTGGAAATTAAGTAGCAATTGTCAGAGTTCTTCAATGGAATTCTTCAAAGTGGGCGAGTGCTTGCCTAAAATCTAAGGTGGATATAATGAACCTTATTATAACCATGCCTTGGTTTATTTGGCAAGGAAGGAACAAGTGTTTCTTTGAAGTGATTATGATTGACCTAGAGCAACAAATCTCGATGGTTAGAAAGAAAGTTGATGCTATCAAAGAAGCGTTTAGTCTAAAGTCGCATGATCACATTGGCAATGTAACCCATTGGATTGCCCCTCCCTCAAGCTAGATCAAGATAAATGTTGATGTGGTTGTAAAGAAAATCAATTGTGCAGTGGATTCTATTGCAAGGAATGGTGAATGGAAATGCACAATGGGAGAAAGCCACATAATGAATGCCAACTCTGCCTTGTCCGCAAAACTGTTGGCCATTGACAGTGCTCTTGGTATTCTATTTAGAATGGGTTGTAATAAGAGCTAGATAGAATTTGACTGTAGGAATGCAGTAGACATTGCCAAAGGAAAGTCCCCACCTTTGTCTGGATGATCACTGGCATAAGAAGTAAACTTAGTAAAGAAAAGTTTGTGGAAATCATCTTTGCTAATGGAGACTCTAATCAGGCCTTCGATGGTCTGGAAACTTCCACCTTAAAAATCTCAAAGGTAGATGTGTTTACCCTACCATTCCATATTGTATCTTAAGTACCATCAGTTCTAAACTCTCTTGTAATGGTAGTAGTGCTGCCATCTTCCATTCAAGTAACCATAATTTTGTAGTCGTATTTGTTTGCCTACAACAGGGTGGGATGAATTAAGAGGCTTCTAACCCCTCAAGGAAAATTAGACTTTCAAGGTATTCACAATTAAAAAGTACATCCAAGCAACATCAATTGAAGTTAAATGAGAATTAAATTTGTTACAAAAAGAGAGGAAGAAACAAATTGTGTCGCTTACCCTTTCTGGATGACAAAACCAATCATCTAACTGCATCAAAAGTAAGCATATTAACGGTTTCTACATACATAAATTGGTCGGGACATAGTGGAGGCATATTAAGAGGTTATCCATACACTAATGGTGAGGGAGAATACTACCTTATGGAGTTACTTTAGCATCCCGTACTTTAATTTATAGCTTGTGGTTGTGTCCAAAAGTATTGTGGCCTTTATTAATATAAGGTGCAAGGGAATCATTTGCTTATGGCCATTCAGAATAACAACGAATGATCCTCAATCATAGTAGTTGTTAAAAACTTTCTTAGCCCTACATTTGTTGCAAGACACCTACGTCAAACAATGACTAAAATTGCAACCCTTCATTTGTTGCAAGATGCCTACACCAAACCACGACAAAAAATTCCACAAAATAGTCAAAAATCCTTGAAATTTTAAATATACATGAGGAGGCGGAACAAAATAGGTTGGCTTGTTGATAATTCACATTTTGATCCAAATTTATCCTATCTAAGCCCACCAAGCCAATAAATTTTTTTTTTCAAAATTTAATCGAAGTTTGGCAAGATTTAACTTGCAAATGATACTCATTAACTTATTTTAGGCATATAATTTCTGGTTTTTTTTAAATTGTGCGTTAGTGTATCTAGTGTTCGATACTGAGTGCATACATACAGCCTACAAACATCTTCAAACTTGATGTGGCAATTTAAATTGTTATTACACCCATTTTATGCAATTGTTCCAAGAATGTTGTGTTTTTTTGTAAATAACACGATCCTAAAATTTTATGCAAATTATATAACAAGAATTGAGCGTCCATAGATTATATGTTGTTTACAATTCCATCAGTAGTTTGGGCTTTCTCAAGAATTTCAGAACTAAAGAGTAGCAGGAGGCAGTGAACCCCCTACTGCCCCAAACCCCAAGTCGAACGGTGGGGAGATAAATCACCAATGGTATTTCCCAATGATCAAACCTGGGTCGCTTCATGGAAGTCCTTGGGCTGATCCACGAGACCATATTTGCATTGTTCATGAATTATAATTTTCACGTGTGCCATATTTTTTGTCGAGTGTATGCAAAGACAATATACTAAATGTAATTGTTGGACATCCATATCAAAGAAAATGTAACTAGACAAATGTCGTCATGTGCGAAGATCAAATAGTGATGCTAGATTTAGATTATATTTTAGGTGTCTTATATTATTGAGGAAGGATATATCATGTCAACATGTGGAGTGCAAGGATCATCTCACACATTTTTTTAATTGTTATTCAATGCTTCGAATAAATATAGCGTTCGCAACAAGTTTATTCTTAGATCCTTAAACTTTGACTAGTTAGCTTTTAGGAGTTTCATGGCACCTTTCAATTCATTTATGTTATCAGACCTTTATAATAGATTGCATTTATCCTTCACTTTCTTACATGTAATAGGAATTTTATTTTGACTTTAAGCTTGGAAACTTCATAGGTCAAATATTTGTTAAGTTGGTGAATCAAGACTTGCAGTAAAATGAGAGACTGAATTCGCCAAACTGTCACCAGCAATAGATGTGCTAAATAGAGACGGGAGACTTAATGGGAACAGGCAGTGATGAGAGATTGACATTCAACTGTTAAACAAATGCTCTGTCCATGGGCATACTTTATGAGCATTAAAGTTTATTTTTAAGGCGCTTATACCAGCCTACAATAGAGCCTAATTGGACTAATTTGACCCATACTCCAAAGTGGATAGCCAGCATGTGAGGTTCGGTTGATCCTAAACCATGGTGTCAAAATTGAATGAACGGATTGGTTGTGCCTAAATCCAGAAAGGGTTCATGCTAGAACACCTACATACTACAGAAATAAATTGCCTATCTAAAACTTAAGCTACTTGTGTGCCAACTGCCAAGGTTCTGTAACAACAAATATTTCCGAAGTAACCCCTTCATTGTTTGAAGCTATATTGTTAGGTTGACTTGAATTCTTTACTCACTTCATCATCACCCACCAACAGATAGTTCAACATTATAAATTTGTGTAAACAATAGAGCTTCCATCTATCTAAGTAGATTTCTTGCCTATTATGGCCTATCCCACCATGCCCAATTCAACATCAAAGTGAGACTGTGGGGATTTATTTAGATTGGAGATGCATTGGGCGTCGCTCTCTGTGATGACTATGTCGTCACCGTCTATAGCCTGAAGAATGTATCCCTAAGATGCCTTCTTTGAGAAAAGAGTGTGGTCACTGGAAGATCTCTTGAAGCCAAGATTCCTGAGGATGGTACTAAGCTTATTGAACCAAGCTCGAGGAGAGAGATTCAGCCAAAGACAGAGCGATGAAGAGAGCAAACTTTGATCATACTTTCCCTCAGTAACAAATCTAGAGCATTGTGCTTATGGACTTCCCTATAGAGTCTCCATGTACAAGGGCATTCTCGATGTCGAGCGGGTAGAGTGGCCAATCCAGACAAGCACCTAGAGAGATAAGAATGTGGATTGACGAAATCCAAGTGACGGACAGAGAATGTCTCAAAGAAGTCAACTCCATAAGCCTATGTAAAGCCTTTGGTGACCAAACAGGATTTTGAGCGATCAACAAAGCGTCAGATTGATGCTTGATTGAGAAGACCCATCAGCAGCCAACAATGTCCTTAGCATGAGGTGGTATACTCAGGTCACATGTGAGATTCATGTTCAGAGTCGCTATCCCATCCATCATCGTTGCTTTCCACACCAGGTGTTGAAGAGCATCCTTATGGTTTTTGGGAATGGTGTTATTGTCAAGAGTAGTAGCAAGAGTTTGAGTGTAGATGAAAGACGAGGAGACAAGTTAGAGAAATATGACATTTGCAAGTACAGCTCGTTTACCTTAACAGTGGGTGATCGTCTAGGGAGAGCTTCGAGTCGGGTCATATGGTGTTAGTTGGCTCGTGCCAAAACTCAAATTTTCAAACGGATTGTAGGCCGGAATCTAGGGCCAAATATGTTTGAAAATCTTTGCGTATATCCGTCCCACGTAATAGATTTAGGTTTCCAGTCAGGTTGGGACCAGCCGAAATAACATCATAAAATGAAGATATATTCAAACATATATGTAGATGCATATTTACTAATAGAGTTTAGGAAGTGTGTATCGACTAATATATCTGAACAATATGTATTCTCTACCAAAAAACTAGTACACTTACAACTAGTTAGCCAAATCAAAATCAATAAATATAATTGAAAAATCAATCAATCATTTTTAGAATTTCTGCAACTTGCCATTAAGTAGGAAATGCCCATTTATTTCATTGAATGGTCTGTAATTGGCTGACCGAGATGATTTTTGAATCACATCTAATGCACGTAGTTAATATTCAAACTATAGGTAGATTATGTTTGAAATTATTGCTAACATTTTACACATCTAATTGGTACATATAAATTAATTGTACTCTAGTACATTATTCTTTCGACCTTATTTATATGACCAACTAAATATTATTTTAGATAAAATGTACTATACAAAGTGTGTGGCCAAATGCATGTTACGAAAGATACATATGATATATAAATATGTGGTTTCATATACATGTATAAGTTATTGTTAGAGTTAATAGTTATTTAGTTTATTATGTAAAAGGGCATAAGTACGTTTGGCCCATTAGGGATTGGTCTCAATCTTGTATTGGTCCCCTCTCTTATATATAGGAGCATGGCTTTGTCTAACAATATCAATCTAATTGTCTCCAATGTTATTTTCCAAACGGTATTAGGCAGACATCCAAAACCCTAGTTGTCAAGTAAAAGGGAGAAAGAAGAGAGATTAGTATTTGGTGGGCAGCCACCCCTTCTTCCTTGATGCTCCCCACAGACATGCCTATTACACCACATATTAATTTCCATCCTCTCTTGGTTCCACTTCCTTTCTTCGTTTACAGGGACTGAGCATGGTCATGTAGGCCTCGACATACCACCAACACAACACTAGGTACGGCATAAAATCTCCCACTACAAGCAGGGCATGTGGAGTCTGCTAATGTCCCTGCTTATGCTCTCTCAGACACGTACAACTTTCTACAACAACAACATTCATCGATGCTCTCGCCGGAATTCCCGCTCGACGGCACCCCAAGTTGCGTCTATAGCATTTGATCCATTGCGCAATAAAGGGATGTATAACCTGCAAGCATGCAGTATTTGAAGTGGTTTAGGTGTTCGCTCACTAGCCCAGTTCCCCCTCAGCATCTACAACATTTGATGCTCGTGCATGATCAAGTTAGAGCTATGGCTCCAGACGCTATCAGGTCTGTTGTAGTTGTAATGATGACAACCAATGGCCACAGCCAACCCATCAGGCAAGGGGTATTTGAGGATTCCTCCCATATGTACCAAACTGGTTGTAAGATCCAAAAAATTGGCCTCATGTCACAGTCGATGCTCTACAACTACAACATTACAACACTGCTATGTTCTTATAGTTAGAAGCTCCATCTGGCCCTTAGAAAGTGCCTTTTTCATCATTTTCTTGTGATGATCGCGGACCTAGAGCTTGCCACCAACTGATCCTAGAGAACAAGCAATTGGAGCTCTAGGATATAAACTCCTGCAAAACTTGGAGATCAAACAAAGTCTGCACCGAGCAGGAACATAGTTGGTTGTGGTTTGTCGTCGCTAACGAGACTGCCACGTCAATGAACTTTGCAACATGCTCTAATAGGTAAACAAAATGCCACCAATGTGGCAAGGACGTAGGGTGCTTCACCAAAGCAACTGATACAACATAAGTGTAGCACACAACAGTTGGCCAGCGCAACCCACGATAATCTGCTGACACAATAGCAGCGCAACATGACAGTTGGCCAGCGCAACCCACGATAATCTGCTGACACAATAGCAGCGCAACATGATAGTTGGCCAGCGCAACCCACGATAATCTGCTGACACAATAGCAGCACAACATGTGATATCGGTCAGCTAGGCTGCAAGCAGTTGGTGCTACTCAACATTACGCTAGCAAGAGCCAAGGCTTCAATCTGTCAATGTTTCTCATGTGTCTCAAAGCCATTTTTAGCAAACTTTATGTTTGATTTCCCACCAGAAAACATGATAAACCTTTTTTTCATGTAGAAACACATGTTGACCACCCGCTATGGCAACTTCCTTGTAAAAGTGCTTTTATCCAAACTACCATGTGTCATTACGGTAGCGCTGCTTCTTGTGGGAACTACTTTGATAACAATGGAGACTTAGATGACTTCTACACGTATCTTCCAACTTCAACTGCTCCAAATGCAGCTAAAGCTCCAGATGTTTATTCATGATAGCTCCTAATCAAGATATTATCAATTTCAAGGGGAGTCTACCACGTTATCACTGCTTCTGCCTTGCTACTACCTTTTTCGGGAGGAAAAGACATGTTTGCTACATGCTATGTGCTACCTTCTTTAGCAGAAAATGTTTTGAGTGCTTTAATTATTGTTGCAAGATTTTAGGGAGATCGAATTTCTGTATGGTTTATTCTTATCTTCTTGTGTATTGGCAGGTTGGGTTGATGTTTCACCCATGCTCCAACACAAGGGGGAGAAATTTTTTTTGGTCCTTTAAAGCTTGAAGGGGGGGAGTTAAGTTCATGGTTATTTATTATATTATATAAATGGGCCTAAGTATTGTTAAAGTATGAAAGATTGATTGAATAGAAAAGATTGATACAATGACTGATGGCCTCTCCTTTATATAGAGAGGAGAGATGCCCTATTACTTAGGACCCAAGTAATCTAAACTAGACGGGCCGGAATATAACGGCCCACTAAACTAATTAGCCTATTTAACTAATAGACTAATATAGACACTTTAACACTCCCCCTCAAGCTGGAGCATGGGTGAAACACATGTCCAAGCTTGGAGAGTTACAGGACTCGATAAAAAGAAATGATAAATGAAAGATAAAAGATAAATATCACTCCCATACAAAATATGTTACTCCCCCTGAAATAATACTCCCCCCGAAACATATGGTGATGATGACTCTGCAGGCTGAAGATACTCGAGCTTTGAAGGTCTTCCTTGAAGTGCATCTGGAATGAGGACATCTGAAGAATGGACCTGATACTACAACAATTCGCCACTGGAATACGTGCTTAACGCGGCACGAACGCGGACGGACGATCTGCTGCTTGATACGATGCAGGAACCATAAAACTCTGACGCATGAACCTTGGGGGCTTGACGGGAAAGGAGATCATCCATCAAGGAAGGTCCCAAGAGGATCAGCTACAGGCGATGTCGATACAGCAGATGCGGCTCGGAGAAGACGTGATGAAGCAGCTCAGTGAAGATAAAACTCTGAGCTTCTGAAGAAGCACCCATCTGTCTCATGTGAATGCAGATGAAGGAATACACCATCAACACCTGACGTACATAATGCGGATACGGTGTCGACGCTGGATCTTCACTGCTGGCTCAAGTAGAGAACTGGTGTGTTGAATGATGTGAAGCTCCATGAAGTTAGCCTGGAATATATATAATCTGAATACATATATCATCATCTCATCTCATACTCTCTCTCTCATACATTCTCTCATATATTGTCATGCTCGCTCTCTCTTCTCATCTCTTTCTCTCCTCTCTATCCCCCCCGCACACCAAATACGACAAGAGTGAGTGTTTGGTGTGGAGAACTGGACATATGACCCCCCCCCCCCGCAATGTGAAAAAGGGATGCTCACAGAATATGGGTGGGTGGGAAAGAAAATGGTGGAAAAAGAGAGAAATATGTGAAATGGAGATGGGTAATATGTGGAGAATGAAACTGATAGCCAAAGAGAGTATACTAAATGGGTCAACATGAGATCCGGATAGAAAAATAAATGGATCTAGTCCCGACCCGAAAAGGGGGTTTGTTGGCCCGTTAGGGCAACAAATCGCGAAAATCCGATTAGGGTCAAAATAGGATCCGATTAGCAAAATATAGAACTGATTAAGGATCCGAATTGAGACAGGGATAATGCATATGGGGGTAGTAAACATGGTTGTTTGGTAGCGGTGGAGAGTGATGGGTGATCGCCTACTGTAGATGGCAGCAGTAGCATAATGACGCACAACGCAGCAGCAACTGGCAGATGAAGATTGTCGGGATGATGATGAAGTGGAGGAGCAGCAGCTTGCGGATGATAGCTGGAGATGACGCTCGGATGATGAAGCACTTTATCGCAACATAGGAGATGACAAAGGGTCTCCTGCGTGACTCCGGAGATATTGCATGCCAAGAGGATGCATGCGGAGCCAAGGCGGAGCCTCTCCAAAGCGGCGATGAAGGCTGATCTGAAGACGTCATGAGATGGAATGCCGGTTGAAAAAGTGCGATCAAGGCTGGGGATACGGTTGCTTGAATAAAGCAACACTGCAGCCTATGAGCACAGATACAACGGCGATGATGGAGGATGACGATGGTGCTGCTAATTGCTGACTTGATGACGATGGTTATTGCAGCAGCGGTGGCGTGGTTGCTGTTCTTGGCGGCGGTGGAGACGGATATGGTGGTTGATAGGTGGCAGAAGATGGCCAGCAGATGGCTGTTGTGCGGGCGACACCGGCTGGTGCGGCTGCTGGCGGCGGCGCCGGCCGCTGCTGATGGAGGTGGCGGCTGGTGCTACTGATGATAGCGGCGGCGATGGCTGCTGTGCGGGCGGAAGCAATTGCTGCTGGTGGAGACAGTCGGCGGCACTGCTCCTAGGTGCAAATTGCGGCCAGCGGTAGCTGCTGGAGGTGAAGATCGGCGTCGGAAAACTGATGCTGTCGGCGCACGGACATGAGATAGGAGAGTTGTGTGGATCGGTAAAGAATAAATGAATATGGAAGGAGATAAGAAGCCATGGAGGCGGGGATATGCCTAGCGGGAAGCCGGCCAAGCCATGGCGACGGCGACGGCCGCCCGCAGGCGGGCGCTCCCCCTTGGTCGCTCTCTCTGAGAGGGGCGGCTGCTAGCTGCTAGGGTTGTTGTGGAGGCTAGGGTAGTTGTGTGCACCGAAGAGGAGAGAGGGAACCAGGCGGCGCTAGGGTTCTCTCAAGATCTAACCCGCTCTGATACCATGTTAAAGTATGAAAGATTGATTGAATAGAAAAGATTGATACAATGACTGATGGCCTCTCCTTTATATAGAGAGGAGAGACGCCCTATTACTTAGGACCCAAGTAATCTAAACTAGACGGGCCGGAATATAACGGCCCACTAAACTAATTAGCCTATTTAACTAATAGACTAATATAGACACTTTAACAAGTATGTTTGGCCGATTACGATTTGATCGCATGCTTGTATAAGTCTCTTTTTATGTATAGGAGCAGGGTTTTGAGTAATAATATCAATCTAATTGCCTCCAATCTTATCTTCCACAACAATGAACCTGAGTATCTTGGTTTTTGGGTTCAGATTTACCTTGGTCCTGACTCGGTCCGTCTAAGAAGATGGGTCAAAAAAATTGCCCCCCCCATGTGAAGTATATGGACATGGTCTGTCTCGGTAGGGTTATGCGGGATGGGACATGGGTCGGATCGAGCCAGCCCAGTTCAATGCTCATCTCAACAACCGACACGTCGAATTGTATTGAAATCGAGGATGACAGCATGGCAGCTTCTTGAGAATTAACTACTACTCTTGATATACACCTTGGGATAGAAATGAGGATTTGGTCGTGTTGTAGCCTTGTAGGTTGGATTGCAGATGTTGGTGAAGATATGGGAAGGGTTCGATATCCAAGGTATCTATACAAACTGTGGTGGTGTGGAGTCAAGGTTCCCTATAGAAATGTGGATGTCATGTTCATGAAAGTTGACAGACATCGACATGCAATTGGTACTAAGAAAATAAGTTTTACCCTTTCGGCACCTAAGAGGGCCCCAAGAACATGGTCTTGAAAACACGAGGTGCATATAGTCACAATTTTGTTGAAGTTTTAAATTATTCACGAACTGATCACAAACTTTTCATGAGACAAAGATGAGACTGAATTTCACAAGAAACTGAAACTCTTCCCAAAATCCAGGAATTATTTACAAACTTCATGAATTATTCCCGAATTCCATGAGTTATCCAAAATTTCACAAGTAAATCGAATAGGAACATGTTGTGTGATTTGATATTTGTGAATATTGAATCAAAATGCAAATAAAACACTCATAGGTCATGTGTGTATGACATGTAAATATGAATCATACATATTGTATTCTTTGCATTTAATTTTATGTTCCGAAATATTTGATTGAATCTTTTCCAAATTTTATGCAAATTTCTTGCACAATTCCTAAATGCCAATTTTCACCTCATCAACGGATCTTTGTTTTGTGACCAAGGAACGAGGTATACAATATTGATGTTGTTTCGACAGTGTGGAAATAGGTATTTGCTTGTATACGGACGGAAATTTTGACAGATGCAATCCTAGTTGTTCTGACGCCAAAACAGCTGAAGTAAATCATGAAATTTTGCAAGTGTATCTCTACATCAAAATGCATCGTTTTATGCAATAATGATATGTTAGATACGTGGAGGGGTCCTTCATGTGGGGAGGGGCAAGGAACTTGGCATGTTTCTTGGCAATTTTGATGACAAAATGTAGGAATTGTGTGCTGAAATTTTACTAGAACAATCCACAAACTACAATGCACATGCTTATGTGATAACCTCATATATTGTTCTCATCCCACATAATTTTTCTAAACCTAGGCCTATGTCTCTATATACATCAAAAAGATTCTGAAAGAAACTATACATCAAGGCTTTCTATTGCTCTTCTTCAAAGTCAAAATGTGATTTTGGAAATTGACTTCATGACTGTGAAGGAAGTTAGGAATATGCACCATCACTAATGTGACACCTTTTTTCTGCCATCATTTATTACCACGTTATCTTGATATGTAGTAGTGAATTCCTCCATGGATCATTCACGAAAATGGAATAGATCTAAAAACCATTATTATCAAGTCCACTATATGCATGTTGTCAGGATGCGATTATATAAGAAGCATAGTTACCATGTCCATGTTGTGGTATAAGAGTAGCAAGTGCCATACATACATAAAAATAAGACTAGAAAAATATAAATTCTATACTCTTTTCACAATATTTTTGTTTGTGTTGTGAAGTAGTACATTTTCCTATTTTTTATTGAGATCATTGATTAAAATTTCGGTCAAAATCTCAAAATTTCGGTTGAAATCTTGATTTCAACGGGAATCGAACATAAAAATGCACCTCCTCAAAATAGGTAAGTAAAATTCCCAAATTTCGACAAAAGTTCACCAAGTGCACAGATTTTCGACAGAATACTGCTATTTCGGTTGGAAAAAAGGCTAGTTTGGGCATGCATTTCGCAAAGCACAACCGAAATGGGTTCACAATTTTGAAAATCAATTGCCTAAAGCCTGTTGCACTTGGAATGTTACTTCTTTGGTGATTCTTTTGCATTCTCTTGCTCTTGAAGGCTTTGTTCTTCAGATCTAAGGTGAGCTTACTCTCTCTCCCTCCCATCTACAATCTATTTCTTCCACTCTAACCCCATCTATCTTGATCAAAAGGTTATTCCAACATTGCAAGTTGCAAGTGATAGACTACAAGTTAAACTTGAGGAATTATGAAAGTATGCTATATATTATATTTACATTTATTTTACAAAACTAACTTGATATCTTCCGTTTGTCAAGTTAATTAATACAATATTTCCAAATGAGCTGTTTTTGAAGTTTTTCTTTAACATTGTCTTCATATATATTGTGTAACACTTCACAAATGTTTAATCATAAATAAATATCTTATATAGAAATGACTTTCATAACAATAATTTACAACTATGTAATACTTCGAATATTAGTTATATATAATTTTAGACCTTAAAAATGAAAAACTAATAAAACAATTAAGAAATTGTTGTGTATGATGTTTAGTTACATACATCAAATTTCAACTACTAATGGGAATAGTGTATAGTTAAATGTATCAATTAAAATATTCAATATATTAGAGTATTAGTATCAACTAATTTTAGTGATTTGTCCCTATTTTATGAATAATTTCAGGCCGAAATTAAGATACTTTTGGTATTTTCACTCTTTCATGATCTATAGCATAAGCTATAAAGTATCACTGAAAATTGATCATTAACAAGGTGATCTATATACTAATTCCTCCATTATATTATTGAAAATGTCATTAAAATTCCCATCGAAACAGTTTGAATAGTTTCACTCAAACATGTAGGAGCCCTCCCATCCAATACCAACATATCGTTTCACTAACATGTAGGAGCCTCCCATCCAATACCAAGATATGATACTATTGCATAATTACGTGTATTTATGTATGTAGATCACCCTGGTAAAAAATTTTGACTTAATTCCTTTATTTGGTCGTCAAAAAGTGTCTAAATCTTGTGTCAACAAGAGAGGAAATGTCAAAATTTTGGTCAAAAGTTCTATAATTTTTTTGTTTCTGAACCATTGGAAACATCGTCAAAATTGAAATTTTAAACCGTGAATGAGATTGATCAGGTGTAAATGAGAGAAATGGTAAATAATATAAAGGTGTACCTTGGATTAGTCTTATTTGAGCCCCAGTTGTCAGAATCTCCCTTGCTCATTTTTCTCCTTTCAAACTACAAAAACATGCTCAAGCACACAAAATCGATATTTTTCGGTGTAAATTTTGTCAAAAATTTGGCGGTATTTGACAAAATCTGGCGATATCTTCAGATATGCCCATCGGTATACCGATATTTGCGATCCTATCGATACACTCGCATAATATCATATTTGTTGGTGTTGAAATCAAAATTTCAAGCGAAATTCACCTATTTTGACGATATTTCGTTCCTAGATTGTAACCATGATGAGATGAATGTTTTTTGCCTTAGAATTATAGTTGTGCACTTGGGTGACAAACAAACATCCAAGGAGTAAGAGGGGGTTCTTCAAAGAGAAAAACGATGGAGAAGGGAGTTTTTTTTCCTTTAAGAGCAAATGATGATGATTTATGAGAAAGCAGGCGATCAATACATCTTTAGACAAGAAGCATTTGGGCAAGTGAGCTTGAATGGCCAAAGACTGAGAGGTTTCAAAAGAAGTTTGTTTTTGTGTCCAAAAATGAATTTTGTTGTGGGGTATGAGCACAAAACCGTTGATGGATCATATCTAAGTCGCGACAAAACTAAGAGACAACGCCATGCATATAGTTAAGGCATTCTCGGTTCAAGAAAGTTAATATCAGTCGTATTGAACGAAGATTATGTTATGAAAGGATTTGATAAAGGAGATATGTCTTCCCAAATTTTAAGAAAATGCAACCATGTCATGATGGAAAATTTATCAATGAAAATAAAAAAGGCTTGTAATTATTATATGCAATAGTGTGAAATGGACCGCACATATCACTATGTATCAAGTCAAGACTTGTTTTAGATTGCATATGAGCTCGAGCAGGAAAAGAATTGTGATGGTATTTTCCTAACTAACATTCCTCACAAGAGAGTGAGGAGAAAGACACATAAGGGTCTAAAACTTTAAGTTTATATAAAGGATGGAAATAATAGTGTTGTTGTAGGCGTGTGCTAGTAACAAGAGCAATAGACTGTGGTGGAGTGCAAAGAGGTAGTAGAGGTCACTAGAGTGGGGGAGTCTAATCATTCTAAAATTCCTCAAATCATGCATAAAAAATCTCAGAGGACCAAAAGTGAGCTTGTAGTTAAAGGGATCAACAAGCATTTACACAAAAAGTAAATTATGGAGAAAATCGGGGACATAATGTGTAGAAGACAACGTGATGATGGGTATAAATGGAGCATAGCTACTTTTTAGTGATACTTTTAACTGAGCCATCCTCCATGTGATAGAGGCTTGAGGGATGTGGCGGTCAAAAGTGGTGAGAAGGTGTTGTGTATCAGTCATAGACGCCCTTGTAAATTATGGAGACATTGGGGACACTAATGTACGAATGGCAATGAGATGATGGATGTAAGTGAAGTAGAGCCACTATATATGATAGTTTTAACTTTTAAATGAGCCATCCTCCAGGTGATAGACGTGTGAAGGATGTGGGGATCAGAGGTGGTGAGATGGTGTTGCATACCAGTCATGTGTTGAGTGACACAGGACCACAATTGAACTGGAGTGGGCATCTAGCATGGAAGACTGATATTACCATGGGATGCAACAACGAGAAAAGTCAAGAATGACGCTTGAGATGGATATTGTGAAAAGGTATTGGGCCATAACGGTACTCGACTATGACGGGTTTCCCTTTATTATATAGAGAAGGAATATTTACATACTAGACCCAACAGATAAAGATAATAAGAAAGAAGTACATGAAAGAGAAGTTATTTCTAACACCCCCTCAAGTTGGAGTATACACATCATGCCACTTGTTGTCATGTAATTCATGTAATTAAAAAATGATGGTATGAGTGGCTTGGTGAAGATATTTGCCGCTTGTTGTCCAGTGTGAATGTGAGGAGTTTGAATCTTCTTGGAGAGCACTAAATCACGACCAAAATGGCATTCCACTTCAATGTGCTTTGTACACTCATGAAACACAAGATTGCTGGCAATGTGAATGGTTGCTTGATTGTCACACATAAGAGAAGTCGGTGTCTCAACAGACACTCCCATTTCAGACAGAATAGACATGACCCACTGTAATTCAAAGCAAGCATGTACCATTGCTCGATACTCAGCCTCTGTACTGGATCGTGCTACCACATTTTGCTTCTTGCTCCTCAAGTTACCAAATGTGACCCAAGGAACACACGGCAGCCTATCTTTAATATCATCTGCCCAATCTAAATCAGTATAGCTAGTGAGCTTCAACGGGGTATGTGTTGTATTTTTCCCAGTGAGATAGGTAAGACCCTTTCCTGGTTATCCTTTGTTGCACTGTAGAATCCGGGTAACTGCCCTCCAATGTGACAATTTTGGCGCACTCATAAATTGGCTAACAACTCCCATAGCATATGACATGTCAGGTCACATAACTGTCAAATTAATCAGCTTTCGCACAACCCTTCTATATTTGTTGTATCAGAAAATTCAATATCATCAGAACTAGATGCCTTGACATGATAGTCCATAGGTGTGGAGACTAGCTTGCATTGTGTCATGCTTGTTTCTGCAAGAAGGACCAGAACATACTTTTTCTAAGAGATATTTATGCCCTTCTTGGACCGTAGGACTTCTATTCCAAGAAAATATCGAAGAGAGCTCAAATCTTTTGTCTGAAATTGTGTTTGTAACCACTCCTTGAGATGAGAAATGCCAGAAGAATCATCACCTGTAATGACAATATCAAATACATAGATTGCTGAATAATAGTGTCATTTGACGATTTATGCACAAGGAATGATTAGTAGAGGGTCGTTTGAACCCAAACTATAGAAGAGAAGCACTGAATTTGTCAAACCATGCTCGTGGAGATTGTTTCAACCCATATAAGAATTTCTTCAACTTGCACACCTTCTGACACTCCCCCTCAGCAACATACCCAGAAGGTTCCTCCATATATAGTTCTTCAAGAAGATCACCATGAAGAAAAGCATTCTTAACATCCAGTTGAAGCAAAGGTCGGTCATAATGAGTAGCAATAGAAATAAGGATCCGCACATACTTGAATCGAGCAACTGATGAGGTCTCAAAAAAATTCACACCATGTGTATGAGTACACCCCTTTGCCACCAACCTAGCCTTCAAGTGATCAATAGAGCCATCTAGTTTCTGTTTAATAGCATAGACCCAACAACAACCTACAACAAACTTACCGGGCGGAAGATCCACCAAGTCCCAAGTGGAATTCTCATAAAGAGCATCCATCTCACTATCCATAGCCTCTTTCCACCCATCATGTTTGGCGGCCTTTGTGTAAGAACGAGGAACAGCTGTGGAATCAAGCTGGAGAGAAAACATTGTTGGTGATAGATGAGACAAGCAACAGACATTAGAGAGTGGATGGTGTATAGTGCAAGATCGAACACCTTTACAAGATGCAATAGGAAGGTGTAAATATAAAATAGAATCATTAGGAGAACTCTCATTAGGAACAGGTACCTCAAAAGTCTCAGACGATTGTGAGCCATCCTGATGGACCGACGTCGCTACATCCTCTGGATGGTGCCCTGCTCGCCTAGTGTAAACTAGTGGAAAATAATCAATAGGTGGAGGTGTAAACAGCAGTGGTGGTATAGTGGTTCCTGGAAAACTCTCATCACACGGTACAAGAAGTGGTGGCTCTCTCTCTCTCTCTCTCGAAGATATGGTCACTCACATGAATATGCTCCCTCTTACTCTGGACAGAGTCAGCAAAGAACGAAGTGGACTCATGAAAGGTAGCGTCAACCAACACAGACATACGAAGAAGACGAGGACAATAACACTTGTATCCCTTCTATGTGGGTGAATATCCCAAAAATACTATGCAAACTGCGCGAGGAGACAACTTGTCAGCACCTGAATCAAACACATGAGCAAATGCAGTTCAACTATAGACACGAAGGGGAAAAGGAAAAGCTTGCTCATATGGTTGTAACACAGGAAAAGGAGTGGTCCCTTGTAATACAGAAGACGGTTGGCGATTAAACAAAAAAAGCAGTAAGAAGGGCATTAGACCAATATTTCTTCGGCACGAACATCAGAAACAGAGTAGTGTGTGTTACATCAAGAATATGGCGATTTTTGTGTTCCACAACCCCATTTTGTCCCCCATGATTGATCAGAAGAGAGTTGACATAATGATGCAAACATCCTGCAACATGCCATGTGGAACACTTAACTCGGCGTGTGGGATCACAGGCTGAAAAACACATAAGTCGTGCACTACGTCGTGTAAGGGAGTGACATGGCGTGTCTGTGGGAGGCTGAAAAATCATAGAAGTCCTTCAATACGTCGTGAAAGGGACTGACACGCGTGTCTGTTGGAGGCGTCAGATCCAGTTGATGTTTGGCACGCCGTGTCTCTAACTGACACGCAGTGAGGCGGCGAGATGAGCAAATTGACTGGATTTTGTGTCGTCAATCTGAGGGAATTCTCCCGGAAAATGCACTGGGGAATTATTGAGATGAAAGATACCCGGGAAGACGCTCTGGGAGAACGAAGGGAATTAGCGTCGTCATCATTGTCAGTCAGATGATGTGAAACTGACGCATCAACAACCCCGAAGACCTTTAGGCACTCATCCACATATGGGGATTACGTGGACAAGAAAGATACAGAGAAGGAAGACCTTCATGCTCTTCTTCTAGATAGAACGAGTGATCCTCCCCTTCTCCCCTTCAAGCATCCACGATGATGCGAGTGAGAAAGGAGGATCAACCGGAAGCGGCGGACACCGAGACTGGCGGTGGTGAGCGTCGGAGCCGGCGGTGTCTCTTGGCGGCGCGGGATAAGGGAAGGAAAGGGGGGCGACGACTAGGGTTTCTAGCCCAGGGTTTGCTCTTATACCATGTGAAAAGGTATTGGGCCAGAACAGTACCCGGCTATGATGGGTTTCCCTTTATTATATAGAGAAGGAATATTTGCATACTAGACCCAACAGATAAAGAGAATAAGAAAGAAGTACAGAAAAGAGAAGTTATTTCTAACAAATATATTGGGGAACCATCAACATACTAGTTGGAGTTGATAGGGTAGGCGGTGTTGGCTTTGAGTGGTTGCGCATGGAGTGGGGAAGATCCACGTTGTTGGGTGACACACAGTAGACGCTCATACTCATCATTGGTAAGAGTCACATACGGGAGATCATCAATTACAGTAGTAGACGGAGAAGCTACGCTTGGGGCCTGTTTGCCAAGGAATAAGGTATCCGATTTCGATACCGTTTCGACAGCATGGAAACCGAAATTTATGGAAATTTCGACAAAAATTTTGATAAATGCAATTGTGCCCGTTTCGACGCCAAAATGAACGAATTAATTTATGAAAATTTACAGGCGTGACCTCTACACCTAAATGCATCGTTTTATGCAATAAAATTTTATGTGGGGGTAGGTTAGGGAGGGGTCCTTCATGTGGGGAGGTAAGGGAACTGTCCTTTTTATTGAGGATTTCGATGAAGGATTTCGATGGCAAAATGTCGGAATTAAGTTATGTAATTTTGCAATTATGAGCTATATACATGTATGTACTTATTTGTGCTCTAACATCACATATTCGATATGTAGGGCGTCCCCCACACATTTTACTTGGGTTGATAGTTTGTTGTTGATATTGACTCGACAGTCAACCATTTCATTGGCCCTAAGAACATTAATGCAATGTTTCCAAGTAAAATCATTATTTATTGTGTATTTGGCTTTCTAGGACCCTCATTGTCTATTAACCACCACTAGGATACATGTCGTCCGCATTGAAGAAAATAAAATATAGCATAAAGCATGCATCGTATTAGTATTTGATAATTTGAGTAGCAAATATTAGGGAATGCAATGTAATTATGATATATTATAGGTATATGCTATGCATGAGTAATAAATGGTGAAATAACCCCAATCCCCCTTTAGTCCTATTCAAAAAACAACAATAACACAAAGGATTGCAATTATCGAAACTTCCATCGAAATTTCCATCGAATTTTTTCAATTTGTGTACAAAAAATCTCAAAATTGGCGAAATCCATCGAAACTGTCGAAATTTTTATCGAAATTTCGATAAATGCAATCTTGTTGGCAGTTTCGATCGAAATCGGTATGGTCGCATGTTTCGGTACCAGATGCTACCGAAATCGGTATTTTGGGGCGAAATTTCGGTGATTTCGCCGAAACCTTATTCCTTGCTGTTTGCTAGGGTGGTGTTGGATGCAGTTTGATGAAAAAGAAAATCAAACAAACTTAATCATACTTTTTAAACGGTTTCTGATTCATTTGGTACGGTGTACAGGGGGTTCCTCATTTTTGTTCGCATTTCTTTGGTAGATTTAAAAATATCACAGGAACAGAGAGGTTATCGCAGCAGCGGACATTGCGGTAGGATAACAAAACCGTTCTACACCCGACCGCGCCCAGATCGGACGCAGTACCTTTTCCCGGAGTTCATGCCAAAATGTGTGACGGAGCGCAGTTGCAATTCAGTGAACATCACCGCACTGCGTCGTACCAAATAAAAATTATCTCCAATTTCGTTGCTTTTGAACTTCAGGAAAATGATAGGCATCCTACCAAACAGGGCCTTGGTGGTGTTTGGCTTAGATGAGCAGTGCAAATACCTCCACCATGACCAAGTTGGGTTGCATTCTTGGCGCGACAGTCTTCCTCGATGTGACCAAAATGTTGAAAGTAAGCAAGGCGAGGACGTCGTCCACATCTGTTTCCATGACCTTGAGTTGTTGTGGCAAGTGCAACCTAGGCCTCTGGAGGCTCTGCATGTGTGGTGGAGAACACATTAGACTAGGATAGACATGTATAGGCTTGGTCCATGGAAGGACAATGCGCTCATAGGTAGCTTGACAATGTTCCTTTCTTAAAATGTCACTATGGCAAACATTACAGATACATTCACTTGGTCGCTTGCAATAGTACATGAAAAAAAACTAGTGCAAACAAATATATACTCAAGTAGCCGTAGACAATGGGGGTCATTCAAATTCTATGGGCTAGTGTATGATATGTTTTGACATCGTGCCATGTTTAATCTGTAAGATTTAATACTTAATGAGAGAAAGGGGTATGAAGCAATACTTCAAGTTTGGTATATCGTGAAAATGCCAAAATTTAACATTTCTATCTTCACATGGAAACATAAAAGCATAATTAATGTGGTAATACACCAAGATATGGTATATAAATTTATTGTCATTACAACCATTAAAAGCAAAATGGTCAGATTGAAATGTGTCATCACCAATCAATATATATAAAATCTATGAGTGTGAATAAAGCCACTTGTTATTTAAAGAAAATTTAAATTAGCATAAATATTTTGGCACATCCTACATGAGATTCTTGTGCATCATAATCATGTATGAGGAATCTCAAACTAACAGATTTAGCAACTACAATACACCATACTATATCTCTACTTGCCTCATGGTCAATTTGAAGCTTGAAAGCCATGTGAGGATGAAACATGCAATGAAAAAGTTCCATATTAATTATCATTACAACACTTACCTAGCATGCTTTTAGAGAGAGAATAAATTACATATACAATTATTATATAATGGATTCCATATTACAACGTCAACAAATATTACATGTCAACAACAACTAATGCATTCTTTCCATTAATACCAACCATATTAGTGTCATCTATCCATGAGATTCATAAAAGATGTCAAACCACCCTCAACCCTCCTTTATCTGGGGCTATGCACAAGCATAGGCGGAGTTAGCTAACCTAATTTCTAAATAACTAAATCGTTTATAATTCTAGTGAACTTTTAAATTACCCTCCTCCTTTATCCGGGCTTGGGACCGGCTATGCACAAGCATAGGCGGAGTTCCCTAACCTAATTTCTAAATAACTAAATTGTTTATAATTCTAGTGAACTTTTTAAATTTCCAAGGCACATTCGTATCTTAAGATCATAAGACGGTTTCATTCCATTTTAACAATAATATTAGTTTCAAAATAGATATACAGGGTCGTTCTCTTTATTAGTGTACATGCACTCTTAACTGAAGAGGTAAGAACCATTTATAGGATCTACTTCAAGTTCATTCAAAAAGGAGCCAAAATGTATAAAGACAAACGACCAAAAAGAGAGCAAAATTGAGTATCGAGCTTCCCACTGCCCAAACCCTAAATGTAGGCCTTATGTGTATACACCCGAACAGCTATACGAAAATAACCGCAACCTGGACCTTGACTTATAGGATGCACATGAGATGCTAATAGTTGGCCAAAGACATGTCAAACTCTACCTTGTAAGGGCTTCTACCATCACAAACACCTGCACCAAATAGTTTCTAGGCAACTATTGACCACTTTCCCATCCCCTCAAAGGAAAAATCTAGAGATTTACCAACTTCTAAAACCCTGCCCCTTTATCAATACCTCAAAATCTAATGAGGTTCCCCTCATGGATTGCGCTACCTCAGTCCTACAAAGGCTTTCTCAGGTGTGTGTGGGTGCGTGCATATATACATATACATATATAATAATATGCAAACATGGACATGCACACACACACATATATACACATATCCATGAATTTTATATATATATATATATATATATATATATATATATAGAGAGAGAGAGAGAGAGAGAGTACACTCGAGTGTACCGGAGGCACTGTACACCTCAGTCATTTTTAAAGATGAAGTAACTTTTTGAAATTTCTAAACCATTGATCTTTTTAAATATCTTAAGAACATACTATATAATAAATTTTAGCTCATTTGGATACTTATAGGTCGTGCATCTAAAGGAGGCAAGAATCATGCAGTTCAAATTAGTTTTGTGCGTCGATTTTGTTGTCCTTGGATGAGTGACTTACACTCATCTAAATGAGCTCAAACTTTGTATGTGGCCTATTATTATTGTAACCATGAAGATAAATGGATTGGATTTTAGAAAGACAAGGTCTAGATAGGCAAACACCATTGAGGTGTACGGAGTAATCTGTACACTCGAGTGTATTCTAGCCTGACTCTATATATATATATATATATATATATATCAATGTTTTAGAAAGTGGGAAGCAGGAGGCGTGCAGACAGCACCTTGTCGCCGCTTGAGCGCCAGGCGGGCGCTTTTTGAAAAAAGAGGGTACTTAAATTCTTATATGATTTAATAGAAAAATATACATATTTGTATATAACTTATATATTTATAAGAAAATTTTATACTTATAGACACCCTACACAACAAAATAAGACACCCAATTAGTTTTGACACAGTTGTTATACCCAAATAGATCACTGTTATTGTAGTAAATATATTCATAATTTTAAATGCTAAAATGCAGTAAGCAGACGAAAATATATAATGTATTAGTGTACAATATGTTGTATACAATAGAACATATAGAATGTTTTATATAATTTATTAATATCCAGTAAACAGCAGAATATATATTGTACTATAGAATGTATTAATGTATTATATAAGGTAGAAAGGTACAGAAATACAGTATGCAATAGATAATTAGATATATAATGTATGTAATGTATTATAGAATGTATAATACAGTAATGTTTCATATTATACAGAAATACACTATACAATATATAACTAGATATATAATATATATTAATGTATTATAGAATGTATAATATAGTAATGTTTCATATTTTATAATGTACAGAAGCAACGTATTATATACTATTAGAGATTTATAGTATTGTATAATATATTACATGCACACAGTTCGATAGCCCTAGATAAGCCGTCACTCCAGCAACTAGCGGCGGCGGCGGACGTAGCAGCAGACAAGCAATGGGTATCGATCTCGTCGCCGGAGGTAAGAGCAAGAGGGTCAGGCGTACTGCTCCTAGGTCCAATGATGTTTATCTTAAGCTTCTCGTCAAGTTGTACCGGTTCTTAGCAAGGAGGACTGGGGGTGGCTTCAACAAGGTCATTCTAAAGAGGCTTTTTATGAGCAAGGTCAACAAGCCGCCGATCTCGCTCTCTCGCCTCATTTCGTACATGAAGGGCAAGGAGGATCAGATTGCGGTCATTGTTGGTACGGTTACGGATGACACCCGTGTCTATGAAGTGCCAGCCATCAAGGTCACTGCTCTCAGGTTTACGGAGACGGCCAGGGCCAGGATCCTCAAAGCTGGTGGTGAATGCCTGACATTCGACCAGCTCGCTCTTAGGGCACCTCTTGGACAGAACACGGTTCTTCTGCGTGGACCCAAGAATTCCCGTGAAGCCGTCAGGCACTTTGGTCCTGCACCTGGTGTGCCTCACAGCCACAGCAAGCCTTATGTGCGTGCTAAGGGTCGCAAGTTTGAGAAGGCTAGAGGTAGAAGGAACAGCAGGGGATTCAAGGTTTAAGTTGGGTTGTTGCCTAGGAATTTTGACTTGGTTCAATAGTTCTCTTTTGTCTATTGTCGTATTTGCTCTTTAAGACAATTTTGGACTGGCTTGGAACTTTAAGCTTGTTTCCTTGTATGAGACTCAGTATTATAATCCATGTTATCCATGAAATTTAAAATAAAAAAAAAAAAAAAAAAAAAAATATTACATGCACACACAGAAAGTCAGCATATAGTAGCAACAACAACATTTGACAACAAAAAATAAAAAAAGAAAGCAAAAATACAAAATCCCATGACCAGAGAATAGGCAGCCAAAAGCAGGCGCTTAAAGAAGCCACCCAGGCGGGCGCACAGGCGGGTCTTAGGCAGCCGCTTGGGAGGCCGCTCAAGGCCTGAACCAGGCGGACTATTGTGGCTTGACCTCTTGTGGCCCCATGTCCCTAAACTGCCTCACCAACAGCTCTGTAGGGCCATGACAAAATGGCCTCTTGCTCCAATATAGTAGTAAAAAATCCCTATTGCAAGTGCAAAAAATGCAAGTAGCAGTGTGTAACCACCTACTGTAGTAAGTAAATAAAAACAGGAATATACAATATATATTTTGCTACCCGCTTGTGAGAAAAGTTATCCCCAAATATGGTGGGAACTGGCTTTAAGCAAGATTTAAGCTCAACATTAGTTATTTCGGCCGATAAATACCCACTTGTGAGAAAAGTTATTCCCAAACATTGTGGGAACTGCCTTCAAGCAAGATTTAGCTCAATATTAGTTGTTGTTGCCTACCGTCCCAAGCACATCCCTCATTTTTGGCCAATAACCAACCAAATCAGTGTCAAAGACCAGTCCTTCATTGCCCGCCCGCTCACTTTCTAAGCCGTCATGGAGGTTGACACTCTCCATGGCATTGCATACCTGAAGGACGTTGTCAACCACCGACGCCGTCAGCCAACTTAATGATTGGCAAGAATGTCGGCACACTTAGTGCCCATTTGATTCCATTCTTCAAAAGTTCAAACGTGTGTGGATGGCTGACAGGAAGAAACCAAAGAGCACTATGGCTGACTTGATAATACACCACCTGCAACTTGGATGCTCCATGGCATTGCATACCTGAAGGACGTTGTCAACCACCGACGCCGTCAGCCAACTTAATGATTGGCAAGAATGTCGGCACACTTAGTGCCCATTTGATTCCATTCTTCAAAAGTTCAAACGTGTGTGGATGGCTGACAGGAAGAAACCAAAGAGCACTATGGCTGACTTGATAATACACCACCTGCAACTTGGATGACAACAATGGCTTTGTGAATACTTAAAGCTACAAATTTTGACCTATTATGGGATAGGTGTCCAACATAAGGTCCTTAAGCCCGTATGTGCAAGCTCAAGCAGATAATGGTCAATTAAACAACTATAAGAAAAATTGAGCACCCTAGTAACCATCGTTTGGGGCATGCAAATCATAACTCACACAGTGGTTTCAGCAGTGAGATTCATAAAAATTGCAGCAAACTCATCCTAAGGGGTGTCAACAAGACAACTACTTGCTATGAGCTCGCCCACCTGGTCAAAAATAAATTGCTTCCTAGTTGCTCATACTAATCATCAACAAGGATTGACCTAAGCACATAAATGGAGGAACTCTTGGAAAAAAAGTCGTTTTATAGAACCTGATCATGAGTCTAACAAAGAGTCTGCAGCATCACTGACCTCGAGGAAACCAATTCCAACAATGGAGAAGCCCAAGAACCTCAACAAAAAACCCAACCATCTCAGCCTTAGCGATCGATGGGGGTGGCACTAACAAGATAATTGCACATAGCGTTTACTAGGGGATAGTTACATGCTTGTTTTACTAGAGTCTAGAAGCTCGTGCAACTTTGTAGACCAACATGTCGTTGATGGAACAATAAAGCACTTAGTCAAGACGAAGTCCAGCCTTTAGTTCACATAGCTAGAGGTGGCGCCCTCGCTTAGAAAGACTATTAGGGCTTTAGGAGTGCCCAAGCAAACATGATGTGGGTCTCTCAACCAAGCAGAGTCTTGTTTTCTTTTCAGCAGTTTTCATTTAAAGTGTCTGTCGTAGTTGTGCCTACAGTTCCTGCCAGTTGTTATCCCTTCTCTCATGTAGACAACCTATCAAGAATTGTTGTTCTGATTAGAAAATATGGTTACTGTCGTATTTTAAGTGTCTGTGAATGTCAGTAACATAAGAAAATGGTCTGTTGGATTTTAGAAATATATAGTAAAAAAGTGTGCTTTTTCCTTCTCTAATAATAAGAATAGTAGTATATCTTCTACTATGTACGTCTCCGAATTTTGCACATTTTATCATTTTTAAAGAGTTATTAAACCTAGATAGTTTTTACCCAGTTATGAGTGTTTGCATTATTTCATTATCATCAATATTTTTCGTTTCTCCCAAGTTTTTTCTCAAATCATCACAAAGTCCCAAAGCACAAAGATTTTACATACATACATATATATATATATATATATATATATATATATATATATATATATATATATATATATATATGTATATATATATATATATAGCTAAAGAAAATACATGCGAACCGCCCTAAGGGATAACACTAAGGGATTTTTTTTAAGTAACACTAAGGGATTGTTTTCTTCATTGCAATAGTATACGCCAGTTCTACTTGTCGTCGTTAATTTTCTCTAACTTTTCCCTGAATTTTCCCTACTTTTACTGATGTCTTATCTTTCTAAATATCTAGCATACTTGAAACACTATATATGATGTGATACTACTATGAATACTCCCATGGCCGGTTGCGCTTATTTTGATGACATTAACATTTTGCAAGGCCAGGTCACAGTCAGGACCCATTATGGTTTATATTGAATGGTATCTTCAAAAAATTGCCGCGGTTTTTGCTTAAGCCTCAAGCAATTAGTTTCTTAAATTGAGGTTCCTTTTAGTCTATGATAAACATCATTATCTTTTTATGCTGGTCTTGATGCCAATATAAAAGTAGAAACAATGAGAACATGTGTAATAATCCCTGAATATATAAAAAATAATGTATCAAAATTGGAACTCATTAATGAATAATTTAAATTATAATTGCAAGGCAATGCCCCCTCCAACAAGGTCTCGCTATTCTTATTTGCCACCATCCAACTTTGCATTAATCAGATACCTGGTGCCACATTGAGGGGACTCATACTCAGTATTGGGCCTGTCTCTAACAAATTGTTGAGTATACTGTACACATGAAATCTTGTATGGTTATGAGATCAGAAAACAGTGATCAGCTACGAGAAAAAGTAGATAACTACTTTAGAGTCTGAATTGATTAATCATATTATTTTTCAGATTATAATATAATGCGGTCAAAGGAATTTCACTGATTGAAATATTGTATGGATTCTATAATTATGAAGTTTGAAAAGAGAGGAAAGTTAAATATTTGATTGAAATATGAAATAGAAATTGTAGTAGGAAATTCAAGTAATAAATCAAAATAAGGAGATTACAGACTCGCGATGACATTTATACTGACAAGGACCACCATTTGAGTAAGAGGATTCACTTAAACAACCTCAGGAGGAATTTTTATGTGCAATGCAATTTAATAAGCAATTAATGTATAAGGGAAAATAATAAGTTATTTAAAAGTGTATCACATGGTAATTGGTTAATGGTCAGTTGGTCACCATGGCAAGTTAGAAAAACGTGGTACGCAATTTATTTACATATATCACCTAAAGAAAAGGATGATAGTTGTCTCTCGCATCCTAAATGCATTCCGGTGTCAGTTCATTCGTTTGGATTTTGCCGAAGCTTATAAGAAATGAGTTAGTTTACAGTTTCACACTTTCTAGAAGTTTCCAAGTAAGGAGCCAGTTATAGGTTGTGTTCAGTTTTAAAAGTATGATTCTATGCAGCAATTCTCTTATCAGTTGTCATTTGAAAAAGAAGGAAAAAAAGTTATTGCTGCTGCACTAACTTCGCGATGGGAGATGTGTTCAAGATTTCAATGCTTATATCTATGAGACTCCACATCACCTGCTAAGTAACTCATTTCTCTTGATACAACACCCTAGGAGATCAAAAGGGTGATACCAAACCTTTAGATATGCATGATCACATAAAAATTGCAATTGCCTCTACCCAATTGAAATTTACTTCAAGTCTGTTTTAACATGTTACCAATCCATGAATTTGCATAAGATCTTTTATTTTAAAAACCTCAGTGGCATTAAACACTTGTAGTAATCCTAAACCCTATTATAAGGATTCCTTAAATCATATTGATAGCAAAACACTAGTTTTCATTATTTGAAGAAAATGAACATGTTATATTATTCGAGCGGTGTGATCCCTAAAAAAGATACTAAGGGATATAAAAAGTTGGCCAGGGCATCCAGTGTTTGCTTGTTGCCAATAAAGAAGGAATGGCAAATATCTACCCACAAAATCAAAGTTGTTCTTTTCACCCTCATAATTGAACATTCATTTCTCATGAAAGACAACAGACTAACAAATTACAGACAACCAATGACATTTGTAAGGGATAATATGTATAAGAATTTGACGCAGAGAATTGAAGTAATGCGTTTAAAAACAACAATCATCTATAAAAGGATATACGTCATAACATTTTAGAAGAACTTATCTATGACGCATTTTTATACCCAGCAATATAGAAGGTGCACTGAAGATTATTTTAATGTGTATCCAAAAAATCACAACATTACTTTCTTTACCAGTTACAAGACATGATACTCATACTCTATTCATCAAACAAATACAACCTCACGGACATAAATCTTGTTGGCTCTTTTACTTCAATGTACTTTGTCCAAGAAGTTAATTTTCAGTCTAATACTGCTCATGAGTTAGCTTACGTCTTGTTTCCTTCTAAGTAATTTATATTCAAAGTGTGGGTCATAGTTGTGTCTACAGTTCCTACCAGCTGTTATCCCTTCCTTGTATGTAGACAAACATTCAAGAACATTTTTCTAATTTAGAAATAATTGTTAGTTTTGTATTTTTAATGTCCATGAATGTCATAACAATAAGAAAAGTGTCAGTCAGATAATTTGAGAAATAATGTAAAAAGGGTGATTTTTCCTTGTTTAATAAAGTGAACGGTAGAATATCTTCTACTATGTGCATCTCTATACCTTGCACCATCTTATCAATTTTAAAAATATTTATAAAAGCTGGACAAGTTTTACCAGGTATTCATGAATGTTTACACTGTTTCATGACTATGAATATTTCTCCCGAGTCTTTTCACAAAACTTCACCAAGTCCTAAAGTATAATGACTACGTATTTGGCTGAACAAGTACCAGGATACCATGGTTTTCTATCCTTTTGCCTCCGGGCTGCCTGTATTCAGAGCCTATCTTGTTGTTCAAATTAAACAACAAAAGAGTTTAACCCCCACCCCTCCAGTTGTGAAAAGTTGCCCATAGTAGGAAAAGGGATGATTATCAAAGGCCATAAATGCTGTATCTCATCCACAAAGAACATGTCTGTTCAAATGTATAAAGAATGGAAAAGAAAAACAACAAGCTAAGTTGAACAAAAGAACGGAAGAAAGAACCTAAACAAATAGTGCAGGACCATATAAGATTTGAATCAGTTCATACTTAAATTTTATTTGTCTCAGAAATTTTCATTTCAGGAGCAATTTAGAGTTAGAATGATGTTTCATTTTATCAGGAGCAATTTAGAGTTAGAATGATGTTTCATTTTATCAGGAGCAATTTAGAGTTAGAATGATGTTTCATTTTATAACTATGTTCATGTCAAGCTCTGTAAATATATGCTGATGTCTAAGAAAGAAAAATGGTTACTGCTACAGTAGTGACTCACTATATGAAACCTACTATTTGGTTTGAGCTATGGATTTAATATTATGGCTACATATCAGGCCTATCAGCCGTTTAATCTACAGGGGGTGTCCGGAGGAACCCAAATCACTTAGATTGATGTGCGATTTTTTCGAGCAGATATTTGTTCTTATATTCTCAGTGAGAGATAGGGAAAATGTATCAGGGCATCAGTCTTGCTGGAAACAGAAAATGAGCAGCAGATATTTACTTACAAGAATATAATATACCTTTAATTTTCCATACATCGACGTTTCATGCAGGATAACAGAGTAAGAAACAATTTAAGTTTCTGCCACTATCAATAGTATGAAAGATTGTTAAGCAAAGACAATTAACTATATACAAAAAATTTACTGAGATCAAAGGAGGGCTGTAAAAGTGTATCTGTTACCAGGAAGAAGAGCATATGAGATATTAACTAGAGTAAGCCAACATCTAATGCTAAAGTAGGGAAGCGAGAAGTATAACAAGTCATCTAATTGTTTACTGATAAGCCTAAAAAAATCAAGTGTTTGCCACTATCGACGGTGTGAAGAGTATTAACTAAAGACACAATTATGAACAGAAATAAACTGAGATCAAAAAAAGAAAAGAGGCAGAATAGTGTACCTGTTACCAAGAAGAAGAGCATACGAAATGTGAAGTAGAGTGAGATATGTAACACCTTACGTCTTTGTTATCAATGATTGTTGTTTCCATACCAAGATTCAGCAACTCTATAGGTTACTGATGATGGTATTTGCTCCATGCGGGGGGTTTTATAGTTGTTGTCTCAATGTACAATTCAAGTCCATGTAGTGGAAGTGAGATTCTCGATCTTGTTCCTGAACGTATATTTTGTTACTCCAAAGAACGTTATATGAAAAACTACCCAGCGTAAACAGAGGCAGCATTATGTCCGTGGTCACATATACTGCTTCCTCCAAATTGAACGAATACTGGAGATCCCCAAGACGTATACTGTAAGAAGTTGCTTCCTCTGAAGTGGGATTCCTAGGAAGTTCCGATGGAGATGGAGAAGGTGGATTGGGGACATTGGCTTCCTCTGAACCAGACTTTGTTTCCCTTATCCACCTATCAGCGGGCATTGGCACTTGATGTGGGAAAGGAGAGTTTGCAAACGAGGGTCCTGCATATGGTTCAGCCAAGGTCAGCTCATCAGTAAGACCAGGCGGATTTACATCTTTGGAATAAATACAGCTTCCGCATACGGTAGCCCTATCCAGCATTGATGGAGCGGACCTAGGAGACGGGGAAGACCTAGCGGGTTTTGTGGTAGTCTTTCTGAATGGCGGAAATGCGGTTTGTCTTGCTGGAGGCTTTCCCAGAATGGACGGCGGGAATGTGGTTTGTCTTACTGGAGGCTTTCCCATAATGGATGGCAGTCGTTCTGAGGCTTCAGGCGGCAAGCCAGGGCAGAGCAAAGCCTCCTGTTCCGAACTTCCTCGCACAGGGACAGAAAAATCCCGGCAAAAATCCTTTCTACGCGTCATAGAGTCGAACGGAACAGAAATCGGCGTAAGAGAAATCAAGAGCGAAGAGCAAAGCAACGACAGCGTATTTCAGACACAATTGCGATGAGCGAGCGGTTTGCGACAAGAAAGCCTGCCGGAGACGGAAGGAAAACAAAAACAGCGGTAAACGGAGACGAAACGAAATCGACAACAGCCGGAAACGGAGATCCTGTCGGAGACGGCAAGTTAGGGCACAAGATGTAGCAATTTACTTGCAGGATGCGTGGGAGCTAGAGAAGTGTCTCAACTAGCAGCAACGCAAGAGCAAGTATGAGTTTATGAGAACTGGAAACAAATGTTTATATAGGCTCCGGATGATCTCCGAGAGTTTGACTCGAGACTAACACGGACTTATGTTGCCAATAGGATTCCGTATTTTTTAATCAAGCTCTTATCATATCAAAAGAAAATTAAGAGGACCTTATCTACTTTTCGTTTATATCCAAATTTGCTAGATAATGTTATGGAAAAGTACGTTTAACCCTGCTGTTATTTTATTTTATGCACTCCCAAAGTTCTTTAGAGACCTTTAATAACAACCATCCGGCCAACTTAGGAAGATAACAACATTAGGAAATATTATAACATGGGACCCTCTTGTGACATGTTAGAAAGATTCATCATATACACATCATAACAATAGTTGGCTTCCATAGAAGGCAATGATGATAGCCACTTAGGAAGATAACGACATTAGGAAATATTATAACATAGGACCCTCTTGTGACATGTTAGAAAGATTCATCATTTACACATCATAACAATAGTTGGCTTCCATGGAAGGCAATGATGATAGCCATTGGGCAGGCTAGTTTACAACCCCCGCTAAAGAAAAGGATGATTGTTGTTTCTTGCATCCTAAATGCATTCCGGTGTCAGCTCATTCGTTTGGATTGTGCCGAAGCTTATAAGAAATGAGTTAGTTTACAGTTTCATACTTTCTAGAAGTTTCCAAGTAAGGAGCCAGTTATAGGTTGTGTTCAGTTTTAAAAGTATGATTCTATGCAGCAATTCTCTTATCAGTTGTCATTTGAAAAAGAAAATAAAAAGTTATTGCTGCTGCACTAACTTCGCGATGGGAGATGTGTTCAAGATTTCAATGCTTATATCTATGAGACTCCACATCACCTGCTAAGTAACTCATTTCTCTGGATACAACACCATAGGAGATCAAAAGGGTGATACCAAACCTTTAGATATGCATGATCACATAAAAATTGCAATCGCCTCTACCCAATTGAAATTTACTTCAAGTCTGTTTTAACATGTTACCAATCCATGAATTTGCATAAGATCTTTTATTTTAAAAACCTCAGTGGCATTAAACACTTGTAGTAATCCTAAACCCTATTATAAGGATTCCTTAAATCACATTGATAGCAAAACACTAGTTTTCATTATTTGAAGAAAATGAACATGTTATATTATATGAGCGGTGTGATCCCTGAAAAAGATACTAAGGGATATAAAAAGTTGGCCAGGGCATCCAGTGTTTGCTTGCTGCCAATAAAGAAGGAATGGCAAATATCTACCCACAAAATCAAAGTTGTTCTTTTCACCCTCATAATTGAACATTCTTTTCTCATGAAAGACAACAGACTAACAAATTACAGACAACCAATGACATCTTTAAGGGATAATATGTATATGAATTTGACGCAGAGAATTGAAGTAATGTGTTTAAAAACAACAATCATCTATAAAAGGATATACGTCATAACATTTTAGAAGAACTTATCTATGACGCATTTTGATACCCAGCAATATAGAAGGTGCACTGAAGTTTATTTTAAATGTGTATCCAAAAATCACAACATTACTTTCTTTACCAGTTACAAGACATGATACTCATACTCTATTCATCAAACAAATACAACCTCACGGACATAAATCTTGTTGGCTCTTTTACTTCAATGTACTTTGTCCAAGAAGTCATTTTTCAGTCTAATACTGCCCATGAGTTAGCTTACGTCTTGTTTCCTTCTAAGTAATTTATATTCAAAGTGTTGGTCATAGTTGTGTCTACAGTTCCTACCAGCTGTTATCCCTTCCTTGTATGTAGACAAACATTCAAGAACATTTTTCTAATTTAGAAATAATTGTTCCTTTTGTATTTTTAATGTCCATGAATGTCATAACAATAAGAAAAGTGTCAGTCAGATAATTTGAGAAATAATGTAAAAAGGGTGATTTTTCCTTGTCTAATAAAGAGAACAGTAGAATATCTTCTACTATGTGCATCTCTATACCTTGCACCATCTTATCAATTTTAAAAACATTTATAAAAGCTGGACAAGTTTTACCAGTTGAATTTTTACACTGTTTCATGACTGAATATTTCTCCCGAGTCTTTTCACAAAACTTCACCAACTCCTAAAGTATAATGACTACGTATTTGGCTGAACAAGTACCAGGATACCATGGTTTTCTATCCTTTTGCCTCTGGGCTGCCTGTATTCAGAGCCTATCTTGTTGTTCGAATTAAACAGCAAAAGAGTTTAACCCCCACCCCTCCAGTTATGAAAAGTTGCCCATAGTAGGAAAAGGGATGATTATCAAAGGCCATAAATGATGTATCTCATCCACAAAGAACATGTCTGTTCAAATATATAAAGAATGGAAAAGAAAAACAACAAGCTAAGTTGAACAAAAGAACGGAAGAAAGAACCTAAACAAATAGTGCAGGACCATATAAGATTTGAATCAGTTCATACTTAAATTTTATTTGTCTCAGAAATTTTCATTTCAGGAGCAATTTAGAGTTAGAATGATGTTTCATTTTATAACTATGTTCATGTCAAGCTCTGTAAATATATGCTGATGTCTAAGAAAGAAAAATGGTTACTGCTACAGTAGCGACTCACTATATGAAACCTACTTCTTGGTTTGAGCTATGGATGTAATATTATGGCTAGATATCAGCCGTTTAGTCTAAAGGGGGTGTCCAGAGGAACTCAAGTCACTTAGATTGATGTGCGATTTTTTCAGCTTATAAGTAGATATTTGTTCTTATATTCTCAGTGAGAGATAGGAAATGTGTCAGGGCATCCGTCTTGCTGGCAACAGAAAATGAGCAGCAGATATTTACTTACAAGAATGTACCTTTAATTTTCCATACAACGATGTTTCATGCAAGATAACAGAGTAAGAAACAATTTAAGTTTCTACCACTATCAATAGTATGAAAGATTGTTAAGCAAAGACAATTAAACAGAAATATTTTTGAGATCAAAGGAGGGTCGTAAAAGTGTACCTGTTACCAGGAAGAAGAGCATAAGAGATATTAACTAGAGTAAGCCTACATCTAATGCTAAAGTAGGAAAGCGAGAAGCATAACAAGTCATCTAATTGTTTACTGATAAGCCTAAAAAAATCAAGTGTTTGCCACTATCGACGGTGTGAAGAGTATTAACTAAAGACACAATTATGAACAGAAATAAACTGAGATAAAAAATAGAAAAGAGGCAGAATAGTGTACCTGTTACCAAGAAGAAGAGCATACGAAATATGAAGTAGAGTGAGATATGTAACCTTACGTCTTTGTTATCAATGATTGTTGTTTCCATACCAAGATTCAGCAACTCTATAGGTTACTGATGATGGTATTTGCTCCATGCGGGGGTTTTTATAGTTGTTGTCTCAATGTACAATTCAAGTCCATGTAGTGGAAGTGAGATTCTCGATCTTGTTCCTGAACGTATATTTTGTTACTCCAGAGAACGTTATATGAAAAACTACCCAGCGTAAACAGAGGCAGCATTATGTCCGTGGTCACATATACTGCTTCCTCCAAATTGAACGAATACTGGAGATCCCCAAGACGTATACTGTAAGAAGTTGATTCATCTGACGTGGGATTCCTAAGAAGTTCCGATGGAGATGGAGAAGGTGGATTGGGGACATTGGCATAGGTGCTCTCTGCTTCCTCTGAACGAGACTTTTTTTCCCTTATCCACCTATCAGCGGGCATTGGCGGGCATTGGGACTTGATGTGGGAAAGGAGAGTTTGCAAACGAGGGCCCCGCATATGGTTCAGCCAAGGTCGGCTCATCAGTAAGACCAGGCGGATTTACATCTTTGGAATAACTACAGCTTCCGCATACGGTAGCCCTATCCAGCATTGATGGAGCGGATCGAGGAGACGGGGAAGACCTAGCGGGTTTTGTGGTAGTCTTTCTGAATGGCGGAAATGCGGTTTGTCTTGCTGGAGGCTTTCCCAGAATGGACGGCAGGAATGCGGTTTGTCTTGCTGGAGGCTTTCCCAGAATGGATGGCAGTCGTTCTGAGGCTTCAGGCGGCAAGCCAGGGCAGAGCAAAGCCTCCTGTTCCGAACTTCCTCGCACAGGGACAGAAAAATCCAGGCAAAAATCCTTTCTACGCGTCATAGAGTCGAACGGAACAGAAATCGGCGTAAGAGAAATCAAGAGCGAAGAGCAAAGCAACGACAACGTATTTCAGACACAACTGCGATGAGCGAGCGGTTTGCGACAAGAAAGCCTGCCGGAGACGGAAGGAAAACGAAAACAGCCGTAAACGGAGACGGAACGAAATCGACAACAGCCGGAAACGGAGATCCTGTCGGAGACGGCAAGTTAGGGCACAAGATGTAGCAATTTACTTGCAGGATGCGCGGGAGCTAGAGAAGTGTCTCAACTAGCAGCAACGCAAGAGCAAGTATGAGTTTATGAGAACTGGAAACACATGTTTATATAGGCTCCGGATGATCTCCAAGAGTTTGACTCGAGCTAACACGGACTTCTGTTGCCATTAGGATTCCGTATTTTTTAATCAAGCTCTTATCATATCAAAAGAAAATTAAGAGGACCTTATCTACTTTTCGTTTATATCCGAATTTGCTAGATAATGTTATGGAAAAGTACGTTTAACCCTGCTGTTATTTATGCACTCCCAAAGTTCTTTAGAGACCTTCAATAACAACCATCCGGCCAACTTAGGAAGATAACAACATTAGGAAAAATTATAACATGGGACCCCCTTTGACATGTTAGAAAGACACAATGGCTCCCTTGAACTCTTATTGTCCATACAAAAATCTTCAGTATAATGATATGCCCGAAATACGACAAAACTACCCACCCTTTAAGCGAATGAGATCCTCCCCCAATAGATTCGGACGGAGTTATATGAATAAGAGGGAGAGAGCACATAAACCATTTCCCTCATCCTCAGGTTATCTGAAACCAAACCTTAAAGTGTGTTTTGCCTTCAACGATATTTAAAGAGTTATAACTTTCTCATAGAATACCTCCCTCTAGAGTTTGGTAAATGAGATCGACGTTGGTGTACTAGTGACTTCAAAAAAAAACAAAAAATAAAGCAGAAAAGATGACACTCCACCAAGGACAAAAGATGACACTCCACCAAGGACCTGAGTTTTATGGGACAAACTTTAGACTATATACCTCACCGACAACCACATGGCACTACATGTCCTAACCCATTATAGATTGTTTGCATACCCTAGCTTAGCACTCTTAACCAATTCGTGATTACTTTCTAAGGAACTTGAGTTATAACCCGACTCATGCATGCAATATGACTAATGATAATGAAAACTTAACTATATACGAGTAATGGTTTGTGTCTATGAATTGGTAAAGAACCCCAATTCTAAGATATGTTAAGCTATGAACTTTTGAACAGAAAATTGAAGATGGGTCAAGGATTAGTTCAGTGTTGCAAAAAAGTAAAATCAAACTACAAGTGATGTGGTACACATAACATATACGTAGGGTGAGTTTGGAACCTCTTAGTAAATCTCGAGGTATCCATTTGACTATCTATAGGATCTAGCCAATTATTCAACATATGCATGTTGGGGGTGAGTAATCATATTTCCTAACCCAAACGGGGCTGACCTGTCATATGTCAGGTCAATTGACTAATCAACTATTAAGGAGTCAAGCCGATTTTTCGAGTTCAAAATAGTGCCTAAGATATCCACGGGGCAGCTCATGGGTATGTTTGGAGGGAGAGAAGGATATCAGTCAGCCAGAAAAGGATAAGAACAAGTATGTTGAATCTATAGATAAAATATTGAGAAGTTGAGAATTAATAGTTATATAGAAGTCAAACATTTCTCAAAATTTTCCTAGAGGCTAATACCAACGTCTGACCATCTTCATGTTTGGAACTCTTGTATATCAATGTTTTAGGTTTTTATATGGTTAAATATTGCAACGACCTCCACCCCATATTATCCCCAATTAAGGGCGATCGAGAGGGCAAGGGCCATTGTCAACTTTCCAGAATCCATGTAACATACTGAATTTCAGGGTCTTCCCTGCAATTTACCCACTTTTGAACTTTTCTTGGCCTTCTAAGTCCATTTGGACATTTTTCATAAATTTCCCTTGTTTTATATTCTTTTTGGACCCCTTGTGCAATTTGAGCACAATTCAATGTTTAAAATCACCTTTTCCCTCATTTATGATAATAAAGGGGTGTTTGCACAAATAACCCACTTAAGGTAATAATTAAGGGCTAATAATGCAGAATAAAGTTTCATGAGTGATATAAGTAGATAATATAAATTTGGAGCTTTTTGGATAGAATGTTGTATTAGTCAAGTCTTCCTCTACCTAGATCCTTGTTCTTGTATAAAGATGTACCCCATTTGGGAAAAATTTTGTAATGTACTCTTTATACATTTTGAATAAAGTCAAGTTTTATTTCTTCCGCTGCCACGCATTTGGTGTTTTTGTTTGCCATGATTTATAGTAGAGACTTGGTCTTTACAGCATGGTATCAGAGCATCAAGGTAGTCGGATTCTTGACTAATTCAAATTGTCTCCCTAGCCTATATAGTTTCCCTTTAGTTAGTTTTTCACCTTAGAGTTGACCTAGCATGAAAGTTAGATTTAGTATCATAATAATAATAAATTAAAAATAAAATTTGTCAACTTTTTGGTGAATTGTCTATTGAGAAACTATTAGAGCAAGAAGTTGAAAGTGATGGTGTCTAGAAAGGGTCAGAGCTTGGGGGCTGGCAATATTTTCCTCCGCCCCACTAGCTTGGTAACGAGGACTCCTGAGCTCATATGACCTGGCCTGGCCTGATCTGATACAGACAGCTCGAAATAGTCTATCTTTGGGAATGTTGCCTAATTGTTGAATACCTTAGGAAAACCATAAGTGATGATTTGATCTCTTACACAAAAATCATCCTTAAATACCTTATACTCCTATGTTTAGGGTTTAGTGTACCCTAGGTTACACCTTGAAGCTTGGTTAGTAAATCCTTATAGATTGAGTTTTATGTACCTTGTACCCTTAGCTTAGTTTGACTTAGTTGACCCTTTTTAAGGGGTAGGATGAGGGTAATGGTGTTAGTACCCTATTTGGTTTTGCAAATCTGATTTCGAGGACGAAATCCCTCTTTAGGGGGATGGAATCCCAACTATAAGCAAAATCAAATACCTTTGAAGTTAGAAACCCTATCCATGTGGACATATGTACATAATAACTTATGTGAACAATAAAATTTACCAAACACATTATACTTGTAATTCAACTTGTTTGTTTATACACACATGAATATGTAGTAAATCATATAGGAATAATTCATATGTTTGAACCTTCACATATAAGCTTGATGCACATAATAATGTGTTGCTTATTACTAATTGTGAATACACATAATGTTGACTATGCCAACCTAATGGTAAAATGTGTATGGATAATGCACCCTAAGGATGCTTTAACATGTAATGATCATGTTGACCTAAACCCTAATAGGTAATCATCTAGCTTTGACAACATATACATATATATACCCTTAATGCCTTTCATGATACATTAGTGACATTAGGTGTCATCATTACATAATGCATATAAATGGATTATAGTCACTAAGTTATCAATATATATAAGGTATATCACCTTGTTCCCTAATGAACACCTCATCATAACTTGATATATGATTTAATTCATTAATATTTAATGTGTTACATCCTATTCACTAAAATGCATATAATGACTCAAACATGGTAATGAATAATTGGATTCACATAAATATTCATAAATGCCTAATGTGAAGTAAAATATGTATAATTTATAATACAAAGTGTAATGGACGAAAATGATTAATTATGTCATTAATATGAGTATGAAAGATGATATGAAAATGTGCAATATGAACATTATTTGGAATTATTAAAGGCTTAATAACTTGTTGGATAATATTAACTCTTTCTACAAAATAATTTGTGATAATTCTACATGATAGTTTTAAGAGGACAATGGAAAATGAATTCATGTTATTAAGGTTTTTGACCTAATACATTAATTAATGTTGAAATGGTTTAGTAAACCCTAATTGTACTTAAAACCCTTGATGAGGGAAATACACATGATATAATATTGAGATATAATTGTTTTGTATAAATGTGGCACAAGTATTAGTATAATATATAAGATACCTCTTCATGATGTAGATTATATTAATGAGGCAAAAATGTTAGTTTAAGTTTAATAAAAGGCTATAGGTTTTGTGGAAACCTTAGTAACACGTGACTTATGTAGATTTTGTGTTGTACCCTAGATTAAGGGTTATAACCTAGTGTTTAAGGTTGGGAATTTGTACACCCACCCTCTCTTTCCTCTTGTTGTGATTTCGGGGACGAAATCCTCTTTAAGGGGTGGTGTGCTGTAACATACTGAATTTCAGGGTCTTCCCTGCATTTTACCCACTTTTGAACTTTTCTTGGCCTTCTAAGTCCATTTGGACCTTTTTCATAAATTTCCCTTGTTTTATATTCTTTTTGGACCCCTTGTGTAATTTGAGCACAATTCAATGTTTAAAATCACCCTTTTCCCTCATTTATGATAATAAAGGGGTGTTTGCACAAATAACCCACTTAAGTTAATAATTAAGGGCTAATAATGCAAAATAAAGTTTCATGAGTGATATAAGTAGATAATATAAATTTGGATTTTTTTTTGATACAATGTTGTATTAGTCAAGTCTTCCTCTACCTAGATCCTTGTTCTTGTTTAAAGATGTACCCCATTTGGGAAATTTTTTGTAATGTACTATTTATACACTTTGAATAAAGTCAAGTTTTATTTCTTCCGCTGCCACGCATTTAGTGTTTTTGTTTTCCATGATTTATAGTAGAGACTTGGTCTTTACAATCCAAGTATAGAAAATAACCAATAATTAATATAATTTTATTAAATGGAAAAGAGTGTGATACAATATGAACATAAAACTCCTTGAAAGATTTACGTAATTAGTGAAAAAGGAAACTATATATTTAATCCTCTAGTATTCTTTATCCATATGTTCTTGCACTTACCAGCTTGTGAATGTCCATGTCTTCGGATAAATATGCAAATTAACCTAAAATGCTGGAAAATAAATATGAATCAGTATATCTCTATACTATGTATGTGGTGCAACCAAAATGTGTGCAAGTAGGTGTAACAATGTAATCAAGCATATTAGCAATTATTTTTATATATCAAACTTGCATAATATGTATAACTTCCTAATCCATGTTGCCATGTCTTAGTGGGTACATTCATCCCTTATTCCATCATCAGATTTCCAGGGTTTGATCCAACATTAGACTCATGGTGACTATCCATCATTGGACTTGGTCACATCTACATCTGCACTGTGAGTCACTTCCTCAGTGACTTATTCTTAGTTTTTGGGAGTATTACGTCATTCATCCACCCCTTAAAGATTTCATAATGGGTTTAGAAAATCATTCTTATATAGGTGATCCACATAGAGCCTTATAATTTGCTTAAAGTAAATAAACACATAAACAATTTAGTGCAATACATCGAGAAACTTGAAAAAATGTCGGGAGTAGATAAGAGTGGTACTCATAAGTAACCACATAGATTTCTTTCGGGGATGACTTAGATTCAAGAAAATTGGTCCAATTTATCTACCAATCAATCAATCAACCTATGATTATTGTTTAACACCCAAGTATTACTTTTATGATCTCAATATAAGAGTGGGTACTCATAAGTGTGTTTTGCCTTCAGTGATATCCAAAGAGTTTTTATTTTCTCAACAGCGTGTTTTGCCTAAAGTGTGCTTTATTGATGGACGTACTAGTGACTTTAATTAAGAACAATCAACAAAGTAGAAAAGATGACACTCCACCAAGGAACTGAATTTCATGGAAAATTTTAGACAATATACCTCGTTGACAACCACGTTGTACTTCTTGTTATAACCATTCTAGATTGCTTGAGTAGTGTTAACCTCTTTGTGATTACTTTTTAATTAACTTGAGTTAAAATCTAAGACATGCATGCAATGTGACTAATGATAGTGAAAACTTAACTCTAAATGGGTAATGGTGTATGTCAATGAAATGGTAAAGAACCATAACTCCAAGATAAGTTAAAGAACTTAAACATGATGGAAAACTTACATAAGAAATAAATACAGGTCAAGGACTAGTTAAATTTGCAACAAAGTAAAATTAATTATAAGTGATTAATACACATAACATATGTGTAGGGTGAGTTTGGAACCCTTTAGAAAATCTCAAGGTATCGAATTGATTTTCTATAGAGTATGGACAATTAGGCATCAAACTCATGCAAAATTTGGTCGACCTATGAGGCTAACTAATCAAATTGTCGAGCCTAAATGGGGTCAACTTGTCAAAGGCTAGGACGATTGCCTAGTCAATTATTCAAGAGTAGAGCAAACTTTTTGATTTCAAAGTAGTTATCTAAGGTAGATATGAAGGCAACATGCGGCAATGTCTGGAGAGAAGGAAATCAATCTGCCAGAAGCAACACAAGAACAACTATGTTATATCTCTAGATGAATAATAAAAAGTTGAGAAACAGTTATATAGGGGTCGTACAACTTTTGACGATCTCTATTGTTTGAACTCTTGTATATCAATGTTTTGGGTTTTCCTATGGTTAAATATTACCTAAAGTAGAAAATATGGACGTACTAGTGACTTTAGTTAAGAACAATCAACAAAGTAGAAAAGATGACACTCCACCAAGGAACTGAGTTTCATGGAAAATTTTAGACAATATACCTCGTTGACAACCACGTTGTACTTCTTGTTATAACCATTCTAGATTGCTTGAGTAGTGTTAACCTCTTTGTGATTACTTTTTAATTAACTTGAGTTAAAATCTAAGACATGCATGCAATGTGACTAACGATAGTGAAAACTTAGCTCTAAATGGGTAATGGTGTATGTCAATGAAATGGTAAAGAACCCTAACTCCAAGATAAGTTAAAGAACTTAAACATGATGGAAAACTTACATAAGAAATAAATACGGGTCAAGGACTAGTTAAATTTGCAACAAAGTAAAATTAATTATAAGTGATTAATACACAACATATGTGTAGGGTGAGTTTGGAACCCTTTAGAAAATCTCAAGGTATCGAATTGATTTTCTATAGAGTATGGACAATTAGGCATCAAACTCGTGCAAAATTTGGTCGACCTATAAGGCTAACTAATCAAATTGTCGAGCCTAAATGGGGTCAACTTGTCAAAGGCTAGGACGATTGCCTAGTCAATTATTCAGGAGTAGAACCAACTTTTGATTTCAAAGTAGTTATCTAAGGTAGATATGAATGCAACATGCGGCAATGTCTAGAGAGAAGGAAATCAATCTTCCAGAAGCAGCACAAGAACAACTATGTTATATCTCTAGATTGAATAATAAAAAGTTGAGAAACAGTTATATAGGGGTCGTACAACTTCTGACGATCTCTATTGTTTGTACTCTTGTATATCAATGTTTTGGGTTTTCCTATGGTTAAATATTACCTAAAGTAGAAAATATGGACGTACTAGTGTCTTCAATTAAGAACAATCAACAAAGTAGAAAAGATGACACTCCACCAAGGAACTGAGTTTCATGGAAAATTTTAGACAATGTACCTCGTTGACAACCACGTTGTACTTCTTGTTATAACCATTCTAGATTGCTTGAGTAGTGTTAACCTCTTTGTGATTACTTTTTAAGTAACTTGAGTTAAAATCTAAGATATGCATGCAATGTGAATAATGATAGTGAAAACTTAACTCTAAATGGGTAATGGTGTATGTCAATGAAATGTTAAAGAACCCTAACTCCAAGATAAGTTAAAGAACTTAAACATGATGGAAAACTTACATAAGAAATAAATAAATACGGGTCAAGGACTAGTTAAATTTGCAACAAAGTAAAATTAATTATAAGTGATTAATACACATAACATATGTGTAGGGTGAGTTTGGAACCCTTTAGAAAATCTCAAGGTATCAAATTGATTTTCTATAGAGTATGGACAATTAGGCATCAGACTCATGCAAAATTTGGTCGACCTATGAGGCAAACTAATCAAATTGTCGAGCCTAAATGGGGTCAACTTGTCAAAGGCTAGGACGATTGCCTAGTCAATTATTTAGGAGTAGAACCAACTTTTTTATTTCAAAGTAGTTATCTAAGGTAGATATGAAGGCAACATGCGGCAATGTCTGGAGAGAAGGAAATCAATCTTCCAGAAGCAACACAAGAACAACTATGTTATATCTCTAGATTGAATAAGAAAAAGTTGAGAAACAGTTATATAGGGGTCGTACAACTTCTGATGATCTCTATTGTTTGTACTCTTGTATATCAATGTTTTGGGTTTTCCTATGGTTAAATATTACCTAAAGTAGAAAAGATGGACGTACTAGTGACTTTAATTAAGAACAATCAACAAACTAGAAAAGATGACACTCCACAAAGGAACTGAGTTTCATGGAAAATTTTAGACAATATACCTCATTGACAACCACGTTGTACTTGCAATCTTCGTTTGATTCTTCTTGGGGTTGATATAGCAGTTAACAACTAGGGTGAGGATGCATCTCTCGAGATCCAAGACAGAGGAGGGAAGGGTGCACTTCTTTTTATAGGGGAATTGTGTCTTCTTTAAGAACCTATGAATATTAGGGAGAGTAAGATCATATTGCTTGTAGAAGGCCTCAGACTCAACTAGGTCAAAATACTCTGGGTAATCCTTACGTCAGGTGTCAGTCTCATCGGTTCCTGAAAAGAAGATGTTCAGGGTATCCTCAGAGACTTGGAATTTTTTCCCATCTATCATGGATGTGAGGACTACTTGAGCATTAGGCAAGGGTATGAGGGTGTCACGGTTCCAAAGCAAGTTAGCATAGAATTTGTGAATCACTTTCGTGCTAGTGATGGAACTATTATAGCAAGCACATTCAACACCCAAGGCAGACAGACGGTGAACGTTAAGCAACTCCACTACTTGATCTATGACCTCTTATCTTCTAGGTCTCAACTCAAATAGCGCACGAAAGGGAAAGGATTTGGGGGAAGGGGATCCTTATACCTATTTACATCCTCATTTGAGACAAAAATAGCGTCATCAAACGGAATCAAGTGGGAGGAGGATGAAGATGAAGGTGCATTAGCTGGGGTGACTCTCTTCCTTCTATTGGATTCCATAAAGATGAAAAGGAGAGGAAGGAGAGAGAAAAAGATAAGGAAACGCCAACAAAACTCGTCCACATACCTAGGTTAGCAAGGGGGAAGGTCAAGGAGGTCTATCTAGGTCGGATTAGGGCTAAGGAGAGGAAGGTCAGGGCTAGGGTAGAGAGCTTAGGGTAAATGGAGGTGGAATCGATTGACTTTTCTCTAGTTGAGAAAGAGAATAGTTGGTCGAATCCAACTTAAGATTGCTCTAGCCCGACCATTGGTTTAGTTTTGTGAACTCAAAAGTTCAATCGATAGGCTTTTTAAAAATCTCTCGACCTCCGATCGGTCGAGTTGGCAACTCGACCGATGGTCAACTTGGCCTAAACATAAGAAATTTAGTTTCTAGCCATTTGAATGCTAATTAAATTTATTTTTCAAGTCCATTATGTATTTTGAACATACTTAGGCACATATCACTCATCATTGGGTACTATTTGCGGTAAAACATGCGTTTGTGAAAAATACCAAAAAATAAGAGAAAAACAAGGCAAATGAACATGAAAAATGGATTTTTAGCATATTATCAAGAAAAGATGATCAAAATTGAGGCAAGACATATAGGATAGATGACAACTAGATAGAAGACATATCACATTCATTCAAAGTAGTTATAAGAAATTTTGATCTAATAAAGTTAAATTGCTTTCTAGCTAGAAGTTTAGTGAAAATGTCCGTCAATTGATTTTTGCGTCCACATGCGTGATATAAATATCCTTCTTGGCAATGTGATCACAAAGAAAACAATGACGAACCTCTATATGTTTAGCTCTACTATGCAAGACATGATTATATGACAAGTTAATTGCACTAGTATTATCACATTAGATAGGAGAAGCATCAAAATGAATGTTAAAGTCTTGAAACATTTGCTTCATCCATAGGAACCTAGGCACAACAACTCTCGACTGTAATGTATTTAGCCTTGGTGGTTGATGATGCCACTATGCTCTGTTTCTTGGAGAACCAAGACACCAAATATGGTCTTAGGAGGAAACAAGTATCACTTGTGCACTTTCTATGAATCAAGCACCCTACATAATCTGCATCACTATAAGCAGTAAGAGTAAAGTCCCTTGACTTTGGATACCATAGTACAAAATTTGGGGTTTTGGCTAAGTGCCTTAAAATCCTCTTAACAACTATAAGATGTGATTTCTTAGGATTTGATTGAAAGTGAGCACACAAGCCAACACTAAACATTATATCAGGTCTGGAGGCAGTTAAGTAAAGTAAACCTCCAATCATACCTCTATAGAGCTTCTCATCTACCTTCTCACCTTCTTCATATTTGTCAAGTTTGGCGGTCTTTGACATGGGTGTGTCCATCGGCTTGGTGTTCTCCATCCCAAAGCGCTTGAGTAGTTCACTTGTGTACTTGCCTTGGTTGATGAAGTTCCCATCTTTTATTTGCTTGATTTGAAAGTTGAGGAAGAACATGAGTTCACCCATCATACTCATCTCATACTCACTCTGTATAAGATCACTAAATTCTTTACAAAGATCAAGGTTAGTTCCACCAAAAATGATATCTTCAACATATTTGTATGATAAGAAAATTGTTAGAAGTGTACTTTAGAAATAAGGTAGAATCCACTTTGCCCATGATATACCCATGATCTAACAAAAAATTCTTTAGTTTCTCATACCAAGCTCTAGGTGCTTGTTTAATTCCATAGAGAGATTTTTGTAACAAATAAACATGGTTAGGTAGACTATCATGTTAAAATACTAGTGGTTGTGTAACATACACTTCCTCTTCAATTGTACCATTCAAAAGCACACTTTTAACATCCATTTGACACAGAAGAAAGTCTTTATAACTAGCAAAGGCAAGCAACATACGAATGGACTCAAGTCTAGCTACGGGTGCATATGTCTCATTAAAATCTATACCTTCCTATTGATTGTAGCCTTGAGCCACTAACTTTGTTTTGTTCCTTACCACTTTGCCGCTTTCATCAAGCTTGTTGTGGTAGACCCATTTGGTGCCAATGATCATACTATCACTTGGTCTTGGAACTAGGGTTCAAACTTTGTTCTTTTCAAATTTCTCAAACTCTTCTTGCATAGCTAGGATCCACTCATCATCCCCAAGAGCTTCGTTGATATTCTTAGGCTCGAGTTGTGAGATGAAGGCGTTGTTGGCTTGATCTTTGTTGAATGCAGCCCATGTCTTCACTCTTTCAAATGAATCGCCTAAAATCAGCTCCTTTGGATGATTCTTTACAAACCAGAGGGTTGATCCTTCTTTTCATCATCTTTATCTTCTTCTTAAGTGACCACCTCTTTACCCTTTTTGGTGATGTTGAGCTATTTTAGAATAGGAATTACTTTACCTGCAACATTATAATTTGGAACAATATCCTTGAGAATAGAGGGGTTAGTCTCAATAAACTTAACAATTATGGATTCTTCTACTTTAGCAAGATCAACATTAAAAACTCTATAAGCCTTGCTAGTAGTGCTATAGCCAAGAAAGAATGTCTTGTAAGATTTCAGATCAAACTTGTCGAGAGAATCTTTCATATTCAAAACAAAACAAAGACATATGAAAAAAATACTTGATAGAAGGCTTCCTACCACGCCATAGCTCATAGGGGGTTTCTTCAAAGAAGGATGATTAAAAACCCAGTTTTTTATAAAACATGAGGTACTAACAACTTCAACCCAAAACTTCTTTGGAGTGTTATACTCTAGAAGAATGGTCCTAGCCATCTTCTTTAAAGACATATTCTTCCTCTCTACAACCCCATTTTGTTGAGGTGTTCGAGGTGAAGATAAGTTGTGTGCATAACCAGATTCTTGGCAAAAATGTTCAAAAAGCTCATTTTCAAATTCTCCCCCATGGTCACTACGGATGGAAACAATATAGTAAGAAGCTTAATTCTCAACTCGTTTACAAAAGCTCGAGAAAACATCAAGCATATCACTCTTAGAAAAATCATTGATAATAACAAGGCAATACTTAGAACCACAAAGCGATTGAGTTCTCATTGGTCCAAATAGATCTATGTGAAGAAGCTCAAGAGCTCTCTTGGTACTAAAGAGACCTTTGGATTTGAAGGAGGACTTGGTTTGCTTTCCTTGGGTACAAGGTTGGCATTCCTCATCCTTTTCAAAATCTAATTTGGGAAGTCCCTTGACCAAGTCTTTTTTGCTCAACTTCTTCAACTGATGCATATTTACATGACCAAGCTGGCGGTGCCAAAGAGAAATATCATTCGAGTTGACTACTAAACATCTATCAACAACATGCTTAATAGAGTCAAGAATAATAACATAGAGATTACCACTTCTAGTTCCCTTATATATAACTTTATAGATGAACGAATCTAGAATCAAACATTCAAAAGAAGTAAATAACACAAGATAACTATTGTCACATAGTTGACTAACACTAATTAAGTTGTGATGTAGGCCATCCACAAAGAGAAAATTTTTAATACATAAGGATTCACCTACATCTCCCTCACCTTTGACTTTACCTTTCTTATTGTCCCCAAAGGTGACTGATCCTCCTTTCTTTTTGGTGAGGTTGTTGAAATGACTTATATCACTTGTCATATGCTTAGTGCAACCACTATTAATAATCCATCTTCCTTTTTTCTACAAAAAGGAGAATTTCAGTTCCCAGCTCAAACTTTGGGATCCAGAGTTAGCTCGGGGACCCATTTCATCTTTGGGTTGGTCCCCTTAGGCTTGTAAGGATAATAAGTAGAGCAATGATCATCACATTTGCAATAAGAACAAACCATAGGATTCTTAGTACTGGAAGACTCTCCTACAAAGGAAGAGGTCTCCTTGTTCTTTTTCTTACCTTTGGCTTTACTCTTGCCCTTTGGTGCCCCCCCTACAAATCCCAAACCACTAGTACCACTTTATTTGGTAGAATGATCAAGGATTTCATTTAGGGAGTTCTTCCCTTTGTGGAATTTCTGTAGGGATGATATCAATCTATGGTTATCATCATTCAAATATATAATGGTAGAAGATAAGCTAGCTATGTCATCCCTAGCATGAATAAGATCAACCTCAAGACATAAGGCTTTAGTTAAATATGAATCCTTTCCAAGAGAGAGAGAGAAGCAACATTAGAACTAGGCAATAAAGGTCTAGAAGATAGATCATTTACTTGATCAAGTAACTTAGTATTTTCATATTTAAGCATTTGGATTTCTTTAAGGTAAACATCTCTTTCTTCTCTACGAGCATCAATAAGGAGCTTAAATTCAGCATTTTCAGTTTTAACTATTTCAAGCTCTTTAAGGCAATTTTGGTTTTCTTCCTTAAGATTTTCAATATTCTTAAGGTAGATACCATTCTCAACTTCAACCCCATTGTATTAAAGCTCAAGATCAAGGCATTGCCCTTGCAAATTATCAATACTCTCAAGATTTGTTTTCTCATTCAATTCATGGATTTTAAGTTTAGCATATAGATCATCAATGATTTTTCCTAACTATTTTATTTTATATTTACATTTATCAAAAGATGAACAGGTAGAGATAAGCATATCAATAACAACTTCCTTAGATAACTCATGCAAACTTACCTCACTTAGATCATCAATGATTTTTCCTAACTATTTTCTTTTATATTTACATTTAGCAAAAGATGAATAGGTAGAGATAAGCATATCAATAACAAATTCCTTAGATAACTCATGCAAACTTACCTCACCAATTTCTTCACTAGTATAGGTCATGAGTGCAAGGTGACACTCTCCATCTTCTTCGGAGCTTGAACTTCTTGAAGATGAAACTTCCCAAGTTGCATGAGTTGCATTACGGTGTCTCTTCTCCTTCTTGTCGTTCCTCTTGTATTTTCTGTCCTTCTTGTACTCTTCTTTCTTCTTTGAGCTGCCCTTGTGGTGTGAATTTCTTGACTTGGGACATTCAATCTTGTAGTGTCGATTTTTTCCACACTTATAACATCTAGGAGTAGAAGAGGAGGAGGTTTTCTTTCCCTTGAAGTGTTTGCCCTTGATGTAGTTGGCTTCATGTTCACTTGGGCCATCATCTTCATTAGAGGAGGAAGCAGAAATTCGGAAAGCAAGTTATTGTTGAAGGATGACCGCCTCCACTTGTGCTTTGAAAGCACTATCTTTGATCTTCTTGGCTTCCTTCTCTTCTTTCTTGGCTTCTTCTTCTTGCTTGTTAAGCCTTGGGTCATGGGCTAGGAGGTTTCCAGTGAGCTCTTCAGTTGGGATGTCACCATGGCTCCTCACTTTTTCAATGGAGGTGACCTTTGACTCTCATCTCTTTGGTAGAGTCCTCAAGATCTTGGAGTTGATTACACCTCTATTCAAACTATTGCCTGATGTAGCTAGCCCATCGATGATGACATTGAGTCTTGAGTACAGCTCCACAATCCCCTCTTTCTTGCCCATTTTGAAGTTCTGTAGAAGGTTGTTCAACATATAGATCTTGGCCTCCTTGACTTTCTTTGTGCCTTCATAGGTGATGCACAATTTGTCCCAAATCTCATAGGTGGTGTCCCAAGATGAGATCCGATTGAACTCCGTTGGGGTAAGGGATGCATAGAGGATCCTTATGGCTTTGGCATTGAGTTGGGCTTCTTTGAGAGCAGCTTCACTCCATGTTGCAATAGCTCTGGTTAGCTCCTTGTAATGTGTGACCATCACCTTCAACATGTCAAAGTTCATGCCTTGAATGTAGAATTGCATACGCCTCTTCCAATAAACGAAATTGGTGCCATCAAAGATCGGAGGACGCATGGAGAAGCCTCCCTCTAGGTTGAGAGAACTAAGTAAGTTGTCATCCATCTTCTCATCTCATGGGAGATTGTTGGAGAAGATCCTTGGATCTGATACCACTTGTTGGATCTACGGCTCTAGTGGGGGGTAAATAGAGTTTAAAAAATTCTCACAAGATAGATTAGACTTTCAAATTATATCAAATTAAAAACAATATCTTAAGTGCAATTTGAAGTCCTAACTAACAAGCATAGCAAGGATGAGAGGAATTGATAGCAAGCACTTGAAAAGGTCATGTAGAGTGGCTCCACTCTCCAAATTAGGAGAGAATCAGTCCACTACCTAGAGAGGTCAACCTCTATGACTTTGCAAGTGTTTTTCTATATATTATCACCTATAAGAGTTACAACACAAGACCACCAAGGGACTTATCTATCCAAGCACAAAGAGTATTCCACCTTACCATTGTCTTACCCACTTTGTAAGAGTATTCCACCTTCTTCTAAGGTCTTACCCACTCAAGCACAAGTCTTCCACCTTCAAGGACTTTTCCACTCTTCTTGGATCTTCAACCTTTACCTTCTCCTTCACTAGGAGAAGGTCATCACCTCTTCCTCAACCTTAAAGAAGAGCAACAACAACTCCACCTTCACTCAAAGTACCTTACTTCACCTTTGCTTCATGGAGGAAAGGGGTAGGGAAGATGGAGTAGATGAGAGATTTACATGCACAAGGGAGTAGCACTCTTACAACAGGCCCATCTCACTCATAATCATGAAATGAAGTGTAAACTAGAGAGAGAAAGGGACTCAAGGAGTTGCAACACACTCAACTATAGAAAGGACTTAGAATAACATGAATGAACAAACTTGGAATGAACTCCAAGGGGTCCTATTTATAGCTGGGGGTGTTCCCTTGAGTTGGGGATCACCTAGGGTCGAAATATTTGCATTTTCCACAATGCAACAGATCTATTTTCACCAAAAACAACTCACCAACAGTTATAATCACTTTTTCTGTGTTTCCCATTCGGTCGAGTTTCAATAAAGGTAACTCGACCGATCAACTAAAAGACTGCCAATTTTCAAACTATCGGTTGAGTTTGTTCTGGCTAACTCGACCGATGAGCTAAAATTAGATTTGATCAGTGAGTCAGTCGGTTGAGTTCTGTGAGTGTACAACTCGACCGATGGGTCATCTTTAGAAAATCCATCATAGGATCCGTCGAGTTTCTAACTCGACCGATGAACAACTTGTGACAAATTTTCAAAGTTGGCTTTTGAGTGATTAAACCTTGGAGTTAAGTGTCCCTAATATTTTTCTCATTTTAGTTACAAGTCATATCATCAATACAAGTGATTACAAAAATCATCTAAGGTCGTTTGGAGTGATTTCCCAAATTGCACACTTGCATTGCATTTGACTTGAACTTGAACAAGCTAGGGTTTGTGTAAATTGATCCTTTTCATGTACTTAAAGCCTGAAATCAATCTTGAACAAACACATTATATACATAGGAATGGAATGGTTAAGTCATTATCGAAATATGGGCAATGTATAACTCTCAAGTAAATATGGAGGATTTGCTGGTGGAGATAGGAGGCGGGTTTGTTGGCATGGATATGAGGGTGTTGGCAGCGTACAATGCAGGGGGTTGGTGGTAGGGAACATGGGTTGGGGGTGGAGAAAGAAAAAGAGGAAGGGAAAAAAGAGAAGGCGGCTATGTGGGAAGGGGAAGAATTAGGGTTAGCAGAGGCCTAAGGAGGATCAAACAACTCTGATACCATGTGAATGTAAAAGGATTGTATTATTATGATGGATTTATAATAATTCTATAAAGCTTCCACATAATTTCCTTCAGATTGAGATGACATCTGTTATGGTCGTTGATTCCGTTCAAAGAATCTCCACTCCAGAACTGTATGTGAGATTTTCATCTCATACAGCTCCTCCCTTCTGTGCATGGTTCTCCATAATCTATGAAATCCAAATTGCAATATTTTCATTATGAACTAACAGGGGCTAGTATTTTTACAAGAAATTTCTAGTAAACTTTCCTGTAAGAGTTTGTAAATACAGGCATAGACCCCCTCCTTATATGATAGGAGTAGTTAGTAATTACAAAGTTCGACAATATGGGATATGAGATAAGATACTAAAGAGAGCACAAACAAAATAACATAAAACTAAATATCTTAACACATACAAATTAACTTAGTGAAGTTGGGTTTTCTAGATTCTTGTTAATGTTACAAGAATACATGAGTCAACATGACATCCTTATCATTTATTGGAGGGACTGCTTGTAAGGGACCTCTGGGGATGGCTCTGAGTATCTACAACAACTTGACAATAGTGGGCAACTAAAAGTGAGATATTTTGCCAAGATCCACTATGGAACATTTGGTGAGCCTGAAAGCCACAAGATTCATGTTAGGGTTTTGTACGGTTATAAATATCTATGGTAATTGTAGGTATGCATGATACATAGGTTGTTCATAGGGACCTAATTCCTGAAAACATAAATTCAATAATCACACTCTCTACCGATACACATATCTAGAGGTTGGTAATTATAACAAATGACTAAAATCCATAATTTCTGCAATATTTGTGTTAATAACCTAACCACTGACTAAATCGATTAACAAATGTAAACAAAATATCAAATCTTAGAATTTGTACAAGTCCCTCAAATGAATAATAAGTCACTAAAATTAAGTAAAGCACCTAAAGTATCCCAAATATCTAATTACCCTTAATCAAGCTCTCTAGGGAACTTCTGTCTTCCATCAGCTTCAAATGAGCCTTTGATGAGTTTTGTGGGTGATCTGAGACCTACGTCTATGTCGTAGCAGTGTACCACAACCACAGTCTATGGGAGTTGGGATTTGGATTTGATGTCTCGTTAGGATCACAACCCAAGACTACCATGTTACTTTTAATTATCATGCTCAACCTTGTGAACTATGATGAAAAGTCCAATTTTGTATCATTACATATGCATTGAGGATGATATTGATGCTTGACTTGAGTTTGGACAATGCTCTGGTGTGGTTGTGCCATTGTAAGCATGGTTAGAGAAGAGACATGATAATGCATGGTGTAGTCAATGTAGAGTGTTAGAGGTGGTAATTGTTGTTTGGAAACATGATTGAGGGTGGTTCATGAAGCAGTGCAGGGCGGAGATGTCTCCTTCCGGCGTTTGACATGGTATGCTTCATTTATGCAAGGGGATGTGAAGTTGTTTGCTTATCTCCCCCGACGTAGATTAAAACTCAAACACTGACCTCATTTATAATCATCGTCCAACCATTGATTTCATTGATATTTGTATTGTGAGCTCTGTCCAAAATTGTGAAAAAACAAAGTCACACTTGAAGAAAGAAGGGGACCGACCCGATCTCGAACAGACAAACATTCCACCTCTATTCCTGGATTAAACGGCAAGGGGGTTAATGCACGTATCGATTGATCCAACTTTGTTGTTCAACATCTTGGACTAGACATCCCTTAGAAGGTCTCATTAAAAGATCACAGGTGGAAGTCCTTCCACGACAAGAGAAGGGTCGTTGTTGTGATGAACCATGGTGAATGTCAAGGAATCTTAGGTGAAATCCAAAGTTTTAAAATCCAAATAATATGGTTTGTGGGTACGATGGGACCCCTATGATAACCACTGCAAGGTGTGCAACACCTAGGATTGTTGACATGGTCTAGGGTTGCTTTGGATCTAAAAGAGAGGGAACAACTGGAATTAGATCAGGCCTTAATAACCATATGGGTATAATACTAGAACAATATTTTTAGATAGTGGACGACTACTAGAGGAGGTCATGGATCCTAGGTACTCTTGTGACCCTAATGGTGCTTGGGGATGGTGAAGTGGGATCAAGCACATCATGTATTGTCGTTCCTAGAGATCGAACTCCTATTGTTGTTGGAGGGTGATGTGAATCAAGGTTATAATTATTAAATGTTTGTCTAGTTGGAGGAGGAGTACTATCCAACTCCACAATAATCATTGGTGATTGGGATCTAGGCCTACCAGGTGCTAGGGCCTAGGGGTAGATGGGGTCCAGGAAGGATAGTCAGCTGCATCCGATTTGGTTGCTACCATCATTCTCGGTCTTAGTTGATGTAATATAACACCTTGACATGAACAAGAGGAGGTGGAGGTTTAGGGAGATGAGAGACTGGAGGAAGACGAACATGCCAATCATGGCGTGTTGTGTGCTAATGAGTGCATGAAAAGACACCTAGGATTTGAATCAATAATGAGTGGTGGAGATGATTCCTAAAATTAAAAGTTTAGGAGTTTAACCTTGGATAAGAGTGTCTAAGACCTAGAACTAGGATTTAGGCTTTTGGCTCTAATTATTGACTAATGGGGATTTAACTCCCAAAAATATCATCCAATAATAAACTCTCTACCTAAACACGTGCCACGAGGCTAGTATTTATAACACCGATAGAATGTAGTATTTGTAACTAATCACCTAGCTAACGACTTAAGTAAAAATGAAAAATAAAACGTAAAATGGAACTTTGAAATAAGTCCCTAAAGTAACATATAAATTCCTTAATTATCAACTAATTCCCTAAAATAAACTAGAGAACACAATATAGAGAAAATAATTAATCAACCATAACTGGGCGCCATGGGTTTTTTTTCTCTACATTAGTGAGTGAGACATTGAAGAAATACTAGGAGACAATCAATGCTTTGTAAGTGCAACCTTGTCTCGCAGTCAAATCACCAAATCGTCCATACCATAGTCACAAATCGAGAACTTGAAAATTTCTTTCATTCTAGTTTAGATTTTTTTTAAAATGTGGATATGCATAATTTTTTTTAATAAAAGTGAATAAAGCAAGTGAACTATTCTGGAAGATTTGAGAATAATATATGCTATGAAGCAAGGACAGTGACATGGATGTGGGTACCGTTATGGGCTACAATGATTTTTGAAGATTTGGGATAAGGGTATGAGATGGATACAACAAAAAATATTTTAAAATTAATTATATATCTAGTTTTGTTCATAAAAAGACAAAAGAGACCATCCAAATTCATTCAAAGATATATATAAATGAAAATGAATCTTCTTGGACATGACATTTTTTGAACTTTGTTCAACCTCATGAACAACCTGTTGTATTTCACTTGGGTATTCTATATTGAATTTTAGGTATTTGATCCCATTGTATGGAATCTTTAAATAAGTGCCTTTTTCCCTCTAGTATATGCTCCCCTTTACTCTTTGTTAACATAGCTATAACAACATTCACTGTTGCCACTTTAATGCTCTTGATATTATAATCACATATTTCTACGTGGTGCATGATCTTCACATTCAGTTGCAAGACGTGTTTCCTTTAATAAGAGAGAAAGATTTGATAAAAGAGAGAAAGATTGGTGCAGATTGGATACTATAAGTGGAAACAAAGATATAGTTAAAAGGGATGGAGTATATAACTTACATGAAAAAAACCTAAGAACTAGGTGAAATAATGATATGGTAATTTTGATAAAAGTGAGACTAGAGATATTCTTAGCAACTTAATAGAAGATATTGAATTAGCATTGTAATGGCTCAAACGCCAACAACAAGAACCCTAACTTAATATGGGCACTTTCATACATTTGATCCATAGTCTAAGGGTTTAATTTAATGAAAACTAAGTTTATAAAATAGTTCATATATAGATTCATAATTCACATTCAATAAGATTTCATTGTAGTTCGAACTTCTAACTTTAATTTGTGAGCCAAAGAATTCTAGAAAAATTTATAACTAATATTAATTTATCAAATTAGTCCCAAGAATTTGGAACAGTAAGTTACCAACAATATGTCTAACAAGAATTGACAATAAGTTACATAAAAACCAACAATAGTTTTGTTAGAGTGTCAGCTTGTTTTCTACAACGAAATTATCTAGATCCATAATTACCATACACATTGATTTTTGTTGTAGTCCCATGATTCTCAAGTTTTATTTTAGACATAAGAAAGAAAAAATATGATAAATAGAGAACGGAGAGTAACAAGAGGCACCAACTGACGAAAGTAAATCAGATATATTTATGTATCTCTATATAAATGGGTCGGGCCATATCCACAAAAAAGTGGGAAAAATGTGGATGCATCTGAGAAGTACCCAATAAGAAGCATATCGAAGGAGTACTAGTATCTAATACATATTTGGTACTATTGTTTGGAGTATCCATAGTTCCTAGGATATGTGTTTGTTATTTAGGAAAAAAAGTTTGGATGAGGAATAAGAGGCATTTCACAATATTGAAAATTGGTTAAGGAAGTTTTAAATTTAGAATTTGTATCAATCCATGAAAGTAGAAGATAAAATAATCTCAGATAAATGAGATTGTTTAGAAATCACATATGGATGAAAAGATGATTGCTATAAGTATAAAAGATGTATCAAATTTACCATTTGGATGTATAGAGGAAATGATGAGGTCTATGAGAACCAAAGTAAGTTGCACTTCCCAAGTGTAAAAACCCCAAAAAAAGGATTTGATTCAGAAATAAAAAGGTGTTGTACACAAAAAAGCTTATATTTTAATCTAGGTAATAAATTGAAGTAATGTATTATGGAAAATATACAAAATAGAGGTTTAATATTAAAATAGGAGTTATTCAAATGTAACTTGCTGGTGAGGAAAGCTTTGCTTGAAATGCGATTTTACCTTTTCAAAGTCTCTACTTGTCATCACTACAATTAAAACTAGTTGAATTGATTTGTTTAAGGTATGCAAATAGGTTTTCCAACTCTTACCTTGGGCAATATGTCTTTGGAACAAAAAATGTGGACTCCTTTAGTGGGAAGAGGAATTTGAGGGTGAAGTTATATTTCCAATTGATAATGTTGGTGACCTGGAGAGAGATGGTGGCTTTTGCACCTTACCACCTTAGGAACTTATGCTATTGTAACTTGAATGGAAGCTTGAATTAAAGGATTGTAGCCAATAAGTTTTGTGTGGGTTGTAAATATATATGATAATCTGAATACAAACTCTATGTTGGTACTTTCTGGTCATTTAGATAGGTTCTCCTGATCTCATCTATCCTTCATGTAAACTCCATAAATTATCTTCTTGTGCGCATCCATGGGTTCTAACAACCCACACGGTTAGAAGAACTATTCCTCATATTTTTAACTTCCATAGACTTGACAAATTGCATCATAAATTACATGGATGATGATTTATTTATAAAGAAGACATAGAGTGTGCAGTTGGTCTGTCTTAACTCTAATTTGTCACTTTTCTTTTAGAAAGGATTGCAATTGTTTGATTTATACGAACAGTAAATCTTTGGAGTATGTGGTGCTAAATGGTTTGGAAACAATGTCTATTATTTATAGTTTCCTCGAAGTTTCATAACTTCTATCCTAGTTATTGAGGCGTTTTCATCTGAAGAGTTGCAATCACTGGTGCTTTACATCCCAATTTGCATTGTTCTATTACAATGGTTACTTGGTGGTCCTTCACATCTTGAATATTGTGTCCTTTTCTATGAGCTAAACAAAATTGTTAGTCTGTTTGTGGTTTCTATATCCAATGTACCAATATGTCATGTGCCATGGCTCTCAGACTCCCTGTCCCTTGCTTTGGATCTGGGAGTCTCTTCTCCCATCTCGTCCCTTTCTTTCTATCTGGCGACCCCATCCTCTTTATTTCTAGCTAGTGTCCTCTCTCTCTCTCTTTCTCTGACGGCCATATACCATTTTTCTATATCTGGTGAGCCTCCCATCCTATCCATCCCCTTCCTCCTAATTTAGCGAGTCTACTTTGGAAGGTCTGCAGATGGACTGATTCCACTATAGCTCTGGAGGTGCGGAAGGCTGCAAAACCTGATCTTGAACAAAAAATTTCTAACCAGTAAGCTCCCTATTGATGTGGACTGCACAGAGCCAGAGAGGGTGACCATGACGAGCAATGATATTCCTAGGGAGTGTCCAGTCAAAGTTTGGGTGACTACAGTAGCTGGTGGTGTTGCAGCCCTGAGGAGACAATGCCCATGGAGTTGGTCAACTGCTTCAGCCTGGTGTGCCTAGACTAAGCAACACATGGCTAACTAGTCCCATGGCAAATGGAGGTTGTGTCCCACATTGACAGGAGGTTATACGAGGACACCAACAGGTGAACAACATGCTGCTCGATCTCTCCCTGCAATGGGAAAGCTGCATTGTATGTGATGTTCCCTCAAGGTATGACAATAGGGTTGCAGTCAAAGAGAATGAGGTTGTTGCATTCTTTCAGATCTGGTGACAAGGTCAAGCCAAGGAGGGTGGCAAGCTGGGTGGTCAGGCTGCCGATTTGACTGATATTGAACCTAGTTGAGAGTTGAGATGATTATTTTTTTCTTGAGTTGTAGGACTACAGATAGATTCCCCTCTTCCCCCTCTTTACGTAATTTTGCAACTCCATTGAATATAAAAAAAAATACTTAGATGATGTAACATGGTGACATACATGAAACATTTCAGAGATGCTTGATTGATGGTTTGAATACAATAGAACAACATTCCTGATGATGACTGTTCTGTTTGATAATAAATTATAAATTTTAAGTATATATTTATTAACAAATTGCGGACATACATCATATGGTTCTGTCTTAAGTAATAAGTTTTATATTATGACATCAATTGCATTGTTTTTCATCAAAAAGATACATATAATGTAAAAATCACACACTAAGTGTTTTGGTAAGTCAGAATCAACACAATGGGAGTAATATATTCCTACAAAGTGAATGTCTATTGTAAAGTTAAATATAGTACAATAGAGGGTTTGCATACAATTTTTTCACAGTTAGAATAATTTTAAACAGACATACTACATAAATTTCCTATGTTTGTTTGCTATTTTCTACAAAGTCGGTCCCCATGACCCATTCGAGTAGGATGACTATGTTTTTTAAGTGGAGAAGGTGCGGGTTTGACCAAATTTATGTGGGTGAAATCCCATGGGTATGAATGATCCATACCCACCCATTTGTCATCCCTACTTGGCGATGAAGCCGTGACATGCTCTATTTTGGGTGGGCTTTTCACAAATGCTTCACATAATTGCCATTTCCATGAAGTTTATGAGCATAAAAGATACTGTGAAGACATTTCCGATCTATGTGAAAACAAGTATGGAGAATATTCCCGCATCAGTTTTTCGGTGGCCGCATCAAGAATGGATAGTTACTTGTTACCTTCAACCACCTGCGTAAATAGGGGTGAACATAATATGGTTAATATCCGATTAACCAAATGGTTAATTTATTTTAGACAATTTGGTTAATTTAATTTAGTTAATTGGTTTAATGGTCAATTTGACGACTAAAAATATTTTCATTTTAGTCAAATGAATCAACTAAATAGTCAAGATATATTTATTTAAAAAAATTCTCCACATATATATACTTGACATAGTTGTACTTTTATTTAATAAAACCTCTACATTTATGTACTCATGTTTTCATTAACTATGCAACTCTAAATTTATATGCAATACTACTATAATATAACAATTGTTTAAAATTTTATGAGTAATTTTATTAATGCTATTACACGAGTGTTATTTGGTTAACCAAATTAACTGGCCGAATTAATCGTTAACCGACTAACCATAATCAAATTAACCGGCACCAATTTGGTTAGGCTAATAATTAAAATCTCAAATCACAAATTAACTATTTAACCAAACCAAATTAACCATAATCGACCAAATTAACTGAATGTCCACCCCTAGGTGTAAACACCTTTTGAGGTAGGAATCTTGCACTTTTGTAAAGGCTTCTTTGAAATACCACATGACAATAATTTTATGTGAGGAGTTGTAATTAGAAAGCTTATTATTAGAACTTTTTCTTCTTCTGAAAAAGCTAATAATTAGAAAAATAAAAGCTTGGAAACTGCATATTTGACAATTGTTCTAACTCTTAAAACCCACCACCCGGAGGAGTGTGACCAACTCATATCAATCTCGCTTAATAATGCGTGCACCAAACTCTTATCTGAAGTTATTGTGGAGCAGATGAAGCACTCTGCAAGCGACTGGGTTTCTCCTTTTCAATTCATCTTACTATTTGGAAGGAAGATAAGTGATAATGTCATTTTAATGCATGAGATTATTCATTTTTTGAAGAAACATAAGACAAAGAAGCATAATATGGCTATTAAGCCAGATCTTATGAGAGCTTACATTGGATGATTTGGGATTTTATAGTCAATACTCTTCTAAGGTTTCCCATTTAAACTAACCTCTGTGACACTACTATATAGGCCCATACCTCATGCAAATATTCTATTAAATGGATGGACGATCTCCACCTTCATTCAAGAAATCAAAAGGAGTTAAACAAGGTGATCCTTTTTTGCCTTACACTTCCCTTCTATGTGTGGAAAGATTTAGTCAAGCTATTGAAGAGGAAAGGAGGAAGGGAGTCTGGAAATTAGTTATCTTCACAGAAAGAAGAATGCAGTTCACTCAAGTATGTTTTACAAATGACATTGTTTTACTTGTTTTATTATGAAGAATTTATCAAAGTTCGGGAAGGCTTCATGTCAACAAATTGCAAAGAATAGGTCGGCAATGTTCTTCTCTATTTTTATCCTCAATATATAAGTAATTTAGTGTATAGTACATGGGGTGTTCCTCAAACTGAGGATCTAGGGAGATATCAGGGGTCTTTCTATTATTCAAAAAAGGAATTCTAAAGATTATACTTGAATATGATTATCAATATGCAAAGGATAGTAGGATGACGGATCAACGATCTCTTTCTTTTCCTGATAGAGTTACCTTGGCGGAAGAAGTGCTTAGCATGACTTCTTATGTAATGCATACTACCAAGCTTCATATTTCAGTCATAAATAGAATTGACCAGGTCCTTAGAGATTTTGTACAAAGTGGATGCAACAATAGAAAGAAAACTCAAACCCATGGATAAAGGTGGCATGTGGATTAGATCAACCAAAGAATACAATGAAGTTTTGGTTATGAGAGCTATTTTAAGATTGTTGAATGTGAGAAATATACACTAGATAGATTTAATGGTTTTTAAGTACAAGGGAAAATAAGGTTACAATAAGGTGGAATCTTCTCTTTGAAATGCATTTATATCATAGGGAATTCTAAAAGAAAATTTGGGCAAAGTAGTTTGGAATGGAGTATATACTGATGTACGAACATAAGAATGGATTTAATGAAAAAACCATGTCAAGATGAGAAGTAACACACCATTCTAGGGGAGATATCTGATCTTCCAATCTTGAACATGTCATAAATGATGGGGGGGTGGGATGTGAAGCTTTTACAACATTGGTTTAGTAAGTAAATGACTAAGAATAGTGGTGCTGACTTACTGGTTCGGAAGGGAAGCGTGCATGCAAAGTTCACTATGAAGTCAGCATACATCAGTTTGGAAGAGAGGTAAATTATATCCAATTATGACAAGTTGGAGTTCTATATGTAAGATGATAACACTACAAAGAATCAAATCCTTTATGTTGATACTACAACATGACCAAGTAATGACTAATCAAATGGTATATGTGAGAGTTATGTCTATAGATTCCATGCACCCTAGATGTGGGAACCACAATGAATCCTCTTACAACCTTAAGCTATGGATTGAAGCGAAACATCCCAAGGATGCTTCCTTCTTATCTGATATAACTATGGGGGAGTGGGTCATGGGGTATGTAAAATACAATGAAAAATCTAAACTATGGAAAGAGGACTTTGCACCAACTACTTTGATGGCATGGAAGGTAAGAATTGAAGATTTGTTCCTTAATAGAAAGGCCAATCACATGGAGCTATGGATGAAAGTTAGAGCCTACATTAAGAACTATGGGTAGGTGACATTCAAAGATGAAATAGTGTGATAGTTGTGGTTCAATGTTAGAAGGTGCTTTGGTCATCGACTCTGGTGGAATGGATCACCAAAAATCTCGATGCTACTTTTGTAGTTAAATATGGCAGCAAAAACAAAATTTTAATCACCATAATCCCCTTGACCAATGGATCTGTTAATGACTATGGATTGGGAGGGAGGGTTGGAAAGAGATATACATGGTCCTAGAGCAAGTCCAATGGCAACTCTTGTGGTGGTGTGCTTTTTTCGCAAGTTGCACATGGACAACTATCGGGGAACCACCACCACAGATGGAGGCAATCGTTGTCCTCCTAGCAGGTGGCAACAAACTCCCTGTCTCTATCACAGTCCACATGGACCACTGGGAACTCCTTGTTGCACTCTAAGGCCAACAGAAAGGAGTCGTCCATTCAAATGTCAGCGTGCTAGCGCTAACTTGCTCTCCCTTTGTTGTCTCTCCCTTTTAGGCTAAGACTTTCTTGGGCTCTCTTGGGTACCACAACTAGAGAGGACAAAGATTGTGAGAGATTCTTGTTGTGTCTCTAAAATCCTAGAATGTCCCCCTTTATATAGGATGGCTAGGGTCAGGATTTCCAAATTATTCAAGAGTCAAAGAAACAAAAATTCATGAATTTACTTGAAGCTGTGAACCAGTTGGTTAATTGTTGAACATGTCGGTTCATATGTGAACCAATCCGTTCATCCCTTGAACCGATCAAGCCATAATGTTTTCTATTCACAAACACATTGGCTTTTAATATCCTATTACTAGACAACATGACGTCAACACCAATCCTTGATCTAATCTCATTGATCGACCATTTTTTCGGTTCATGTATCTGAACATGCCAGTTCACAAGATGAACTGGTCGTTTTAGAGTTCTAATTGCCAATCTTGTTTAAAGTGAATACCTAAACACTTTAGTAATCAAGTTAGCATCTGTAACATCCCTGACCTGGGTTATGAACTAACCCTAGGTGTTTTGCTTAATGATGTGATTAGACACTTGTGGTTATCTTTTGATATGTAATTAAAGCTTTTGAGGAACATATATTTCCTTTTCTGTCCTTTTTGAACAATTTTGTAATATTGTTTTGTTAAATATGGACCTATGTGCAAATTACCCAATTAGAGGGGTTAACTTGAAAATTGCATATGTTTAGATGTTCCTCTGATAATAAGACATCATAAGAATGAATGTGATGTAGTAATATGGATTCTCCAAGCTTGGGCACCAAGATATAGCTTGTAGAGCAATCCTTGTGCTTTAAACCCTAGTTTTGGTGTAAAGTGCAATTTACCCAAAACATAGGGTGCAACATGTAAAATACATCCTATAGAGTATCTTTCATGATTCTTGGCATCAACTAGAGCAAAAATGATGAGGAGGGCGCCTCATCATAATGATCAAATAAGAAAGATAACCATTATAATTAAATAATCAAGATGTATGCAAAATGACCCCTTTTATGTATACAATTTAGTAAGATGTTTAGCTTCTTTTCCTCTAAACCTTGGATAAGGAAGAGTTTTTCTTAAGAGAAGAAGGGAGAGATGTGGCTAAAGAGGGGAGAAGGACCTATTTGAGAAATAAGGAAAATAGTTGTCCTTGTCTTGAAAATATACCCAAAGTATATAAGCACGTCTCTTTTACAAGGCAAGGGATCATTTCCCTTCATCCCTTCACTTATATCTTTGCTTTGGCCGACTAATAGGGAGCTCAGGAGCAGGGGAGGACGACCAAACTGAATTGGGTAAGTTTTGATCACCATCTAGCTCGGATTCATGGAGGAAATCTTGCTACAAGGTTGGTTTGTTAGTCTTTCTTACACAAATCTTCTTTCTAGCCATCTTCTCCATCCAATTCTTGAGGAACGGACCTTGGACGACCTATGGAGCTCAAGCCACCATTAAAGATACGAAGCTTGGAGCTTTGGATCAGTCCTAGAGGCGGGTTTTATAACTCTAAACCTTAACGCCTTGTTTATGCATCTTCTTCCTATGAAAACGTTGCTTGTTCCCCTTTCTTAGACTTTTCTATGTGTTCTTGCAACCAAATCCGTGAATAACAGTCCATGTTCTTGAGGTAGAAGAAGGTGGCATTAATTCCAAAGTTCACCCTGATCCTACTTTAGCAAACGGTCCTCCACCTCTTTCCCAAACGTTTTGCAAAACCATTTGGAAGCAAACGGTTTCAAAACTGTTTGGAGGGCAAACGGTTTCACAAGATCGTTTGGAGAAAACAGTCTCAAAGACCGTTTGGATGAGTTGACCAAGCATTGACTGTTTGGAGATCTTCTGTACACATTATGGACTAATCACCCATCAAAATTCATCACCTAATTCCAAGTAAATCACCAATTGAAGGTACCTTAGTCACCTGTAGTCTTTGTCGAACGCTTGCATAGCCCTTTGGACCCATAGTGTGGTCATGCACATTCGGTGCACGCCTTACTTTTTGCACCTCACTGAGGGCCTAGTTAGTATGCACATTAATGATTTGGTTAGTAGCACTAAATGTTAATCTTGAATAGGTGAATACAACGTATATTAATTAAATTGGGAGTGACGCCTAATACCTTGAATTCTTCAGATTTTCTTGAAGCAACAAAATTGTCCCAATCTTCTTTGTCCAAGAAGTTCCACTGTTCAAGGGCTGACTTCTTCTTCTTATCACCATATTTTATGTATTCTCTATTGAGATTTGTCCTATAGTTCCTAAGCATCTTTCCAGCACGTTGCATCACGCTTTTACGATGCAGCTTCTCATCCAATGCAAACAAATTCTATAAAATAGAATTCTTATTAACTAGTATCCAAAATAGAATTGCAAATAATATAATTTGAGTGTGTGCCGCCCAAGTATCCAGCTCAATTGATGAAGGTACCTTAGTCACCTAATTCCAAGGACTGAAAAGGAAATATATGTTCCTCAGAAGCTTTAATTACATATCAAAAGATAACCACAAGTGTCTAATCACATAATTAAGCAAAACACCTAGGGTTAGTTCATAACTCAGGTCAGGGATGTTACAAATTATCCACCCCTTACAATGATTTCGTCCCCAAAATCAACAAAACATATTATGAGAAAAGAGCAGGGTATTTCCTTCTCATCTCTTCCTCTAGTTCTCATGTGGCTTCTTCAACACCACGGTGATTCCAGAGGACTTTCACAAGACTTATGTCTTTCTTTTTCAGCTTTTTAGTTCTTTTATCAAGGATTGACACTAGTCCTTCCTCATAAGATATGTCATCATTCAATTCTACCTCCATAGGTTGCAGAACTGATTCTGCAATTGGTGATTTACTTGGAATTAGGTGACTAAGGTACCTTCATCACCTAATTCCGTTGGGATTATGGACACGAATATCCTTACGTCCTAGTGTAGGATTTGATGTAAGATGTACTTTAATACATCAATCCTTCATTATATGTTTATGCCGGGATGATGTATCACTAATCTCCCGATGATGTTGTTAATGCCGCATCGGTGTGAGATAAACAAGAAATCCCTCGATGACGAAGAGAGTACAGAATGCCACTGTGACTCTAATAGCGAAGTTGCCAGAATACCCTGGAAAGCTATTATAGCAGAGACACGAGATGTCCTGCATGTTGATCCTCATACCGACTGAGGAAGATGACATCATAAGAATCTGGCTCTTTTGATGACCTATGTATGGTACCGATGCGATTTCGTAATGGTCGGTTGGAGTATGAGCGGTATACCTCATCTCCGTAGGGCATAATGATGTTGGAAAAACATAATCAGCCGCGTAGCATAACTGCTTAGGTTGGACTACGAGAAACAATGATTGATAATACATTGTTTATAATGTTCTAGTTGAGTAACTAGTATACATGTTTTTCATATTCCATATTGAGATATGCTTTGATATTCAATTATTTGTAATTGAAATGATTGCTAAAAGGATGTTACTTTACTTAATGTTAAACCTGCTGTTGAATGTTTTAAGTTATATTGCTTATTGTTACTCCTTTATTGCAATAACAAAGCTTCTGGAGGAGAGTTATAACTCTCGCTGGGACAATTATTCAATTGTCTCACCCCCGTGGGATTTGACTTTTTAGGTGGACGTCGAGGACGGAGGAACCCATCTGAGGGTGAGCAACAACAACAACAACATCAGGGACAACAATGAATCTCAGGTGGAGATACTGTCTGTCAAGTCTTGTAGATAGTATGTCCTATGTGTCATCTCTGTACTCTCAGGTCCTAGGAGTCAGTAGATATGAGGTTTTTGGCTTAATGCCTCGAGATTTTTGTATCTTGGCTTGCACATATAACAGGGCAATTGATGTATGTAATCACTCGAGATGTGATTTTACAGAGATGTAATGACAAATCATGTTGTAAGCAATTTATCTTGCTTTCTTATAAAAGAGTTTTATTACTAAAAGATCTCTTTCCAAAAAGTTTTAATTTTTAGTGATTTTTAATAATTCCGCTGCTAGTTAATCGCTTTCTCATTCGTTGATCTCGTGTTTTATAAGTCGGACCCCACAATTAGTGGTATCAGAGCTCTAGGTTCGCTGAGTCTATAGAGACATAGGACTTAGGATGTCGAGTCTATTCTAGTGTCTTCCAGTATATCTAATAGTGTCTTCTGCTCCTCAGAAGAAGAAGATAAAACTAAATATGTCTGGACCTCACGAAGAACACGTTGCGGAGAGTAGTGATGGTGCACCAAGAAGAGGTGCAAGAGAACCAGATAGAGAAGAACATGTACCTGAACCACCCCAGTTCAATCCAATTGACATGGGGAACCCAGCCGTTCAAACCATGTTTGGGCAGTTTATGACTGCCATGATACACATAACTAATAGGATGCCTATGCCTGCGCCTAGGGAACCTACCCCTCCCGAAGGACAAGGAATCAGCAAGACGTTTGAACGACTTCACTGAGTTAGGGCCACAGAGTATGCTGGAACAGCTGACCCAGCAGATGCCGACTTGTGGTTAACAGAACTAGAGAAGGCCTTTAGAATCCTGAACATCCCAGAAGCTGAGAAGGTTAGACATGCTGTATATCTTCTCAAGGGGAGTGCTGGTCATTGGTGGACCATGGAAGAACAAAAGAGGCCTGGTGTAGAGATTGCCTGGGAAGACTTCCGACGGGAATTTATCAACAGATATTTCCCTAAGACATTTCTGGACGAGAAAATCTCTCAGTTCGAGAGGTTAAGGCAAGGTCCGATGAACATTAGCGAGTACGAGGCTAAGTTCATGGAGTTGTTGTGGTTCTATCCGCACATGGCTGCTACAAATGAAGAAAGGATCAGGCATTTCGAGAAAGGGTTAAATGCTGAGTTGACTACTCCCGTGTCTGCCCTAGAGAACAGAGAAAGGTTTGCTACCTTTGTAGAGTCTGTTAGAAGGATAGAGAGGTATGTAGCAGAGAAGAGATAGACCCAGAACAAGAGGATGTATCCCCAGTTCCAAGGATCTTCATCCAGAGATTTCAAGAAACCTAGGTTTTCTGCGCCTACACCACCACCTAGACCCAATACTCAAACATAGTGGACATAGAATAGGGGTAGAGAATGAAGCCTGCCACTAGAAGGAGCTCGCATTTCAACATCTATGTCGGTTACAGGACCACCCAGACCACAACAACAAAACAAAAGTTGTTATATATGTGGGAAGATGGGACATTTGATGAAGGACTGCAGAGCTAGAGAGGTGAGTGTAACACAACCCCAGAGGAAGAGTCAGCAAGGATCGCAGAGGAGACAGTTTCCAGGAGGAGCTAGAGGACGTGGACGAGCGTCCCAAGCTGGATCGTCGACACTGAATCAACCACAGACAACAATAAGGTTTTATGCAATGAATCCACCTGATGCAGTGATCAACCCTCAAGTTATGGCAGGTCAGATGGAATTGTTATATTTTGATATGTCTACATCCTGCGCTGTATCTGTTTTGATTGATCCGGGTGCTACACACTCCTTTATCACTTGAAGGGTGATTCATAACTACAATATGACAGTCAGTCATAGAGCAGATAGTTTGTTTCTAGAAACTCCGTTGAGGGGGTCTGCTGTGTTGTAGGAGGTATGCTCTCCCTGCATCCTCTTCTTTTCTGAGCATTGCATTCAAGTGGATCTTATACCACTTGTGATGCAAGGATTGGACATAATCCTTGGGATGGATACCTTGGAAAGGTATAATGTTGTCTTGGATTGTGAATCCAAGCAAGCTATGTTTGCTGATGATAGTGACACATGGATCTTTCAAGGAGAGAGAAAGATTCTACCCACCTGTCTTGTGTCAGCTATGGTTGCTGAGAAGATGATGAGGCAAGGATGTCATGCATTCTTAGCCCATGTGGTAGATACTACCATGGATAGTCCTAACCCTGCTGAAGTTCCTGTAGTTAGGGAATTTGAAGATGTATTTCCTGAAGAACTTCTAGGTGTACCACCGCCTCGAGAAATTGATTTTGAGATCAATCTGATCCCTGACACGCAACCAATAGCACAAACACCATATAGGATGGCGCCTGCTGAGATGACAGAACTCAAGAAACAACTGCAAGAGTTGCTTGAGAAGGGTTTCATCTGACCGAGTACCTCACCATGGGGTGCTCCGGTCCTCTTTGTTAAAAAGAAAGACGGATCAATGCGGTTGTGCATTGATTACATACAATTAAACAAAGTAACAATAAAGAACAAGTATCCTCTGCCGATGATCTCTTTGACCAGTTGCGTGGTGCAACTATCTTCTCAAAGATAGATTTGAGGTCAGGATATCATCAAATCCATATTAAGGATAGTGACATACCCAAGTCTGCCTTTAGGACAAGGTATGGTCACTATGAGTTCATAGTTATGTCGTTTGGACTAACTAATGCACCAGCTGCATTTATGGAACTCATGAATAGAATCTTCCGACCTTTCCTCGATCAGTGTGTTGTTGTCTTTATAGATGACATTCTGATCTATAGTAGAGATGCTCAGCAGCATGAACAACATCTTCGTCAGGCTCTAACTTTGCTAAGAGAACACAAGCTATATGCTAAGTTTAGCAAGTGTGAGTTCTGGTTACCAGAAGTATCTTTCCTTGGGCACGTGATATCTGCCTCGGGTATTCGTGTTGACCCTAAAAAGGTAGAATTTTTTCTACAGTGGGAGCAGCCGAAGACACCGACGGAGATCCGTAGTTTCTTAGGGTTGGCTGGCTATTACCGAAGGTTCATTAAGAACTTCCGTTCCATAGCCTTACCTTTGACTAAGTTGACCAGGAAGGATGTTCCTTTTGCTTGGAGTGATAAGTGTCAACAATCTTTCCAGTTGCTGAAGGAGAGGTTGACAAGTGCACCTGTGCTTGTGTTACCTGAGCAAGGCAAAGGATACATAGTTTTCTGTGATGCCTCCAAAAATGGACTTGGATGTGTGTTGATGCAGGATAAACAAGTGATTTCTTTTGCTTCTCGACAACTTAAGAAACACGAGGAGAATTATCCAACACACGATCTGGAGCTAGCTGCTGTGGTTCATGCCTTGAAGATCTGGAGACACTATCTCTATGGAGAGACATTCCATATTTTCACTGATCATAAGAACCTGAAGTACATCTTTTCTCAGCATGAGCTTAACATGAGGCAACGTCGCTGGATGGAATTAATCAAGGACTATGATTGTACAATTGATTACCATCCAGGGAAGGCCAATGTGGTTGTTGATGCATTGAGTAGGAAATCAGCAACACCAGCCTTAGATAGAGCACAATTGAATTCCTTAGTATGCTCTAGGAGAGATATGCTCATCTCCTTAAGGCAAGACAATGTACAGTTGAAGGTGTCATTGTTAGCCGAGTTGTTAGCTGAGATGCATATAAAACCTACTCTAAGGGAGAAGATCAAGGAGGCACAGCAAGTCGATATCGCAGTTCAACAGATTAGATAAGAGTATGGTAATGAGAAATGAGATGGTTTCCATGACTCTGATCACCAGGTAGCCTGTTATCATGGGAGAATGATAGTGCCGAATGTGGATAACTTGAGAAAGTTAGTCCTGGAAGAAGCTCATTCTTCGATGTATGCTATGCATCCAGGGAGCACCAAGATGTATCGAAACTTGAAAGATATGTATTGGTGGCCTGGGATGAAGAAGGATGTTGCTGAGTTTGTTATGCGGTGTCCTGTGTGTCAGCAAGTTAAAGATGAACACCAAAAGCCTGTAGGAACAATGCAACCTTTACCCATACCACAGTGGAAGTGGGATCATGTAACCATGGACTTTTTTGTTGGCCTACCCAGGACAAGAAAAGGGCATGATTCCATTTGGGTAATAGTTGATAGGTTGACAAAGACAACGCACTTCTTACCTGTCAAAACAACCTATTATGTTGAGAAGCTAGCACAGTTGTATGTTGAAGAGATAGTGCATCTACATGGAGTCCCAATCATTATTGTTTCAGACAGAGGTCCCCAGTTTACGAGTCATTTTTGGGAGCGACTTCACAAAGCTTTAGGTACACAGTTAAGGTTTAGTACAACCTTTCATCCTCAAACTGATGGACAATCAGAAAGGACTATACAGACCTTGGAAGACTTGCTTAGATCATGTGTTCTTCAGTTTACAGGGAGTTGAGATCTGCACCTAAGCTTAATAGAGTTTGCCTATAACAATAGCTATCAACATAGCATTGACATGGCACCTTATGAAGCTTTGTATGGTAGACGTTGTAGATCACCCCTATGTTGGTATGAGACTGGTGAACACCAACTGTTAGGTCCTGATCTTGTGCAGCAGACCACAGAGAAGATTAAAGTAATACAACAACAGATTAAGACTGCACAGGATAGGCAGAAGTCATATGCTGATAAACGTCATAGACCCTTAGAATTCCAGGTTGGAGACAGAGTGTATCTTAAAGTCTCACCTTGGAAATGAGTTTTGAGATTTGGAAGGAAAGGGAAGTTAGCTCCTAGGCTTATGGGGCCTTATCCAATCATTGAACGGATTGGAAAAGTAGCCTATAAACTAGAGTTGCCACCAGAGTTACAGAGGCTACACCCTGTGTTTCACATTTCTATGTTGAGGAAATGTCACCCTGATACAGAATCAGTTCTGCAACCTGTGGAGGTAGAATTGAATGATGACATATCTTATGAGGAAGGACTAGTGTCAATCCTTGATAAAAGAACTAAAAAGCTGAAAAAGAAAGACATAAGTATTGTGAAAGTCCTCTGGAATCACCGTGGTGTTGAAGAAGCCACATGAGAACTAGAGGAAGAGATGAGAAGGAAATACCCTGCTCTTTTCTCATAATATGTTTTGTTGATTTTGGGGACGAAATCATTGTAAGGGGTGGATAATTTGTAACATCCCTGACCTGAGTGATGAACTAACCCTAGGTGTTTTGCTTAATTATGTGATTAGACACTTGTGGTTATCTTTTGATATGTAATTAAAGCTTCTGAGGAACATATATTTCCTTTTCAGTCCTTTTTGAACAATGTTGTAATATTGTTTTGTTAAATATGGACCTATGTGCAAATTACCCAATTAGAGGGGTTAACTTGCAAATTGCATATGTTTAGATGTTCCTCTGATAATAAGACATCATAAGAATGAATGTGATGTAGTGATATGGATTCTGCAAGCTTGGGTACCAAGATATAGCTTGTAGAGCAATCCTTGTGCTTTAAACCCTAGTTTTGGTGTAAAGTGCAATTTACCCAAAACATAGGGTGCAACATGTAAAATATACCCTCTAGAGTATCTTTCATGAATCTTGGCATCAACTAGAGCAAATATGATGAGGAGGGCACCTCATCATAATGATCAAATAAGAAAGATAACCATTATAATTAAATAATCAAGATGTATGCAAAATGTCCCCTTTTATGTATACAATTTATAAGATGTTTGGCTTATTTTCCTCTAAAACTTGGATAAGGAAGAGTTTTTCTTAAGAGAAGAAGGGAGAAACGTGGCTAAAGAGGGGAGAAGGACCTATTTGAGAAATAAGGAAAATAGTTGTCCTTGTCTTGAAAATATACCCAAAGTATATAAGCACATCTCTTTTACAAGGCAAGGGATCGTTTCCCTTCACCTCTTCACTTAACTCTTTTCTTTGGCCGACTAAGAGGGAGCTCAGGAGCAGGGGAGGACGACTAAACTGAATTGGGTAAGTTTTGATCACCATCTAGCTCGGATTCATGGAGGAAATCTTGCTACAAGGTTGGTTTGTTAGTCTTTCTTACACAAATCTTCTTTCTAGCCATCTTCTCCATCCAATTCTTGAGGAACGGACCTTGGACGACCTGTGGAGCTCAAGACACCATTAAAGGTACGAATCTTGGAGCTCTGGATCAGTCCTAGAGGTGGGTTTTATAACTCTAAACCTTAAAGCCTTGTTTATGCATCTTCTTCCTATGAAAACGTTGCTTGTTCCCCTTTCTTAGACTTTTCTATGTGTTCTTGCAACCAAATCCGTGAAGAACAGTCCATGTTCTTGAGGTAGAAGAAGGTGGCATTAATTCCAAAGTTTACCCTGATCCTACTTTAGCAAACAGTCCTCCACATCTTGCCCAAACGGTTTGCAAAACTGTTTGGAAGCAAACAGTTTCAAAACAGTTTGGAGGGCAAACATTTTCACAAGATCGTTTGGAGCAAACGGTCTCAAAGACCGTTTGGATGAGTTGACCAAGCATTGACCATTTGGATATCTGCTGTACATATTATGGACTAATCACCCATCAAAATTCATCACCTAATTCCAAGTAAATCACCAATTGAAGGTACCTTAGTCACCTAAACCCTAATCGAGTTTATTGCTGATTTCAATGGTGCAATCATGTTGAAGTTTGGGTTGAGTGGCCCAAACGGTTTCAAAACCGTTTGGGGATCACCCAAACGGTCTCAAGACCGTTTGGTGATCACCCAAGACCGTTTGGAGGTCTAGGGTCAAGTGGGGTTGATCAATTGAGGGACCAACCACATCAAGTTGTTGAATAATCAAGTTCTGATTTTGTGACCTAAATTAGGGTTCAACCCTTGAGTGAATGACTTGGTTTCTGATAAAATAATGGGCAAACGGTCTCAAGACAGTTTGAAGGATGTCCAAACGATCCCAAGACCGTTTGGGGTCAGGTCATGACCCAATTGAGTGATGGTTCAATGGGTTCAACATCAATTAGGCTCATGTTGATGCATGTTGAAGGGTGATCGATTCCAAACCCTAATTCAAGTGATCCAAACCCTAATTGGTGACCAATTGAGGTTCAATTGAGGGTCAAATCAGAAAGGATTGACCTAATTGACTCAATTGATGAGTGGCTAACCTTTGCATGATCGATTGAGGGGTTCCACCTTGGAAACCCTAACTCAATTGGATAGGTTGAGGCACTTTTTGGTCCATGCGGTTTTGAGGGTGTTTGGACCAAACGGTCTCAAGACCGTTTGGGGCCAAATGGTCTCAAGACCGTTTGGGACCAAACAATCCCAAGACTGTTTGGTGGTCATGCAGTTTCAAGATCGATTATTCCATGCGGTTTCAAAAGTCAAAGTTGGCCCAAACGGTCAACGTGACCAAACAGTCTTCACCTCACCTAGGGCAAACAGTCTTGATGGTGTACTTTGCCATGCGGTCTTGAAAGTCAAAGGGACCAAACGGTCAACAACTCCATGCGGTTTCAAAACCGTTTGGAGGTTGAAAGTGCAAAACCATTTGGGGTCTTTTAAGGTCAAGATCGTTTGATGCCTTAGTGGCCAAGATGGTTTAGTAGTTGATTAACCTAAACCCTGAAGGTACCTAAAGTCATTAAGGGGTTAAGTAATGAGTGGACTAATTCATGTTATGGTCAATGGTGAACATTACAAAAGTACCCTTAGTGGGTTAGTGTGACTAGTATCCCTTGATCAAGCAAACCCTAATGACCATAAGGGTGATGACATGACTTGTGTTATCAAGGTTGATTTGACCTAACCTAATCATGAGAGATGTAAACATCATCTATTAATAAAAGGAGAGAGAAGACTCCTAATATGAATTAGAATCAAGTAAAATACCTTCAATATGTATGAATGCACATAATTCGGGTATGATCCTTCATAGTGAGATCATGGAAACCCTAATTATGGTGATTAATGAATCTTAACCTAATTTGAAAGCATTAATGAAAGTAATCTTCATACATGATGATGGTACGACCTCAATTCACTGTAATGTGAATAGTAAACCCTAATTCTAGGGTAATATCATATAATGTGAATAGTAAACCCTAATCTAGGGTGATATGATGAAATGAACAGTAAACCCTAATTCTGGGTTATGCTTTTAAGCATGAAACTTCATGATTGAAGCATGAAGTAAGGAATCACTATTCCTAATTAATATAAGGGGTTGAACAACCCTAAATTGAAATGAATAAGGAAAACCTAACATTATTGAAGGCATAATGGTACAACCCTTGAATTGAAAGATTATCTCTGTTTTGTAAAGATGCTGATATAGCGATAAATTGCTTATTATCAAATGTATTAACCATGTAGGTTTTTATAAAGAAGTAATCATAGCCAGGTAAGGGCTATGATGTCTTATTCATTGAAAGTATGTTATAATCTTTATGAATAATGAAATACTATGTTGCCTAGTTTAAGAGGTAACATATGAGATTGATGGGCTGTAAGAGCCATGAGCAAAACCTATATTGTTATAATCAAGGTCATGCTACTAGATGACTTATGATGATCTAAGGGTTTCATCACCCCTGTTTTTGAACCATAATGATGAGATGGTTAAGGAATGATAACTAATGAGAAATGAACTTGATACATTTAGTATTCTTCTTTTATAGCAGTTGTTTTAATGGTTTATGATTGAAAACATGCTTGGTGCTAAAAGAATGCTATAATGTACTTAAATAATCAAGTATAATTATATCATGTAGAGCCCTGATCATAGATCCATCATTGTTAGTAGTTTAATGATTGTGAAACAGGTTTTCCTAAGGGAACTCCTGGAGAACATACTTTTGAGTATGTTGGGGTTATGGACGCGAATATCCTTACGTCATAGTGTAGGATTTGATGTAAGATGTACTTTAATCCATCAATCCTTCATTATATGTTTATGCCGGGATGATGTATCACTAATCTCCTGCTGATGTTGTTAATGCCGCATCGGTGTGAGATAAATAAGAAATCCCTCGATGGCAAAGAAAGTACAGAATGTCACTGTGACTCTAATAGCGAAGTTGACAGAATACCCTGGAAAGCTATTATAGCAGAGACACGAGATGTCCTGCATGTTGATCCTCATACTGACTGAGGAAGATGAGGTCATAAGAATCCAACTCTTTTGATGACCTATGTATGGTACCGATGCAATTTCGTAATGGTCGGTTGGAGTATGAGCAGTATATCTCATCTCCGTAGGGCATAATGATGTTTGAAAAACATAATCAACCGCATAGCATAACTGCTTAGGTTGGACTATGAGAAACAATGATTGATAATACATTGTTTATAATGTTCTAGTTGAGTAACTAGTATACATGTTCTTCATATTCCATATTGAGATATGCTTTGATATTCAATTATTTGTAATTGAAATGATTGCTAAAAGGATGTTACTTTACTTAGTGTTAAACATACTATTGAATGTTTTAAGTTATATTGCTTATTGTTACTCCTTTATTGCAATAACAAAGCTTCTGGCGGAGAGTTATAACTTTCGCTGGGACAATTATTCAATTGTCTCACCCCCGTGGGATTCGACTTTGTAGGTGGACGCCGAGGATGGAGGAACCCATCTGAGGGTGAGCAGCAGCAGCAACAACATCAGGGACAGCAGTGAATCTCAGGTGGAGATACTGTCTGTCAAGTCTTGTAGATAGTATGTTCTATGTGTCGTCTCTGTACTCTAAGGTCCTAGGAGTCAGTAGATCTGATGTTTTTGGCTTAATGCCTCGAGATTTTTGTATCTTTCCTTGCACAGATAACAGGGCAATTGATGTATGTAATCACGCGAGATGTGATTTTACAGACGTGTAATGACAAATCATGTTGTAAACAATTTATCTTGCTTTCTTATAAAAGAGTTTTATTACTAAAAGATCTCTTTCCAAAAAGTTTTAATTTTTAGTGATTTTTAATAATTCCGCTGCTAGTTAATCGCTTCCGCATTTGTTGATCTCATGTTTTATAAGTCGGACCCCACAACATCATTCATGAATAAACTCCTTTCCAAGTGTATCCTATGTGTGTGACCCTATAGGTCCCGAATTACACTGGTAGTGAATGTAAATAACTAATTTATGACATCATAAGCAATGAGCGGTATCTAGCAACACATCATTGTTACCCAAGTACTTGGAAAGTTGGAGAACAAGTTCAACCTACAATCTGTGGTTAGTATCATAGTGATGATATAGTTCCTATGCCTCTGATATTCAAATTGAACTCGAGGCATGAAATCATCATCCTCTTCAACATTCAATCTATGTTCCTTGAACTAGAGAAGACTATCTGAGATGCATGTGAACTCACATATCATATACCGATTCACATGAGTATGGCTGTATGTTTCTCAGTCTCGCTTGTCAAGTGGTCCAGATATCAACTCCATTAGGAGGGACAGATCCCATCTACATCACTCACAGTCAATCCCCATGTGTCACAGAGTACCCAAGCATCACCTTCATGACAAACCTTATTCAAGGTCATATTGGCAGATGTCAAAGTGTGATGATTGACATGTGACGAGTGCAGTGAGTTCAGGTCTAAGAACCACAATCACCACTATCACTATGAGAGCTGATTTTGACTACCATTTAGTGGTTTCCATGCATTATTCTCATGGTGGGTCTGTTTGATACACAATTCTATAACAAGTATGTATGTTGTTGGTTTGATATCATATATCATGACTAATGAGATTCTGTCATCAACCAACACACACTGTAATCTTATGTAATATTGTTGTCTATTAGCTTCCACAATAAAATTTGACTAGGGACATAAGAAGAATGTATGTACTCTTATCATACATATGATCTCATTGTTCAGGTTGTCAACCTAAAGACATATGTCATCGAGTAACATCATTCTTAAACATCCATGATGTTATACAATTATCTCATAATTGAGCAAACATATAGATGAAGTTTGCCTTTATTATTAATCAAATTGTTTACTAGACATGCCATTAAAACCATCATATGATTGTCTCTCTGGGCATACATATCAACAGTCTCCCATTTGCACTTAGAGACAATCCACCATGAACTTAATCCTAAGAGTTATAGTATGACCATCATGCTTCTGCTGTGAAGGTGCTTTTGTCAAGGGGTCAACAACATTACTTTCAGTTGGTACTCTACAAATCTTCACATATCCTTATTGTATGATATCTTGTATGAGATGGAATCATCATAGTATGTTCTTGGAATGTCGATGCCATCTAGGTTCCTCAGATTGTGCAATAGCTTCATTGTTGTTACAATACATCTCTACTGCATCATTGATGCTTGGAACCTTCCCAAGTTCAAAGATGAACTTCTTGGTCCAAACAACTTCCTTTGCTGCATTTGAGGCAACAATGTACTCGGCCTTTGTTGTCGAATCAACAACTGTTTCTTGCTTAGAACTCTTCCATATCATAGCTCTATTGTTGAGGCAAATGACAAAACTAGATTGCAATCAATAGTCATCTTTGTCAGTTTGGAAGCTAGCATTGGTGTAACCTTTTACCACCAACTTTTCCTTTCCACCATAGAAAAGGAACTGATCCTTAGTTCTTGTCAAGTATTTAAGGATGTTCTTTACGACAATCCAGTGGCCTTCATTAAGATCTGACAGATATATGCTTGTCATGCTCAAGGAATATGAAACATCACAATGAGTGCAGAGCATCATGTACATGATAGATCCAATTGCAGATGCATATGAAATCTTACTCATGTGTTCCATTTCTTCACAAGAATTGGGACATTGAGCTCTAGAGATAGTAACTCCATGAGACGTGGGAAGGTTTCTTCTCTTTGAGTTCTCCATGCCAAACCTTTCAACACTTTGTTAATGTATGAGCTCTGACTTAGACATAGAAGCCTTCTAGATATATCTCTATAGATCTTAACTCCTAAGATATTGGATGCTTCTCCTAAGTATTTCATAGAAAATGTATTTCTTAGCCAAGTTTTTACCATTTGTGAAGTGGGGATGCCATTTCCCATTAATAATATGTTATCTACATATAATGAGGAATATAATCATGCTCCCATTGACCTTCTTGTAAACACATGGTTCATCTTCATTTTGACTAAAGCCAAACTTTTTGATGGTTTTGTCAAAATGAAGATTCCAACTCCGAGATGATTGCTTTAATCCATAGATTAACATTTTTAGCTTATAATTTTTTTATATCCTTTGGATTTATAAAACCCTCAGGTTGTGTCATGTACACATCCTCAAGTAGATTCTCATTATGGAATGTGGTTTTAACATCCATATGCCAAATCACATAGTCATGATAAGCTACAATGGCAAGCATGATCCTGAATGGCAACTAGAGTAAAGGCTTCCTCATAGTCAACATCTTGAACTTGTTTGAAACCCTTTGCTACCAATCAACCTTTGTAATTTTGTACATTACCATCCATGTCAGTCTTCTTCTAGAAGAACCACTTGCACCCAATGGGTTTTATCCCTTCTGGTGGATCCACCAAGGTCCATACCTTGTTCGTGTACATAAATTCCATCTCAAATCTCATGGACTCAAGCCACTTCTTAGACTCTGGTCCTTTTACAACTTCTAGGTAGGTCGTTAGCTCATCATCAATGACCAAATCGTATCCTTCTTGAGTTACAAGATAACCAAATCTTTCAGGCTCATGACGTATCCTACTAGATCTGAGAGGAGCATGTGTTTCATGAGGAATTTGAGATTCCACAACAATTTCTGATTCTCCTTATTCCTCTTGTTCCTCTTTAGGTTCAATGCTTTCTTGCTGGTCACAAACCTCTTCAAGTTCTACTCTCCCCCACTCATTCCTTTGGAAAGAAATCCCTTTTCTAGGAATACAATATCAATGGCAGCAAACACTTTGTTGTTTGATGGGGTATAGAAGTAGTATCCTTGGGTTTCCCTAGGATATCCAACAAAATAACAATTATAAGATTTGGGTCCAATCTTTTTAGGAACTACTTTCTCACATAAGCTCCACATCCCCAAATCTTCATGAAAGACACATTGGGACGCTTCCCATACCATATCTCATATGGTCTCTTTCGAACTGATTTAGATGGTACACAATTTACTATAAATGTTGTGGTTTCAAGAGCATGTCCCTAGAACGAAGTCAAAAGATCAATAAAACTCATCCTTGACCTCACCATATCTAGTAATGTATGGTTCATTCTTTCTAAAACACCATTATCTTGTGGTGTTCCAGGTGGAGTCCTTTGTGATATAATACAATGGTCTTGAAGAAGGTCCTTATACTCTTTTCTTAAGCATTCTCCACCTGGATCAGAACGAAGTGCTTTAATACTTTTTCCAAGTTGGTTATGTACTTCATTCATGAAATCCTTGAACTTTTCAAGAGTTTTTGACTTAAGTTTCATCAAGTAAACAGAACCATACTTACAAAAGTCATCAATGAAGGTAATAAAGTACTAGTAACCACCTCTAGCATTTGTTCTAAATGGTCTACATACATGACTATGTATGAATCCTAATAGATCACTCACTCCCTCTGTGACTAGTGAAAGGATCTTTGATCATCTTTCCCAACAAACAAGATTCACATGTCTCTATTAAGTCAAAGTCAAAAGAGTCCAGATAACCATCTTTATGGAGCATGAAGATGTGTTTCTCATTTATGTGCCCTAGACGACAATGCCAAAGGTATGTCTTGTTTGAGTTATTGAGTTTTAGTCTTTTGGTATTAACATTATAAACATTTGTTCCTAGATCTAGTAAATAAAGACCATAGGACACTAGTCCCTATCATGAAAGATCTCATCTTTACTAATAGAACATCTTCCATTCTTTATAGGAAATTTGAATGTTCTTGTCCAAATAAGATACGGAAATGATGTTTCTATTGATAACATGTACAAATTAGAAGTTCTCTAACTCTATTACAAGCCTTGTGTCAGAGATAAATGATAGGTTCTTACTGTTGTGGTAGCAACTCTTGCTCCATTTGCAGCGCAGTTCGACCTCACCCTTACTTAAAGGCTTACTTCTATTTAGATCCTGAGCATATGTGAGAGCCACATTTAGCATCTAATACCCAAGATGAAGAAGTAGACATATTTATCTCAATAACGTAAAAACCTAAAGTAGAGATCTTTATCCCTTCCTTCTTCTTCCTTAGTTCCTCCAGGTATAGAGTGTATTTCCTTTTCTAGTGTTCATCTTGTTGACAGTGGTGAAATTTCCTCCTTTGGTCACCCCTCCATTTGCGTTGAGTGTAGAAGACGTGGGCTTCTAGCCAGCTTTATAACTCTTCTTAGCTTTGCCTTTACACTTGGACTTTCCCTGTCACGGGTTAACAATCTTACCCCAATCCACACTTTAGACCCAAAAGGGAATGGTGTATAAAGGCGTTAAACTTGCCCGTCCCTAAGTGGATCAAACGCACAAGTATATACATGCACCAAAGAACAAAGCTTCCTTAAATAAACCAAGTGTTAATTACATAGGGGCTCGAAGGCATAAGAGTAGTACAAAAGAAAAACTTAATACACAAGAGAACTACTTTGCAGAAGAAAAAGAGCTTAAACTAGGAGTCCCATTTAACTTTAGTATCCCCAGTAAAGATATGATTTTGTTGAGCCATCATATTGAGTTGTATCATCATCATCATAAACAAAAGTACCTATAAAGCATTAGAATTTGGTACACGTTATCACAATATAATAATATATTGTACTGAGTACACCTACATGTCTTTTATATACCTCTCATTATAACTTGGCAATACGATAAAAATATAACTTGGAAGTATCAACAAAAGTAACAAATATATATATATATGTATATATATGTGTATATATATATATATATATATACACACACACACACACACTCTGTGTGTGTGTAAATTCAAGAAACATACCATAATATCATTTCATCCAATATCATATGCCAAGTTCTATACATGTATACTACAACCATATTCCATATTAGGCCAAGTAAGAGGTAAGGTGTACCTTCTACACATAAGTGGGGAGTCCAGAGATGTTCCTCACTAGTACCTTCATATTCCTAAAATAATGAGAGATTTGATACTAATTAGATATGTTGGCAATTTCACCATTTAATTCTAAAAGAGTATAAAAGGCCCTTTTCTTAGTTAGAGTCATGAGTGTATAGTATGAGTCATGGATTATGGATTTGAGTCCATATTTGGAAGTATCATTTTAGAGTGGGATTTCATAATCATTTTGATGGTCTTTAGATCATGATCGATAATCATAACAATTTTAGTAAGCAAAATAGATAAAAAAGAGTAATACATCATATTTGCTTGTATTTGAGTCACATAAATTGGAACTAAGTGTCTCATAATTATCTAGGAACAAATAGATAAAGGAAATTGGTGATTTGTTCATGCTCGAGTATTTTCTAAATAATTAAACAAGGTAGAACCTTATTTGAGTACTAGCATTAATATGAGTCAAATTTAGGGTGAACTGATGGCATATTCGTGATCCTCATTATTATTTGATAAAAAGGGAGGATTGTTTTGTATTTCTCCAACAGTCCCTCTATTTATAGTGATTTTTCCAAGATCGGGGTATTAACTGACAAGAAATCAATTTAGAGGATAATTAAAAGGAAAAGAAAAACAAATCAGGCCATTGACGCTTAGATCCAATGGTGGCAAGGTTTTATGTGATCAATTATTAGAGAGCTGACTTGGATTTACCTTACTGGTCTAAATTGGATCCAATCGGTGAGGTGAGGCCCACTCTTCTTCACTTCTTGCAAAGCTCGCTAGCTCTACCGTCAAATTCGACAAGCTCGGGATGATAGCAGAGGGTCGATTGCATGCAACTTCCTTTGCCATCATCTTCACGAGGCTCCTCTGGTTTAGAGCAGCAAAGCCTCAATGCTTGGCTACCTCTGGAGCGATGCGCCACCATGAGAGATGGAGAAGCTCATCGACACAAATAGAAGGAGGAGTGAGAGGGGTATAGGGTGTGTTGGGACCTCAGGGATGAGCCACTGAGGTTCCTCTCAGTGCCATAAAGCTTGAGGATGGTTCAATTTGTGGCGATGAGGAAGGATGTGGCCCGGCCAGTACTTACACCACCGTAGGGGAAACTGGAGGAGACAAAGTTAAAGGGAATCCATTAGTCCTCATTTCAAATGAATTGAAGGTGGAAACAAACTAAAGGGGTCCATGTGGATATGTAAAGGGGGTTAAATAGGTGAGAGGGAAAGTAGTTCATATATGCCCAATTCGAGTTGGGCAAGCAGGAGAATGTTGTCACTGGTGGTCTTCGTGGAGGTGGTTCTGGTGGTCTCTAGGGGTCGTGTAATGGGTTGTCAAATTCTTGGTGGTGAGGAGGAGTTAAAGCCTCTCTTAGTTTTTTGCAAGAGAGGCTAGAGAGGGAGATCATGTTGGTCATTCTTTGCTCTTGACTGTAGCCATGTTCTCCTAGCTGAACGGAGGTCGAGGATGAATTCCTATCTGTCTGATCAGACCTGGATCTGAGGGAGAAGCCATGGATGGCTAGGATGAGGCCACAGATACAATATCCAGATATAGGTAGCCGTGTGACATTTAAAATGTCTCGAACTAAGTCAGAGACCAAGATTCTGATGTGATTGCATTTATTTAATTAAATACTTAGGTGAAAACTTGATAAGATCATGGAGTGAGCTAAGAGCATCGGATTGACATGAAAATTGAAACATGGCTTTATCATAGAAAACCCTAGATGTTGGTAAAGTTTGAGCTTGACAATCAAATATGTGATTGTTTAAGTTATCATTCTTTGAAACTAGGGTTTAAGGTTAAAATATTATAAAAGAAAAGAATATACAAGAATTCACATTATCACATCCCCTTTACTTTTCTGATCATCATCACGGATTTAGGTTTGTCCTTCTTCATTTGTGCCTCAATGGTTCTCAACATGCCAAACAATTTTGACAACAACTTCTCAAAATTGTTCATGTTGTAGTTCATGACAAACTGGTTGTATGATTCTAGCAGTGACTGTAGAATCACATATGTGGCCAACTCTTGACCCAAGGGAAATCCCATTCTAGTAAGGTTCTCCACATACCCAATCAATTTTAGTAGATGGGGACCTACTGGATCTCCTTATTCCATGTTGTACTTGAACAACACTTTCGAGACATCACATCTCTCTTATCTTTCCTTATCTAGGTATATGTTCTGATGATGTATTACCATCTCAATAACATCCATATTCTCATATTGTCTCAACAACTCATAGTTCATTAAGTATAACATCAGACACTTGACATTCATGACATTTTCAGAAAGCTTCTTGTAATCATCCCTATCAGCCTTAGGCATAGTGGGGGCCTGTTCATCTAGCTATGGTGTCTCTAAGAAATAGAGCTTGTGCTCTTGTGTGAGAACAATTCTCAGCATTTTAAACCAATCATGAAAATTATTCCCATTCAACTTGTCCTTCTTAAGGATCGAATGCAAAGAAAATGTGTTGTCGGTTGCCATTTATTTCTACAAAATAAATTTTCAATATATCAATACACTTTTGATTTGATTTGATTAAAATACTATATAAATTAGGCCTTTAATTAATTACCACTCCCACTATTTTGTTCAAATTAATATCACTCACTTATCAATTCGAAAGATTGTAACGTACAACCTTCTAGTAAGATGAGACCCAAAAACTTGAGTTATCACCTGACCAACGCCAGCATCGATAACCAATTATTAAGGTAGGCAACATTTTCCCATTTTATCTTATACAATTCTGGGATGGATGGTATGCACAACTCTTTTCTATAATCCATCTTTATGCTTCTAGGCGCTAAATCTCATTATGGTCACCAAGTTAAGCCTAAACCAAAAGTCAATACAATAGTAATTGGTAGGCCCACAAAACTACCATCACACTACGACATAGACAAAACACCATGTATGGTATGCCCATGCTTAGTCGATCAAGCTTTTCATATGTGTCGCTAATGGAAAGTATCTAAGACTTAATATTTAATTGAATGATTTATATTCATATAAATACATATACATATCAAATTTCCACATACGTATGGTACGTATCATATACATGCTATGTCCACAAATGAGAACATATAATAAAAAATATGAGCGATGGTTATGGATACACTAATGCAATTCCTTGGAGCCACAAGGAATTGCTACCTTCTAAGGTTCACATCATATGTACAACCTATATTTTATAAATTTGTATTAGAACTAGTCAGGATCGATCGGTTCAACTCTTGACTCGATCAGTTGGCCTCCTAGTCGGTCAGTTAGTTTCTTGAAACAGTTTTCTAGTCTCTGGTTCAAGCAATGTCTGGACCCCTCTAGCTGATCAATTTTTCATTTGAGCCAGTCAATTTGTCTGGTATAGATCGCCATTTTTTTCACAATAGGAAATAAAATTATCCTATTTCTATTCAACTTATTACATTGTAATAGGGAAACCTTGAGTTACATTCAAGGGGAGTACAAGAAGGAAAATATTAATACTTTTGTCATATGGAAAAAGAGAGAGAGAGGATTGCTATGCAAACCGACTTGAAAATAAAAATATTCACATAGTATGCAATAAAGTAAATGATAAAATAAAAATCTGATCATATTGATCAATCCCAAAACATACTAAATTGACATGGCTCTAATACCACTATATGGAAATATGGCATCAAATATGGAAGCAGAAACAAAATTTTACTCGCCATATTTCCCTTGACCTGTCAATAACTATGGATTGGGGAGGAGGGTTGGCAAGAGGTATACCTGGTCCTGGAGCGAGGTAGCGACAACTCTTGTAGTGGTGTGCTTCTTTCACAAATTGCACACTGACAATTGTCAGGGCGGCACCACCATGTATGGTGGTGGTTTTTGTCTTCCTAACGGGTGGCAATAGCCTCTTGGCCTCTATCATAGTCCATGCAGACCACCAGGAACTCCTTGTTGTGCTCCACGGCCGACATGATGGAGTCTCCCTTTCAAACGTTAGCGTGCTAGCACTGACTTGATCTCCCTTTGTTGTCTCTCCCTTTTGGGGTAAGACTTGCTCGTTCTCTCTTGGTTACCACAACCAGAGATGACAACAATTGTCAGATCTTGTTGTTGTGTCTCTAAAAGTCTAGAATTCCCCCTTTATATAGGATGTATAGGGTCACTGTTTCCAATTTGTTTGGGAGTCAAAGAGACAAAATTTCATGATTTTTTTGGAAGTTGTGAATGTTGAACCTGTCAGTTCACATGTGAACCAGTTAGTTCAACCCTTGAACTGACCGGGTCACAATGTTTGCTATTCACAAAAAAATGACTTTTAAATAGATTAATGCACAACATGAGTCAATATCAATCCTTGATCCAATCTCATTGATCAACCAACTGGTCGGTTCACAACCTGAACCTATCAGTTCATGTATTTGAACCAGTCGGTTCACAAGATCAACCAGTCATTTCAAATTTTTGATTATCAATAGTTTTTATGTTGAATACCTAAGCATTGTAGTAATCAAGTTAAACATCATTCACGTATAAAATCCTATTCCAAGTGTATCCCATGGTGTAATCATAAAGGTCCTGAATTACGTTGGCAGTGAATGTCCATAACTAATTTATGACATCACAATCAATGAGTGGTATCTAGAAACACATCATTGCTACCCAAGTAATTGAAAAGTTGGAGAATAACTTCAACCTACAATATGTGATTAGCGTTACAACGATCATACAGTTCCTTTGTCTCTGATATCCAGATTGAACTCAGGCATGACCCATGTTCCTTGAACTAGAGCAGACTGCTTGAGATGCATGTGAGCTCACATATCATATATCAATTCGAATGAGTATGGTAATATGTTTCTCCATCTCGCTTGTCAAGTGGATCGAATATCAACTCTGGTAGGAGGGACAAATCACATCTACATCACTCACAATCAATCCCCATGTCATAGAGTACCCGAGCATCACCTTCATGACAACCCTTATTCAAAGTCACTTTGGATGATGTCAAAGTATGACGAACAACATGTGATGAGTGTAGTGACTTTAGGTCTAAGAACCACAATCACCACTATCACTATGAGAGTTGATTTAGACTACCATTCATTGGTTTCCATGCATCACTCTCATGGTGGGTTTGTCTAATACACTATTCTATAGCAAGTATCTATGTGCTTGGTTTGATATCATGTGCCATGACTAATGAGATTATTTCATCAACCGACACAAACTCTATGTAAGGACCCTGACCTTCGTTTAGGGCTTACCCTATTTGCTTTGCTTAACCCTGGTGCTTTGATGCCTACTAATCACCTTTAGTGGTGATTAGGGTTTGGTTGCGCTTTGTTGAGAGTTGGAGGTGCTACTTGCAAATAACCCAAGTCTAGGGTTTTGTAGGCAAGTTTGCCACCTTGTGAGGTGTTCCTCTCTCTCTTTGCTTCCTCTAAGGTTGAGAGGAAGGGTTGAGCTTGTTTGGGCCTTGAGGTGCCTTGTTTGGGCTTGGCTGAGCCTTGTATCGGCCTAGGAGTGTTTGTGTCGGCCAAGTTGAGTGTGTGCCGCCCATGGCAATGGAGTGTGTTACCCAAGGAGCAACATGTTGTGTCGCCCATGATGCTTGACCTAGCTTTGACCTTGTTTAGTGGACACTTGGTACATATCTTGTCCACGTGTATGGAGCTTGCTAGAGTGGTGGCTCATGCACTAGGACAAGTGTCCCTAAGGCAAGTGACACCTTGCTTGAACCAACCTTGTTTTCTCCTCCCTTTCCCTCTATATAGGCGGTTCCTTCCTTAGCTTAAGGTCCCTTTGGTTCCTCTCCATCTTGTGCACGACACAACCCCCCTTCCTTGCTAGTGGTGGCCAATACACCCTTGAAGGAGCAAGCTTGGTGGCCGACACACCTTGGAGGAGAAAGTGGTGGTCGACATCCCTTGAAGCTTGGAGTTCTTCTTATTCCTTGGATCTTGGAGCTTAAGGCGGGTTGCATAACTTCTAACTCTAATTACTTTATCTCTTGCTATGTCTTGTTTATATGCATGTTGTAGCTTGGTTCTTGTTTAGCTTTCATGTTGGCCGATCCTGGTGATCTAGGGTTTGTAGGTGAGTAACACTCCTTTCTCCCCTTGGTCTAGAAGAGTGAGTTTGGGCTTCTAGTGCCATGAGCAACACCCTCATTCTTAGTCGATTGAGGTGATCTTGTGTCCTAGTTGCTTGAGCAAGACCCTCTTCTCACAATGGGTTAGAAGGGTGAGCTTGGTTTGGTGGTGACCCTTCTCTAGGGTTTCGGGTGTCCATGTGTGAGGTAGTAGATAACCCTTGTTGAGATGTACCTTGGATGTTATGGGTAGAGGGAGGTGCTGCCCGACAACCCTCTTGGCCTAGACCCCCTGCACGACATGCTTATGGGACATCTTTCTCGGTATGCTCACCTTGGTAGTTGTTGTTAGTTCTGTTTGTGTCAGGCACGCGGGCCGATCCTTGGTTGCCCGGCACCAACCTTGCATGCCCTTGAGCTACTCGCCCGGTAGAGCTGCTCACCCAGCAGAGCGCGTCACACCCTTGCACGACATGCACATGACCCGAGTGCACAACATGCCTCGTATCGCCCATGCACGATATGACCAACCGTGCCGCCCGGCACTCCCCTGCACTGCACAGGTACCCAACACGCCTGATGCCTACCCTTGCGCGCCCGACACAAGCTGCTCGCCCGATACAGGTAGCTTGCTTGGCACGAGCTGCACGCTCCTATGCGCATCACATGGCTAACACCCAGCTACCCGGTACCGTGCACGTCCTTGCGCACGTTGCACTGGCCGATATACCCTGCACGCTCGCCCTTGACCCAGCATTGCGCGCTGCACGCGAGCCATGTGAGCTGATTTGCCCGATACAGTTTTGGGTGAGAGTGAGCCCTGCCCGGTATGGTTTTTTTAGTGAGGGTTTTGAGTACTTCTTGTGAGGGTTCCGTTTGTCATAGAAAGCTAATACGTCGAATATACTTTTGTTAATCTATGATGACTCGTTGCATGATAATGTCCCTTATGATAAAGCTTATTCTCCAAATCTTAACATGGTTATACACACGAGTGTGAGCACCTTGTTTATCTTATGATGCCAAGTGTAATAATAAGAATACATTAGGGTTTGCTAAATGCTATGACATGAGAGCATGAGATGAGGTATGATTATGAAAAGGATACAACCACTAATGTTACTTCATGTTGATTATTGAATAATGCTAACCATGCAGATAATGCATAGCCAAATGAAAGGCTATGACGAATGATTATATGTGAACAATGAGATGACATGTATATTATGAATGATGTTCCGTGATGATGATATAAGCCTTGAGAGGCAGTGGCACTATGTGATGAGGGATTGAGATCCCATGGTATGTGATGATCCTTGAGATGGATCTGGATGATTGGCAAGAGGCCAAGTGATAACATGTGATGTGGGGTCCTTGTGATGGATCAGTATGATGTGAGTTGTAGTAAAAGCATAATGTTGAATTTATGATTGTTTATTTCCTTTTATAGCTTGCATGTTATACAACTTGGTTGAATCATGCAATCCATCTAAAAGATACTAATTAATCACAGTGAAATCTATCATGTAGTTTGCCCTGGCCATAGATCCATCATCATCAGGACTTGGTGATGGTGAAACGGGTTCTCCTGCGGGTTAACCTGGAGTGCATATTTTTGAATATGCGAAGTTTCTCCTAGCCTCAAATAGAGAGGTAAACGAGTGCAGCTGCGGTTGCAGACTCGGATATGTGATGAGCATGGTGAACAGGCCCATGGCTCCGGATACGTGATATGATGAACATGAATGCGTTCATGGCTCATAGCACAGTGATCAGGCCCGTGGCTCAGTTTTACTAGCGCCGTGACCTGTACCAAGGCGGGCTAGGCAGAGGGTAGCATGAGGAGCTGATCCTGTGGCTTAATACCACTTGAGCATGAGACTGCGGTCCTGCTTTCACTACTACAGAAATAGCCTTTGGCGTCGGTTGTTTAACCCCCTTTGGCGTCAGTTTCTGAGCGACGCCTATGTGGGCGCCGCTAAAGGTCGAACACTTCGGCGTCGATTTTTTAACCGACGCCTATTTAACATATAGGCGTCGGTCTTTTAGTAGATAACCGACGCCAAAAGGGTTCGCGCCACAGAAAACGACGTCATCTAGGACACATTCTGCGTCGATTATCTACTAAAAGACCGACGCCTATATGGACTATAGCGTCAGTGTTTACTTGGTAACCGACGCAGAAAGAGTCCTAGATGACGCTGTTTTCTGTGGCACGAACCCTTTTGGCGTCAGTTTTCTATAAAAAAAACCGACGCCATACTTCAAGACGACACGGCCGTGCTTCCCTGCACGGCCATGTTTAGTACTATAGGCGTCGGTTTTATATGAATAATGGACGCCTTTTCCACCACGGCCGTGCTTTCCTGCACGGTCGGGTTGTTTGTACTATTAGGCGTCAGTTTTTATCCAATAACCGACGCTGTAGGTCTTTGCTGACGGTTTTCTGTAAATAACCGACGCCTATATATATATATATTTTATATCAGTTTGCAGGCCTGCTGTGGCTGGTCAGCAGGATGAGAACCTACAGTTCAGTTTTCTGAACTGCAGGTTTACGACATCCATTGATATCAGCCTACAAACAGGCCACAAACCTACAAAAGTCCCAAGGAAAATTTCACACAAGTAGATACATTCAGACATCAATTCAATTCTCACATTCACACATATAGAAACATTCAAATACATGTATTAACATTCAAAAATATTCATTTACAAAGTATCATTCATTATCGCTATCAACATCCCAATTATATCTTACAGTTGCCACTGCTTGTATGGCTTTTGCCCATTCTTCTCTTATTTCATTTAATGCTTCCATCGTATATGGAGCATGTATATTTTTTAAGCGTTTACCTATAGTGTTGTCAGTTTTAAACACCTGCAAAGAGAATGATGTATATATATAAGTAATAATATAAAAATAAGATTGATATATTTCATACTAACTAATGAGACTATATATAATACCTCATGTATGGTATCGATGTCCAATGCGACATGTTTGATAATCATCTGCATAAATCGCATCACATAGTATGCGCATGCCCAGCCATTGTCTTGTGTAGCGCACTATAAATTGAAACATACAAAATAATACAACTAAGCACAATTCACATCAATAATATATACATTAGAGTCGAGAACTTATTTGTACGTTCTGCCAATTTATTGGCTGGTTCTTTTTCCTTGGGACCGTTCCTCCAGCCTTTTTGAATGCATCTAAACTCCTACATGTTAATATAACACAGTAAATTACATAAGTAAATAGTAATGTAATAACATATGTTAACAGATACAAAAATGAAATATTTCTCACCAGAATAATGGCATTCTCATTACGTGTCCAATTTTAGTGTTTAATGTACTTCCCGCGAGATCTAGATAATAAACATTGAACGTCCCGGGGACAATAACTAGTAACTCCCAATGTTTACCGCTAGAGGTAAAAAGTTAACAATTAATAACTCAAAATGCACAATAAAAATGGAATTTTCTTAAGTCCAAATTATAAATAAAGTAAACTTACTTGACATTGAATGGAGCTATTATTATCGTCTTCTTTTTCTGACCAAAAATTGTAAAAGCATCTATACAGTATTGTTGAACATTATCAGGGTCTTTAGCTACCATACTAATCAATGATGGAATAAAAAATCCCACATGATCAAATGCAAATTGTTTGCAATGATCTTCGACTAAGTAGCTGCAAAACATGTATTACATATGCATTAATATATAAGAAACCAGATCACCGGATCTTACACAAGGTATATGGATGTATAAACAAGATCTCACCTTATCCATGTCGCTATCATTGATGTATTCATCCAATCATAGATAAACAACTCAATAATATCTTGTATAAATAAAGAGCTATCGTATGATTGACCTGCATAATCTGCATCTAAAGAAACAATTATCGGGCAATGTATATTATGTGCCCGTAGCCAACATGCCATTCCCCTACAAGAAGGACCTAACGGGTATGTTAGGTCAGTTGGAATCCAAGTTGGTAATGCGGGAAGTGGAGGTGGAGGCCTAGGTGCTCCTGGTGTCTTCCTTTTAACCTGTATATATAATTTTAGATCAGTTGACATCATATATACACATTAACAGTCTAAATCAATGTAAATTTATCTTACAATTTCAGTAGTGTAGACGACATCTGCTTTGGGCCACAATATGACCCCGCCTTCTGCCTCAGCAAGTGTATCAATATCCGGGTGGGGATATGGCAATGTACCTTCCCTCCAATCGGGTAACACACATAATGGGCCCACACGAACGTAGCCCTGTGGCATTGGAGTCCCGTGAAACCTTTCCCCAGGAAGGGACGGGTAAGCCTGCGCCTCTGCAACAACATAGTCTTGTATTCTTAAGAGGCATGGCTTCAATGCCTACAAATTTACGTAAAGAATGTTATACATATATACATATCATCTTGAAAACATATCATCTTGAAAAGACTAGCTACAATGTCATAAACAATATTTACAACAGACGTTTTAGGCGATGGGTCTCCAGGATTACTCGCAGTCTGTGCATCAGGAGAAGAGTGGGTCGCCATAGGCTGATTGGAAGCCTGAGATGCCTGCCACTGCAGCAATTCTTCCTTGACCTTCTCAGCAACTACATCGTTGACCTTCTTAGCAACTATATCCTCGACTCTCTTATTCTCCTATACATGGATAAAAGAAACATTAGCTTCTTATTATTGAATTTCCTTTTGTAGTAACATTCTAAAAAAAGAATAGGTTACCTCTTCTTGAGAAAGTCCCACTCTGGGTTTGCGCTGGGATGGCCCAAAGAATGCTTTGATGCCCTCACCAGTGCCTGCACCCCTAACACGTCCAGGATGCTCTGGGTTACCCAGAGCAACTGTCAATTCATCCCTTGTGCCCTGAGGGATGAACGTGCCTTGTTTCCTCTGCTCGTGCAGCTCCTGCTAATCACCATCAATAGAAATTGGTAAGTTAACACCACAAATAATCAATATTCAAACGATTGCTCTAAGAGTTGTATTTTACCATTTTTGCAGCCGCCTCAGCAGTTACGGGCTTCTTTATTTTACCCTTCTTGTTTTTCCTCCCAGCTATCCAGATATCATGGCGAGGCATGGGTGTGGTAGACTCCTGAGTAGGAGCAGACTCCTGAGTAGGAGCAGACTCCTGAGTAGCCGCAGACTCCACATGTAGTCTTTGGCGAATGCTTGCATAGCCTTTTGGACCCATAGTGTGGTCATGCACATTCAGTGCACGCCTTGCTTTTTGTGCGTCACTGAGGGCCTAGTTAGTATGCACATTAATGATTTGGTTAGTATCACTAAATGTTAATCTTGAATAGGTGAATACAATGTATATTAATTAAATTGGGAGTGACACCTAATACCTTGAATTCTTCAGATTTTCTTGAAGCAACAAAATTGTCCCAATCTTCTTTGTCCAAGAAGTTCCATTGTTCAAGGGCTGACTTCTTTTTCTTATCACCCTCTTTTATGTATTCTCTGTTCAGATTTGTCCTATAATTCCTAAGCATCTTTCCAGTGCGTTGCATCACACTTTTACGATGCAACTTCTCATCCAATGCAAACAGATTCTGTAAAATAGAAATGTTATTAACTAGTATCCAAAATAGAATTGCAAATAATAGAATTTGTAATCTACAAAATAGAATTGCAAATAATAATAACTCACACATAAATCCTTCCATATAAAGTCTTTTTTCCCCTGAGGAACTTTATGCCAATTATCATACTTAACACCACAATGGCTCCGAGTGGTACACCCAAGATAGTTTACAAAATTATTGCGGTTCACTCCAATTGCATTTCCTCCATTATCAAACTCCACAACCAATTTGGATCCACTGCCACTAAGTGTTATTAACTTCTTCAACAGAGTGATGCCCCTTTTCTTGTTAAGTGTTTGGTGCTGCGCATCAAGTTGCTCCAGTGCTTCAGTGGGTACATGTGCATCATCAACCTAAAATTTGACAAAAATAAACACACTGAATTAGCCCAATATAGAAATATAAGATATATGACATAACTAGAAGATAATGAATTTTATAGAAATATAGGATATGTTTTTAGAACTTACATTGGTATCCTCGCCATGCTCTTCATGGACAGCATGCTCATCATGGACTTCATGCTCATCATGGACATCATGCTCATAATGGTCAGCCATCTGAAAATGTCATTAAAAAGGAAAACATTTAGCATTTGTATTAACTAGAAAAAGGCAAACATTTAGCATTTGTATTAACTAGAAAAAGGCAAACATTTAGCATTTGTATAAACATACATGTCTCTCTTGCTGAAGCATCATAGGTCATCACACCTTCAGCCCAAAGTTTCTTTAAGTCATCAATCAAAGGTTCAAGATAAACATCGATATCATTTCCGGGTTGTTTAGGGCCCAATATCAACAACGACAACATAACGTACTTATTTTTCATACACATCCAGGGAGGAAGATTGTATATAACAAGCATGACTGGCCAAGTGCTATGTTGGATGCTCAATGTCCCGTACGGATTCATCCCATCTGTACAACGCCCAAGTCTTAGATTCCTATCTTCTTCACCAAATTTGGGGTACAATAGATCAATCTTCTTCCACTGTGGGGAATCAGACGCATGTCGTAGGATCCCATCATTATTTTTCTTAACATCTGCATGCCACCTCAAATTCTTCGCATCTTTCAGATTTGCAAACAAGCGTTGAAACCGTGATATTATAGGTAGATACCACAACACCTTGGCAGGAGAACCCGTTTTGGACTCCCCCGAAGTCGTCAATTTATACCTTGACGCACCACATTTTGGACAATATTTCAAATCTACATAGTCCTTTTGAAATAATACACAATCATTCGGGCATGCGTGTATCTTCTTGGCCTCCATTCCCATTGGGAACAACATTTTCTTTACCTGGTATGTTGAGATTGGCAGCTCGTTTCCTTCAGGAAGCATTTCTTTCAACAAAGTCAACAATGAAGTGAAGCTTTTGTCGCTCCATCTATTGTTAGCTTTCAAATTATACAATCTCAACACAGCACTAAGCTTCGTAAACTTAGCACAGTCTGTGTATAACGGTATCTCAGCATCATGCACAATGTTTCTAAAGATAGGAGGTGGATCGGTGTGCTCTACCCTACAACTATCCAACATCGCATCAACGATGTCTTCTGGAACTGGTTCGTTCACATTTACGTCATCGGAGGCAATTTCTTCTTCCACCCAAGCACTGCTATCGACATCTACTGGTTTCGATTTTGAAATCTCTCCATGCCAGTGCCATTATGTATAGCCTTGTACAATCCCGTTGCACATGACATGACTTTTGATTTCCTCACCAGTGTTGACTTTCAAGTTGTTACCGCAATGCCTACATGGACAGTAGAACCTATCTGTAGGTTTTTTCCTATGTTCCTCGGCAAATCTAATAAACTGATCAAGACCAGATATAAACTCTGGGGTGCAACGATTACAAATGGACATCCATGATCTATCCATTCTATGATCAGAGAAAACAAGTATATATTAGGAAACAAGTATATATTAGGAAAAGATTAGGGTATACACTTACATCCTAAGTGTATAATGTGATGTCATTCTTATATATAATAAATGTGTACCACCTATCCCATCTTTGAACACCTAATCTCACTAGTAAGTGTATAATGTGTATTGGGTTTTCAAGAAAATTTCGGCAGCATTTCCCCGTTGTTCTCTAAGTACATATGTACTTAGAGAACAAATGGGGAAATGCTGCCGAAATTTTCTCAAAAACCCAATACACATTATACACTTACATCCTAAGTGAGATTAGGTGTTCAAGAACAGTCCCAAACCGGGGACTATCCAAGATTTACTCCTAATGAGTCAATCTTGGACGGGTTTCTAGGCCAACAAACACATTTGATGTCATTCTTATATATAATAAATGTGTACCACCTATCCCATCCTTGAACACCTAATCTCACTAGTAAGTGTATAATGTGTATTGGGTTTTCAAGAAAATTTCGGCAGCATTTCCCCGCTGTTCTCTAAGTACATATGTACTTAGAGAACAAACGGGAAATGCTGCCGAAATTTTCTTGAAAACCCAATACACATTATACACTTACATCCTAAGTGAGATTAGGTGTTCAAGAACAGTCCCAAACCAGGGACTATCCAAGATTTACTCCTAATGAGTCAATCTTGGATGGGTTTCTAGGCCAACAAACACATTTGATGTCATTCTTATATATAATAAATGTGTACCACCTATCCCATCCTTGAACACCTAATCTCACTAGTAAGTTTATAATGTGTATTGGGTTTTCAAGAAAATTTTGGCAGCATTTCCCCGCTGTTCTCTAAGTACATATGTACTTAGAGAACAAACGGGGAAATGCTACCGACATTTTCTCAAAAACCCAATACACATTATACACTTACATCCTAAGTGAGATTAGGTGTTCAAGAACAGTCCCAAACCGGGGACTATCCAAGATTTACTCCTAATGAGTAAATCTTGGACGGGTTTCTAGGCCAACAAACACAATAATAGATATGTACATGTTAGGGTTTCATCACAATTGATGTTAGGGTTTCATCAATGTTAGGGTTTAATCAAATCAAATTAGGATGCTAGAATGGATTTCAATCAAATTAGGGTTTAAATCAAATCAAAAACGGCCGTGGCTGTGTTGGCCTACCACGGCCATGTTGGGCAGCAGGGCCGTGCTGCCCAACACGGCCGTGGTAGGCCATTCTTCTCAGTTCTCAGTGAAAGAAGTGGTGAAACCAAGATTTAGATGCAATATTAGGTGAGCAACAACAATTGACCTCCCAGTAGTGGTGGCCGTGACCGGCGAGCTCCAGGCGGCAGGGCAGGAAGGTGCAGCGGTGGCCGGCGAGCTCCAGGCGGTAGGACAGACAGACCAAGGAGCAGCAGCGTCGGCGGAAAGGAGCAGCGGCGTCGGCGGGTGGCGGCAAGGAGGAAGGCGGCGTGGCGGCGAGCTCCAGGCGGCAGGGAAGGTAGAACAAGGAGCAGCAGTGGCTGCGGAGAAGGGGGCGCGGCAGAGAAGGGGGCGCAGAGAAGGGGAAGAAGGCAACAACAGTGGTGGCGGAGAAGGGGGTGCGCCGGCGGCGCGGCGACGCTGTTGTGGAGGAAGAAGGAGCTTTCGTGGAGGAGAAATCGGCGGCGTGGTCGGGCGACAGCAGAGAAGAAAAGGGAAATCGGCTCGCAATGAAACAGAAGAAAGGGGAAGAGTCGGGCGATCGCGGGATATTAAGTTCCAAAATAGCGTCGGTTGTTTCAAACAACCGACGCCTAAACCTCTTTAGCGTCGGTTGTTTGAACCAACCGACGTCCAATTGGACGATATTTTCACAAAATTGTTTGGCGGGAATCACTTTCAGCGTCGGTTATAAAAGGTTAACCGACACTGAAAGTGACACTTTTCGCGCAAATTTTCATCGCGCATAGGCGTCAGTTTCTATCTACATAACCGACGCTGAAAGTGACACTATTTTTTTTACTCAAAAATTGGATTTCGCGGGCAACTTTAGGCGTCGGTTTGTTATTAACAACCGACGCTGTATTCAAAGCGGTACCCGTGTCTGGCTGGTCTTCGAATATAGATGTCGGTTTGCCTAAATAATCGACGTCTAATAGTGTAGGCGTCGGTTTTCCTAAAGAACCGACGCCTAGAAAAGAGACACTGAATGTTGTTTCTATAGTAGTGTTTGTTTCTCATGCACTGACCAGGAGGGGTGAGGTCGTGGATTCCAGCTCTTCCATTGACCTTGTATGGCACCGGTTATGGGCTTCGCAGCTGAAGGTTGGATTTGAACAGTACTGTTCACTTCCTCAGGGCATAATAAAATGTAATCCAGTCGTTTTGTAATTACTGCTTAGAACAAACACGAAACATTGGTTGAGGCCTTGTTTGTGTAATTAACTTGTTTGTATCTTGCAGTAGCTTGTACATTTCTCATATGTGGTAAGCTTTATACATCCTATCTTGTTAATCATGTTGGATAAATGACTGAGTACTTTTGGTAAGCTTGATAAGTATGAACAATCTTATCTTATAACTGCTCTTGTTATACTTTTATCAGTTAGCTGCTTTATGTATATGTTCATCTGAGGTTTTGTAGTTTGGGCGGGGAGTTATGTTTCCCGCTGGGACAATTTTCAATTGTCTCACCTCGCTGGTTTACACCCTTTTTAGGTGGTCGAGCTATACGTGGTGGTGGTCGCGGAGTTGCGGCCAAACAACAAGAAGATCAGTAGAAGGCAAGCGTTGGATATGCTGCTATTTTGGATGTTTTAGAGTCTAGAGTCATCCCTGTACTCTCAGGTCCTTGGCGGTGTTTTGATGTTGTTTTAAGATGTACATTTGTAGATGTTTTGTATATCCTGCTGCTGGCCGGATGTGGGCCTTATGTATGTATAAACAGGTGATGAACTTATGATATGACAGGACAGCTGTTGCTCTAAGCTGTGGACATGTATCCAGGCTTGTATGGATATGTATATAACCTGATTTCTTACAGGATATGGAATCGAATGAAATTGTTTCTCAGTTTATCAGTTTTCCGCAATCGGTTTTAATTAACCCGTGTTTTTGATAATCTGTGGTTATGGTGATTTCCGCACATTTTCGCGTAACACCTCGCTGTCTGTGTGATAGTGGGATGTGTTGCCACACTCTAGTCTTATGTATTATTTATGTATATTAGCTTCCATAATAATATTTGATTGGGATAACAAGAACATATTACTCTTATCATACATATGATCTCATTGTTCAAATCCTCAACCTGAAGACATATGTCACTGAGTAACATCATTCTCTAGACATATATCATGTTATACCGTTATCTCATAATTGAAAAAACATATAGGAAAATATTTCCTTTATTATTCATCAAATTGTTTACTAGATATTCCATTACAACCACCATATGATTGGCTCTCTAGGTATACTTACCAACAACTTTAAACTTATACAAAATAATTATGAGTGCATATGCCATTGCCAGAGACAATTAGGGCCTTTGGATAAAGGATAGAGGAGAAGTACATACTTGTATTGATCCTTTAGAAAGATAGATTCTAGTCATCTTTCTAGGCATGTGAGGGCCTTCTAGTCTCTATTTAAGAAAGCATGCTTTCAATGATAATTCCAAGCTCTCAGTGGATTCCATTCACAGAAGATGTATGTGTCCTTGCCAACATAAAAATCTTATAGAAGGCATATGGAGGGTGTCTTTTCCCTTTAATGAAGTGATCCATATATACAAAGAAAGAGAAGCTAATGCTTCAGATGACATGCTTTCTAAGAGGCACCTAAAAGTGGAGAAAGATTAATAGGTTTACAATAAATGTCAATATGATATGTTACCCCAACTTGAGGAAGGCAAGATATGTAATCTGAGAGGCTGGGCATGTAGGAGAGGAGAGGAGATAGACTCTTATGCATTTCTTGAATTCAAGAGGTGCTTGGTATGTCAATAAAATGTACTATTTGGATGTGATGTGTCTACATATATGTATATGGCACAATTAAAGCATTTGAAAGTCACATGCTCAAATGAGAATTTGGAAATTGTATGAGGGTTTAATATTAGATTAAATTTTTTGTTATGCTTCTATGCCACATGTCACTAAACTTCAATATATTGTAAATTCTACTTGTATATATGAAGATCATTGGTTTATAAGATTCCTAAATATTTTCCCTCCTATTGCCTCAACTGCACCCCTTCACTTAGGGTATCTTAGGTAGGAACTTCCATGTAATCTTTGGGTTTCTAAGTTGAGATTGAGATACAAGATAGGTTGCTCTATAGTCATGCCCACCTTTGACTCTTTTAAAATTGCTAAAATAGAAATAATCAAAGGTTGGAAGAATGCATGAAGGTCGGGTTCACATTTTTTGTTGTGTTGGAACTTGATGGAAACATGGTTGTAGTTGGTATATTTTTAGACGAGTTTTAACATTTTTGATATTTTCTCGAGTCATATTCCCCCACAAGCATACATATTTTTAGTTGTCAAGGTAATATCCCAGAGGAGAATAAACTAATAGGCCTAAGAGTTGTTGTTTCCAATAATTTAGATCTAGTTAAGAGGATTGGTTTTCATTCAATTAAGTTAACATGTAATAAAAAATCAAACTAAAACAACGATCACTTGAATTGATGATTCAAATTTATTAAAAAAATCTTGGAGATAGGTTTTCAAATACCACATCATGTCATGAAGAAACAAGAAACCTAAACTAGAAAGAACAATCAAAAGGGGGGTCGGATTTCTCCACCCTTTTCAGCGGTGTAGAATGGTTCTAACACTATATATCACCGTCATGCATATAAATAGAATAAAATCACTAAAAACCATGAGAATCCAATGTTACACAACTATTCCCATCATCCATAAAATGAGTATCATGATGTCTTCTTACTTAATCCATACCCTTTCAGTATATAAGGGAAGCAAAAATAATACACACAAAATGGACAGTCAAGTATATATGTCGAAATAAACGTTGATGCATCATGGAAAGTGATTAAACTAGCTTTAAGTATGAAATATTTTGTTCAACAAGACATGAAACATGAGTTACTCCCTCATTCCCAAAAATAAAGGTTCTACTCATCCATGGATGAAGGTAGTAGGTAGAAAAATGGAAAATAGAGTTTTGCATCATATGCGAAAGAAACAAACTCCATACGCTTGTGAAGAAGGAAGACAAAGTTGGAAGCCCTATCATGAGTCAAGTATTCATACTTTATGGCTGAACACTCTCTAGGAACCTTCACCTCAAGATTAAGAGAAGAAGTGACTAGAGATCTCTACTGCAACTATCAAGGAAGAAGGAAATGGTAAAATTCTCTTAGGAGAAAGCTCCTCTGGACTTTTAGTTTTCCTTGGTCACCTCCCAGTTCTATCTCTCTCCTCTAGCTGAGTTAGACTCCAAATAATTTAACATAACCATCAAAAGATGGCTTAGAGTCATATACATAAAAGTGGGGTGGTTAAGGTCAGAAATATGTGAAACCGACAAGCAACAAAACGTGTATGATGACCTAAACAACATGTTAGGCACATTATGAGAAGTTATAATGGACATGGACCATGTAACATGCACTCCAGATAATCCAAGTGCCGTGTCATACAAACATTGTCAACTTGTTGCCAAAACTAACACAACATGTCAGTGTCCCGCTTCTATGTTTTTGCCTTGCTATTGGATTGTATTGTATTGCTATATGATTACATGATGTGTAGGGTAGCCTACACCACATGTTCCTAGTTGTTTCAGTAATTCCAAAGTTTTGATTTTTTGGATAGCTGGGGTTTGAGGTAAGAAATGATATGATGATCTTCCCCTCCTCACTTTATTGTCAAAATATGGTACCTACAATGGAAACAATGGAACTCATTAGGTTAACACACAATTACAAAATGGGTATTATCATAGGAAAATTTAAGCAGAAATGAGAAGTGTAGGAAAGAGCCTACAAAAGGCGATACAATCATGAACATCAAATTTACTAAAGATTAGTCCATTACTTATCATCAAGAAAAAAGAATCAAGGATGGGTATTTGAAGAAATCAACAAGCACATGTATCAATGAAATGAAATGGAAGAAGTAATTCAAGCCAAGCTAACTATACCGTCAAAGATATTTTCGATTAGAATGAGTTCAAATCAAACAACCAAAATGAAAATATAAGTTCAAAAGAGTTGGTCAAACATAATTTGAACAATAAATTGGATGGCTAAATAGAGATATATATGAAAAGGTTAAATAAATAGTGAATATGAAACCTACCCCTTTTGAATATAAGGACAAACAAAGAGGAATTTATAAGCAATTTAGTACTAATCTATTTTCTCATAAATAAAAATGAAACAATCAAGCATGGGTTCTGGCACACTACTGCTAGAATAGGCTTATACACACAGAATGCCGACTCGAGTCAATTTACCCTCCGAATTATGTAACACCCAACCATCATGGTCATATTAGAATTACACTAGGACGGCACACTAAGTGGACAATTTAGCCATCTTTTGTGGGTAATAATGTATTTAAATGAAAAGCAGTACAAAATAAGCATGTATGAATCAGGTGCTGCCTGCAAAACCTCACAGACTTAAACTAATGTATTTTCCCCAAAGTTCAAGTGAGTTATGTTAAAATTCTAAATCCAGATTTCACATTATTGTCAAATTTTTCATCTAGAGGGTGGTAAAAATGCACTTTAGATTTGGAAAATGCATCCATACTGCTAAATGACATTGTATTGTTGGCGAGTCCAAAAAGATTAGCCTGTTACATGCATTGATCAATCATGGGTGAAAAGGATGAACACACAAGATAAAGGAAAGAAACCAAAATAGAGAGGTGTAGTTGGCAAACAATTTCATGTAATTGATGCATGGATTATGCAAACCTTCTTCAACTGACACTACAAAGATAGAAGACAAATGAATCGACAAAAGGAATCAACCTAAAAGGAGAAATAACCTTCTAAACACACAAGATCTAAACACTATCTAAAATAAAATAAAATAAAGATAGGAAAGAAGTTTTAACACTACACTACTGCCTGATGGCCCCCCAATCATGAAATTTGTAATGTCCTCACTATATAAATCATACAAATAAAGTAGCAATTGGGTACCTCATCATGGTGGAGATGTCAAAGTAGAGGGCATGTTCCATGATATACAATACAAAGATGTTGTGGTAGTGTATCATCACCATCTATGTCCTGGGATGGTTTTTCCTTAGGTGGCATTTTCATTTGATATGACAGGATGTAGTGTTCTTGGGTGATGTGCCAGATGTCCAACTTGTGTACCATAGAATGCATGTCATGGTATCTGGATGAGTTGAGTGAAATGGGCATATACACAAAGTGTTGATCAAACCATTATTGAATGTACGCTTACATGTGGCTCCTGTCGGGCACCACTTAAGTGTAATCAGTCTAAGTGCTAGTGGAAGGAGATGTATTTTCTTGTATGTCATGTGCGATAGAAGACTCAACTTGGACCCTTATGTGGTATCACCATCATCATTGAATGTACATTTCTAGTTCCTTGGGTTGGTTAAAGCAGTTTCATCTAGATCAAGTAATTTAATGTATCCATGTGACCATGGAAATATTAATGTATTCCTGATTTCTAGACTATGCTGGTGAAAGGAGGTTTGACAAGATAAGGAACTTCCAATTAACTATGTTCCTCCCTATGAAATTATCAAGATCATCTAAGTAAATCCCCAACTTGATGTCCAATTTTGTGATTAGCCCCCCCAATCATTATGCCTCATCTACTGCCTTTTTGACCATTGAAACACAAAATATTTGACATTTATCTTGTAGTAATGAAGCATTCCCCATAGGAAGAATAATTCTTACTTGCTCACTAATCCTTGAGTTTCCTTCCTAGAAAACAACCAGGTGCTTAGAAGCATGCGAATTTAGCAAAAAATAGGATTGTGCATATGAAAATCCCAGCCGGTGGTGCCTTGTAGACAGTCTTATCGATGAGTATACTCCAAAATCATCTAGCTCAAAGGTTCCTAGAAGGACAATGATTCTGTCATAGGTGGGGACCATACAACTCACAAAGTTGTTTGAAAATTATTTGATAAGGTTAATTTGGGAGTCTAAAATGAATGATGTGTATCCAATGGATCCACAACATTCTTGGCATAATCTTTGTTGTTGACTATTTTAAGAAATTCACATGTCAAGTGGGGGTATGTGGCAACAAGATGGATGACAAAAATGATCTATTTCCAGGTTGCAGAGTGATTCCATCACTTCATCATGATATATGGGGAAAACAATGGTGTTTTCATAGGAAAACCTTGTAATTTAGCACCTGATATGCGGCCAATCTATGGTAAATGACGTTGTCTTCTTCATTGAGAGTGAAATGCAAGGAGGAGGTGACAGTGCCTACAATAGCTGAATACGTCTCGGCATGCGCACATTTGGCAGCCAACAATTATGTGCCAATGATAAATGGTGGTTGGGTGAGGAAGAACTTTGAGTAGCATTTCTAAAGAATCACATTGACCTTTGGGAAACATGGCATGGAGAATAAAGCAACACAACATGGAGAGATTTAACCATGACATGGAAGGGACTGGACAACAGGGTACATGAAATGGGTTGACTTGAGCTATTGAATTGCAAATTGACTTCTCAATCCACATGAAAGAAGAAAGGTGAGATGTGTAGAGGGTGACAACAAGTGGTGAGGGAATGGTAAGAACAAAGGTAAAGATCTTGTTACTTTTAGCCAATCCTAACTTTTTTTCGTCAAGTTAGTGTGCACTATGCATGTGGTTTTTGAGTCAAAAGTGATATTTGTGATTCTTTTCACGCTCTAGGTCAAAACCTAATAATAATGCTTTTGTTGTGCATTACTAACTTGCTTACTCATGTTTGGATATTGCTTGTATTTTTAGCATGCCTCTTAATATGTTTTTATGAAATATATGTGCTTTTTGACAACATCCTTTTCGGTCGAGTTTGTCCTATTAGAAACTAGACCGACTAGCATCAATGGGTAGTTCCAACAACTTTCATCGGTCGAGTTGTCAATACACATAACTCGACGGACAACACTGTGAGAAAAATACACAGTTGGCTTACTGAATGAGAATTTTCCTCTCAACTAGATTTTCTCAACCAATAGCGTTATTCTTTGGCACTCCCTTGGTACCCTTTTGTGCATATTTCCATGCTTTAAATTGCCTATCTTGCTTACAATTCTATCTTTCTAATTGCAATGAATTGGTATATCTATATCTTGAAATTACTTGCTTTGAGTTGTTTTGTAGGTTTTGATGATGATCTCTTTGGATCTCTTGGTTATTTATAAAATACTTTCATTTTTCTCTAACTTGCTACATCTATGTAGTTGTATATATAATTTTGATACAACATTGAGGTTCTTAGTGGTAATCATCTTTTGGTAATGATTCATACTTTTTAGTGAGTTATATCCTTTCATGCTTCTAAATTGCATATCTCTTTGTTTGGATATATCTCTACATCTACTCATAGCTTGTTTTATCTTGTGTAAGTTGTGGTATCCCTTGCTATGATCTAGATCCTACTAGTAGTCCTAACTTGTGATATCATCTATTAGTAGTTCATATACATGTAGTTATAGCCTTTTTCATCAAGTAGTAGTCTACTATATGCTACACTTGTATCTTGTTTCATACTTGCTCAATCTTGTTCCTTGAATTGCATATTTACTATCTTCAGTTGCTTGCATAACATTGTGATGCAGGATACATAGATCTACATTATATGTATAAATTAGAGCATTTTTGGATTTCATGTAGATTTTGCTCCAATTTGTTCTTTTTGGTGCAAGACTAGTGTGTTTTATGCAGAAACGACCTTCTGAGAAAGACTCATTGCTCCTCCACGAGCCCTAACACTTTTTGGGAAAATTCTATCATCTTGAGGGTCAAAATTGTGATTTTTTTTTCTGCGACACTTTGTCTTGCATTTGGGTTGTTCAAGTACATTCTTTAACTAGATTTTATTTATGCTTAGACAAGCCCCTAGCTGTGCTCTTCTACTCTTCTTATATAAATTTTTGTTATCTCCTTTTCTTTATCGAGTAGTGCTTCTTGTTTCTTCATACCCCCACTTTTTGAAATGACAAAGGGGGAGAAGGGTATGTCTTCTTTTGATAAGGGAGAAGGCATGTCTTACATGAAGAGGAGAAGTATGTCCATGTAAGAGGGAGAAGGTAAAGGGGAGAACACATATATGTGTAGAACATATATGAGTAGAAGACATAATATTCTATAAATGTTATGAAAGCTAACCATGTAGGAGAAATAGTATCAATTGAGGGAGAGTATGAGAACTCCACTAGCATCAATTGAAGGGGAGCATGTGAACTCATATCTATTGAAACCCCTAGGTTTCTCCAAAGGTATGACTTTACGTAAATGCTTTCAATACATTTATGGAATGGTTTGTCATCTTCAAAAAGGGGTAGAATGTTGAATCAAGGTCTAAATTGACTAAACCTTTGTTTTGATTATGACTAAACAATTCCAATTAATTTTGTCTAATGTATCTACTTGAGTTATTTTAGATTATGCATAGACACACTCCAAATGCCCTAACTTGCGCATATCAACTTGGAGAAAAGATAATTCAAAGTCAATACAAGTGCACATTTTTGGAATATGATGTAATTCCATTAGAATTATGTTGTAAATCACTTGTAATGATTGTATGACTTGTAATTAAGCTTAGAAAAAAAATTAGGAGCACTTAGATTGAATATTTAAGCACTCAAAAACCATTTTTCAAAATTCACATCAGGCTGTTCATCGGTTGAGTTGCAAACTCGACCGATCCTGATTGGATCCTGAAAATATCTTTTGATCGGTCGAGTTTTCATTTCCCAAACTTGACCGATCCCTCTGCAGACCTAAACTAATTTAAATGAATCGGTCGAGTTATCCTAGGACAAACTTCGATGGCCGAAATTGGTCTTATCTCTTAGTGGGATCGATCGAGTTACCTTTATAGAAACTCGACCAATTGCAGCATGCAGAAAAGTACAAAAAAGTGTTTTTAGCCATTGAGGAGTTACAACAATAACAAATATATTTGCTGCAAGCTACAAAATGGATAGTTTTCATTCTTAAGTGTTTGCAAAGGCTAAGAGGCATCCCCAGATATAAATAGGACCCCTAGGCTTCATTCCAAGGTTGAGCATTCAAGCCAAGCACTATGAAGGTCCCTATTCTATAGTTGAGTGATCCTACAACCTCCTCTCTCTCTCTAAGCTTAATCACTTGCTACATCCATTAGAGTGAGTAGGAAATTTATAAGAGAGCTCTTACTACCTGTATATCATATGAGGATCTCACTTCCACCACCTCCTTATCTCTCATTTCAACCATAAAGATGAATGTTCTCTATATTAGCTAAGATAGGTGAAGAAGAACAAGGGAAGGAGTCCCTTGGTGAAGATCAAGGCTGAAGACTTGGAGTAAGAGTGGGTAAGACCTTGGTGGAGGTAGAAAACTTCTTGCTCAAGTGAGTAAGTCCTTGGTGGAAACTTCTCTGAGTGAAGGTGAAGTCAAAGACTGAAGATCCTAGAAGAGTGGGTAATTCCTAGAAGGCTGAAGACTTGTGCAAGTGTGGATAACCTTGGAGAAGGCTGAAGACTCATTGCAAAGTTGGTAAGTCCTCAGTAAGGTTGAAGACTCTTTGTATTATATGGGTAAGTCCTTTGGTGGGTCATGCATTGTAAGTCTTATGAATGAATATAAGAGTACATTGGTTAAGAAATCCTAGAGGTTGACCTCTCTAGGTAGTGGACTGATATCTCCTAATTTGGAGTGTGGAACCACTCTACATAGCTTGTCTCTTGGTTCTTGTTCAATCTCTCTCTCCCTTTCTATGCATATTTTAGTTCCAGTCAAATTTCCTATTTAGTAACCTTATCTTGTCATATAACTTGAAGGTCTAATGAATTTTGTTTAAGTGCATTCAGTTCTATCCACCCACCCTCTAGAGCATCCAATCACCCATCTAGGATCCAACAATTGGTATCAGAGCTATTATCTCCAAACATACTTAAACAAGTAGGAGAAGATGAGTGACTACCAAAGTGAGAGATACTTCATCAACCTTCAAATCTTTGATGGGAGTAACTTTCTGTATTAGAAAAGAAGGCTGCAATTCTACATCTAAAGATCAAGCCTTGATCTTTTGCAAATGGTGGACCATCCATACAAGCTACCATTGAAAAATATAGAAGAATGGGATGAAGCTATCCTAAAGAAAGCCACCTCGAATGCAAGAGCAATTAACATCCTCTATGCCACCATGACCTCCATCGAGTTCAATTGGATTTCCTCTTGTGAGACAACCTATGAGGTAAGGAGAAATCTATGCCTCAATTATGAGGGGACAACTCAAGTGAACAAAATCAAAATCTACATACTCAAAGGGTTGCTTGAGAACTTCAAGATGGGAAAGGAGGAGAAGATAGACAACATGTACTCAAGACTCAACACTATTGTAAATGTCCTTGCCGTTCTAGGTCATCCTATGAGTAAATGAGAGATCAACTCTAAGATCCTTAGAACTCTCCCCAAGAGATGGGAACCCAAAGTGACTTCCATTGAAGAAGTAAGGTCTCTTAATGATATCCCCATTGAAGAGCTCATTAGAAATCTACAAGCCCATGAAGTCACACTTGACAAGAGAGGAGACGTTGAAAGAGAAGAGGAGAAAGTGCTAAAGAGAATGAAGGAAGCTAAAATGAAGGCTCAAATTGAAGCTATTATGGGACAAGCCTCTCCATCCTATCATGTTGAAGAAGATGCCATGTACTCCAAGGGTAGATTCTATAAAGGCAAGAATTCCTCCTCCATCTGGTGCCTCAAGTGTTGAAAGAAGGGTCACTTCAAGATAGATTGTCTACAAGGCAGGAAGACCTATCATCACAAGGAAAGAGGAGAGTCAGTATAAGATGAAGGAGAATTGGCACTCAAGCTCAAGTGACTCCTCCAACTCAAGCTCAAGTGAAGATTCAAGTGGAGGATCTAGCTCAAGCTCTAGTAAAGAAGGATAATTTCATTTTGCTCTAATGGATTTTATAAGAAAAGACTCAAATGAGGTAAATCTAAACTCTTTAGATGAAGAACCCTTAATTTCTATCATTAATGCTACTCGCGACTCTCTTATGTATTCTAAAAAGAAAAGAAAAAAATCTTGCTAGAATTATTGATAATATGCACGTAGAATTAGATGATCTTGAACATGCTAATACTTGCTTACTTATCGATAAAAATGATTGTCTTAGTCAATTATATTCTCTTAAACTTGAAAATTCTAGTTTGCTTGATAAGATTAAATTTCTAGAAGCTCAACCTCTCATGAGTAGTTCTAATGAAGAGCATACCTTAATTGTTGATTCTCTAATGCATGATATTGATGTTCTTAAATCTGAAAACAAGGACAAAGATTTTGTTTTGCTAGGATTAGAATCTAAAAATGGTGTTTGTCTTTCTAAGATTTCTTTTCTTGAAACAAAAAATGCCTCGTTGCTTGCTAAAATCAATGTGCTTGAATCTTGTTCTAGTTCTACTAGTAGAGAGAGTAATGTTTCTTCTCTTCATATTGATAGAGATTCTTATTTAACTAAAGGTCTTTGCTTAGAAAATGATCCTTTGCATGCTAGAGATAATATAGATCATTTGTCTTCTACTATTGCTTCTCTTATACATAATAATGAATGTTTGAGATCTTCTTTGCAAAGATTCTTAGTTGGTAAAAAGTATCTTAATGACATCCTACACCATACTAGTAAACAAATTGGTAGATGTGGTTTAGGATATCATGGTAGTCAAAGGAACAACAAAGGTAAAGGACCTCCAATATTCCATGGAGAATCATCTAGTTCCAAGACTATGGGCACATGCTACTATTGCAATGATATTGGTCATTATTCTACTTGTTGTCTATTTAGGAAAGCACCCAAGAGCAATAGGATTTGGGTTGGTAAGCTAACCCCTTAGGACCCAAAAGCATGATTGGGGACCATTTCATCCTTCTTATTATAGGTACTTGCAAATGGGTTGACTTGAGATATTGAATTGCAAATTGACTTCTCAATCGACATGAAAGAAGAAAGGTGAGATGTGTAGAGGGTGATAACAAGTGGAAAGGGAATGGTAAGAACAAAGGTAAATGTTTTATTGCTTTTAGCCAATCCTAACTTGTTTTTATCAAGTTAGTGTGCACTATGCATATGGTTTTTGAGTCAAAAGTGATATTTTGTGATTCTCTTCACGCTCTTGCTCAAAAACTATTTCTAATGCTTTTGTTGTGCATTACTAACTTGATTACTCATGTTTGGATATTGCTTGTATATTTAGCATGCCTCTAAATATGTTTTTATGAAATATATGTGCTTTTTGACATCAACCTTTTCGGTCGAGTTTGTCCTATTAGAAAATTGACCGACCAACACCAATGGGTGTTGCCAATAGTTGTCATCTGTTGAGTTGTCAATACACAGAACTCAACGGATAACACTGTGAACAAAATACACAGTTGGCTTATTGAATGAGAATTTCCCTCTCAACTAGATTTTCTCAACCAATATCCTTATTCTTTGGCACTCTCTTGGTACCTTTGTGTGCATATTGCCATGTTTTAAATTGCCTATCTTGCTTACAACTCTATCTTTCTAATTTCTATAAATTGGTATATCTATATCTTGAAATTACTTGCTTTGAGTTGTTTTGTAGGTTTGATGATGATCTCTTTGGATCTCTTGGTCGTGTCTAAAATGCTTCCTTTGTCCTCTAACTTGCTACATCTATGTAGTTGTATATCTTGTTTTGATACATCCTTGAGGTTTTTAGTGATAATCATCTTTTGGTAGTGATTCATATTTGTTAGTGAGTTTTATCCTTTCATGCTTCTAAAATTGCATATCTCTTTGTTTGGATATATCTCTACATATACTCATAGCTTGTTTTATCTTGTGTAACTTTTGGTATCTCTTGCTATGATCTAGATCCTACTAGTAGTCATAACTTGTGATATCATCTACTAGTAGTTCATATACATGTAGTTCAAGCCTTGTTCATCAAGTGGTATTCTACTATATGATATGCTTGTATTTTGTTTCATACTTACTCAAGCTTGTTCCTTTAATCACATATCTACTATCTTGAATTGCTTGCATAACATTGGGACACAAGATACATAGATCTACATTGTATGTAGAAGTCAGATCATTTTTGGATTTCATATAGATTTGGTCCAGTCTCAATTTTTGGTGCAAGACTAGTGTGTTTTATGCAGAAATGGGCTTCTGAGAAAGACTCATCTCTCTGCCATGAGCTCTGACACTTTTTGGGCAAATTCTATCATCCTGAGCGTCAAAATTGTGATTTGTTATTTTTCAGCAACACTTTATCTTGCATTTTGGGTTGTTCAAGTACGTTCTTTAACTAGCTTTTATTTATTCTTAGACAAGTCCCTAGTTGTCTCTTCTACTCTCCTTATATAACTTTTTATTATCTCCTTTGCTTTAACAAGTGGTGTTTCTTGTTTCTTCATACCCCCAATTTTTTAAATGACAAAGGGGGAGAAAGGTATGTATTCTTTTGACAAAGGAGAAGGCATGTCTTACATGAAGAGGAGAAGTATGTCCATGTAAGGGGGAGAAGGTAAAGGAGAGAAGACATATATGTGTAGAACATATATGAGTAGAAGACATAGTATTCTATAAATGTTATGAAAGCTAACCATGTAGGAGAAATAAAATCAATTGAGGGGGAGTATGAGAACTCCACTAGCATCAATTGAGGGGGAGAATATGAACTCAAGTCTATTGAAAACCTTAGTTTCTCCAAAGATATGACTTTACTTAAATGCTTTCAATACATTTATGGAATGGTTTGTCATCTTCAAAAAGGGGGAGAATGTTGACTCAAGGTCTAAATTAACTAAACCCTTGTTTTGATGATGACTAAACCATTCCAATTATTGTGTCTAATGTCTCTGCTTGAGTGATTTCCTATTATGCATAGACACACTCCAAATGTCCTAACTTGCACATCTCAACTTGGAGAAAATACAAGTCAAAGTCAATACAAGTGTATGTTTTTAGAATATGATGTAAATCTATTATAATCATGCTATAAATCACTTGTAACAATTGTATGACTTTTAATTAATCTTAGAAAAAACTAGGATCACTTAGATTGTATATTTAAGCACTCAAAAGCCATTTTCCAAAATTCACATCAAGTTGTTCATCGATCGAGTTCGATCCTGATTGTATCTTGAAAATGACTTTTGATCGGTCAAGTTTTCATTTCACAGATCTCAACCGATCCCTCTATAGGAAAAAACTAATTTAAGTGAATCAGTCAAGTTACCCCAGAACAAACTCAACCGATGGTCTAAATTGGTCTTGTCTCTTAGTAGGACCAGTCAAGTTACCTTTATAGAAACTCGACCGATTCCACTGTACAGAAAAGTGCATAAAAGTATTTCTAGCCGATGTGGAGTTGCAATAATCACAAATATATCAGTTGCAAGCCACAAAATAGCTAGTTTTCATTCTTAAGTGTTCCCAAAGGCTAAGGGGCATCCCCAGCTATAAATAGGACCCCTTGGGCTTCATTCTAACGTTGAGCATTCAAGCCAAGCACTGTGAAGGTCCCTATTCTATAGTTCAGTGTTCCTACAACCTACTCTCTCTCTCTAAGCTTAATCACTTGCTACATCCATTAGAGTGAGTAGGAGATTTGTAAGAGAGCTTGTCCTAAATATATATCTTGTGAGGTTCTCACTTCCACCACCTCCTTAACTCTCATTTCAACCATGAAGATGAAGGTTCTCTCTCTTAGCTAAGAGAGGTGAAGAAGAACAAGGGAAGGAGTCCCTTGATGAAGATCATGGATAAAGACTTGGAGAAAGAGTGGGTAAGACCTTGGTGAAGGTAGAAGACTCCTTGCTCAAGTTGGTAAGTCCTTGGTGGAAGCTTCTCTGAGTGAAGGTGAAGTCAAAGGCTGAAGATCCAAGAAGAGTGGGTAATTCCTATAAGGTTGAAGACTTGTGTAAGAGTGGGTAAGTCCTTGGAGAAGGCTGAAGACTCATTGCAAAGTGGGTATGTCCTTGGTAAGGTTGAAGACTCTTTGTATTGGATAGGCAAGTCCTTTGGTGGGTCATGTATTATAAGTTTTATGAATGAATATAAGTGTGCATTGGTTATGAAATCCTAGAGGTTGACCTCTCTAGGTACTAGACTGACATACTCCTAGTTTGGAGTGTGGAACCACTCTACATAGCTTGTCTCTTGGTGCTTGTTCAATGTCTCTCTCCCTTGCTATGCATGTTTTAGTTGCACACAAATTTCCTATGTAGCAACCTTATCTTGTCATATAAGTTGTAATGACTATTTTTTAAGTGCATTCAATTCTATTCAACCCCCCTCTAGAGCATCCAATCACCCATCTAGGATCCAACACTTAGAACTTGGGAGTAGCCTGGTTTGCATTTTATTTGACATTATGAGTTAATATCTATATTTCTCTAAATTTCTGGACATGAATCTATGATTGCTTCATGAATCATCTATGCTTAATCACCATCGTTGATTTCTTAGACTGTTAGTTGCTTTGAGAGAGGGATTAAGGGTTGGATAAGCTATAGATTTACATAGCCTATACTGTGCCACAAAGAGGTCTTACGGGTATGAAGGGTATAACCTAGAGGTTGCATTAAAGCATCTAACTAATAATTAAATCACCATGTGAGTGAGGTTTGTATTAGATTAGATAGAAAATTATGTTGTGAGAGCGGGTAACTGTTGCTATAGGTCCCTTGGTCCAGGGTTAGGAGGAATAAATATTAATGAAATGATGTAAAGTACAATGTGAACTGTGGTAAAGACTATAATCCTAAGGAATTTGTTCCAAATGTGATCACAAATCAATTAATTTAGTTTTAATTCTTACAATTAGCCAATTAACCAACCAATCACTATTTTCCATAGGCCTAGCTAATTAGGTCATTGTTAGTAGTAGTTTCTGGATTCATGTTTCTTCAAGTTCGACACCCAGGCCTCTTTTGGCCTATATTATTTCAACACATGCACTTACATTTTATACGTGTAGTAAAAATGAATCAATTTTTTGGCGTTGTTGTCAGGAAAACAACAATCCAACACTAGGAGTATTGTGACTGACCACTCTAGGCCAATTTGTTATTCATCATTTACCATTTTTCTTCAAGTGATCATCATAGTTGCTATTGTCCACTTCTCATGAATTCATATTATTTGTAGGTACTAGTGTATGGTAAAGACTAGGACCACCGCTTACAGAAAATTGACTCCACCAAGCATTGGTCAAGAGGAACTCTTACATAGAGAAAGGGAGTAGGGTAGCTTTGTGGAAAGACTTATACACACTCCACCACCACAGGAAACACAACCTGAAGAAGTAGACATGGGAGATGCCAACAGAGAAGTTGATGAGTAGACTGTCTCAAAAAATATTAAAGCCTCATCGGCCACAACACAGTTAGGGTCAATTGTAATGTAGGCAATGAATGTGGGAAACTAATAGAATTGATCCACGACTTGTGGCACTTATAAAATAACAACCACTTAATGGACATAGTATGGAGGATCCCATGTCTCACATCAATCATTTTGTGGAAAGTTGTGACATGTTGAAGATAGACATGGTAACTATGATAGTAATTTATTTGAAGCTATTTTCATTCTCGGTGGCTAGATATGACAAAGGTATGGTTCTTAAGACTTACATTAGAATTGATGAATGCATATTCATCTATCTTTTTGCATATCTTTCATAATCCTTTTCATTAGAAATTACCTTTTTTTAGTAATTTCTAGGACCAAATTTCAAATTAACCCACTTATTGATTTATTTTGCAAATACTAGTCTTCTTTCTCACTTTTTGTAGGGGTTTTTCTCCAAAACTAATTTTGACCTACTGAGCCTGCAAGACGGCCGTCTTGCTAGGCCCAGATGGTCAGATCACCCCCCAGAGATCCCCATGTTCAGATCCAAACAACCATTTTGGTCTCAGCTCAACCAGATACTTCAACACTCCAAATGTGTGTCTTGCTTCAACGAGCTGATCGTCTCATGAACCCAGACAAGCACCTAAGCTAGCCAAGACGGATAGGTCAGCTTGAACTAGGATCAAATCAACTCTTTAGGGTGTCACCACTAATTTTGGGTTTCAACCCTTTGATCATGTGCATAGCGACGCGAGATGGGCATCCCACATCAACCAGACGATTGTCTCAAACATTTCTTTGAGCCCAATATTGCAACCAAACAACACTGACACCACCCTCTCTAGGGTTATGATCCAATCCTTCTAGATCCAAGCCACATCATCTCCAGACGACCATCTCGCCTAACGATACTGATGTTTCACGATGCATGATCGATGTTTTCCAGCAGCCGCCATACCACTTATTCCTCCCCCCTTTCGGGGTTTCAGCCCCTCCTTCCCCTATAAATGGAGGGGGACTCCACTAAGAAAAGGGTCCTCCGTTTTCTGTACTAGCATTTCATTATGGAACTTTGTCAATTCAATTCTTAGTTGTAATATCTACATTCAGCAATAAAATTAGTTCTTTGTTCTAGATCTGGATCTTGCCCTTTATTTCTTATTTTTGTTCTAAGTTCTTTCTCTTGGAGCCGGGGATTAAGAAAGCAAGCCATTTAACTATCACCAACTTTGGTCTCCTTGGATATTATAGAATTGTAGTTTATGGCTTCCTATCTTCTTCCTCTTATTTCTCCATTCCTCATTATGACTAGTGAGTAGTTCCCTTATCGAGGCAAGGAGAGTAGCCCCTAAGCCATGTGTTGATCTGATTAGGTTTTACATGACTATTTTAGATGGATGGTTTTCAACTTACAAATTACCGATTTAAACGAAGTAATTTATCATTTTTATCCTGATTTAAATACTGATGGATGTGGCTGTGGAACCTGGGATTTAGAACGCCGAAACCGACTTCATGAGGATTTGGTTATGACCGTAGAAAAATCCTCTTTAGTATGAAGAATGAGGATGTAAGAACACAGGACCAATGAGTTCACGTGGAGTACTCTCTTGCATTTTCTTTATGAATAATTCACATAACTACTTTTATCTTATTGTCGTGTATCACTTGATCCTATTTTCACAAGGGATAAGGTGGTGAAACCCCTAAGCCTTGATGCTTCCCCTTCTGATTTACTCGTCTCTTTTAATGCTTGTTTTCCATCCCCTCTCTTTATTTCCAACACTTTACTTCTTATTTTAGACAATTTTGCGTGCTAACAATCTTCTTGTTTACTTTCTTTTCTTAGAATAATCTTTTCCTTTCTATGCATTAGTGTAATATTTTACTTTCTTTACACTTTTACTTTCTTTTTCTAGTGTAATAAAACAACCCCAATTGAAATTTACTTTTTGTTCCTAATTTAAAAATACCAAAAATTTAAATTTTAAAAAAATCAACCGAGATTAAAGAGAACAATCTTAATAACGTTGTCATGTGGGATTGACCTTTCTATACTAGCCTTAACTGGAAAGTAAAAAATGATTAAATTCTAGGATAATAATCTTAGTGAATTGGTGTGCTCTTTGACGCGTATCAATTTTGGTGCCGCTGTCGGAGATAACAGGCCATTTTCTCGAACACTAATTTTTTTTTGAAAACTTCTTTCCCATTTTTTATGCCTTCAGAGTAGCATTCTAGAAGTGCTATATCCCATTTTTGATAAGTTTACATTCTAGCAGTACGTTTTTTCTACACTCGATTATCATCTGTCTATTATAACTGTGCATGTGTCGCCTGCCACATTTTGATTCTGTGCCACCCATTTTTGATCTTGAGCCAGAGAGAACATTCCATCATTTGAATATACAAAATAGACTTTGGATGGATGAGGAAGAGGTTTCCCATAGGATTGAACAGACACTTGCCACTTAAAGAGAGAGAATCATGGCTGAACATGCAGCCTAAGAAGCCAATGTGCACATAGCCTATATATCTGAGCAAAAGTCCCTTGAAGCTACTCAGAGGGAGGATGAGAGACAAAAACAACTAAAAGATTTTTCCACTCCAAAACTTGGATATGTACAACACCCAACTGTGCCACCCGAGATTACCGCCCCTTAATTTGAGATCCGTACTCAATGGATGGCCATGCTCCAAGCCAACCCATTTTCAAGGAACAATGGTGAGAGTTGCCAAGACCACCTCCAATGTTTCACCGACCATTGTTCTTTGACCAAGATCCTAAGTGTTTCTGAAGATTCCATTAGACTTAGGCTTTTCAAATACTCTCTCTCAGGGAAAGCCAACAGTTGGTATAATGCCATGGAGAGGGAAATACTATGTCACCACTTGGGAATCACTTCAAAAAAGTTCTTGGATATTTACTTCCCTCCTTCCCTTACTTATGAGATCAGGGGACAGATCCTTGTCTTTTCAATGGACCTAGGAGAAAATGTAGGAGAAGCTTGAGAGAGATTTAGGGAACTCTTTTGATGTTGCCCTCATCATGACATATCATAATCTAAACTCATTGAGATATTTTATTATGTTGTTGATGATGACACCAAGAAATTTCTTGATTCCTCATATGGAGGAAACTTCATGTTCCAGAACCTGAGAATCACATGGGAGGTTGTCAAAAGAGCCTCTTAGACCCAATCTAGATGAGGAACCAGTGGGTCCTCAAAGTTTTCAAGGATGAAGTAAATCCAGATATTCATACCATTTATGAAGCCCTTAAATTGATCTCCTTGAAATAGGACCACTTAGAGTCCTCATTCAATGCTTATAAGAGGCAACCCCAACTGTGGCAACACATCCCACTATCACACAGACAACGAGGTGTCACACGAAAAACGTGCGGAAATCACCATAACCACAGATTACCAAAAACACATGGTTAATTAAAACCGATTGCAGAAAGCAAGTAAACTGAGAAAACTATTACATTCGGGTCCATATCCTACAAGGAAACATGTTATATAAACATATACAAGCCTTGATACATGTCCACAACTTAGAGAAACAACTGTCTAGCCATCACATGAGTTCATCACCTATTTATATGTACATAAAGGCCCACATCCAGCCAACAACATGATATACAAAGGATCAACAACTATACATCGTGAAACAACGTCAAAACACCTCCAAAGGACCTAAGAGTACATGGATGACTCTAAGACTCTACTACGAAACCACCAAAACAGCAGCATATCCATCGCTTGCCTTCTACTACTCGTCTTGCTGCTCGGCCACAACTCTGCAACCACCACCACGCCTTGCACGACCACCTAAAAAGGTTATAAACCAATGGGGTGAGACATACAGTCCCAGCGAGAAACATAACTCCCCGTCGAAACTACAAAACCTTAGAAAGATAAAGCTACAACAGCGGATAACTGTATAACAAGGGCAGTTATAAAGAAAAGCTGTTCATACTAGTAAGTTTACCAGAAGTATGGAAGATGTATACCCAAGCATTTCTTTATGGAACATGATTAAAAAGATAAGATTTATAATGTCTTACTTCATATGAGGGACATATAAGCAACTGTCAGATATAACAAAAATAACTACACAAGCAAGGCCTCAACCAATGTTTCGTGTTTGTCTTAAGTAGTAAATACTAAGCGGCTGGATTACGTGTTATTATGCCCTGAGGAAGTGAGCCGTACCGCTCAGATCCAACCTTCGGTTGCAAAACCCAAGTCGGTGCCATACAAGGTCAATGGAAGAGCCGGACTCCACGACGTCCCACCTCGTGGTTAGTGCACGAGAACCAAAGTAGGACCACAGTCTCATGCTTAAGTGGCCTCAGTCACAAGGTCAGATCCATAGGATACCCTTCCTCTAGCCCGCCTTGGTACAGGTCACGACGCTAGTATATCTGAGCCACAGACCTGTTCACCGTGCTCCGAGCCATGAACACATTCATTCTCTATCATTCTAAGCCATGGGCCTATTCACCATGCTCTATATATAGATATCCGAGTCTACAACCATAGCTGCACTCGATTCCCTCTCTATTTAAGGCTAGGAGAAACCACACAAATTCAACAATATGCGCTTCCAGGTTAACCCGCAGGAGAACCTGTTTCACCATCACCAGCTCCTGACGATGATGGATCTATGGCCAGGGCAAACTACATGATATGTTCCACTGTGATTAGTTAGTATATTTTAAGTAGATTGCAAGATTCAACCAAGTTGTATAACATGCAAACTATAACATGAATAAACAACATAAAACTCAATGTTACGCTTTTAGTGTAATCAACATCATCCTGATCCATCACAAGGATCCAACATTACATGTTATCACTTGGCCTCTTGCCAATCATCTAGATCCATCTCAACGATCATCACATTGCCATGGGATCTCAATCCCTTATCACATAGTGCCATTGCCTCTCAAGGCATTCTCATCATCTTAGGTACTTTAGTCAAACTTAGGTCCTCAGACCAAACACATCATATATGATACCTCATCATCAAGAGTAATTATTCAAGCAGTGTTATTCAATTACATATACCTCATAGCCCTTGACCTGGCTATGCAACTTCATGGAACACCTGCATGGTTAGTATGCACAATCATCATAGAAAGATCATATTATCAACATAGGGTGACATTGATGTTCTATCAATCATGCCTCAACTTGTGACCATCACTACTACAGAATATGCCTTTGGCGTCGGTTGTTTAACCCCTTTTAGCGACGGTTTTCAAGAGACGCCTATGTGGGTGCCGCTAAAGGTCGAACTCTTCGGCGTCGGTTTTATAACCGACGCCTATATGATTTATCGGTGTTGGTTATATATAGTCGGCCGACGTATATAGGGTTCGCGCCACAAAAAAGGGAACCACCTAGGACACTTTCTGCGTCGGTTAACAACTGAACAACCGACTCCATACTCCCAGATGACACGGCCGTGCTTCGCTGCACGGCCATTTTTATTACTATAGGCATCGGTTTTATACGAATAAGCGACACCATTTCCACCACAGCCGTGGTTTCCTGCACGGTCGGATTGTTTGTCACATTAGGCGGCGGTTTTTGTCCAAAAACCGACATTGTAGGCCTTTGATGATGGTGTTCTATAAATAACCGATGCCTATATTTTAATTTTTTTTTCTTATCAGTTTGCAGGCCTGCTGTGGCTGGTCAGCAGGATGAGAACCTGCAGTTCAATTTTCTGAACTGCAGGTTTACGACATCCATTGATATCAGCCTACAAACAGACCACAAACCTACAAAATCAACAAATATTTTTTCACACAAGTAGATACATTCAGACATCAATTTAATTCTCACATTCACCATGTACAAACATTCAAATACATGTAGAAACATTTAGAAATATTCATTTACAAAATATCATTCAGCATCGCTATCAGCATCCCAATTATATCTTACAATCGCCACTGCTTGTATGGCTTTTGCCCATTCTGCTTATACTTCATTTAATGCTTCCATCGTATATGGAGCATGTACATTTTTTAAGCGTTTACCTATAGTGTGGTCAGTTTTAAACACATGCAAAGAGAATGATGTATATATATAAGTAATAATATAAAAACAAGATCGATATATTTCATACTAACTAATGAGACTATATATAATACCTCATGTATGGTATTAATATCCAATGCGGCATGTCGGATAATCATCTGCATAAATCGCATCACATAGTATGCGCATGCCCATCCATTGTCTTGTGTAGCACACTATAAATTGAAACATACAAAATATTAAAAAATACAACTAAGCACAGTTCACATAAATAATATATACATTGGAGTCGGGAACTTACTTTTACATTCTCCCAAATTATTGGCTGGTTCTTTCTCCTTGGGACATTTCCTCCAACATTTTTGAATGCATCTAAACCCCTACATGTTAATAAAACACAGTAAATTGCATAATTAAATAGTAATGTAATAACAGATGTTAACGGGTATAAAAATGAAATATTTCTCACCAGAATAATGGCAATCTCATTACGTGTCCAATTTTAGTGTTCAATGTACTTCCCGTAGGATCTAGATAATAAACAGTGAACGTCCCGGGGACAATAACTTATAAATCCCAATGTCTACAGCTAGAGGTAAAAAAGTTAAAAATTAATAACTCAAAATGCACAATAAAAATGGAATTTTCTTAAGTCCAAATTATAAATAAAGTAAACTTACTTGACATTGAATGGAGCTATTATTATCGTCTTCTTTTGCTGACCAAAAATTGTAAAAGCATCTATACAGTATTGTTGAACACTATCAGGGTCTTTAGCTACCATACTAATCAATGATGGAATCAAAAATCCCACATGATCATATGTAAATTGTTTGCATTGATCTTCGACTAAGTAGCTGCAAAACATGTATTACGTATGCATTAATATATAAGAAACCAGATCACCAGATCTTACACAAGGTATATGGATGTATAAACAACATCTCACCTTATCCATGTCTCTATCATTGATGTATTCAGCCAATCATAAATAAATAGCTCAATAATATCTTGTATAAATAAAGATCTATTGTATGATTGACCTGCATAATCTGCTTCTAAAGAAACAATTATAGGGCAATGTATATTATGTGCCCGTAGCCAACATGCCATTCCCCTACAAGAAGGACATAACGGGTATTTTAGGTCAGTTGGAACCCAACTTGGTAATGCAGGAAGTGGAGGTGGAGGCCTAGGTGCTCCGGGTGTCCTCTTTTTAACCTGTATATATAATTTTAGATCAGTCGACCTCATATATACACATTAACAATCTAAAGTAATGTAAATTTATCTTACAATTTCAGTAGTGTAGATGACATCTGCTTTGGGCCACAATATCACCCCGCCTTCTGCCTCAGCAAGTGTATCAATATCTGAGTGGGGATATGGCAATGTAGCTTCCCTCCAATCGGGGAACACACATATCAGGCTCACATGAACGTAGCCCTGTGGCATTGGAGTCCCGTGAAACATTGCCCCAGGAAGGGACGGGTAAGCCTGCGCCTCTACAACAACATAGTCTTGCATTCTTAAGCGGCATGGCTTCAATGCCTACAAATTTACATAAAGAATATTATACATATATACATATCATCTTGAAAACATATCATCTTGAAAAGACTAGCTACAATGTCATAAACAATACTTACAGCAGACGTGTTAGGTGGTGGGTCTACAGGATTACTTGTAGTCTGTACATCAGGAGAAGAGTGGGTCGCCATAGGCTGATTGGAAGCCTGAGATGCCTGCCACTGCAGCAATTCTTCCTTGACCTTCTCAGCAACTATACCATTGACCTTCTTGGCAACTATATCCTTGACTCTATTATTCTCCTATACATGGATAAAAGAAACATTAGCTTCTTATTATTGAATTCCCTTTTGCAGTAACATTCTTAAAAAAGAATAGGTTACCTCTTCTTGTGAAAGTCCTACTCTGGGTTTGTGCTGGGATGGCCCAAAGAATGCTTTGATGCCCACACCAGCGCCTGCACCCCTAACACGTCCAGGATGCTCTGGGTTACCCAGAGGAACTGTCAATTCATCCCTTGTGCCCTGAGGGATGAACGTGCCTTGTTTCTTCTGCTCATGCAGCTCCCGCTAATCACCATTAATAGAAATTGGTAAGTTAACACCACAAATAATCAATATTCAAATGATTGCTCTAAGAGTTGTATTTTACCATTTCACAACCGCCTCAGCAGTTACGGGCTTCTTTATTTCACCCTTCTTGTTTTGCCTCCCAGCTATCCAGATATCATGGCGAGGCATGGGTGTGGCAGACTCCTGAGTAGCAGCAGACTCCTGAGTAGCCGCATACTCCGCCTGTAGTCTTTGTCGAATGCTTGCATAGCCCTTTGGACCCATAGTGTGGTCATGCACATTCGGTGCACGCCTTACTTTTTGCACCTCACTGAGGGCCTAGTTAGTATGCACATTAATGATTTGGTTAGTAGCACTAAATGTTAATCTTGTATAGGTGAATACAACGTATATTAATTAAATTGGGAGTGACGCCTAATACCTTGAATTCTTCAGATTTTCTTGAAGCAACAAAATTGTCCCAATCTTCTTTGTCCAAGAAGTTCCACTGTTCAAGGGCTGACTTCTTCTTCTTATCACCATATTTTATGTATTCTCTATTGAGATTTGTCCTATAGTTCCTAAGCATCTTTCCAGCACGTTGCATCACGCGTTTACGATGCAGCTTCTCATCCAATGCAAACAAATTCTATAAAATAGAATTCTTATTAACTAGTATCCAAAAATAGAATTGCAAATAATATAATTTGTAATCTACAAAATAGAATTGCAAATAATAATAACTCATGCATAAATCCTTCCATATCAAGTCTTTCTTCACCTGAGGAACTTTATGCCAATTATCATACTTAACACCACAATGGCTTCGAGTGACACTCCCAAGATAGTTTACAAAATTATTGCGGTTCACTCCAATTGCATTTCCTCCATTATCAAACTCCACAACCAATTTGGATCCACTGCCACTTAGCGCTATTAACTTCTTCATCAGAGTGATGCCCCTTTTCTTGTTAACATTTTGGTGATGCGCATCAAGTTCTTGTAGTGCTTCAGTGGGTACAAGTGCATCATCAACCTAAAATTTGACAAAAATAAACACATTGAATTAGCCCATTATAGAAATATGGGATATATGACATAACTAGAAGATAATGAATTTTATAGAAATACAGGATATGTTTTTAGAACTTACATTGTTATCCTCACCATGCTCGTCATGGACGGCATGCTCATCATGGACTTCATGCTCATCATGGACATCATGCTCATCATGGTCAGCCATCTGAAAATGTCATTAAAAGGCAAACATTTAGCATTTGTATTAACTAGAAGATAATGAAACATCAAATCTGAAAATGATATTGATATTAAAAAAGCAAAAATTTTGTAGCAACACATCCCACTATCACACAGACAGCGAGGTGTTACACGAAAACGTGCAGAAATCACCATAACTACAAATTACCAAAAACACGGGTTAATTAAAACCGTTTGTGGAAAGCTGATAAACTGAGAAACTATTACACTCCAGTCCTCATCCTGCAAGGAAACGGGTTATATACATTCATGCAAGATCTGATACATGTCCACAGCTTAGAGGAACAACTGTCTATCCGTCACATGAGTTCACCACCTGTTTATATACATATAGGCCCACATCCGGCCCACAGCAGGATGTACAAAACATCTACAGATGTACGTCGTAAAACATCGTCAAAACACCGCCAAGGACCTGAAAGTACAGGGATGACTCTAGACTCTACGACAGACTTCCAAAACAGCAGCATGTCCATCACTTGCCTTCTACTGTTCTTCTAGCTGCTCGGTCGCAACTCCGCGACCACCACCACATCTAGCTCGACCACCTAAACAGAGTGTAAACCAACAGGGTGAGACAATTGAACATTGTCCCAACGGGAGGCATAACTCCTCGCCAAAACTACAAAACCTCAGATATATATATATAGCAGCTAACTGATAAAAAGTATAACAAGAGCAGTTATAAGATAAGACTGTTCATACTTATCAAGCTTACCAAAAGTACTCAGTCATTTATCCAACTATTTCCTTATGAAACATTATTAACAAGATAGAATGTATAACATGCAAGATATAACAGAAAGTAAATAATCATAAACTCAACTCTTTGTTGTTATTGTAATCACATCAACCGGATCCATCTCAAGGATCACATGTTATCACTTAGCCTCTTGCCAACCATCAGAATCCATCTCACGGATCATCACATACCATGGGATCTCAATCCCTCATCATGTATTGCCACTGCCTCTCAAGGCTTACATTATCATCATCATGGGACAAACACATCACATATGCAATCTCAACCACAAGAGTAATTATCAAAGTGATGTTACTCATCACCTATTTCCCATAGCCTTTTCATGGCTAATCATCGCCTACATGGTTAGGGTATACAATAATCATGGTTGCAACATAAGGACTATGCTTACCGTTATGAAATGACATTCAAGATGCTATACTTATCAATCTTACATTATCTGGCGATCAAGTGCATAAAGCACATCATTAAGCAAACCACTAGTGTAACTATCACTATTCTCCTTATCATTAACAGATAAACATGATGATCACTTCATACATGTAGTCATGCTACTACCATTACCATTCTCATCATTAACAGATAATCATCAGGCTATGATAAATGATCAAGCTTATGATAACGTGCATCATCATATATATAAGGAGTCACCATCATTAAGCAAAGACATATACCACTAGGTTGTTTCCATGATACAAGGATCCCTCACAAAAGATACCAAAACCCTCACTAAAAGAGATGTATCTGGCAACTTGCCCTCACCCAAAGCCCATTAGCTAACGGCCAACCTACATAACGCACGACGCTACATTGCAAGAGATAACACGCGTCAGGGGTATCGCGCACCAGGGTGTCGAGCACTCAATATATACTGGGCAACGCCCGTCACAACTCAGGATAACGCTCGTCACAAACACCGGCCGATACAAGGTAACTATCGGGCATGTGACACCCGTCACAGCTTGCCTAGCAATGCCCATCACAGAGCCTATAACGGCCAGATCAACCCACTATAGATAATGTTCACAGGAGAGAACACAACCCACAAAACGTGCAACGACTTAGGCAAGGCCTAACGGCCGACACAAAGCAAAGGAAGGGGCGTGGCGCCCGTCACAAGAACAAGGGGTGTCACCCGTCACACAGGCCTATCGACCAAGATCAAACCACAAAGGTGTCGTTCAAGGTGGGTAGCTCACCCCTGCATCGTGCGATCCACTGGACCAAGACCTAATGACCATCACAGAGCCAAACCCCAATGCCCCATCGATCAAGGCATAGAAGCATAAGGCAAACACCTAATCAAGGTGTGTTGGGCATGTCATCTTAGTATGGTGTGATGCCCGTCACACAAGGAAGGTACTAGGTAGGTGACGCCCAACACAACACTCATCATGTGTCGTCCAAAACTCAAGATCAAGGGGTATCGTCCATCACAATTATCACCACCTATCGTCCAAAGCATCTAGGTCAAAGGGACTGTCGGGCAACCCTTCCCCTACTCTCAAGACGACCCAAAGGTACCACTCACAAGATCATCTTCTTCCTCATCATAAGGTCACCCGAACCCTAGGAAGATGGCTCACCTCAATCAACTAAGAAAGAGGGGTCTTGCTCATCAACCATCACCAACGAGCTCACCCTTCTAGCCCATGGTGAGAGGAGAGTGTTGCTCAAGCAACTAGATCACAAGCTCACCTCAATTGGTTAAGGGAAAGAGGGGTGTTGCTCATGACACTAGAAACTCAAACTCACTCCTCTAGACCAAGGGGAGAAAGGAGTATTGCACCCTAAACCCTAGATCACAAGAAACACTAGACCACATAGGTGATCGGCAAACAAGGATACTAAAGCAAGAAACTAAGCTACTATCATGCATATAAACAAGATCAAAGCAAGAGATAATGTAGCTAGGGTTAGAAGTTATGCAACCTGCCTTAAGCTCCAAGCTCCAAAGAAGAAGAAGAGGTCCAAGCTTTAAGGGATTTCGACCACAACTTGCTCCTCCAAGGTGTATCGGCCGACAAGCTTGCTCCTTCAAGGGTGTATCGGCCACCACTCTCTTCTTCAAGGGGATATCGACCACCACTAGCAAGGTAGAGGGGTTGTGTCGTGCAACAAGGTGGAGAGGAACCAAAGGGACCTTAAGCTAAAGAAAGAACCGCCTATATAGAAGGAAAGGGAGGAGAAAATAAGGTTGGTCCAAGCAAGGTGTCACTTGCCTAGGGACACTTGTCCTAGTGCATGAGCCACCACTCTAGCAAGCTCCATACACATGTCCAAGATATGCACCAAGTGTCCACTAAACAAGGTCAAAGCTAGGTCAAGCATCATGGGCGACACAACCACTTGCACTATGGGCGACACAACTCATCCTCATGGGCGACACACTCCCTTGGCCGATACACATCCACACTTGGACGATACAAGGCTCAACCAAAGCAAAGCAAGGCACCTCAAGGCCGAACAAGCTCAACTAGGCCCAAAAGAACTCAAACAACAAGCCCAAGCCTTCCTCTCAACCCTAGAGGAAGCAAAGAGAGAGAGAGGAACACCTCACAAGGTGAAAAACTTGCCAACAAAACCCTAGACTTGGTTTATGTGCAAGTAGCACCTCCAACTCTCAACAAAGCACAACCAAACTCTAATCACCACTAAAGGTGATTAACAAGCATCAAAGCACCTGGGTTAAGCACAGCAAATAGGGTAGACCCTAAACGAAGGTCAGGGTCCTTACACATTTAGCTTCATTAAGATTTTTTGCAGGCATTAGGTACATGAAAAGGATCTAAAATCCAAAGCCCTAGAATGGGTCAAGTTCAAGTTAAAATGGCTACAAGTGTGCGTTTTGGGTTTTCTATGTAAACGACCTTAGAACATCTATGTAATCACTTGTAATGATGAATTGACTTGTAACTTAGAAGAGAAAAATGTTTGGGACAAATTTCACCAAGTGCTAATCACTTTAAATGCAAATTAGAAAATGGATTACAGGCACTTGGTCGGTCGAGTTTTCCTGGATTTAAACTCGACCGATCATCCTTGGTCGATTTTCTGAAGATTGCATCGGTCGAGTTGTGCACTCACAGAACTCGACCGATCATCCTTGGTCGATTTTTTGAAGATTGCATCGGTCGAGTTGTACACTCACAGAACTCGACTAGTCAGGTAACAGGCCATTAACTAGAAGATAATGAAAAATCAAATCTGAAAATGATATTGATATTAAAAAAGCAAACATTTAGCTTCAATAAAAAATATAAACATACATGCCTCTAAAATTGTGATCTTTTATCAATTAACAATCCTTCATTGTGATCTCCGTGCACATATAAGTCATCATTAGCTTCAATATTTTGTGAAGTTGGCAACCCAACTGAGAATGGACTGGAGTCATCATACTTATCATAGTACTCTTCTTCATCTATAGGATCTTCAATGAACTGTCTTTTACCATGAAGAACAACCGACCATTTATCATTTGCAGGATCATCGATATAGAATATTTGTTTCGCCTATGATGCCAATATGAATGGTTCACCCTTCTCGCCAATCTTTTCAAAGTTCACCAAAGTGAAACCCAATTCATCCACTATAACTCCTTTGATGTTATCAACCCAATTACATTTAAAGAGCGGAATTCTGAAATCTATGTAGTCAAACTCCCATATGTCTTCAATGACACCGTAATATGACATTTTAGCTTCACGTGGACTCTTATCCTTTGCACTTGCAAAATACATAGTCGACGCTTGAAGAGTGACCCCACTATTTTGGACGACACTCTTATCATCTTGGCGCTTTGTGTAATATGTGAACCCATTAATGTCAAACCCTTCATAAGACATAACATTCGGTTTTGGTTTAAAGGTGAGGCATTTGATAGTTTCCGTAATATCATTTGGTGTTTGAGATAGTTGATGTAAGACTTTATCTTCAAACCACTTAGTAAAAGTCTTATTATGCTCTCTAGCAAACCACATTGAACTTGCTCGAGGATGTTGTCTCTTGACGAAATTGGTATGTTCCTCGATATAAACACTGACTTTGTCCATGTTGTGTAAAATATACAAGTGAGCTTGTTCCAACTGCTCACGGCTGATTACTTTCACCCATGATCCCAAAATTCCTTTGCCCTCCTCAATATTCTTGTCATTAACAGGAGTGTTATTACCACTCAGAAAGTCATTGCAAAAATTCATAATCTCTCGCCACATAACCTTCAATAATACTCCCTTCAGGCCGATAACGGTTTCGAACATCACCTTTAAAAACGCTCATGTATCGTTTAAAGGGATACATCCAATGCAAGAAAACTGGTCCCAACATTTTCACTTCCCTAGTCAAGTGGACAACAAGATGTACCATGATATCAAAGAACGAAGGAGGGAAATACATCTCAAGCTGACATAGGGTAACAACCACTTCTCTTTGCAAATTATCGAGAGTATCAGGGTCAATAACTTTGCTGCATAGACTGTTGAAAAAGAAACAAAGTCTGGTGATTGCAAACCTTACATGCTTCGGCAATATAGATCGAATTGCCAAGGGCAATATTTTTTGCATTAGAGTGTAACAATCCTGAGATTTAAGACCTATCAACTTCAGATCTTTCATTGATACCAATCTACGGATGTTGGATGAGTAACCATGTGGCACCTTAACATTTACCAAGCATTCACAAAAAGCTTTCTTCTCCTTTCTAGACAACATGTAACAAGCGGGAGGTAAGTATGTTCTTTTATTACCCATTTCACGTAATTCTGTTAATTCTGACCTTATTCCCATTTCACGTAGGTCCAGTCTGGATTTTATCCCATCTTTAGTCTTACCTGGTATATTTAACAGAGTACCAATGATGCTATCACATACATTTTTCTCAACGTGCATTACATCGATACAATGCCTGACTGTCAAAGAACTCCAATAAGGAAGATCTTAAAATATTGACTTCTTCTTGAATGAAGAATTTTCACTCCGTGTGGCCATACTACATTGTGATTTCTTACCAAATTCATTGACAATGTCTGTTACCTTTTCATAAACAACATCCCCTGGTATAGGTTTAGGTGCACTCCGTTCATCATTCCATCCATTGAATGCTTTGCGCTTCCTACGATACGGATGGAATTTTGAAAGAAACCTTCGATGACCAAGATATACAGTCTTGCCGCCATGTTTTAGTCTTATTGAATCAGTGTTTTCTTCACATACAAGACACACTTTAGCTCCTTTGACACTATATCCAGACAAATTCCCATATGCTGGAAAGTCATTAATAGTGCAAAACAACATAGCGTGCAAACGAAAATGTCTCTCTTCCTCAAGCATCATATGTCATCACACCTTCAGCCCAAAGTTTCTTGAAGTCATCAATCAGAGGTTCAAGATAAACATCAATATCATTTCTGGGTTGTTTAGGGCCCGATATCAACAATGACAACATAACATACTTATTTTTCATACACAGCCAGGGAGGAAGATTGTATATAACAAGCATGACTGGCCAAGTGCTATGTTGGCTGCTCAATGTCCCGTACTGATTCATCCCATCTGTACAAAGCCCAAGTCTTAGATTCCTATCTTCTTCACCAAATTTGGGGTACAATAGATCAATCTTCTTCCACTGTGGGGAATCAGACGCATGTCGTAGGATCCCATCATTATTTTTCTTAACATATGCATGCCACCTCAAATTCTTCGCATCTTTCGGATTTGCAAACAAGCATTGAAACCGTGATATTATAGGTAGATACCACAACACCTTGGCAGGAGAACCAGTTTTGGACTTCCCCGAAGTCGTCAAATTATACTGTGACGCACCACATTTTGGACAATCTTTCAAATCTACATAGTCCTTTTGAAATAATACGCAATCATTTGAGCATGCATGTATCTTCTTCGCCTCCATTCCCATTGGGCACAACATTTTCTTTACCCGGTATGTTGAGATTGGCAGCTCATTTCCTTCAGGAAGCATTTCTTTCAACAAAGTCAATAATGAAGTGAAGCTTTTGTCGCTCCATCTATTGTTAGCTTTCAACTTATACAATCTCAACACAATGCTAAGCTTCGTAAACTTAGCACAACCTGTGTATAACAGTATCTCAACATCATGCACAATGTTTCTAAAGATAGGAGGTGGATCGGTGTGCTCTACCCTACAACTATCCAGCATCGCATCAACGATGTCTACTGGAACTGGTTCGTTCACATCTACGTCATCGGAGGCAATTTCTTCTTCCACCCAAGCACTGCTATCGACATCTACTGGTTTCGAGTTTGAAATCTCTCCATGCCAGTGCCATTCTGTATAGCCTTGTACAATCCCGTTGCACATGACATGACTTTTGATTTCGTCACCAGTGCTGAGTTTCAAGTTGTTACCGCAATGCCTACATGGATAGTAGAACCTATCTATAGGTTTTTTCCTATGTTCCTCGGCAAATCTAATAAACTGATCAAGACCAGATATAAACTCTGGGTTGCAACGATTGTGAATGGACATCCATGATCTATCCATCCTATAATCAAAGAGAAAACAAGTATATATTAGGACAAGATTAGGGTATACACTTACATCCTATCCAAGATTCTTATATATAATAAATGTGTACCACCTATCCCATCCTTGAACACCTAATCTCACTAGTAAGTGTATAATGTGTATTGGGTTTTCAAAAAAATTTCGGCAGCATTTCCTCGCTGTTCTCTAAGTACATATGTACTTAGAGAACAAACGAGGAAATGCTACTGAAATTTTCTCGAAAACCCAATACACATTATACACTTACATCCTAAGTGAGATTAGGTGTTCAAGAACAGTCCCAAACTGGGGACTATCCAAGATTTATTCCTAATGAGTAAATCTTGGATGGGTTTCTAGGCCAACAAACACAATAATAAATATGTACATGTTAGGGTTTCATCACAATTGATGTTAGGGTTTAATCAAATCAAATTAGGATGCTAGAATTGACAAGTTTAAATCTTATTTCAACATGCATCAAAATTTACTGAATTAGGCCAAACATTACGATTAGAAGCACAAATATATGACAAATATATGCAAGCAAAAGATTTGTTCATATCCTAGGATTTACATAAAGCATTACATAAAAATTTGTTCATATCCTTACCAACAGCAAGCACGCCCGTGGCTGTGTTGGCCTACCACGGCCGTGCTGGATAGCACGAACATGGTAGGCCAACACAGCCATGGCCGTGCTTGCTGTTGGTAAGGAGCTAGGGAGAAGGAAACAAAGAGGCTAGGCTACCTGGAGCTAGCGTGGAGAAGAGTGGCGGCAACAGTGGCGGAGAGCAGGCGAAGAAGCAGAGGGGCGGGCGGCGGGCAGAAGCAACCGACGGCCGGAGAAGCAGTAGGCACCGGACGGAGAAGCCGCAACGGCGGGCGGCGGGCAACGACCCCGGTGAGCAAAAGAGCACCAGAGCAGCAACGCGAGCAGCAGCAATCAACAATTTTGGGAGAGCGGCGGTGAGCAGCACCGGGGGAGAAATTCTCACAATTAAATAGAAGAAAGGGAAAGATTCGGGTGATTGCGGGGGTATTAAGTTCATAAAAGGCGTCGGTTGTCTAAAAAACTGACACCTAAACATTTTCAGCATCGGTTGAGAGTAAAACCCGACGTCCAATTGAACAATATTTGCCCTAAATTATTTGGCGTGAACCATTATCAGCGTCGGTTATCAAAAGATAACCGACACTCTATGTGACACTTTTCACGCAAATTCTCATCATACATAGGCGTCGGTTTGTGTATAAAAAACCGACGTTGTAAGTGACACTTTTCTTTTCGCTCAAAATTTGGATTTCGCGGGCGATTTTAGGCATTGATTTGGTTTACCTAGCCGACGCTGAATACAAAGCGGTACCCGTGTCTGGCTGGTCTTCGAATGTAGACGTCAGATTTACTAAATAGACGACGTGGAATGTTATAGGCGGCGGTTGTTGTAAATAACCGACACCCATAAAAGTGACATTGAATGATGTTTCTGTAGTAGTGCATAGACATTAATCATATTATCAAGCAAAGCATCTTACATGCTTACCATTTCCTTAGCATTATACATAATGTCAAGATGATCACATACATATGTAAAGTCATGTTAAGATACATAGATAAACTCTACCATAACGATTACCCTCAAGCATATCAAGGGTCACCATCATGACTAAACGTGATGGCAAGAACAACATATCCATTTCCATAAGGGACAGGACCCTCACTAAAAGCACCCACTACCCTCACCACAGGTGATATTGAGCAGGGCACCCTCACTAGAGGTGATATCGGGAAGATTACTCCTCATATCATCCAACCACTTTAGGCTTATAATGGTCAAACAAACCACCAAGATAACGGGCAACACCCGGGGTATAACGCGCAATGCGGTGTCGTGCTTCATGGTAACAGCCACAAGGCTACCTCCTCAGGTCAGGTGTATCGGGCAACAAGGACTTGTTGTGTGACGCCCGACACTACCCTAACGACGTCAAACCATCACAGAGGCTTAGGTATCGGGCAGGTACTCATCAGGGGTGATGCCCGTCACACACACAAGGCAAGGACCCCTGGTGATGCTCGTCACACACATAAGGGTAAGAGTCAGGTGTGACGCTCATCAGGTGTCTTCCAAGGGCATATCAGGCACTTGAGCCAAGCGTGCCATACACCCAACTGATAACGGCAACCAAGGTGTGCAACAAGGAGAGCGTAACGCCCCACAACACATGCTGTCGGCCCACACACATAGGTCTAGGGCCAAGGGTGACGCTCATCACAGAACTGACTAGCAGTGTCCATACCTCAAGCGCAATGACACCAAGCTACACCAAAGTCATGTGTGTGTCAGGCAGGGCACTCCACAAGAGGCAATGCCTAAGGGTGCGACTCAAACAGCCAGCAGGGAACCTGTCGTTCGGCCAACCTATCCATGGATTATCGGCCGTCACAAACAAGTACTGGTAGTGTGACGCCCATCCCAAGGTCAGGGACCAAGGGTATCGTCCATCACAGCCACCCCAACATGTCGTCTAAGGCTCTAGGTGAAGAGGTATCAGGCAGCACCTCCCCCAAGACCATAACAGCCAAGAGGCAACTCTACAAGATCGTCATCAACCTCAAGCACAAGGGCACCAAACCCTAGTGGGTCAAGAGGATGGCTCACCTCTCAACTTAAACGAGAGAGGGGTCTTGCACATCTCTTTTCACTAATCGGGCAACACAAGGAACAACCCTAAATGAGGTCCACAACTACCACCAAGCACACCCTTCAAGTCCATGGTGATAGGAGGGTGTTGCTCAAGCTATTAGAACACAAGCTCACCTCTCAACTTAAACGAGAGAGGGGTGTTGCTCATGATACTAGAACTCAAGCTCACTCCTCAAGACCTAGGAGAGAAGGGAGTATTGCTCACCAAGAAACCCTAGATCATAGGTTCGGCCAACAAGGTGCAACTAAGCAAGGAAACCAAACTAACAACAAGCATAGCCGATCATAAACAACAAGAACAAGAACAAGAACATAGAAGATGGTAATGTAGTTAGGGTTAGGAGTTATGTAACCCGCCTTAAGCAAGCTCCAAGCTCCACACACCACCAAGGAAGAAGGAGAGCAAGGCACTCTAGGGTTCGGCCACCACTAGAGGAAGAAGGAGGCTTAAAGGCAAGGATCGACCACCAAGCTTGCAAGAGAAGAGAGTGTGTCGTGCACCAAGGAGAGGAAGACTAAGGAGATAAAGGGATCCTTAGCAAGGGAAAGGAAACACATATATAGAAGGGGATGGAGGAGAAAATAAGGTAGAGCAAAGCAAGGTGTCACCCACCTAGGGACACTTGTCCATGTGCAAAAACCACCACTCTAGCATGCCCTAAACACATGTCCAAGGTCATTGCCATATGCAAGCTTCAAGCACCAAGTGTCCACTAGTGGTGACACAAACAAGGTCAAAGATGGTCAAAGGTCCATGGGAGACACACCTGGATGATAAACCACCACCATGGACGACACAACCCTGGGTGAAACAGCCCTGGGCGACATAGCCCTGGGCGACACAAGCACCCTCTTGCCTGACACAAGGTTCAACCAAGCAAAGGCAAGGCACCACAAGGCCCAACAAGCTCAACCAAGCCCAAAAGAACTCAAACAACAAGCACAACCTTTCCTCTTAACACTAGAGGAAGCAAGGAGAGGGAGGAACACCACACAAGGTGACAAACTTGCCCACAAACCCTAAACTTGGGTTAATTGCAAGTAGCACCTCCAGCTCTCAGTAAAGCTCAAACAAACCCTAATCATCACAAAAGGTGATTAGCAAGCATCAAAGCATCAAGGTTAAGCAAAGCAAATAGGGTAAACCCTAAACGGAGGTCAGGGTCCTTACAAGCTAGCCCCCTACAAAGGGATTTCGTCCCCGAAATCTGAAGAGAAAAGCGAGGGATACTTCCTCCTCATCTCTTCTTCCAGCTCCCACGTGGCTTCCTCAACGCCACGATGATGCCAAAGAACCTTCACAAGAACCAAGTCCTTCCTCTTTAGCTTCTTAACCCTTCTGTCAAGGATCATCACAGGACCTTCCTCGTAGGTCACATCTTCATCAAGCTCAACTTCGTCTGGCTATATCACTATCCCTGTATCCGGATGACTTTTCTTCAGCATACTGACATGGAACACTGGATGTAACCTGTGCAACTCTGGCGGCAACTCTAACTCGTAAGCTACTTTACCAACACATGCTATGACCGTGTATGGCCCCATATATCTGGGTGCTAGCTTACCCTTCCGGCCAAACCTTAACACACCTTTCCACTGTGAGACTTTAAGATACACTTTGTCTCCTACCTGGAACTCCAAAGGTCGTCGACGATTGTCTGTGTAAGACTTCTGCCTGTCCTGCGCCGCTTTCAACTATTGCTGTATCACTTGGATCTTTTCTGTCATCTACTACACTAACTCAGGACCCAAAATCTGATATTCACCAGACTCATACCAACACAAAGGAGATCTACACTTCCTTCCATACAAAGCCTCTTAAGGAGCCATGTCAATGCTCCGCTGATAACTGTTGTTGTCGGCAAACTCTATCAAACTGAGGTGTACATCCCAACTGTCTAGGAACTGCAAAACACAAGCTCGAAGGAGATCCTCCAGAATCTGAATAGTCCTCTCAGACTGTCCATCTGTTTGCGCGTGAAAGGCGTTACTGAACCTCAACTGCGTTCCCAAAGCTCTGTGCAACTGTTCCCAGAAATGACTTGTGAACTGAGGACCTCTGTCAGAAACTATCCTTGCTGGCACACCGTGCAAACAGACTATCTCATCCACATATAGTTGAGCGAGCTTCTCGGCTGTATACGTTGTCTTCACATGTATGAAATGGGCAGACTTCGTCAATCTGTCCACTATAACCCAAATGGAATCATGATTCCTAGTTGTCCTGGGTAGACCAACTACGAAATCCATGGTTATATGATCCCATTTCCACTGTGGTATCGGTAGGGGTTGCAACGTACCTGCCAGCTTTTGATGTTCAACCTTGACTTGTTGACATACCGCACACTTAGCCACAAACTCCGCTACATCTTTCTTCATACCGGGCCACCAATACAAGTCCTTCCGACTATGATACTGTTGGTATGTATGCCCTGAGAGCCAATCATGGGTTGATTGGTGGGATACATTAAGATTGATTTGATAAACATCAAAGGCAAGCTTCCAATTCTTTCTAGTTCAGTCATAAGAGATAGTGATAGACCATATTGAATGTCTAAAGAATAAAAATACTCAATGATGTATGCTTTCAGGTTGAGGACCTGAATGATGAGATCATATGGGTTTTAAGAGTTTGTACATTCTTGTTATGTCCCTAGTCGGATGTCATTGTGGAAGGTAGATAGACAGCAATGACACATAAGACTAGATTGTGGTGTTGGTTGATGACAGAATCTCATTAGTCATGATATAGAGATATCAAACCAAACACATAGGTACTTGTTAGAGAACAAGTGTACCGGACAGACCCACCGTGAGTTTGACACATGGAACCATGACATGGTAGTCACAATCAGGCATCACAGTGATGGTGGTGAGTGTGATTCTTAGACCTGAAATCACAACGCTCAACACATGTCGTTGGGCACACTTTGACATCATCAAACGCAGTCCTGAAACATGGGTCGTTATAAAGGTGATGATTGGGTGGCTTTGACACATGGGGCTTTTGAGGGGTGAGTGATAGATATGGGATTTGTCCCTCCTGAGGGAGTTTGATATCCATGGCCACTTGATGAGTAGGATTGAGAAAGGCGTGCACGTATGTGTGAATCAGTATGTGATATTGATGTCATACATATCTCTTCTAGTCTACTCTAAGATCAAGAAAGTGAATGAACGTTGACAGGATGACTGTTCCATGCCTCGAGTTCATTCGGGATATCAGTGACAAAGGAATTATACATTCACTGTAACACCATTCACGAATTGTAGGATTTAAAGTTGTTCTCCAACTTTCTACTTTCACTTGGGTAGCACTGATGTGTGACGAGGCACCGCTCTTTGCTTGTGAAGTCATAAGTGTTATGGACTTTCACTGCCAATGTGAAATGGACCTGCAGGGTCACACACATAGGATTTAACCTGGAAGAGGAGTTTTGTCCACAAGCAATGTTTAGATTGATTACTAAAGGAGTTTAGTAGTTCAATTAAACACTCAATTAATTGATAGCTCAATATCATAATGTTCAAGGTGTTGGACATATTGATTGGAGTATCAGATTGATTGAAATTGCAATTGACTGATTTTGCACAATCTGCACTCCCAACCGATCGGTTCATGAGATGAACCGGTCGGTTGAGGTTGCTAAACCGATCGGCTCAAGTGTTGAGCCAATCGGCTCAAGTCCAGGGTGAACTGATTGCTTCAAATGTTGAAACGATCGATTCAACTGGTGCAACCGAGCAAGTTGGGAAAGTAGGATTGGTGAGAATTTTCCTTTCGTTTCAATTGCCCAATTTGATTGGGAAATAGGATTGGTATTCGATACCAATTAGAAACAAAAGAAGGAAAGTCAATCAGGAACCGACCAGGACCACCAACCGACCGGTTCACTTGTGAACTGACTGGTTGAGGTGTCCCAACCGACCGTTTCAGTTGTGAAACGATCGGTTCAAGTTGCGAGTTGGTTGCTTTTGTGGAAAATCTCGAACCCTTCTAATCCTGCTTTTAGTCCCGCATTGCCCGGGATGGAGAACCCTGTCCCATGACCCTCCTATATATAGGGGTATTGGGGGCTTCTCAAAGTACAACTCAGTGCAACCAGTTGCTCTGCAAAGTTGTCATTCTCTCTGGTTTTGGTAACCGAGAGAGAGCTCGAGCAAGTGCTACCCGCAAAGGGAGGTGCAACAAGGGAAGGACAAGTGCAGTTGCAACTGGAGGCAGGAGAGTGTGTTGGCGACTAGTACGTCAACATGAGGGTGCGACTCCTTCCACTTCCTTGTGGGACAGGGAGTGTGGAGTTCCAGGTGGTCCGTGTGGACTACTTCAGAGGCGGGAGGTTTCTGCCGCTCAGGAGGACAACTGTCAATCCCGACAGTCTGGTGAGACCAGGAGTCGTCAGTCCCGGTGTGACCATGAGCTGCACAGACACCATTCGAATACTGGATTTGAAGACCGTACAATGCGTGAGGTATTGTCGCCGAGAAAGCCTCGGGATAAGGTATGATTCCACAAACCATCCTTTCCTATTATATAGACATTGACGCGTTTCCTTATTCCGGGTTTGGGGAGAAAATTTTTGTTTCCGCTGCCTTCTCTGTCTCCCCTAAAACCCAACAGTGGTATCAGAGCCACGTCAACTGCTCTATATTTTAGGAATATCGATATGATCGGTTTTGGTTTGCCGCCTTTATTTATTGCATACGATGTGAATAAAATTGGCTTTATGCATGTCCAATCCTAAATCCACAAATCCCAAATTACATATATGATATATATTATTAATGCACTCGATACGCGTCACCCTTAAATGAGTTTTGTGGTGGATGTATAGTGTGGTTATGGCCAATAAACCCTATCTGTGATTGGTTGTATGTGGTTGCTTGCATCTCAGTCTGCGCACCGATCTTCCCTATCTCCTATTCCTGATGTAACTCGAAATAATTCGAGATTCTTTCCTACCTTTGCTCCCCCCGAATGTAACTCGGGGTTTCCTTTTTAAGCAATATAATACTAGGATAGATTTTATTTCTTGTTATGTCAAAAACCGGCAGACATCCTGACGACAGCTGAGATGATCGGTTCAAAGTGTGAACCGATCGGTTGACGTTCCAGACAGTCAGTTCAAGGAGTGAATCGATCGGTTGATGACTGGTTCGAGGAGTGAGATGAGCGGGTGGCAGCCATGACGAGATGCACGACGACTAGGCGAACCGATCGGTTGGAGGAGCCAACCGATCGGCTGGTGGCACCCAGACGACCGGGCCAGAACGAGCATGTCAATCATGTGATGAGTTGATCTACTCCGAAGGCAAAGCATAGATTTCATCTTGTACAGGTTGCATGTGATGTAGACCTAGATGACCGTGATTCCTCTTAGCTCGAGGAATCACAATAGGATGGCCATAATCATTGCTTTTAATCGTTTGTGCATGTTTTCTGTGGGATATAGCATGTATATGATACGTACTATGTATTATGGTGATTGGATATGTATATGTACATAAAAACCAAATCCCTCATTAAATATTAAGTTTTAGATGCCTTCCAAATGTGACACACGTGAAAAGCTTGATCGACCAAGTGTGGGCACGCCCAAGTGTGGTGCACCGTCTATCTCGTGGAAGCGTAAAGGATGAATGTGTGGGTCTGCCCAAGCAGGGTGCATATTCATCGTGTTGGCTTTGGGTCAGACTTAACAAGGTGACCTAGATAGGATCTAACACCTTGAGGCATGGAGATGTTAATGGCAAGGAGTTGCATATGACATCTTATCAAGAGTTGTATATGATGCAATTGGCAAGAGTTGCCTACCTGAGAGATCTATGTTGTGGGTGATAGCCCTAGCTGGTCCATGACTTAGAGGATTTCAGGATCTTGCCCACTAGAAGGTTGTACGTTGCAATCTTCCAAATTGATGGTGAGGGCTATCATTTGAAGTAAAATAGTGGGAGCGATAATCAATTAAAGGCCTAATTATATCGTCAAATTTTCAAATCAATCAAATAAGTCAAAAATGAGTTTTTGGACTAAAATTGCATATTTCCTTTTGTAGTACAAATGATGACAAACAACAATCACTTTTCTTTGTGATCAGTCCTTGAAAAGGACAAGCTAAATGGGAAAAACTTCCACGACTGGTATTGGACATTGAGAATTGTTCTCACTCAAGAGCGGAAGCTCTATGTCTTAGATACTCCAATTCCAGAGGAACCCACTCCTAATGCACCAAAGGCAGAAAGGGATGCTTACAAGAAGCATGCTGATGATGCCATTGATGCAAAGTGCTCGATGTTATGTTCTATGAACCATGAGTTGCAGAGACAACATGAGAACATGGGTGTCATTGAGATGATTCAGCATCTCAGGAACATGTATGAAGACCAGGCACGACAAGAGAGATACAATGTTTCTAAGGCACTGTTCAAGTGCATCATGACAGAAGGAGATCCAGTTGGTCCTCACACACTCAAGATGATTGGGTATGTGGAGAACCAGCAAAGACTGGGATTTCCACTGAGCCAAGAGTTGGCTACTGACGTGATACTGCAATCATTGCCAGAATCTTACAGTCAGTTTGTGATGAACTACAACATGAACAACTTTGATAGGCCACTGTCAGAGTTGTTGGGCATGTTGAGGACAGCCGAGATACAGATGAAGAAGGACAAGCCTAATCATGTGATGGTGATCACAAGCAAGAAAGGCAAGTCCAAACGCAAGGGCAAGGGAAAAGCTAAGAAAGGTTCTGATGCTAGCCAGGAGTCCAAGGCGTCTTCAGCTCTCAAGGCCAAGGGAGGCGTGACCAAGAAAGGAAATTGCCACCATTGTCAAAAGCCAGGACATTGGAAAAGGAATTGTCCTCTCTATCTGGAAGAACAAAAGAAGAAGGAGGGGACAGACGTCTCTACTTAAAGGTGTCATGAAAGTAAACTTGTAACACTTTTTGAGGTATATGATACCAAGCTGTAAAGTGTAAAGCACTCATAATTGGGGAAAGTGTTGCCACCATAGATAGGAGTACTTTAGTTTATTTTCAGCCTAAAAGGCATGTAATACAGTTATGAACTTCTATTTCATATTTTCCAATAGATAGAAACACTTTATTCTTGCATATTGTATGATAATGATAGTAATTAATAAAGTTGATGTTTCAATCTTAAAGATATGATCTTTGTGACAATGCCTTGTTTATCTTGTGGTATTTGATATGCATAAGATAAAATGATACCTAAATGTTATAGATAACTCAAACAATCAAATTAGCATCAATCATAAGAAATTCATTTCTAGTTTCCATATGATGGATAAATCTAGACTCTTTTGGTTAGAGAACCAGTAAGAGACATGAATATCTTGGACATGATTAATCAATCTTCACTAATGGAGTGGGAGAGTGATTATCCTATTAGGTATAATACATGTGATGTATTTACATACCTATTGGAACAAATGCTAATACTTCAATTGATGTTTAGAGAAATACCAATATGAATATCTTGAAGTGTTCAAGATTATCATAGATGAAGTACAAATTTGGTAAAGTGTTAATTCTTGATGAGATCAATGAATGAAATACTTGGACCAAATGTTTGAGATCCTTATGAGTGATTATGATAGTGTATCATAGTGAACTCATGATTAAGGCATGGTGATGTCTAAATCAAGAAGGAATCATACTCTAAGGAGTTAGAGAATGATTATCAAATAACTGAATTCTTCTTAATAAATGAATACCCCACACTAATAAAGGACATTAAGAATCACAAGGAGTTGTGAGTTCTTATATCCTTAACAGATGCACCTCAATTATCTATATGATGAGTTTCTCATGTGATGAGTCAACTATCTAGATGAATATGAGGAACCAAATTTTGAGTTATGGTTTATGACCATTACATCCTAAATGACATCCATGTGAACCATAAGGTATGACCTTGATGGTATCACTCATTGGATGAAATCCAGAAGTGCAATTGAGTCTTAAGTGTTAAGACACATGGATAACATTTTGAGAAGGATGATGCTTATAGATTGCAACTTAATGACTAAGACATTTAGCATATGGATACTAAAACCGCATTCCTGTGAGGAATAAAACAAGGATGTGTACGTGACACAACCTATAAGGTTTATGAATCTACTAATGCAAATGAAGTCTATAAGTTACAATGGACTAATCAATGTGATTGATTGAGTACAAGCAACTCATAATTGGATCTTTGCTTTGATGATATAGTCAAAGGGTTTGACTGATATGTCAAAGATAAAGAAGGGATCTATGATTTAGTGGGAGCGTATTCACATTCCACATGTTGATGTGAAATGGAAATGTTCTAAAATGGAAATCCAAAAGTGGAAATTATCTTTAAGAAAGATAGAGATGTTTCCTATGTGATAGGAATAGAGATCTATAGAGATAGTTCTCGAAAACCTCTTGACCTGAAAAGAGAAAGCATACATTGGCAATCTGTACTGAAGGGTTCAGTATGCACAGATTCAGTAGGAGAAAACTTGTCCATGTTACATGGAGTTAGTATCCCAAGGCCAAGTGTCCAATTCTTATGAAGAATGGAAACACTAAGAATAGATATGGATATATCATGTATGTAATCAACCCATTATCTTGCATGTATGGACATGGCAAGAATAAAATGCATTCATGTACGACATGACAATATGATATGCTCATCCTGATAACTCGTATGTGGGACATGACGAGTGGATGTTTGTCTACCTCCAGTAAGGGTTACTGGAATACCATAAGAACTTGATAAGTACTTGAGAAGTACTAGTTCTATGGAGATAAGGAAGAGTTCAACGTAAATAGTTACATTGATGCAAACTTCCGAAAGGACAAAAAAATAATCGCAAAATATATATGGGATATATAAAAGTGAAAGTTTGTTGATAATTGGAAGTGTTCCAATAAAACCATTTAAAAGGAAATGTCGAGTATCTGTGTGTTTGAGAACAACAGTGGATACTGTATGGATATGGAAGTTCATGAGATGAACTTATAGATATTCCGCTCATTGATGACAAGTATGGAATCCTTGATCATGCAATGTGGCTAAAGGTTAGAAAAGGAATACAAGATTGCATAATACGGCAACTCCATCTCATACGTGTGACGTACAACGAAGAGATGAGAGGCATGCAATTTATACTAACTTTGGCAAGGTGTTGCCATTACTCACTATGTTGACACTAGAGCACAGTAACATGTGGGACATGTTTGAAGATCACTATGAATATGATTCATGGGTGATTGGCTCGCAGTGCAAGTGGGAGTCTGTTGGTATGTATGCCCTGAGAGCCAATTATGGGATGATTGGTGGGATACATTAAGATTGATTTGATAAACATCAAAGGAAAGCTTCCAATTCTTTTTGGCAGTCATAAGAGATAGTGATAGAACAGATTGAATGACTAGAGAATGACAATACTCAATGACGTATGCTTTCAGGTTGAGGACCTGAACGATGAGATCATACGGATGTTAAGAGTTTGTACATTCTTGTTATGTCCCTAGTCGGATGTCATTGTGGAAGGTACATAGACAACAATGACACACAAGACTAGATTGTGGTGTTGGTTGATGACAGAATCTCATTAGTCATGATATAGAGATATCAAACCAAACACATAGGTACTTGTTAGAGAACAAGTGTACCGGACAAACCCACCGTGAGTTTGACACATGGAACCATGACATGGTAGTCACAGTCAGTACTCACAGTGATGGTGGTGAGTGTGATTCTTAGACCTGAAATCACTACGCTCAACACATGTCGTTGGGTACACTTTGACATCATCAAACACAATCCTGAAACATGGGTTGTTATAAAGGTGATGATTGGGTGGCTTTGACACATGGGGCTTTTGAGGGGTGAGTGATAGATATGGGATTTGTCCCTCCTGAGGGAGTTTGATATCCATGGTCACTTGATGAGTAGGATTGAGAAAGGCATGCACGCATGTGTGAATCAGTATGTGATATTGATGTCATACATATCTCTTCCAGTCTACTCTGAGATCAAGAAAGTGAATGAACGTTGACAGGATGACTGTTCCATGCCTCGAGTTCATTCGGTATATCAGTGATAAAGGAATTATACATTCACTGTAACACCATTCACGGATTGTAGGATTGAAAGTCGTTCTCCAACTTTCTACTTTCACTAGGGTAGCACTGATGTGTGAATAGGCACCACTCTTTTCTTGTGAAGTCATAAGTGTTATGGACTTTCACTGCCAACGTGAAATGGACCTGCAGGGTCACACACATAGGATTTAACCTGGAAGAGGAGTTTTGTCCACAAGCAATGTTTAGATTGATTACTAAAGGAGTTTAGTAGTTCAATTAAACACTCAATTAATTGATAGCTCAATATCATAATGTTCAAGGTGTTGGACATATTGATTGGAGTATCGGATTGATTGAAATTGCAATTGACTGATTCTGCACAATTTGCACTCCCAACCGATCGGTTCATGAGATGAACCGGTCGGCTGAGGTTGCTGAACCGGTCGGCTCAAGTGTTGAGCCGATCGACTCAAGTCCAGGGTGAACCGATTGCTTCAAATGTTGAAACGATCGATTCAACTGGTGCAACCGAGCAAGTTGGGAAAGTAGGATTGGTGAGAATTTTCCTTTCGTTTCAATTACCCTATTTGATTGGGAAATAGGATTGGTATTCGATACCAATTAGAAACAAAAGAAGGAAAGTCAATCGGGAACCGACCAGGACCACCAACCGACCGGTTCACTTGTGAACCGACTGGTTGAGGTGTCCCAACTGACTGGTTCACTTGTGAACTGACCGGTTCAGGTCCCCAACCGACAGTTTCAGTTGTGAAATGATCGGTTCAAGTTGCGAGTTGGTTGCTTTTGTGGAAAATCTCGAACCCTTCTACTCCTGCTTTTAGTCCCGCATTGCCCGGGATGCAGAACCCTGTCCCATGACCCTCCTATATATAGGGGTATTGGGGGCTTCTCAAAGTACAAATCAGTGCAACCAGTTGCTCTGCAAAGTTGTCGTTCTATCTGGTTTTGGTAACTGAGAGAGAGCCCGAGCAAGTGCTACCCGCAAAGGGAGGTGCAGCAAGGGAAGGACAACTGTAGTTGCAACTAGAGGCAGGAGAGTGTGTTGGCGACTAGTACGTCAACAGGAGGGTGCGACTCCTTCCACTTCCTTGTGGGACAAGGAGTGTGGAGTTCCAGGTGGTCCGTGTGGACTACTTCATAGGAGGGAGGTTTCTGCCGCTCAGGAGGACAACTGTCAATCCCGACAGTCCGGTGAGATTAGGAGTCGTCAGTCCCGGTGCGACCAGGAGATGCACAGACACCATCGAAGATCGGATTTGAAGACCGCACAAGGCGCGAGGTATTTTCACCGAGAAAGCCTCGGGACAAGGTATGATTCCACAAACCATCCTTTCCTATTATATAGACGTTGACGCGTTTCCTTGTTCCATGTTTGGGGAGAAAATTTTTGTTTCCGCTGCCTTCTCTGTCTCCCCTAAAACCCAACAGATACATCTTGGTGACTCCTGGATGCATAGCATACATCGACGTGTGTGCTTCCTTGAGCACTAACTTCCTCAGATCATCAGCATCGGGGACCACCATCCTATCACGATAGCAAACTAGTCCATCCTCGGACTCATGGAACCCATCGCACTTTTCACTGCCGAACTCTGATCTGATCAACTGAACTGTATCATCTTCTTGCTGTATATCTTTGATCTATTGTCTCAACGTAGGCTTGACTTGCATATGTGCTAAGAGTCCAGCTAACAAGGAGACTTACATCTACACATTCATCTTCCGCAGGGAGACAAGCATATCCCGCCTATGGCATACCAGGGAACTCAACTGTGCCTTGTTTGAAGAAAAAGAAGAAGACTTTCGGCTAAGCGCATCCGCTACCACATTTTCCTTACCAGGATGATACTCGATGGTGCAGTCGTAATTATTGATCAACTCCATCCATTGCCGTTGTCGCATGTTCAGCTCATGCTGCGAAAAGATGTACATCAGATTCTTATGATTCGTAAAGATCTGACACACTTCCCCATAAAGATAGTGTCTCCAAATCTTTAGCGCATGAACTACTGCTGCTAACTCCAAATCATGAGTCAGATAGTTCTCCTCGTGTTTCTTAAGATGTCGCGAAGCAAAAGAAACCACATGATCTTCCTGCATCAGCACACAGCCTAAACCTTTCTTGGAAGCATCGCAGAAAACAACATAGCCCTTCCCAGGTTCAGGCAGGATTAACACTGGAGCACTGGTCAACTTCTCTTTCAAACTCTGGAAAGCTTGCTGGCAAGGTACATCCTTTCTGGTCAATTTTGTCATCGGCAATGCAATCACACTGAAGTCCTTGATAAACCTCTGATAGTAACCTGCTAAACCCAAAAAACTGCGAACTTATGTCGGCGTCTTTGGCTGTTCCCATTCTGCAACAGACTCCACCTTTTTCGGATCTACTTTGACTCCTTCTGAAGATATTACATGACCCAAGAAAGTTACCTCTTCCAACCAGAACTCACACTTACTAAACTTGGCATACAACTGATGTTGGCGAAGAAAAGTCAACGCTTGTCGAAAATGTTGCTGATGCTCTTGCCTGTCCCGACTGTAGATCAAGATGTCATCTATAAAGACTACAACGAACTGATCTAGGAACGGACGAAACACTCGATTCATCAGATCCATGAAAGCAGCAGGTGCATTGGTTAACCCAAACGACATAACCACAAACTCGAAGTGACCATACCTCATCCTGAAAGCTAACTTTGGTATGTCATCCGCCTTAATCCTCAACTGATGGTATCTGGACCGTAGATCTATCTTTGAAAACACTGTAGCACCACGTAGCTGATCGAACATATCATTTATCCTTGGCAATGAGTACTTGTTCATGATCGTGACCTTGTTCAATTGCCGGTAATCTATACACAACCGCATCGATCCATCCTTCTTCTTGATGAATAGCACTGGAGCACCCCAAGGTGACATACTTGGTCAGATGAAACCTTTCTCCAACAACTCTTGCAACTACTTCTTAAGCTTTGTACGGCGTCTGTGCGATAGGCTGCGTACCTGGAACCAGATTGATCTTGAAATAAATCTCTCAGGGTGGAGGAACACCAGGGAACTCCTTGGGGAACACATCCACAAACTCTCAGACAACAGACACCTCCTCCAGACTAGGACCTTTTGCCTTGGTATCCACAACAGTATCCACAACGTGAGCTAAGAACACCTCACATCCTTGTCATAACAACTTATCTGCCACCAAAGCTGATACTAGACACGTCAGAAGAATCTTCCTATCTCCTTGGAAGATCCACTTCTCTCCATCAACATCAAACACTGCTTGCTTGGAACCACAGTCCAAAACAACCTTATACTTCTCTAAGGTATCCATCCCAAGGATAACATAGAAACCATGCATATCAAGTGGTATAAGATCCACTTGCATACTGTGTCCCGAAAACGATAAAACACAAGATGGACACTCTTCTCGAAGCATCGAGGAACCATCAAGAGGGGTTTCTAACAACAAACTATCCTTCTTACAGCTAACAGGTAAACGACAGTTCTCAAGCATACTATAGGCGATAAAAGAGTGTGTAGCACCCGGGTCAACCAGAACAGATATAAAGCAAGAAGAAGACATATCAGAATGAAATAACTCCATCTAACCTGTCACCACTCACGGGTTGACTATCGCCTTCGGCTGACTCATCGCATAGAATCGAGCTGTTGCTTGCTGTCCACATCCTCTGCTTCCTTGAGAAGACAATCCTACTTGTGATGTTTGACTGCGTCCTTGCCCTCGGCTACTACTGGGCTGTTGTCTATCTGACCCTTGATGATTCTGCCTCGGCTGCTGCGTCACTTCAGCATCTCGGCTTGGGCAGTTCGACATGAAATGCCCCATCTGACCGTAGATATAGCATGTCTTAACTTCAAACTGTGGCCTAGATGGCCCTGTCACTGCCACAGAAGATGTGCTATGTGCCTTAGATGGTGAAGAAACATAACCCCTTCCCTTACTCGGAGACCACTGCGACGGTGCACTGGAACCTCTCATTACTGACAGTGCTGCAAACCTTGGCTTCTTGAAGCCACCAAACCTCTGTCCCTGAAACTGAGCAGGCCTCTTCCTAGACATAGATTATCTTTTCTCCCTTACTGACCATTCGATCCTTCGGATGAATTCCACAAATGTAGCAAACTGCTCTCTGTTCTCCAACGCAGACACAGGTGTTGTCAGCTCAGAACTCAGACCCTTCTCAAAATGTCTGATCCGCTCTTCATCTGTCACCGCCATGTGAGGACAAAATCTCAATAGATCCATGAACTTGGCTTTGTACTCGGTGATGTTCATTGTTCCTTGTCGCTGGCTCTCAAACTAACTGATCTTCTCATCCAGATACGTCTTCGGGAAGTATCTGCTGACGAACTCACGTCGGAAAACCTCCCAACAGATCACCTCAGCAGGTCACTTCTCCTCCTCGATGGTCCACCAGTGACCATCACTACCTTTCAAAAGGTAGACAGCGTGCTTTACTTTGTCTACTTCGGGGATATCGAGGATCTGGAAAGCCTTCTCAAGACTTGTCAGCCACAGATCCGCATTTGCTGGATCAGCCGTTCCAACATAATCTGAAGCTCTGACTAAGCAAAGCCGCTCAAAAGTCTTCCCAATACCCGATGTTTCACCATGGGGAGCCTGTGCTCTTGGCGGAGGCACTAGCAATCTTTCTACCATGAGATTCATCGTAGCCATTATCTGCCCCATAAGCTGTTGATAGGCAGGGTGTTCAAGAATGGCTGGGTCAAGTTGGGGAACCTCAGACACCCGATCTTCATGTGCCTGTCCTATAGCTCCATCAACTGATGCAGCATAGCTATGCTCAGTAGCATGTTCTTCATGGTTTCCAGACATCTTGGCTTTTCTTCCGCTGAGGGCAGAAGATGATTGTAAGAAAATCTGGAAAACTCACAAGAACAGACACCACCTAGTCCTAAATCCCTATAGACTCAGCGAACCTAAGGCTCTGATACCAAACTTGTGGCAACACATCCCACTATCACACAGACAACGAGGTGTTACGCGAAAACGTATGGAAATCACCATAACCACAGATTACCAAAAACACAGGTTAATTAAAACCGATTGCGGAAAGCAAGTAAGATAAGAAAACTATTACATTCGGATCCACATCCTGCAAGGAAACATGTTATATGAACATATGATACATGTCCACAGCTTAGAGAAACAACTGTCTAGCCATCACATGAGTTCATCCCCTATTTATATGTACATAAAGGCCCACATCCGGCCAGCAGCAGGATATACAAAGGATCAACAGATATACATCGTGAAACAACGTCAAAACACCTCCCAAGGACTTGAGAGTACAAGGATGACTCTAAGACTCTACTACGAAACCACCAAAACAACATCATATCCATCGCTTGCCTTCTACTACTTGTCTTGCTGCTCGGCCGCAACTCTACGACCACCACCACGCCTAGCACGACCACCTAAAAAGGTTATAAACCAGCAGGGTGAGACACACAGTCCCAGCGAGAAACATAACTCCCTGCCAAAACTACAAAACCTTAGAAAGATAAAGCAACAACAGCGGATAACTGTATAACAAGGGAAGTTATAAAGAAAAGTTGTTCATACTAGTAAGTTTACCAGAAGTACGGAAGATGTATACCCAAGCATTTCTTTATGGAACATGATTAACAAGATAAGATTTATAAGGTCTTACTTCATATGAGGAACATATAAGCAACTGCAAGATATAATAGGATTAACTACACAAGTAAGGCCTCAACCAATGTTTCGTGTTTGTCTTAAGCAGTAAATACTAAGCGGCTAGATTACATGTTATTATGCCATGAGGAAGTGAGCCGTACCGCTCAGATTCAACCTTCGGTTGTGAAACCCAAGTCGGTGCCATACAAGGTCAATGGAAGAGCCGGACTCCACGACCTCCCACCTCGTGGTCAGTGCACGAGAACCAAAGTAGGACTGTAGTCTCATGCTTAAGTGGCCTCAGCCACAGGGTCATCTCCATAGGCTACCCTTCCTCTAGCCCGCCTTGGTACATGTCACGACACTAGTATATCTGAGCCACATGCCTCTTCACCGTGCTTCGAGCCATGAACGCATTCATGCTCTATCACTCTGAGCCATGGGCCTGTTCACCATGCTCTATATACAAATATCCGAGTCTGCAACCATAGCTGCACTCGATTCCCTCTCTATTTAAGGCTAGGAGAAACCACACATATTCAACAATATGCGCTTCCAGGTTAAACCGCAGCAGAGCCTGTTTCACCATCACCAGCTCCTGACGATGATGGATCTATGGCCAGGGCAAACTACATGATATGTTCCACTGTGATTAGTTAGTATATTTTAAGTAGATTGCAAGATTCAACCAAGTTGTATAACATGCAAACTATAACATGAATAAACAACATAAAACTCAATGTTATGCTTTTAGTGTAATCAACATCATCCTGATCCATCACAAGGATCCAACATTACATGTTATCACTTGGCCTCTTGCCAATCATCTAGATCCATCTCAAGGATCATCACATTGCCATGGGATCTCAATCCCTTATCACATAGTGCCATTGCCTCTCAAGGCATTCTCATCATCTTAGGTACTTTAGTCAAACTTAGGTCCTCAAACCAAACACATCATATATGATACCTCATCACCAAGAGTAATTATTCAAGCAGTGTTATTCAATTACATATACCTCATAGCCCTTGACCTGGCTATGCAATTTCATGGAACACCTGCATGGTTAGTATGCACAATCATTATAGAAAGATCATATTATCAACATAGGGTGACATTGATGTTCTATCAATCATGTCTCAACTTGTGACCATAGACATTAATCATATTATCAAGAAAAGCATATTACATGCTTACCATTTCCTTAGCATTATACATAATGTCAAGATGATCACATACATATGTAAAGTCATGTTAAGATACATTGATAGACTCTACCATAACGATTACCCTCAAGCATATCAAGGGTCACCATCATGACTAAACGTGATGGCAAGAACAGCATATTGGATTCCATAAGGGACGGGACCCTCACTAAAAGCACCCACTACCCTCACCACAGGTGATATCGGACAGGGAACCCTCACTAGAGGTGATATCGGGCAGATTACTCCTCATATCGTCCAATCACTTCAGCCTTATAATGGTCAAACAAACCACCAAGATAACGGGCAACACCCGTGGTATAACGTGCAACGCGGTGTCGTGTTTCATGGTAACGGCCACAAGGCTACCTCCTCAGGTCAGGTGTATCGGGCAACAAGGACTTGTTGTGTGATGCCCGACACTACCCTAACGACGTCAAACCATCACAGAGGCTTAGGTATCAGGCAGGTACTCATCAGGGGTGATGCCCGTCACACACACAAGGCAAGGACCCCTGGTGACGCCTATCCCACACATAAGGGTAAGAGTCAGGTGTGACGCTCATCAGGTGTCGTCCAAGGGCGTATCGGGCACTTGAGCCAAGCGTGCCATACACCCAACTGATAATGACAACCAAGGTGTGCAACAAGGAGAGCGTAACGCCCCACAACACATGTTGTTGGCCCACACAGAGGGCTAGGGCCAAGGGTGACACTCATCACAGAACTGACTAGCAACGTCCATACCTCAAGCGCAACAACACCAAGCTACACCTTAGTCATGTGTGTGTTGGGCAGGGCACTCCACAAGAGGCAACGCCTAATGGTGCGACTCAAACAGCCAGCAGGGAACCTGTCGTTCAGCCAACCTATCCATGGCTTATCGGCTGTCACAAATAAGTACTGGTAGTGTGACGCTCGTCACAAGGTCAGGGACCAAGGGTATCGTCCATCACAGCCACCCCAACATGTCGTCCAAGGCTCTAGGTCAAGAGGTATCAGGCAGCACCTCCCCCAAGACCATAACAGCCAAGATGCAACTCCACAAGATCGTCATCAACCTCAAGCACAAGGGCACCAAACCCTAGTGGGTCAAGAGGATGGCTCACCTCTCAACTTAAACGAGAGAGGGGTTTTGCACATCTCTTTTCACCAATCGGGCAACACAAGGAACAACCCTAAACGAGGTCCACAACTACCACCAAGCTCACCCTTCAAGTCCATGGTGAGAGGAGGGTGTTGCTCAAGCTATTAGAACACAAGCTCACCTCTCAACTTAAACGAGAGAGGGGTGTTGCTCATGATACTAGAACTCAATCTCACTCCTCAAGACCTAGGAGAGAAGGGAGTATTTCTCACCAAGAAACCCTAGATCATAGGTTCGGCCAACAAGGTGCAACTAAGCAAGGAAACCAAACTAACAACAAGCATAGTCGATCATAAACAACAAGAAAAAGAACATAGAAGATGGTAATGTAGTTAGGGTTAGGATTTATGTAACCCACCTTAAGCAAGCTCCAAGCTCCTAGCTCCAAGCTCCACGCACCACCAAGGAAGAAGGAGAGCAAGACATTCTAGGGTTCGGCCACCACTAGAGGAAGAAGGAGGCTCCAAGGCAAGGATCGGCCACCAAGCTTGCAAGAGAAGAGAGTGTGTCGTGCACCAAGGAGAGGAAGACTAAGGAGCTAAAGGGATCCTTAGCAAGGGAAAGGAAACACATATATAGAAGGGGATGGAGGAGAAAACAAGGTAGAGCAAAGCAAGGTGTCGCCCACCCAGGGACACTTGTCCATGTGCAAAAACCACCACTCTAGCATGCCCTAAACACATGTCCAAGGCCATTGCCACATGCACGCTTCAAGCACCAAGTGTCCACTAGTGGTGACACAAACAAGGTCAAAGATGGTCAAAGGTCCATGGGCGACACACCTGGACGATACACCACCACCATGGGCGACACAACCCTGGGCGACACAGCCCTGGGCGAACCCTGGGCGAAACAGTCCTGGGCGACACAAGCACCCTCTTGCCTGACACAAGGTTCAACCAAGCAAAGGCAAGGCACCACAAGGCCCAACAAGCTCAACCAAGCCCAAAGGAACTCAAACAACAAGCCCAACCTTTCCTCTTAACACTAGAGGAAGCAAGGAGAGGGAGGAACACCACACAAGGTGACAAACTTGCCCACAAACCCTAAACTTGGGTTAATTGCAAGTAGCACCTCCAGCTCTCAGCAAAGCTCAAACAAACCCTAATCATCACAAAAGGTGATTATCAAGCATCAAAGCATCAAGGTTAAGCAAAGCAAATAGGGTAAACCCTAAACGGAGGTCAGGATCCTTACACCCACAAGTCAGAGTTGCAAAATATCTCTACAAAATTTGCCAAGGGTATGATCATGCTACCCTCCAATGCCAATACCTATACAATAATAATATGCAGCCTAATGTTGGTCAACAAGCGGAGGACCTTAACTCAATCCATAGTATCCCAGGGAAGGCTTACTACAATCCTAATCAAGCCAGAATCCATCCTGAATTGCAATATGGAAACCCATCAGGAGTGGAAAACTCTTCTCAACTTCCCCCTCCACAAAGACCCCCACACCCCAAGCCAACTACCGTCCAACACCAAGATTACCATACAATAACAACCAACAAAAATTTGAGAACTATGGGAACTATAGGGGTAATTTCTAGAACCATGGGCCATACTAAGGGAAACAATATTAGAATCTTAATCAACCACCACCTCAGCCTCAAGCACAACATGATGCCCCCACACCCTCAACTGATGATAGGGTGTCTGCCTTGGAACAAATCATTCTTGCCAACAAGCTCATCAGAAGTCAACTGATGCTCAATTGTCTCATCTTATTGCCCAACAGACCCCCCCTATAGGTACTTTTGCTGGACAACCTGAGAACAACCCAATACATCTTGAACAACTTAAGGTTGTCTCCACCTATTTGGGGAAGACTCATACTCCTCCCCCAGAGAAACCCATAGTTGTACCTTTGGACTTTGATACCGTGGTAATCAAAACTCCCCCTTCACCCACTCCTACCGTTCCAACTCCTACTATCCCTACTCCTATGGTCCCATTCATGGAAATTGATGAACCAAAAATTCCCATTTACAAACTTTGACCACCTTACCAGGACTGCCTAAAGCAAGCTACGCTTGATACTCATTTTGTAAAGTTTAGGGATGCCATGAAAACGTTGCACGTGGATATTCCTTTTCTTGATGCCTTAGCTAATATGCCTGCTTGGTCCAAGTACATGAAAACTTTATTGGCCAAAAATTAACACACTAACGAGCATGAGATGGTCATGCTTTCTAGAACCACCTATGATATCATCCAAAGCAAGATGCCTGAAAAGAAGAAAGATCCTAGTTCATTTGGGATTGGGTGCTCTCTAGGTGATAATGCTTGTAGGAAAGGCCTCACAGATTTGGGTGCTAGTATTTCTATCATGCCCTATAGTTGTTACAGGAGGTTGGGATTTGTTGACATATTTCCTACACCATGACAATCCAATTGGATGACTCATCCATGACAAAACCTATGTGTATCATTGAAGACATACATGTAAGGGTTGCAAAAGATGCTTATGTCCCATGTGACTTTGTCATCATGGACATAAAGGAATATTAGCACTACCCCATCATTTAGGTCATCCTTTTTTAGCCACTACTTGTGCCTTGATTGATGTGGAGGATGGAAACATTTTCTTGCTCCTGGGAAACAAACCCTAAAGTTTAGGGTATTTTAAAGCTTGCACGAACCAAGCCTCCAAGAAGAGGTTTATCCCATAGATTGTGTAGAGAAGCTCCACGAGTTGAGACAAGAATGGGAGCTAGTTGAGGATCCCCTCCATAATGCCCTTGTAGCCACTTTTGATTGTGGAATTGAAGATGAGCAATTGGAGCAATATAGACTTCATCTTGACACCTTTGAGGAGATCTATGATGGAGAGTTTGATGATCTCAAAATGGTCTCTATTGTAGATGTAAGACCTGAACCCCCCAAGGCACCCGAGATGAAACCCCTACCTCAAGGTCTTAAGTATGTCATCCTTTATAAGCAACAACTTGATCATGTTATCATTAACTCTGATCTTAACTATGAATATGAAACCAAGACCATGACTGAATTTAGGAAAAGGAAATCTGCCTTAGGATACAAAATGGCTGATTTGATAGGGATCGATCAAGCCTTTTATATGCATAAAACTCTTATGGTAGAAGAGTACAAACCTTCTAGAGACCCTCAAGGGAAACTGAATCCAGATATGAAAGAGGTTATGCATCTAGAGGTTATCAAACCTTTGACTGTATGAATTATCTACTCCATCTTTGACTCCCCCTGGATAAGTCTTGTCCAAGTCATCCCAAAGAAAGGGGGAACTACTATCATAAGAAATGACAAGGATGATCTCATCCCCATCCTACCTGTTACATGGCAGAGAATGTGTACTGACTATAGAAAGCTGAATAAGGCTACTAGGAAAGATCACTTCCCTCTTCCCTTTCTGGATCAAGTACTAGAGAGCCTCTCCCATCAACAATATTTTTGTTATCTTGATGGCTATTTAGGTTTTTATCATATTCTCATTCATTTTGATGACCAAGAGAAAATGACATTCATTTTCCCATTTGGTAATTATGCATTCAGGAGAATGCCATTTGGGTTGGGCAATGCTCCAACAACCTTTCAATGGTGCATGGCTTCTATCTTTGTTGGATTCACCGATACCATTGTGGAAGTGTTTATGAATGATTTTTCCATCTATGGAGATAGTTTTGACTCTTGCCTCCATCATTTATCTCTTATTTTGCAAAATTGTGAGGAAGCACACTTGATCCTCAACTGGGAGAAATGCCACTTTATGGATACAAAAGGTATTGTCTTAGGCCATAGGGTGAGCAACTTTGACTTTGAAGTTGATAGAGACAAGATTGAGGCCGTCTCAAAACTTCCACCCCCTTCTTCTATCAAGGACATTCATGCCTTCCTTGGGCACATGGGTTTTTACCATCACTTCATCCGTGACTTTTCTAAGGCCACCAAACCCTTGACTAATCTCCTCCAAAAGATACCCCTTTTGTGTTTGACAAAGCTTGTATGGCCAGTTTTCTTCATTTAAAAGATGCTCTCACTTCTACACCTATCATTAGGGACCCTAACTGGTCTTTGCCTTTTGAGTTAATGTGTGATGTGAGTGATTATGTTTTTGGTGCTATTTTTGGACAGCATGTTGATAAAAAGCACCATGTAATTTACTATGCATCCAAAACTCTTGATGACACCTAGCAAAATTACACAATTACTGACAAATAAATGCTTACCATAATTTATGCCTTTAAGAAGTTCAGCTCATGTTTGGTAAGGTCCAAAGCCATTGTTTACACAGACCATGCGAACATTAGATACTTGATAACTAAAAAGGATGCAAAACCCTACCTTTTTTCGTTGGGTCCTTTTACTTCAATAATTTGACCTTTTAAATCCTTGACAAGAAAGGTTGCAAAAATGTTGTCGATGGCTTGATGATGATGGAATCCCCATTGATGACTCTCTCCCTAATGATAAATTATTGAAAATGGAATCTCAATATCCTTGGTTTGTGTATTATGTAAATTTTCGAACTGCATGTGTGTTGCAACTTGAATATAAGGGACATGCTAAGGATAAATTTTTGCATGAGGTTAAACAATACTATTGGGATGACCCATACATTTTTAGATTGTGCTCTGATGGCCTTTACTCCATGTGTGTCACTGAGGAAGAGGCTCATGAAATTCTTGAGCAGTGCCATTCTGGCCCCACTGGAGGCCACATGAGCTCTCAGAAAACTACTAGGAAGGTCTCACAATATAGTTTTTTTGGCCTACTCTATTCAAAGATTCATACTATTTTGTTCTCGCTTGTGATGAATGTCAAAGGAATGGGAACATATCTAAGAGAGACCAAATGCCCATGACTTCTTAGTAAGAGATTTAAATCTTTGATGTGTGGGGAGTAGATTATATGGGCTCATTTCCTTCTTCTTACGGGTACAAATACATCTTCGTGGTTATATATTACGTCTCCAAATGGGTTGAATCCATTCCCACAAAAACATGTGATTCCAAACCTATGAAAAAACTTTTTAAATACATTATTTTTCTGAGATTTGGGGTAACTCATACCATAATTTCTGATGAAGGTTCCCATTTTTTTATAGAAAAGTTTTTGAGTCCTTGTTGAAATGTTATGGAGTCCATCACAAGGTTGTCACCCCTTACCGCCCTCAAACCTGTGGCCAAGTTGAGGAGTCAAATAGGCGAATCAAGTCCATCCTAGAGAAAATGGTCAATTATACCAGGACCGATTGGGCTTTGAAACTTAATGATGCATTGTGGGCTTATAGAACCACCTATAAAACCCTATAGGCACAATTCCATTCAAATTGATTTATGGCAAATCTTGCCATCTGCCCATATAATTAGAACATAAGGCCAATTGGGCCATCAAAACTCTTAACTCTGACCTATCTGCTACAGGTGAAAATCACTGTCTACAAATGTAAGAGTTAGATGAGCTCAGGATGATGACCTATGAAAATGCTAGAATTTAGAAAGACAAAACGAAATTATGGAATGGTGGCCATATTAGATGAAAAGATATTAGGGAGGGTGACCAAGTTTTAATGCAAAATTCTAGGTTGAGACTTTTTCCAGGAAAACTTAAAATCTAGATGGTATGGGCCCTACCTTGTCAAGTGTGCCTACCTCAGGGCACTTTGCTTCTTTGGGATAAGGTTTTATAGGATTTTAAGGTGTCAATGGGCATAGGATAAACAATACAACACCGTTGAGGACTTTTCATCTTCTGAGTCACATCAACTCTCTTTACTAAAATACCTTAACCTACAAGAACCTCCATCTCCCCCGCCTGAGCCTGAAATGTCTCCATGATCCAGCTTTATCGGGTCTTGGACATTAAACTAGGTGCTTATTGGGAGGCAACCCAATCATTTAAATGTTTGCAATTTTCTTCTATATTTATCTTAGCTAACACTTGTGTTTCAATTTTATAAGGAAGTAAAAAAATTCTACACAACCTTCTATTCCTTTGGATGAAGGCAAGGCAACTCACCCAGCGAGACGACATCTCATCCTTTAAGGAGCACACTCCTAGATCCGTGGCCTTTTAAAAATTCAAAATTCAAACAACATCGTTACCCTGCCAAATGACCATTTGGTTTGAACGAGATGACTGTCTCAAACCTAAGAGGCACATTCAAAAGAATTTAATTTATGCAACCGTTTCAAAGTTTTGAAACATTTCTTTGACCACCCAAAACACCAAATGGTTGTTTGGGCTCTTCTAGATGGGCATCTCGCTTCTCCACTTGGCTTATAAAACAAGCAACTCAGGGGGCACATACCCACAAGCATTCTTATTCACCCCATGTGAGTGTAAATTCCATTAGACAGGTCAGCCGCCCCATTCACGAGATGCCCATCTCGTCGTCACCGGCTGCCCATCTTGACGACCCAGGCATCTGTCTCACTACTGAGACACCCGACCACCTTTTCCACTCTACACCACTACCCCTCCTACTTTCTTACTCACAACCTTGTCGGCGCCACCACCTTCTCAACTTAGCCAGCCAGCCACCTCATCTACAATGATAGCCATTCCACCCTAAAGAAGACACCGTTTGCCAACTTCATTATCCCAAGTAGCAGCTCCAGCCAGCCATTTCATGAATGAGACGTTGCATCTCCCACCACCGTTCCACTTCTTCGACCCTCTTTCCTTTTTATCCAAGATGACCATCTTTCCCTCATGAAACATCCATATCATCATCGATCATTCCACCATCTTGTCACCATCTACTTAAGGTGGTTCTTGTTCTCAAATGTTAAGACAAAATGACGAGTTCAACCAAGCCAGACGTCCATTTCACACTTCAAATGACCATTTTGTCTGCTTCAAACAACCATCTGGGCCACTTCAGATGCCCGTTTCGAGCCTACCACAATAGCCATTCATCATGTCTGGGGAAGGGTCATGCTGTGGTTTCCTTGATCGTTTCCAAAAGGGCAAGAAGCCCACCAAAAAGGCGGTTTCTCATGAGTCCCCCTGTTGATCTGCCGCAGGTAGCGGTATCTAGTTCTGGCAGCCTACTGGTGAGTTCTCTCCTGAAATAGAAAAAGAAATGTAACATGACATTGATGAGCTCGACTTCATCCTGGAGGTTGAGAGAGGACAATTTGCTTCTCATGGTGATTCAGACTCCACAGTGCCACATCCACCCTGCATACCCCCTATCCCGAGGAACTATTCTTGGTTTGTCAGCACCACACACTATGCCAGGTTCAAGGAGACTACTGCAATTGGCATCTCTCTTCCTTGTTGGGCCTTCGGAGTCACCCTAGACACATTTGGCATTTGGGAGGTTGTAGACAACATCTTGAGGAAAAAATATATTATCCTTTTCCAAGTATCAGTCTTCTATGTATAGTGACCTCACCTTGGAGTTCATCACCAACTACTATCATCTCCACAACTCATGGGTAAACTCCAGATGCAAGGCTTGAGTCTTTGGTGAAGATTTTGAGATCTCTACCAGGCAGCTGACCTCCATGATACTTGATGGAGGGGATGATTACTGGCTCACTCGATGCATGGAGCAGTACTACGACATCCATCCTAACAACTACAATGTGGAAAAAATTTGGGTGGACATCACGAGACTTCCACCCAAGATACCTAGCAGCATGAAGGCATCTAGCATCCACAACCAAGTGGTTCAATACCTCCATTGCATCTTGGCCCACACTTTCTTTGGCAGGGAAGGTACTCAAGGAACCATTACACTTTCATAGCTTTAAACGCAATGGTGTCTACTAAACAATGAGACCTACAATTGGGGATGTGCTATGATTGACCATCTCAACTATCATGCCACCCGCACTACCTCATCCTCCTACTGCATCGTCCATGTAGTCACCTATATCATACTTTTTCTAGGCTACACCTATATCATGTTCTCGCTGACCCTGAAGCATCAGTTGATTGACTTGGGATTCTTGAAGGGGTGTAAGTTCCTCCGTCCTGGTGCCAATGGAGTCTACTACTTGCTCTTTAAAGACTCCTGAGTTGTCCTCAAACTTCTATGCCATGATAGGTTTTCTTCCTCCAACCTAGTTTTTGATTGGACAGATCTATAGGTGCATATCGGATGATTCCTTCTGGAGCATCCTGACCCAGAAGACATCCCCGAGCCCATGACCCATATCAAGAGTGTCTCCTTAGAGGCACATGGCCATGAGACTAGACCACCTCCTCCCTCTTCTCAATGCCACACTAGGAGATGTAGGGCTGCTGAGGAAGGCCTTGAGGAGCCTTATGGCTTTTACGAGATACGAGATAAGTTGGAGGAGATCCAACGTGAGCAACAATGTCAAGGTCATCAGGTCAACCATATATACTTGATGCAACACTCCCATGAGTCATGGCATGTGCACCAGGGCCACTACAACACCAGTTGACCCCAATATTAGGAGCATGGGGCCCGTCAGGCCTACCCTGAGCCCAACTCCCCCTATTGGGGAAACTACTACTACAACCCTCCATCATCTTCACACTTTCCACCGCCAGAATTATTTTCTTCCCTCCATCTTTGATTTAGATTTTTCTTGGGACGAGAAAAAGTCTAAGTCCATGGTGGAGGTGGGTGGTACCATTCTATTCCACCCCTTATATTTTCCCTTATTTGTTTTATTTTGCCTTTTATTGTCTTTCATGTATTTGCTTTAGTTCATGGCCCTTATCTAGTAGGCCATTCTTTTTTGTTTTCCTTAGATGTAAAAGTCATTGTCTAGTCGGCCCATTGAGTAAACATCTATCATTGTACCCCAAATTGAATTTAGTAAAACTTTTTTTATGCAAAATCTATTACAAATTGCCATGTCTGAAACCACCTTGTCACCTAGGACCCCTACATAACATCACTCCTTGGAATGGTTGGCAAGTCATAAGGAATCAATTAGAACCAAGAATAATTTACCCCTTTATTTAAACAATGGATTATCTTGTTATAAAACTTGTATGATGTGAATTATAGGAATACTTTAACTAGAGTAATGACACTCTCTAAAAAATAAGGAAAAAATAATGTTGAAGTTAAAAGCACAAGAATATGTCTTACTTCCCTCTATTTTTCTAATAAAAAAGAGAAGCACATAATCACCACTAGACAAAAATCAAGTCTGAGGTGGCACACTTCCCAAAAAAATTTGATACCCCACAAAGGGCGATCCATCAAAAGATGCCAAAAGTGCACATGAAAAAAAATTTGTGACCAATGTAGCTACCACTCCAAAAATTTATATCCCAAGTCGAGTAGAGGAGGGATCAATACTTTTCCTCACACCCCTTCGTCCTATTTTTGTACAACAACTTACAAAAAATAAATTTTGAGGAGTGTCAAAGCAAAAGTAAGATGAAGCCTATTTTTATATGAATTCTTGTTTTAGAAGCAAGATGTGATAATTGTTTTGAAAGGGAATGCAAAAATTTGTATTATGTGGTTCTAGAAGATTGGGTCACTTGGACAAAATTTGGAGGTAATGATTATAGTTATGTTACAAGGGCGAGGAAAGACATGCTGCAAGTATAAATTGGACTTTATTTGTAATTTAAATTGCTCGATACGAGCAAAGATTTAGGTCTGAGGTATTTTTATTAATGCATATCCATCTATCTTTTTGCATGTTTTTCATAATCATTTTCATTAGAAATTATGTCTTTTTTAGTAATTTCTATGACCAAATTGCAATTTACTCACTTATTGATCTATTTTGCAAATACTTATCTTATTTATCACTTTTTGTAGGGTTTTTCTCCAAAATTGATTTTCGACCTACTGAGCCTGTGAGACAGTCGTCTCTCTAGGCCCAAACGGTCGACTCACCCCTAGAGATCCCCACGTTCAGAGCCAAATGACCATTTTGGCCTCAGCTCAACTAGCTACTTCAACACTCTACATGGGCATCTTGCTTTAGTGAGACGACCGTCTCATGAATCTAGACGAGCACCTAGGCTAGCCAAGACGGCTAGGTTAGTTTGACCTAGGATCAAATCAACTCTCAAGGGTGCCACCACTAATTTAGGGTTTCAACTCTTAGATAACACACATAACAGTGCTAGACAAGCATCCTACATCAACTAGATGACCGTCTCAAACATTGATTCAAGCCCAAGATCGCAACCAAATGGCACCCCCACAACCCTCTTTAGGGTTTTGATTTGATCCTTATAGATCCAAGACACATCATCACCAGATGACCATCTTGCCTAGTGAGATGGTTGTTTTTCGGCGCACGATCAATGTTTTCCAACAACCACCACACCACTTATTCCTCCCCCCTTTAGGGTTTCCACCCTTCCTTCCTTTATAAAAGGAGGGGGGAATGCACTAAGAAAAAGGTCCTCAATTTTCGTACTAGCATTACATTTTTGAACTTTGTCAATTCAATTGCTAGTTGTAATCTTTGCATTCAACAATAGAATTAGTTCTTTTTTATAGATCTGGATCTTTCCCTTTATTTCCAATTCTTGTTCTAAGTTCTTTCTCTTAGAGCGGGGGAACAAGCCATTTAATTGTCACTAGCTATGGTCTCCTTGGAGATCCTGGACTTGTTATTTATGGCTTCCTATCTTCTTCCTCTTGTTTCTCCATTCCTTACTATGACTAGTGAGTAGTTCACTTACCGAGGTGAAGGGAGTAGCCCCTTAACCATGTATTGATTGGATTGGGTTTACACGACTATTTTATATGGTTGGTTTTCGGTTTAGAAATCACAAATTTAAACGAAGTAATTAATTATTTTTATCATGAGTTAATCTTAGTGGATGCTACCATGGAACCCGTGATTTAGAATGCCTGAATCGATTTCATGAGGATTTGGATATGACTGCAAAAAAATCCTCTTTAGGATGAAGAACTATGATGTGTGAACACAAGGACCAATGGGTTCATGTGGATTTCCTCTCTTGCATTTTTTTTACAAATAATTCACATGTCTGCTTCTATCTCACTTATCATGTATCACTTGATCTTGTTTTCACTTTGGGTAAGGTGGTGAAACCCCTAAGCCTCTATGCTTCCCCTTCCGATTTAGTCATATCTTAAAACGCTTGTTTTCCATCGCCTCTCTTTATTTCTAGTACTTTAATTCTTATTTTAGATAATTTTATGTGTTATCAATCTTCTTCTTTACTTTCTTGTCTTAGAGTAATCTTTTCCTTTCTTTGCATTAGTCTAATCTTTTACTTTCATTGCACTTTTAATTTCTTGTTCTAGTGTAATTAAACAACCCAACTAGAATTTACTTCCTTTCCTTATTCAAAAATATCAAAAAGAACTAATTTTAAAAAAATCAATCGGGTTTAAAGAGAACATTCTTAATAATGTTGTCCTATGGGATCGACCCTTCTATACTAGCCTTAACTGGAAAGTAGAAATGGCTAACCTCTAGGATAATAATCTTAGTGAATTGATGAGATCTTTGATGTGTATCAAGAATTCATGTCCACCACGGAAGGGATGATACATGCCTTCTTTGAAAGATATTTCCCTCCACAAAAGACAAATGACCTAGTCGGATGGATCTACAACTTTAAGCAACATGTAGAGGAGTCTTATTCAAAGGTATGGGAGAGATTTTACAATACATTCAAGAAGGTTCCTCCTCATAGGATTGACCCTTATAGGCAAGCAAATACATTCTACAGTAGGCTTCACAAGGGAGAAATAACCACACTTGATATGTAGGGGCAAGAGAAACAATAAGGCATCCACATGTCATGAAATCTTAAAGAATATGGCTAAAAATCTAGCCATTGGTCTAGGTTAGGAGTCATGATCCTGACTCTTGTTTCTTATATTATAAAACATAGACTAATTAGGGTCAATCACACAATAATTAGGATTTGGGTTATATTGATAGGAAAAATAAAGGATTTGTGGTTAGAAATTCAGGAGTGGTTGTTCATATTGGAATAGATAAGTGGTCCATGCCTTGGGTTTTGATACACTACATCATTTAGTTTTGCTCACTTAATCATGTTTAAAGTTCATACCATATATATTATCATGTGAGAACCTTAATGTTTTATGTGGTATTACCATATGCCCATCTTATTAAGATTTACTCCATTAATATTCATGTTAAGATTAGATCAGTTAAAAGAATATACCTCTACATGTTTAAGTTCAATAATGTAATTATGGGTGAAAACCCCTAAGGAAGAGAAGATAAGATCAGATTATATTAAGAACAAATAATTAGGCCCTATTCATGAATATTTTTATGGATGGTTGGTGCCTCATGAGCCTCATTTATTTTATGGGTTCAAGCCCAAATCTGTTCACTTTTAGTGTATTTAGTATGTTTATGTTTATTGGGTTCAGGACCAATCATGTTCAATTTTAGTGTGTTTAGAAGCATGCACACCTTGTGTTTGTTGTGAGATCAGATAAGATAAGGTTCATTATGTTCCATAATAAGAACTCATAATTAACTTAAGAATGCATCATGGAGTAATAATTAATGGTTATGCAAGTTTATATCAGTTTTAAGCTTTATTTCGATTATGTTCATATATTTACCAAACCCAACCACTTATAATGGTTTTGTCGAATGCATGGATATGTGTGAATACACATTGGCGGTGGAAAGTTCTAGCAACAGTCACAACAACAGTAGTAGCGGGAGGTGCAATTCATGAAGCCTTTGGATCCTATGCTGGTGGAGTGTCATTCTAGAGTTTCCATCTAACTTATCTTTATATTGATGTTTATGTTAGGTTTCTTTCATGTTCTTAGGATGTTGGACATTCAATTACTTACCTTATGCATGTATTAAGACTCTACAAGTGGACGCTTCAATTTTATATGGATTTTGTTTAATGAATAATACCATATGATGATTATTTCATGATCTCCTATGTATGAAAATGCTTCCGTTATGCTTGGGTTGTGTATGTTATGAACATTGAGATAAAAGTGGTATCAAATAAATCCTAGAATGACGAATGTAGTAGGATCTTATAAGTTATGATATAGGCTCATGAATGTTTCTTTTTCCTCTTCCATATGGCCCCTAGGTGTCACCCCGAGCATGACAAGTCACCCTTACACTTTTGTGGATAGAGTGATCGCAACACTGGGCATGAGGAGATCCTACATGGGACATACCCTCCTATATCATACAATGTGTTGGTCAGGGCTTTGGCCAATGCAATGGGAGGAAGAGATGGAGGCCATCATCATAGGAGGGATGAAGTCACGCTGATAGACTTCATCAAGGTGAAGCCTAAGAAGATTGCTAGAGAAGAAGATATTGATGTTGTGGGTAAGGTTGAGTCCTAGATCCACAACCTAGAGCATTGCTTTCATGACTTGGAATTCTATGAGGAGTCCCACATTAGGTTCAGGACACACATGCTGAGAGGATCGACTTGCATCTGGTGGGAGAACTTCTATGATGCCATATACCCATATGAAGAGTTCCTAAAATGGGAGGAGTTTGTAAAGGCTTTCAAGAGCCACTATGTGTTAGAAGTTATGGTGGACAAGGAGGCTAAATTACGCTATCTACGACACTGTAGAGACATGACAGTTACCTAATATGCCATGAAGTTTCACATCCTCCAGACGTACAAAGTCTATATGACTAAGCTGAAGCGAGCAAAGAAGTTCCTTCGAGGTTTGAAGTAGGAACTCAACTAATTGCTTTTTGTATGAGGCCACAATATGATGCAGGAATCCCTTGATGTTTCACTAGAGCTCAAGGATCACCGAGTAGTGCTGGAAAGAAGAACTACAATGGTGGGTAGTATCATCACCAGTACAAGAACAACAACCGCCACCAGGGATACAACCACAAATAGTATGACAAGAAGAGGAAGGCACCAGAAGGTGACCCACTCAACACTATAATAAGAACAACAACAACGGTCCACCCAAGTGCCCTCAATGTTACAAGATTCATGGGGATGGTGCATGCTTGGACATGGAGTCTACTAATTTCATGGGGATCTTGGTTATATCAAGAGGGATTGTTCCAAGTTCCCTTAGCAAGGAGGCTATGATAGAAAAGATGTTGTAGCTAATGCTCCTAGGGAGAAAAGGCAGATTGACATGTTCATGATGGATGTAGAGGATGGTAAGCCATATCAGGTTCATGATCAAAGTATTAAAGTCCTATATGATTATGGTGCATCGTATGCCTTTCTTTCATCTAGACTAGTTGATATGCTTAGTTTACTTGTTGAGAATATAGGTTATGAGCTAAACATCATAACTCCTAGTATACATATACATGAAAATGGGAGGATGCATGCTATGTAGGGTTCCCTTAACTATTGTGGGAAGGGTTTTTGTGTACACCTTATGGTAGTGGATATGAAATCTTTTGATGTTATATTGAAGAGGAGTTGGCTTAATGAGCACTATGTTCTTCTTGACTTTAGAAGGAAGCTTGTTGTGTTTATCTATCCTGGGGAGGAGCCCCTTGCTATCAAAGGTGGGAGAAGGGATGGGAAGAGTCTCTTCATTTCTTGCATGTAGGTAGAGAAGTTGAAGAGAAAGGGCCATATTGTGTTTCTCATATACTTATTACTCGAGTAGGAGAAATATATTTCTAATATTCTTGTAGTGAGGGACTATCTTCCTATTTTCCCTAGGGAATTGCATGGTCTCCCTCCTTATAGAGAGTTGGAGTTCTCTATTAATCTACTTCCAGGTAATTCTCCAATCTCAAAGTATCCTTAATATCCTTACAGAATGGCCCCTATCGAGTCAAATGAGCTTAAGAAGAAGCTTCAAGATCTCTTACACTTGGGTTTCACTTTCCTAAGTGCCTATCCTTAGGGTGCTCCTTTACTCTTTGTCAAGAAGAAGGATGAGTCACTATGCATCTGCATTGACTATTCCTTGTCAAATCAGTAAGAGGTCTTTGCCATGATAGAAAAGTCTTGAATGAAATGCATGTAGTTTCCTGTTAGACGGAGTAAACTACAATAATTTGTAGGATTTTAGGAACATCCTAGTTCTTGACCGACTCCACTTTAGCTGGGTCAACTTCTATGTGCTCATTAGAAATGATGTACCCAAAAAACGTGACTTCCTAACCTAGAAGTTGCACTTAGACAACTTAGCATATAATTGATGCTTCTTGAGCATATCCACAGTATACGAAGATGTTCCTCATGGATAAGGTGATAGTTAAAATAAATTAGAATATCTTCAATGAACATGATAATGAAAGAATCAAGGAACTTATGGAATATCATGTTCATAAGGTCCATATGGATAAAAAGAGCAATATTAAGAATGAAAGGCATCACTAAAAATTCACAATGCCCATATCTAGTACAAAAAGTTGTCTTCTCAATATGAGCACTCTAAATCTTCTATTGATGGTAGCCACTCCTCAAGTCAAACTCTGAAAAGACCTTTGTAGTCATAAGCTAGTTAAAAAGATCATCAATCTCGAGAAAAGGGTACCTATTCATGATAGTCACTTGATTGAGCATCATGATTTTATATGGTCACATCCAAATCCTCATGGAATCGGTTTAGGCATTCTAAATCCTGGGTTCCACAGTAGCATCCATTGAGATTAACTCACGATAAAAATGATTACTTACTTCATTTAAATGGACAATTTCTAAACCAAAAACCATCCATCTAAAACAGTCTAAAACCCAATCCGATCAATACATGGCTAAGGGGCTACTCTCCTCACCTCGATAAGGGAACTATTTACTAGTCATAGTTAGGAATGGAGAAACAAAATGAATAAGATAGGAAGCCATAAACTACAAGTCCAAAATCTCCTAGGAGACCAAAGGTGGTAAAAATTAAATGGTTTGATTTCTTAATCCCCTGCTCCAATAGATAGAACTTAGAACAAGAACAAGAAACAAAGGGCAAGATCCAGATCTATAACAAAGAACCAATTTTGTTACTGGATGTAAAGATTACAACTAAGAATTGAATTGAAAAAGTTCCAAAATGAAATTCTATTACAAAATTTGAGGATCTTTTTCTTAGTGGAGTCCCCCTCCTTTTTTAGGGGAAGGAGGGGTGGAAACTTTAAAGGGAGGAGGAACAAGTGGTGTGGTGCCTGTTGGAAAACATTGATTGTGTGCCATGAAACTGTCATATCACTAGGCGAGATGGTCGTCTGAAAATGATGTGACTTGGATCCAGAAGGATCGGATCAAAACCCTAAAGAGGGTAGTGGTGGTGCCATTTGGTTGTAGTCTTGGGGTTTAACCAATGTTCGATATGGTCGTCTGGTGAATGTGGGATGTTTGTCTCATGCCATTATGCACGTGATCAAATGGTTGAAGCCTTAAATTAGTGGTGGCACCATTGAGAGTTGATTTGATCCTAGGTCAAGATGGCCTAGCCATTTGGGCTAGCCTAGGTGCTCATCTGGGTTCATGAGACGACCGTCTCTCTAAAGTAAGACGCATGTCTGGAGTGTTGAAGTAGCTGGAGTTGAGGCCAAAATGGTTGTTTAGCTCTGAACATGGGGATATCTGGGGGTGAGTTGACCGTCTGGGCCTAGTGAGACGGCCGTCTCACATGCTTAGTAGGTCAAAAATTAGTTTTGGAGAAAAACCCTACAAAAAAATGAGAAAGAAGATAAGTATTTGCAAAATAGATCAATAATTGGGTAAATTGCAATTTAGTCCTAGAAATTACTAAAAAGAGATAATTTCTAATGAAAAGGAATAAGAAAAATATGAAAAAATATAGATAAATATGCATTCATCAAAATACCCCAGATTTAAATCTTTGCTCATCCCGAGCAATTTAAATTACAAATAAAGTCCAATTTTTACTCACAACATGTCTTTCCTCGCCCTTGTAACATTACTATACTCCTTACCTACAAAATTTAGCCAAGTGATCCAATCTCCTAGAACGGAATAGCACAAAGTTTTGTATTCCCTATGAAAATAATTATCACATCTTGATTCTAAATTGAGAGTGTAGAAAAATAAGCTTCATCTTACTTTTTCTTTCACACTTTCAATTTTTATTTTTTTGTCAGTTGTTGCACAAAAATAGGACGGATGGGTGTGAGGAAAAGTATTGATCCCTCCTCTATTAGACTCGAGATATAAATTTGTGGAGTTGTAGTTACAGTGGTCACAATTTATTTTCAGGTGCACTTTTGGCATCTTTTGATGGTAAGTCCTTTATGGGGAATAGTTATTGGGAAGCATGCCACCTGGACTTGATTTTTGACTGGTGGTGATTATTTGCTTCTCCTTTTTAGAATAAAAATAGAGGGAAGGAAGAGATGTTCTTATGCTTATAACTTCAACATTTTTTTTCAGAGAGTGTCATTGCTCTAGTTAAATTATTCCTATAGTTCACATCATATAAGTTTTGTAATAAGATAATCCATTGTTTAAATATAGGGAGAAATTATGCTTGGTTCTGGTTGATTCCTTATGACTTTCCAACCATCCCAAGGAATGATTTTATTTAGGGGTCCTTGCTGACAAGGTGGTTTCATACATGGCAATTTGTAATAGATTTTACAAAAAAAAGTTTTACTAAATTCAATTTGGGGTACAATTATAGATGTCTACTCAATGGTCTGACTAGATAATGGTCTTTTATAGCTAAGGAAAACAAAAAGGGATGACCTACTCTATAAGGGCCATGAACTAAAGCAAATACATGAAAGAAAATAAAAAGGAAAAATAAAACAAATAAGGGAAAAGATATGGGGGTGGAGTAGAATCATACCACCCACCTCCACCCTAGACTTAGACTTTTGCTCATCTCAAGAAAAACCTAAATTCGAGATGGAGGGAAGAAAACCACTCTAGTGGTGGAAAGTGTGAAGATGATGGAGGGTTGTAGTAGTAGTTTCCCCAGTAGGGGGAGTTGGGGGCAGAGTAGGCCTGATGGGCCCCATACTCCTCATACTCGGGTCGGCTGGTGTTGTAGTGTCCCTGATGCACATGCCATGACTCATGGGAGTGTTGCATCAAGTATATATGGTTAATCTGATGATCTTGATGTTGATGCTCATTTTGGATCTCCTCCAACTTGTCTCGGATCTCATAAAAGCCACAAGGATCCTCGGGGCCTTCCTTAGTGGCCCAGTGTCTCCTGGTGTGGCATCGAGAAGGAGGAGGTGGTGGTCCAATCTCATAAGCATGTGCCTCTAAGGAGACACTTCGGCTATGGGTCGTGGGCTCGGGGACATCGTCTGGGTCAGGATGCTCCAGAAGGAATCATGTGATATGTTCTGATAGATCTATCCAATCAAAAACTAGGTTGGAGGCAAAAAATATAGCATGGCATGGAAGCTTTGGGAAAACTTGGGATTATTTAAAGAGAAAGTAGTAGACTCATTTGGCACCAAGATGGAGGAACTTACAACCCTTCAAGAATGCCAGGTCAATCAAGTGAGTCTTTAGGGTCAGCGGTTGGAATGAGATATGCGTGTAGCCTAGAAAAAGTATTATATAGGTAAATACATGGATGATGCAGTAGGAGGATGAGGTAGTGCGGGTGGCCTGATAGTTGAGATGGTCAATCATAGCACATCCCCAATAGTAGGGCTCATTGTTCAAAAGACACCATAGTGTATAAAGTTCCAAAGTGTAACGACACCCTGATTACCTTCCTTGTCGAAGAAAGTGCAGGTCAAGATGTAATGGAGGTATCAGAACATTGGGTTGTGGATGCTAGATGCCTTCATGTTGCTAGGGTGCTTGGGTGGAAGTATAGTGATGTTCACCTAGAACTTTTCCGCATTGTAGTTTTTAGGATGGACATCGTGGCGGCGCTCCATGCATCAAGTGAGCCACTAATCATCACCTCCATCAAGTATAATGGAGGTCAGTTGCCTGGCAGAGATCTTAAATTATTCACCAAGGACTCATGCCTTGTAGTTGGAGTTGCCCCATGAGTCAAGGAGACGACAGTAGGTGGTGATGAACTCCAAGGTGAGGTTACTAGACATAGAAAGGAGAATATGATTTTTCCTCAAGATGTTGTCTACAGCCTTCTGAATGCCAAGTGCATCAAGGGTGACATTGCAGGCCCAATGAGGATGAGAGACACAAATTCTAGTAGTATCCTTGAACCTATCATAGTGCATAGTGTTGACAAACTGAGCATAGTTCCATGAGTTAGGGGCTATGCAGGGTGGATGTGGCATTGTGGAGTCTGAATCACCATGAGATGTAGATTGTCCTCTCTCAGCCTTGAGGATGGAGTTGAGCTCATCAATGTAATGTTGTATTTCTTCAGCTACTTTAGGAGAGGACTCACCAATAGGCTCCCAGAAACAGATAATGCTATTCGAGGCAGATCGACGAGGCGACTCATGAGAAACCTCCTTTTAGTGGGTTGCTTGCCTTTTCAAAAATGATCAAGGAAACCATAGTGTGACCCTTCCCCAGACATGATGAATGGGTATTGTGGTGGGCTCAAAACAGGTATCTAGAGTGGCCCAAACAGTCGTTTGAAGAAGATGAAATTGTCGTCTAAAGTGTGAAATGGGCGTCTGGCTTGGCTCAACCCGTCATTTCATATGGATGTTTGAGAACAAGAACCACCATAAGTAGATGGGGGAAAGATGGTGAAATGAGCAGTGGCGAGATGGCCATTTCACAAGGGCAATATGGTCATCTTGACTAAAGAGGAAAGAGGGCTGAAGAAGTGGAACGATGTCTGGCAGATGTGGCATCTCAGCTGCAAAATGGCCGACTGTAGCTGCTGCTCGAGACGATCGAGGTTGGCAAATGGTGTCTGCTTTAGGGTGGAACAGTCATCACTATCAATGAGGAAGCCGACTGGATGAGCTGAGAAGCAGGTTGTGCCGGCAAGGTTGTAAGGAACAAAGGAGGAGGGGTAGTAGTGGTAGAGCAGAAAAGGTGGTTGGGGTGTCTTGACAGTGAGACAGGCGCTCGGGTTGTCGAAATGGGTGGCTAGCAATGATGAGATGGGCATCTCACGACAGGGAGGACCGACTTGTATGATGGAACTTAACTCACATGGGGTGAAGAAGAATGCTTGTGGGTATGCCCCACCCCCCACAAGTTGCTTATTTTGTAAGCCAAGTGGAGAAGCAAGACGCCCGTCAGGGAGAGCCCAAACGGTCGTTTGGTGTTTAGGGTGGTCAAAGAGACATTTCAAATTTCAAAATGATTGCACAAATTAAACTTCTTTTGAATGTTCTTCCTAGGTTTGATACATTCGTCTCGTTCAAACTAAAGGGTCCTTTGGCAGGGTAACAATGTTGTTTGAATTTCAAAATTTTAAAAGACCATAGATCTGGGAGTGTGTGCCTTAAAGGCCAAGATGGTCGCCTTGCCTTCACTAGATGGTTGTCTGACTGGGTGTGTTTCCATGCCTTCATCCAAAGGAACGACAGATTGTGTAGTAATTTTTTTACTTCCTTCTGAAATTGAAACACAAGTGTTAGCTATAATAAATATAGAAGAAAATTGCAAAAAATTAAATGATTGGGTTGCCTCCCAATAAGCACCTAGTTTAATGTCTAAAGCCTGATAGAGTTGGATAATGGAGCCATTTCAGGCTCGAGCGGAGGAGGTGGAGGTTCTTGTAGGTCCAGATCTTCGAGTAAAGAGAGTTGATGTGCCTCAAAAGATAGAAAGTCGTCAACAGTGTTTTACCATTTAATCATATGCCCATTGACCTTAAACTCCTATAAAACCTTATCCCAAAGAAGAGAAGTGCCCTGAGGGTAGGCACGCTTGACAAGGTAGGGCCCATACCATTTATATCTAAGTTTTCTTAGAAAAAGTCTCAAACTAGAATTGTACATTAAAACTTGGTTGTCCTCCCTAATATCTTTCACCTAATACGGACATCATGCCATAATTTCGTTTTGTCTTTGTAAATCTAGCATTTTCATAGGTCGTCATCCTGATCTCATCTAACTCTCGCATTTGTAGAAAGCAATTTTCACTAGCAGTAGATAGGTCAAAGTTAAGAGTTTTGATGGACCTATTGGCCTTATGTTCTAATTCTATGGGCAAATGGCATGATTTGTCATAAATAAATTTGAATGGAGTGGTGCCTATAGGGGTTTTATAGATGGTTCTGTAAACCTACAAGGCATCATTAAGTTTCAAAGCCCAATTGAACCTAGTACAATTGGATGTATTCTCTACGACGGACTTGAATTTCCTATTTGACACCTCAACTTGATTACTATTTTGAGGGTGGTAAGGGGTGGCAACCTTGTGATGGACTCCATAACATTTTAACAAGGACTCAAAACTTTTCTCTAACAAATGGGAACCTCCATCAGGAACTATGGTACGAGGTACCCCAAATCTCAGAAAAATAATATCTTTGAAAAGTTTTTTCACATGTTTGGAATCATAAGTTTTGGTGGGAATATCTTCCACCCATTTGGAAACATAATCTATAGTCACCAAGATGTATTTGTACCCCCAAGAGTAAGGAAATGGGCCCATGTAATCTACTCCCCACACATCAAAGATTTCAATCTCTTGTCAAGAAGTCATGAACATTTGGTCTCTCTTAGATATGTTCCCAGTCCTTTGACATTCATCACAAGTGATAATGAATGTAAAAAAAGTGCAAAGAAAGTAAATGATTACACTATTGCAAAGAAAGGAAAAGATTATTCTAAGACAAGAAAGTAAAAAAGAAGATTGTTAGCACAAAAAATTATCTAAAACAAGAAGTAAAGTGTTGGAAATAAAGAGAGGCAATGGAAAACAAGTGTGGAAAGAGATGATTAAATCATAAGGGGAAGCATCAAGGCTTAGGGGTTTCACCACCTTAGACAAAGTGAAGACAAGATCAAGATATACACGACAAGTGAGATAAAAGTAGGTATGTGAATTATTCATAAAGAAAATGCAAGAGAAGACTCAACACGTACCCATTGGTCCTGCTATTTCTACATCCTAGTTCTTCATCCTAAATAGGATTTTTCTACAGTCACATCCAAATCCTCGTGAAGTCGGTTTAGGCATTCTAAATATCAGGTTCCACGGTCGCATATGTCATGATTAACTCACGATAAAAATGATTAATTACTTCATTTAGATTGATGATTTCTAAATCAAAAATCATCCATCTAAAATAGTCATGTAAAACTTGATCCAGTCAACATATGGCTAAGGGGATACTCCCCTCACCTCGATAAGGGAACTACTCACTAGTCATAGCAAGGAATGTAGAAATAAGAGGAAGAAGATAGGAAGCCATAAACCACAAGTCTAAAATCTCTAATGAGACCAAAGGTGGTGATAGTTAAATAGATTGCTTTCTTAATCCCCCATTGTAAGAGAAAGAGCTTTGGACAAGAATAAGAAATAAAGAGTGAGATCCAGATCTAGAACAAAGAACAAATTTTATTGCTGAATGTAAAGATTTTAACTAAGAATTGAATTGACAAAGTTCCAAAATGAAATGCTAGTACAAAAATTGATGGCCCTTTTCTTCGTGGAGTCCCCCCTCCTTTTATAGGGGAAGGAGGGGTTGAAACCCTAAAAGGGGGGAGGAATAAGTGTTCTGGTGGCTACTGGAAGACATTAATCGTGCATTGCGAAATGGCCGTCTAGCAAGGCGAGACGGTTGTCTGGCAATGACGTGGCTTGGATCAAGAAGGATCAGATCAAAACCCTAAAGAGGGTGGCGTCGCCGTCGTTTGGTTGCAATCTTGGGCTCAAATCAATGTTTGATACAGTTGTCGGGTTGATGTGGGATGCCTATCTTGTGTCGTTGTGCACATAATCAAAGGGTAAAACTCTAAATTAGTGGCGACACCCTAGAGAGTTGGTTTGATCCTAAGTCAAGCTGACGTATCCATCTGGGCTAGCCTAGGTGCTTGTCTGGGTTCATGAGATGGTCATCTCATTGAAGTGAGATGCTCGTCTAGAGTGTTGAAGTAGTTGGTTGAGTCGAGGCCAAAATGGTCATTTGGCTCTGAACGTAAGGATCTCTCGGGGTGAGATGACCGTTTGGGCCTAGTAAGATGGTCGTCTTGCAGGCTCAAAAGGCCAAAAATCAGTTTTGGAGAAAAACCCTACAAAAAGTGAGAAAGAAGATAAGTATTTGCAAAATAAATCAATAATTGGGTAAATTGCAATTTGGTCCTATAAATTACTAAAAAAGATAATTCTAATGAAAATGATTATGAAAATATGCAAAAAGATAGATGAATATGCATTCATCGATTCTAATGGAAATTTTAAGAATCAGGCCTTTGCCTTATCTGCCACTGAGTACAAAAATAACTTCAGATAAATTACTATCACATGTACCCTATGTATCTTCAGCATGTCACAACTTTCCACAAAATTATTGATATGAGACATGTGATCCACCATACTGTGTCCATGAAATGCTTGTTATTTTATGAGTGCCACAACCCGTGGATCAATTCTATTAGTTTCCCACATTCACTGCCTACTTTACAATCGACCCTAATTGTGATGTGGTCGATAAGTTTTTAATCTTTTCTGAGACAGTTTGCTCCTCAGCTTCTCCATTGGCATCTCCCATGTCTACTTCTTTGGGTTGTGTTGCCTATGGTGGTGGAGTGTGAATAAGTCTTTCCATAAAGCTACCCTACTCCCTTACTCTACGCAAGAGTTCCTCTTGACTAATGCTCGATGGAGTCAATTTTCCATAACCAGTGGTCTTCGTCTGCACCATACACTAGTACTTATAAATAATATGAATTCATGAGAACTGGACAATGGCAACTATGATGATTACTTGAAGAAAAATGGTAAATGATGAATAAAAAATTGGATAGAGTGGTCAGTCACAACACTCATAGTGTTGGATTGTCATTTTCCCGATAATGACGCCAAAAACCTGACGTATTTTTACTACATGTATAAAATGCAAGTGCACATGACGGAATAATATAGGCCAAATGAGGCCCGAATATCGAACTTAAGGAAACATGAATCTAGAAACTACTACTGATAATGACATGATCAGCTAGGCCTATGGAAAATAGTGATTGGTTGATTAATTCTCTAATTGCAAGAATTAAAACTAAATTATGGCAAAGGTCAGGCCCAGATGGGTAGACTAATGGACACCTTGAGTGGTGACCCCAGGCACCAAGCTCGGGAATGAGAAGGTGGCCTATGATACTGCATGACTATTGGGCACCATGAGGGGTGACCCCCAGGCACCAAGCTCAAGATTGAGAAGGTGGCCTTAAGTCATTGGCAAAGGGAACCCTAAGGTGGGTATGCCAGGGTTAGGGCAAAAGCGGTGGAGAATGTCATACTAAAAAGTGTAATTTGGCTTGTTAATTAATTTGATTGTGATTATTAAATTGTTAGCCATATTTGCAAGTTTTTGGTTGTTCCCACATACCGGTATATTTTGATATACTGACCGACGTTTTCATTGTCGGCATTTTAGGAACAACATTTGAAAGAACAAACAGTAAAGTGACACATTGTGGAAATAAGAAATAAAGTGTAAGGAGGATTAGATAGAATAATTCAAGCTATGGATAGATAGATTTCCAAAGTTTTCAAAGGTAAGTAAAGTTTTAATTTTATACCAAATTCCAATTAGTTAGTAGAATTTCATAATTATTATTGATTATTTGTCGAACCTTTGATCCTGTTAATTGAATAATGGCTCTGACCTTCGGGTCTCCCTTAATTGGGGGTTACCGGGAGGCGGGGTCGTTACAATTTGTCTCATAGATTTTCCTTATCGTGTAAGTATATTAGGCAACATATCAGGCATGGTGTTGGGTACCATGTCGGGCATCATATCGACCATGTGTATCGGGTTTCAAAGTTCAAAGATCATATCGGGTTTCCTTATCCTTCTACTAGGGTTTTTCTTATATCAGGCAAGAGTGTTCCTTTACCTTTGTATCATGTACAAGGTGATGGATAGAATTCCACCATGTCATTCATAGATCTTATAATAACCCTTCTCCATATCAGGCAAGTCCCCATGTTGGGTCCCATATCATTTTCCCAAGCTTTTACCCCATATCAGGTTGTAAGGTCTTCAACCCATATCGGGTTGTCCAAGAGTGATCAACCCATGTCGGGTATCCAAAGGTGATGTCATCATTATCCACCTCAAAATCATTAATCTAATTCAAAATATGAATAAAAGTCCTAATTACATCTCAGAACTCATGATTATATCAATTGATCATAGGAAACCCTAATTTGCAATTATTCAACAAATTGAATAGTATTGAAGAAAGAATAATAATATTGAAGGGTTTGAGTTATAAAACCCACCTATTGAAGAGATTCCAAGCTTCAAGCTCCACTCCACACGTCCCAAGGTTGAATATGAGCCTTCTCCAAGCTCCAAGACTTGAACTCCAAGCTCTAGCACGATATCTCAAGTCTCCTTGGGCGATATCACCTTGCTTGATTGCTTCAACCTACCCTGGACGATATCCTTCCTCTTATTTGGCTGATACCAAGACTCACTCCTTCACTCTCTCCACTATGGGTGACACAGAGAGGTTTTGCATGATACAAGAGGGGAGGTACTTGCTAGATCTGAAAATTTTGTAAACAAATGAAGGTTAGGGTATATATACTTGTGGTTTATAGAGAAGAGTGTAATAGGTGTCATTTTCTCAAGGTAATTCATGACACCTAGCCATGCAAGGTTGACACATGCTCTTGTATACTTGCCACTTATTATTTTTCCATGCAAAAAGGAATAAGAAAGGATAAGGGGGAGGCTCTTAAATTGTCTCCTAGGGCAAGCTTTCTTCCACTATCTTAATATTATATTCAACTTTATCATTTCCATCACCAGGGAAATTCAATGCTTCAACATATCCTTGGGGCGCCTTGCTCTTCATGGGTTAAACCAAGGCTCCACAAACCGACAGGATGCTCTCCATATGGTTCTATGGCCGATAGGGGCTCCTGTGTATAACTTTAACTTATGCATTTTCTTGATTTCTTCATTATTAAGACTACTAACACTTCTAGAGACTCCAAACATATTGTCTCCTTCTTTCTCTTTCCTCTAAGTAATGTTGGGTAAGGATAAAAATAACCTAGAGGTGATAATTTACACATTAACCCTAGATTTTGTTCAAATATAGCAAATAGTGCTACAATTGGTGCACCAAGCACTTAGCATTATTCACAAAAGTTTTCACTTAGAATTAGGCTTTGCACAAGCCACCACTTAGCATCATATTCTCTTTCATGATATATAAAAGACTTAGAATTCATTCAACATGTCACATTTACAAAATAACCCCTAATCTTGGGTAAATTACATTTCTCACTTAGATTTCCATAAAATGCACACGTAGCTTTGCATATGAGCTCAAATTCGAAAATAAACTTCACAAGGACTTTAATTACTTTTCGAATGATGAGTTCAAGATGGTAAGAAACTTATTTAATTAAAATATCTAGGGTTAGGTCATAACCCAGGTCAGGAGTGTTACAATTATCAACCCCTAAAAGAAGGATTTCGTCCCCGAAATCTCAAGAGAAAAGAGAAGGGTATTTCTTCCTCATTTCTTCCTCTAACTCCCATGTGGCTTCTTCAATCCCACGGTGATGCCATGGAACTTTTACAAGAACTATACCTTTCTTCTTCAACTTCTTGACTCTTTTGTCAATAATCATCATAGGGCCTTCCACATAGGATATATCTTCATTCAATTCAACCTCTATAGGTTGCAGCACCATCTCTGTATCGGGATGACACTTCCTCATCATAGACATATGAAGCACTAGATGTAGTCTATGTAGCTCAGGTGGAAACCCCATCCTATACGCTACTTTCCCAATCCATGAAATCACTAGGTAAGGTCCCAGAAATCTAGGGGCTAACTTACCTTTCTTCCCAAATCTAAGAATACCTTTTCAAGGAGATACCTTGAGATACACTCTGTCTCCAACTTGGAACTCCAAAGGTCTATGACATTTATCAACATAGGACTTCTGTCCATCCTTTGCAGCCTTCAACTATTGTTGTATAACTTTAATCTTTTTAGTTGTTTGTTGCACTAACTCAGGACCCAAAAGTTGGTATTCTCCAGTTTCAAACCAACATAATGAAGATCTACAACGTCTACCATATAGTGCTTCATACGGTGCCATATCAATATTGTCCTGATAACTATTATTATAAGCAAACTCAATCAAGCTCAAGTGTAGATCCCAACTTCCCACAAACTGAAGGACACATGCTCTAAGCAAGTCCTCTAAGATCTGTATGGTCCTTTCAGACTGCCCATCTGTCTGAGGATGAAAGGCTGTACTAAACTTCAATTGAGTACCCAAGGCTTTATGTAACCAATCCCAAAAATGACTTGTAAATTGGGGACTTGTATCAGATACAATTGTAGCTGGGACTCAGTGCAACTATACTATCTCATATATATAGATCTGTACAAGCTTTGCCACAGTATAGGTTCTTTTAACAGAAAGAAAATGTGTCATCTTAGTTAATCTATCAACTATCACCCAAATGGAATAATAACTTTTGGCTATCCTAGGTAGACCAACCACAAAGTCCATTATCACGTGATCCCATTTCCACTGAGGTATAGGTAGGGGTTGTAACAATCTTGTAGGCCTCTGGTGTTCTGCTTTAACCTGCTGACACACCAGACACTGCATAACAAACTAAGCTACATTCTTCATAAGACAGGGCCACCAATACATATCCTTTAAGTTATGGTACATTTTAGTACTTCCTAGATGCATTGCATACATGGATGCATGAGCTTCCTCCATAACCAACTTCCTTAAGTTATTACTATCAGGAACTACCATCCTATCATGGTAACAAACTATCCCATATTCTGACTCATGGAAACCATCTTGTGTGTCACTACCCAACTCTAACTTAATCTGCTGAATCACAGTATCATCCTGTTGTGCCTCTTTGATCTGTTCCTTCAGAGTGGATTTTATATACATTTCAGCTAGTAACCCTGCTAACAAAGATACCTCTAACTACACATTCATTTGTCTCAAAGAGACAAGCATATCCCGCTTACTACACACTAAGGAATTCATGTGTGCATTATCTGAGGGTGAAGATGAGGATTTTCTACTAAGTGCATCAGCCACTATATTGGCCTTCCCTTGATGATAATCAATTGTACAATTGTAGTCCTTGATTAATTCCATCCAGCAATGTTGCTCATATCCAGCTCATGCTGAGAGAAGATGTATTTTAAGTTTTTATGATCTGTGTAGATCTGGCATGTTTCCCCATAGAGATAATGCCTCTAGATCTTTAACACATGTACTACTGTAGCTAGTTCTAAATCATGTGTCGCATAGTTCTCCTCATGTTTCTTGAGCTATCGAGAAGCAAAAGAAACCACATGATCATTCGGCATCAACACACAACCTAGACCATTCTTAGAAGCATGGCAGAAAATGACATATCCCTTTCCCTTCTCAGGTAAAACTAACACAGGTTCACTAGTCTACTTTTCTTTCAACATTTGGATTGAATGCTAACACTTGTCATTCCAGACAAAAGGAACTTCTATTCTTGTTAACCTGGTTAAGGGTAACACTATAGAGCTGAAATCTTTGATAAACCTCCTATAATATCCTGCCAGGCCTAGGAAATTGTGAACCTCAATCGGTGTTTTAGGTCGTTCCCACTCCACAACAGATTCTACTTTCTTAGGGTCAACACGGATACCCGAAGCAAATATGACATGTCCAAGAAAAGATACTTCTGATAAAGAATTCACACTTGCTAAACTTGGCATGTAACTTATGCTGTATCAACAAGGTCAAAGCTTGACGAAGATGGTGTTCATGATGTTGTCTATCTCTACTGTATATCAAGATGTCATCTATGAAAACTAGGCCGAAAGACTCTATTCATCAATTCCATGAATGCAGTTGGTGCATTAGTTAGTCCAAATGACATAACTATGAACTCATAATGACCATACCTTGTTCTAAAGTCCGACTTAGGTATGTCACTCTCCTTAATGCGTAATTGATAATATCTTGATCTCAAATCAATTTTAGAAAATAGTGTTGCACCATGCAACTGATCGAACAAATCATCGATCCTTGGTAAGGGATATTTGTTTTTAATAGTCACCTTGTTGAGTTGTCTGTAATCGATACATTGTCTCATAGACCCATCCTTATTTTTAACAAAAAGAACCGGAGCACCCCATGGCGAGGTACTCAATCGTATGAAGCCTTTCTCAAGCAACTCCTGCAACTATTTCTTAAGTTCTGCCATCTCGTCTGGTGCCATCCTATAAGGAGTTTGGGCTATAGGTTGTGTATTCAGAACAAAACTGATCTCGAAATCAATCTCTCGGGGTAGAGGTATACCTGGTAGTTCCTCGAGAAACACATCCTCAAATTCCTTAACAACCAGAACTTCAGAGAGGCTAGGGCCCTTTAACTGATATCCACCACATGCGCCAAGCATGTGAAGCATCCTAGTCTCATCAACTTCTTTACTACCATAGCTGACACTAGGCAGGTTGGGAGAATCTTCCTCTCTCCCTGAAAGACCCATACCTTGTCACCATACATGAACATGGCCTATTTGGAATCACAATCCAAGACAACTTTGTACTTCTCTAAGGTGTCCATCCTGAGAATTATATCAAACCCATGCATTTCAAGTGGTATAGATCCACTTGAATGTTGTATTCTGAGAAGCAAAAGAACACAAGAAGAACATACCTCCAGTGGATCCTTCTAATAGAGTTTCTAATAATAGATTATCCTTTCTAGGATTAACAATCAAATTACAGTCATGAATCACTTCTCGAGTGATAAAAGAATGTGTAGCACCCAGATCAATAAAAACATATACGAAACATGATGAAGACATATACGAATGAAATAATTCCATCTGACCTATCACAATGTGTGGATTAACCACTGCCTCCGACTAATTCATAGCATAGAATCTCACTGTCGCTTGATGTAGACTTTGTCTTCTAATGGCCAGTGCAGATGATCCATCTTGAGATGCTTGTCCACGTCCCTAGAGACACTACTTCACTACTGTCTTTGAGAGCCCTGCTGGCTCTGTCTCGATGGCTGGGTCACTTCCACATACCTAACTGGACAATCCTTTATCACATGCCATGTCTATCTACACTTGTAGCAGACTCTGTTATCCCACTACGACCTGGGAAGTCCTGTCACTGACATCGATACTGAACTCTGAGCTTTTCTTGAGGGAAAACTATGGCCTCTCCTCCGCTAGATGTCCACAAAGGTAGCAAACCTATCCCTATTCTCTAGGGTAGATACAGATGTGGTCAATTAAGTGTTCAAACCTTTCTTTGAAATGTCGAATCCTCTCCTCATCCGTGGTGGCCATGTACGAACAAAACTATAGAAGCTCCATAAACTTAGCTTCATACTCATTAACCTTCATCATCCCCTGTCTAATCTGCTCAAACTGCAAAATCTTCTCATCAAGATAGGTCTTGGGGAAGTATCTAATGACAAACTCTTGCCAGAATTCCTGCCATCCGACCGCAACACCTGGTCATTTCTCTTCCTCTATGGCCCACCAATGGCCAGCACTTCCCTTTAGAAAGTTTACATCATGCTTAACCTTATCAGCTTCTAGAATATCAAGGATCTTAAAGGCTTTCTCTATCTCAGTAATCCATAAATCTGCATCAGTTGGGTCTACTGTCCCAGCATACTCAATGGCTCCTACCTGAAGTAATCATTCAAAAGTCTTGCCGACTCCATGTCCCTCACTAGGTCCTAATGTCCTAGGGGCTGGTACATGTATCCGCTCAGCCATACGCGTCACCATATTCATAATTTGTCCAAAAAGAGCTTGGAAATCTAGGCTTTCTAACAGAGTTTGGTCAAGTTGGGGATTGTTGGGCACTGGTTCATCTCTATCTTGAACCCTTGCACCACCTCCGGGTGCAGCAACACTGCTCTCAGTAGCATGTTCTTCATGTGCTCCAGACATCTTTGGTTCCTATTTCTTCTCCTATACAAGGAGAATTTTTCTATAAGATATACTGGAGGACACTAGAACAGACTCAACAAACCTAATCTTATGTCCCTGTAGACTCAACAAACCTTAGGCTCTGATACTAAGACTTTGTTACGACCCGATTACAAATCAAACCATCACCAATAAAAATGTGGAATGATCGCAAATAATAGAATTAACAAAAACCACTAAAAATTATAACCATCCTTGTACAGAGATCCATGTTCAAAAAGATTTTACACAAAGGATCAAAGCTTTAAATACACCCAGTTCATGTCATGCATTCAGCATGTCAATTCTTCTCGAGAATAACAAGTATCAGTTGCTTCGCTTTACTATATACAACAACATTATAAAAACCTCGAGACCAACTAGTCAGAATTTCAAGTTGTTTGTGAAAATCACCAAGGACTGTCTCCCAAGGACTTGAGAGTACAAAGAAGACATATAGACATCTATCTACAAAACCATGACTAACAACGTTCAAGACCTGAAATACTACTGCTGCTCTTGTTGACACAATTCTTCTTCTACAGCTCGGTTCCTAGTCCCTCGTCTGCGACCACCTAAAAAAATTTGTGGATCCCATGGGGTGATACTATTGTCCCTGCGAGAGATATAACTCTCTGCCAACAATATTAGTATCATAGAAAATAATACAAAATTGAACTGTAGGTATTTCATTAATGAATAGGTATGTCTTTGAGTGCAGGGTATAGACATTAATAACAAATCTATAAATCATCTTTTACTTCAAAAAGAATATGAGGAACATGTATAACATTTATCTACTCAAACGTATAAAAGTAATAAGGCATCAACCAATGTTTCCATATTTGATCCTTAAACAAGCAAGCTACATGACTAATTACATTTTCACATTTACGTTTATGCCCAGAGGAGATGAGATATACCGCTCATGCTCCAACTGACCACTAGTAAGTCGAAATCGGTACCATACAAGGTCAATGGCAAAGCCGACTGTCAAGACCTCTTCTTTCTCAGTCATCTCAAGAACACATAGGTAACACTTAGGTTTAGCATGACATCTTGTGTCTGTTGTAATTAACTATGCCGAGGTATATCGACATCTTCTCTATAGAGTTACTGCCGTAGCATGTACTCTATTCGGGAGAAGACCACTTAGCTTTCCCAGATTATCAAGATGACCACTGAGCAATCCTGTGTTGATTTTATCAGGAAGTACACTGAGCATCCTGATATATTTTAGGAGTCCACTAAGAACCCTTATTTTAGTTTAGGAGTCCACTGAGAATCCTCATATTAACACATATTCAAAAATATGTGTTCTGAGTAAAACTCATTTCACCATTCAGTAATTGTTGACACTGAATGGATCTATGGTCTGGGCAACTACATGATAATATTCATCTTGCTTAATTAAGTGTATTCCTATATCTTTTTAGCATCAATAAAGTTACAAACAAGATTAACAAAAATTACTACAAAGAAAAGCATAAAAGCGTTCATCAAATACTTTCATAATCACTCGAGTTGCATATCTCACTTAGAATCTCAACCTCTTGTCATCATCACTCTTGGGTATTCAACCCTTCATTCATCACTAAGCACTATCAACACTTAGCATATGATCATTACCTCAAGGTCATCATACCCAGATACTAATTCACATAGTCCACATAGCTCATTGGGTTGGTATCACATAGTCACATAGTTCTTACTTGACCATGCCTAATGCACTACGATATTTGCATGCTTATTGTATCATGTTGTCAACAATTTCAAAATATATCTTTGACCATGGATTACTAAGGAACACATCCATCTAATGAATTAGGGTTATATTCAATCGATTAGCATTTCAAGATTACATCAACATAGATCATACCCTAACTCATACTCCACTCATCTTAAGGGTATTAGTGTATGTTAATTACATACTTATCTTTCAAGTCCTAGTCTCTCTTTCATTCTCTCTAGGATGTAAGTTACTTAGTTCACATCTTCAAGGTTTACACTCTTATCATTAACAATTAAGTTAAACTCATTCTGGCTCAATACTACATAAATCACAAGCATCACTTTAGAAAAGCTTAGTAATTAAGGACTTGCTTATCATATCAAATTACATTATTCATAATTTTATGATTTGGAAATGCATTTACTTATCTAATCACATGGTGGAACCACAACCTCATATTGGATATGGGGTGTATCCCTTATCACCATATCGGGCATAACATTATGGCTTTACCATACTTCATGCAACTATAAATACTAGCTCTCCTTCTTATCTAGCCATGTTTATTTCAATTTAGACTTCCCTATTTAGTCTTCCATTATAGCGGGTTGCCTCTAGGGGTTCTATATCAGGCATACCATTTGACTTGCCATATGTTGGAGATCATATCGTGCACCATGTTGAGCACCATATCAGTTTTTACCATGTTAGTTTTTCTCATATATTTGCCATATCGTGTAAGTAAATTAGGTATCATATTGGGCATGGTGTTGGGTACCATGTCGGGCATCATATCGGCCATGTGTATCGGGTTTCAAAGTTCAAAGATCATACCGGGTTCCCTTATCCTTCTACTAGGGTTTTGCTTATATCGGGAAAGAGTGTTCCTTTACCTTTGTGTCATGTAAAAGGTGGTGGATAGAAGTCCTCCATGTCATTCATATATCTTATAATAACCCTTCTCCATATCGGGCAAGTCCCCATGATGGGTGCCATATCTTTTTCCCAAGCTTTTACCCCATATAGGCTTGTAAGGTCTCAACCCATATCGGGTTGTCCAAGAGTGATCAACCCCTGTCGGGTATCCAAAGGTGATGTCATCAGTATCAACCTCAAAATAATTAATCTAATTCAAACTATGAATAAAATTCCTAATTACATCTCGGAACTCATGATTATATCAATTGATCACAGGAGCCCTAATTTGCAATTATTCAACAAATTGAATAGTGTTGAAGAAAGAATAATAATATTGAAGGGTTTGAGTTATATAACCTACCTCTTGAAGAGATTCCAAGCTTCAAGCTCCACTCCACACATCCCAAGGTTGAAGATGAGCCTTCTCCAAGCTATAAGACTTGAACTCCAAGCTCTAGCATGATATCTCAAGTCTCCTTGGGCGATATCACCTTGCTTGATTGCTTCAACCTACCCTGGCCGATATCCTTCCTCTTCTTTGGCTGATACCAAGCCTCACTCCTTCACTCTCTCCACTATGGGTAAAAGAAAGAGAGGTGTTGCACGATACAAGAGGGGAGGTACTTTCTAGATCCAAAAATTTTGCAAACAAATGAAGGTTAGGGTATATATACTTGTGGTTTATAGAGAAGAGTGTAATAGGTGTCATTTTCTCAAGGTACTTCATGCCACCTAGCCATGCAAGGTCGACACATGTTCTTGCATACTTGCCACTTATTATTTTTCCATGCAAAAAACAATAAGAAAGGATAAGGGGGCAACTCTTAAATTGTCTCCTAGGGCAATCTTTCTTCCACTATCTTAATATTATATTCAACTTTATCATTTCCATGACAAGGGAAAATCGATGCTTCAACATATCCTTGGGGTGCCTTTCCCATCATGGGTTAAACCAAGGCTCCACAAATCTATAGGATTCTCTCCATATGGCTCTATGGCTGATAGGGGCTCCTGTGTATAACTTTAACTTATGCATTTTCTTTATTTCTTCATTATTAAGAGTACTAACATTTCTAGAAACTCCAAGCATATTATCTCCTTCTTTCTCTTTCCTCTAGGTAATATTGGGTAAGGGTAAAAACAACCTAGAGGTGATAATTTACACATTAACCCTATATTTTGTTCATATATAGCAAATAGTGCTACAATTGGTGCACTAAGAGCTTAGCATTATTCACACAAGTTTTCACTTAGAATTAGGCTTTGCACAAGACACCACTTAGCATCATATTCTCTTCCATGATGTACAAAACACTTAGAATTCATTCAACATGTAACATTTACAACATCACCCCTTATCTTGGGTAAATTACATTTCTCACTTAGATTTCCATAAAATGCACACATAGCTTTGCAAGTAAGTATAGCTTATTTGCATAGTCTTTCATGGTGAATCTTCTCTCACATGTCAAGATTCCGACCCTACTATGATTTTATTTGAAATTATATCAAATGTCCCTATTTTCTCACTCTTTCTCTCCTAATCTCAATTTCTAGGGTTTCTGAGTTGATAGGAGGAAGAAATGGATTTAGTTGCTAAAGTTTGATTCAGTTACTAGAAATTTAGAGTTTTACCTATGTTTTCAAGGTACTCATCAACTAGGTGAGTGTCTATCTCCCTCTTAAGCTTTGTATTCATGTTGAAAGCCTAATTCTATTTGGCTAGAATATTCAGAAACCTTGCTTATATATATATATATATGATTGAGTATTGATTTGGAAAGATATTAGGGAATCAAATTCTACTAATTTTGATGATTTATAATCTATTGGAACTTGCTTAGTTCATGATATATTGATTTAGGGTCCATGGAAAATTCTATGGATGGATGACTATTCTATTTCATGTGAATATGATCTAAAGATCAGCCCAATGGCCGATATGCTTGGGAATTGAATTGACATGTATAGACTCATATTTGAATTGTATTAGAATGAATTATACAAGTGTATTGTTGAATCTCACTAAAATTGAATATTATATATACATAAGAACCAGTATGAGGTGGTGTTATTCTCTATTTAGGGTTTGTCTTGTGGGATTGAATGAAATGAGTAAATAATCAATGTATACTTATGGTTGAAGAATGAAAGATGTGAAAATGGAAACTAGGGTTTCCATGTCCGTAGATATATCTAATGAAACCATGTGCACCATGATGATATTACTAAATAATATGATTCTTATGATGTGTTGAACTAAGTATTACTTCTTGAAAATTCTAGAAATATAGTATTGAGTTGAGTTTGAGAGATAAAGCTCAAAGTTGTATATAATCTTATGAATGTGATGAAATTCTCAACTGTAGGTGTTACTACTTAAGTTGAATATGATAAGTCTCATATTTCATGATCTAAGCCTAATCATCTATTTTAGTATAATCTACAGAATTAGATATGAATGCAAGTCTTTTATACAAGTCACATAACAATGAATTGTGAAGGATAAGTAGAAATTATGGTGTAAAAAGATGCAATCCTAATTCATTCTTTTTACCTAAAATGAGTATATAATAAGGAATGATTATTGTTGATTATGGGAATGTCATTAGAAGTCAATGATATGGTACACTTATATAAATATAAGAAACAACATGAACAAAAATGTAATGAATGGTGGTAGCAAGTTAAAGATGAAACGAATGAAGTCATTCTTTTATTTCCTTTACATGTGGATTTACCCAAATTGAATGAAATATACTAAATATGGACTTTGATGGGCGTCAATGACAAGAGAAGCATTGTATATCAAGTGAATCAAGAATGATTGGTTCCAAGAATGTAATGAACATGGCATGAAAGAAGTTGAGACTAATGAATATAAAAAGAAGGAAAAGATGAGAATTAGTAGATGAATATAAGAACCAAACTCTAACCCTAGAATGATGAGTTAGATGATGCTAATGAATAACAATATGATATGAGGAATTAAGGAATGAACATAATTGTAATTGAATTTAATTAAAAGATGAGGTTAAAGAATTTGAATTCATATAAACGAATGTATTTTTGGATTGTGATTGGTGATAGAATACTTGTACTATGAGGATGGACTATTTTATGAACTTCAAATGATATTCAATGTGTGTTAATTTGTAACCCTAACTGAAGAATGTGAAATAAAAGAAGGGAACTAAGTGTATTATGCATGTTTATGCATGAAATTTATTTGCATCTATTGAATTTGGATGGAATAAGTTTATGTTGCATGACAAATCTATTCTAAGTATGATGAATGATATAAAATATCTGTATGCTTTTATTATTGCTAGTTTTAATGTCTCTATGAATATTTGTTAAGAACTGCAATATAGGATGGACTGATAAGATATATGTTGATGTTGAATTTAACATGCACTAATTACATCTAAGCAACCGTGGTGAGGGTAAATGTTGCACAATGGGATTATATTTCAGGCTGAAAGCCCATTGGTGATGATAAAACACTGATGGTTAAATGTTGGACAATGAGATTATGTCTTGGGATGAAAGCTCATTGTGGAATAACTACTATGAGATGATGTGCAAATGTAAATAATTATTTGTGTTGCAAATTACAAATTGTTGTGCTTCTTGTTTTTGTCATTTTCTCTCTTGATAAGTCTAATTTGCTATATGTCATGCCAGTTGTGTGAAAATACACACATATGATATGGTGTTTTGAATTCTTTTAAGATGAGTAAAAGAGATTAATAACAAGTGAAATGATGACACATCTAGATAGGTGCCCTCAATATTGTGAGTTTTTCCTGAGGTCCACATTAGGGAAACAAAACGGATCTACTTGTAGTATTCAATGAATTATGAGAAAGATTTCTAGAGTGTGGATCAAGACCTAAAGGTTTGACCACTAGGATTTTGGAATGACTCATCTGGAGTGGATTTGGCCCTAAATCCTTGTGTGAAAGTCGATGTCCATGAGGAATAGACTCTGATGAAATTAAATATTGAAATATGAAAATATGAGAAATGATGTGATATGTGATATATTATTTTGTTGGTTCCTATCTCATATACCCAAGATGAGTATGTGAGCCTCTTTAGGTAACCCTAAGGTGGCCAGGGTCTGTTGTTGTCTTAGGGTGCCTGGCTAAACCCTAATATAGTGACAATTAGTCATTGACATGAGAACCAGGCGTGGCAACTTATACTTGATGAGGTACAAGCCAACTAGTTTCAAGGCAAATGAATAAAAGATGTCAATTTGTGTAGAATATGATTTGAATGTTTGTTACATTCTTTATTTTGATAGTTGATACTTTTCATTTGTTGATCATGCTCCTTATTGTGAGAAATAATCATTCTGTTATAGAGATTATCTATTTCATATTTTAATCTATTTTTTTGACAAATAGTAAATGTTGGGATTTATATCCACTCTGAATATGATTTAGATTTCTTGTCATTTTATAGTACTATTAGGTAGACTTGCCTTATGTGTGCTTCAGCTTTAGGATTATATGATATGTTCTACGTCTAGCTGATGTGGTGTCACAAATATGATGTTAATGTTATGTATTGACTCAAAATGTTTATATCTTGACTTGTCACTAATACTAAAGGATTGTTAATCTGAACTAAGATGCATCTACTGATTTGTTCATAGACATGCTCTACAAGATGTATAAATGTTGGATTTGGTTTAAGTGATTGCCTTATCTGTTTGATTAGACTAGCATTGTAAACTGGATTTGACTAGATGAACTATCTTCTAGACTTTTAATATCTGCATGTTTTTTTAAGTTCATTATACTTAATCTGATGTGGATGTATGTATTCAGCTTGAGTGGGAGGTATCCACTCATTGGGGATCTATGTGAGTCTCGTGAGGTTGTTCCAAATGTTTTTAGATATAATTTTATCCATCAGTGAGGTCATGAAAAAGAAGATAGAAATAAAATAATATAGATAGATTAGATTGTCCCTATACACTCTCTTTCTCGGGATGGCCAGTATAAAAAGTTTGTTGATTCATGTACATGTATCTATTATAAACTGAAATGCACATGAGCCATAAGATTTTATTCAAATTTTGATGGAGTTGAATAAGATTTGTTTTATCTTATTATGAGGTCCTTGATGTGACATTGGTTTATGAAAATTATGAAAAAAAGGAAAAAACTTAATATGTGGTTTTCATATATTGTGTTTATCGCCTTTGTCGGCAATAAAATCTTTTTTTTTCTCAATCGAGGTTTATGTTTAGGGATTCTCTCTAATGGTTGGAATTTATGTTGATCAAAAGAGAGGTCATGACAATGTGGTATCAGAGCCTAGGTTAGATGAGTCTATATGGATAATAATTTAGGATTAAATGATAATTTGGATGTTGAATATAACATGCATGATGTGAATATTGACTAAACTCAGTGTCTAGATCATCTGGTCAAGCATTTGGATATTGAGATAAGTTAGTATAGAATTGTCGACTGTACTACTTCCAGATGTCGTGACCAAGCATCCAAATGACTACAATTTGGGTTTATAATAAGATTCATGATGATAAAAAGGGAATGGCGTTAAAATGATGAAAGAGAAAAGATTATATAATTCAATATGAGGCCTAAGGAAAGCATGATATTTCATATAAGAACGATGAAAGGCTAATGGATTATGAAGATAGTCTCTAATGAGTTTGAATCTGAGTATGAAATCTAAAATTTTAAGAAAAAACTAAGAACTAAGAATAATGCACACTAAATGATATTGTTTATAAAGGAAATTGATGAATGTGGATGATAATATAGAATGAGCCATAATCTTGATCCATGTGATACATAATCAAATTTTACAAGAGTATGAAAGGTGATGTGAATTACATCTTGATAAATGATGTATTACTAATATTTGTGACTTAAGTGTTTTTAATACTCAAGGAGAGATATGATGATGACAAAGGGTGAAATATCCACCTAATGCAAAAAAATGTCATACGAAAGAAAGATAAAATGGAAGTATTTCTAACTTGAAATTGAGAGAGATGAATAATTAGATGATATGATATTCTTCCACATCTTTTATTGGATTTTGGGACAAAATCCTTTAAGGAACGGAGAATTGTAATGATCCATTTTCAGATTAGTCATCTAATTAGGGTTTACTTGGATGATTGCATGCTTAACCAGATTGATCATTGTTTAAAGCTTGATTAATGATGAAATTCTAATATCGATTCTTTGAATCTAATGAAAAACTCTAAATATTATTCAATAATTATAGTTTGAAAATGGAAAACCCTAACCAGCTAAAATTAGGTTTTTGATGGCATATGAATATAGAATTTTATAGGTATAGTGATGTACTAAATGATTTTTACTATTTTATATACAACTCTAATTTAGTTGAAATTTGGGTATAGTCTTGACAATTATTAGTGTTATAGAAAAATATGAGAATTTTTGAAATAATTTAATGACCTATTTGTCAGCTGAGTTTCTACAAGACAAACTCAGCCAACCATGTATTCATATTGAACTATAGCAGTTTGGTATTTGAATTTTATCTTATTTTATTGGTACGTCCAATTGATCTGAAATTGAAGCTAAAGTTTTGAAACTCCAATGTAGACATTATGTGAAATTTGTATAATTTTTGGATGATGTTTGAATTCTACAGAGTGTGGTGTTGGTCAAGTTTCCCCATGACAAACTTAGTCGACCATGCATTTTGACCGAAATATAGTAGTTTATATTTGGTTTTTATTTTTATTGGTAATTCTAAATGATCCAAATTTTTATTGGATCTCTGGAATGTTGTTTTAGACAAAATATAAATTTTTCTTAATATTAGTAGAAGGTTTGACTTATTCAGTAAATGATTTTTAGTAACATATTTTATGACAAAAAAATCTGTCGAATAAAACAAAGTGTAAGTTTGGTCAATTTTCAATTGACCCAAGCACATGGTTTATATGAGCAACCTAGCATGCAAGAAGCTCTCATATTTCGTGATTCATTCCATAGAAATGAAATCTTAGAGATAGAGGAGAGCTAGTGTAACATCCCTGACCTAGGTTATGCTTTAACCCTAGGTGTTTTGATTAAGAAATATTATTATATGCTTAATCTCATCTTGTGAAAAGTAATTAAGGCTCAAGAGGAACTTATGTTGCATTCTAGTCCTTTTTGAACATTGTTGAAATCAATGTTTTGCTTATTTTAGACTAAAGTGCAAATTACCCAAGTTGAGGGGTTTAAGTGCAAATTGTGCATGATAATATGTTCCTAATATGTTGAAGCATCATGAGAGTGAAAATGATGCCGAGGTATGGCTTATGGAAGCCTGAATACTAAGAAAGAGTTGATAAAGCAATGTATGTGCATGAAAACCTAGTTTTGGTGTAATGTGCAATTTACCCAAAACTTAGGGTGCAATATGCAAATTACCACTTCAATAATGTACCTAATGTTTCTTGGCATCATGTAGAGCAAAGAAAATGAGAGGGGCACCTCATTTGAATTAAGTTGGAGGAGAGAGAATCTTGGTATTAAAATAATCAAGATTTAATCCTAATTGAAACCCTAATTCAATTTAGGGAAAAAATAAATGTATTAATTAAAGGGCCTTCAAAAAAAATTAAGGTTGGATTCATATGTGTATGGAAGTCCTTGATCTTTGCAAGGACCACTAAAATATCCAAGGGAGTGGATAACTCACTCACAATTTTATAAGAAAAAGAAATATCCACTCACATATGGATATTAGTATAATATGATTTGAGGTGCTTAATTTTCTTTTATTTAAATCATGGATAATTGAGAGGAATAAGAGGCAAACAAGATAGCCTCGTCCCAAAGGAAGTTTAGGGGGAAGAGGCGGCCATATTGGGATTAAATGGATTTTTACAAAGCATATTCTCTCTCATTGAATTTTTATAAAAAGATCTTTTACAAGTCAAATGAAAGGCTTTTTCGACCCCACTTCTTCTCCTTGCTTGGGAAACGACCAAGGGAGATGGGAGGATCAGGAGGACGACCCCCAACCTGTTGGTAAGCTTCTTGACCTTAGTTCACCACGATTTCATGGTGGAAATCACAAATCAATGCATGATTTCTTACTATTTCGATCTCCTCTTGAACTCTAACCATTCTTTTTCAATCAAACCTTGAGGACGAGCCTTGGAATGGTGAAAAGAGTTGCATCCACCATTGTTTCCGTGATCTTGGATCTTTGGAGGTCAATTGGAGGCGGGTTTTATAACTTGAACCCTTGATTTTGTTATTGCATTCAATTCCATATCAAATAATGACGTTTTCTACATTTACAATAATCGATTTGGTTGATGGATGCAATCACCATGGAAACCACAGCAGGTTTCATGAGTTTATAGGTTGAAGATGATAAGCACAAATCTCTCCAAATATCCAAGGCAAATGGTTTCAAAAGAGTTGCTCAAACGGTTTCCCAAACCGTTTGGAAGCAAACAGTTTCCCAAACCGTTTGAGGGGAAACGGTTTCACCAAACCGCATGAGGCCAAATGGTTTCAGACCGTTTGGTGGTGTTGACCAGGGTTGACCATTTGGAGATCTTTTGAAAATGACCTAGGTTAATGACCCATCAATTATGATTGGTTAGTTCCAATTGGTTCATGAGTGAAGGTCAATCAATCACCAAAACCCTAATCGGGTTAAGTGCTGATTTCTAATTTGATTAAGTTGGAAACTTGGGTTGATTGACCCAAACGGTTTCAAAACCATTTGGGGATCACCCAAACGGTCTCAAGACCGTTTGGAGGTCACCCAAGACCGTTTGTAGGTCTAGGGTTTAGTATGGTTAAGCAATTGAAGATCCAAAGACACTAAGTTGAAGTGTAACCAATTGCTGATTTGGTGATCAATCCAATGATCCAAACCCTAATTGGTTGACTTGGATTTTGATGTTGACATGGGAAAACGATCTCAAGACCATTTGGAGGTCATCCAAACGACCTCAAGACCGTTTGGGGTCAGGTCATGTTCAATTTGGATGATGGTTCAATGGTTTCAAAGTAACTAATCTTACATTGATTAATGTTGAAGGATCATCGATTCCAAACTCTAATTCAATTGGTTCAAACCCTAATTGATGACCAATTGAGGGTCAATTGAGGGTCAAATCAGTTGAAGGTTGACCTATTTAACTCAATTGAAGTATGATGATAGGTCCAATTGATGATTGGTTACATGAATTCAATAATTGAAGGAATCAACATTGGAAACCCTAATTCAATTTGAATGGTTGAGACCATATTTGGTCCATGTAGTTTTGAGGAGGTTTGGACCAAACGGTCTCAAGACCGTTTGAGTCCAAATGGTTGATGGGTATTTTACTACGCGCTAAAAATGCAAGTGTACGCGTCGAGTAGTACATGCCTTGTGAGGCCCGAGTCGAACACATGGATACTCGGAAATGTTGGAGACTCCTACTAACTATTTGCGATCAGCTAAGCCGAATAACAAATTGGGGTTGTTGAATAAAATTAAAAGAAAATAAAAATAAAACAAAGCAAACAATCGATTAAAGGTTAATTTAATCAATTCAAAAGGATATCTTTAGGATTGCGGTTTCACCGCGAGTTTTCATTGTATTAGATTTAATATAATGCCTCAATCTCCTATCTCTATCCGGGTAGTGGCCTGAAAACAGAATTGCCCACTGTCGTGGTGCAATTCACTACTTAGGTTTAGGTCGGTTCCACCGTCGTAGTAACCTATCCCCTAAACTAAGTGCATTACGAACGATCTCTCAGTATCCACCATTAATTTTACACCACCTTGTCCAAGGGATTTATCGATTAATGTAGGTTTTGTCTCTTTTCAGCCGTTAATCCTTCTGTCGAAGTGATTAAGGGCATTAGGTTATTATTATGGTGATCAAGCATAACAATATATGGAGAAAACGAAGTTATGCCACAGATTTAAGAGAGAAAATATGAATTACTATTATAAAACTGTCATACAATGAATTCCCGAGCTACTCCTGGTCCTAAAGATGGAGGGGATTAGCCCTGCATGTTCATCTCACACAAGTACATGGTAGAAATAGGGGAAAGCATATGAAAAACGTGAATTGAATGAGAAAACCCCTGAACGGAGAAGAACCGATTGATCCTTTGCATATAACACGTGCTCTCCCACCTTTCGGTGGTGAAATCCGTCTTCTGCGGCGTCCGGATCGACTGGTATGAACTTCTGGCCTCCGTTCTCCTTTCTCCTGCTCCTCGGCACTTGTGCAATCGCTCATGAGATCTCCCCTCTCGTCTGGGCGGCCGTCATTAGGTATAAGTCCCTAATTAGGTCATTAATTAACTCCAGTTGTCCGATTGAGATCAATCTGAATCCAACGCATATCTGACGGCGTCGATACCATCGACGCGAGTCGATGGTATCGACCCACTGCAGTAGCAAACCCTTCCTTTGTCACGCCCGACATCATCTCGATACCATCGACTCAGGTCGATGGTATCGACTTCCTTTAGGCGTCAGTTTTGTCATTTTGCGATGTTGTAGCCTCCGTGCGTCGATGGTATCGACTTGGTGTCGATACTATTGACTTCTTCTTCGCCAACAACCTGAAGGTGACTCGATACCATCGACATCAAAGTCGATAGTATCGACTTTTTCCTGCTTCTTTCGGCTGGCAACCTGTGACCATGTCGATGGTATCGATTTCCGTCGATGGTATCGATGGAAGCAAATACTCATTTGTCCTGAAATTCAAAGACAAGATCACATCAATTCACACAAATAATAATAATTTGACAATTAATGCTCAAAATGATGAAATAAAGGGGATTTGACATAAAATAGTGGCAAAGACCAAAATGGATGAATTATGCAATATTATCCATAAAAATGACTAATTAAAGCATAAAACACATATAAAACAAGTCTATAAATGTGACTCAAAATCATCACATCAAACTCCCCTAAGCTTGAACGTTGCTCGCCCTCGAGCAAATAATCCTTAGAATAGAATTGCTAATGTCAACTGAAAAACAACACAAAACACCCAACATCCCATATGACTCCCACCGGACATTCACATACCGACCCTCTCTAACCACGGAACGGTAATTACCCTAAAGGCGACAATAATCATCCATAAGAGAAATTGACCTCAAAACTGATGAACACTATCACATAAGGCAGTTAACATAATAAAAATCGCCGGTTCAGACTTGGTGCATCTTGTGATCTCCTAAACTACGTTGCTCGCCCTAACTACCATCTACATGGAAGCAGTTCTCCTGATATACATTAATGAGGAGAAATTCACGGTGGCCTACCAATCCGAGCAACGGGTGGATGAAATGGGTGGCTCATGGAAGAAAGTGGAAGTATTGTACAGTTTCAACCTGCATAAAACAAAAATGTCCTATATGATGCAAATGCACATGAAAAATGCCCTAATGCCTAAAATTGGGTGGAATGATGCATGCACTAACCATCCGCCTCAAAATAAGATGGATATCTAGTCAAGTTACATCATGTACTCAATTATCCTGAAATGCAAGTGATATTACGTTCCTTTCTCCTTCTTATTTCACTTTCTTCTAAATTCTTTTTTTTTCTATTGCAGATTTTCAGATTTTTTTCCAGCCCACATATCCATAATTGCTTAAAGATAATTTTATTGGGCTATTTTCTTCATACTCAGAAATTTTTGCACTATTTAGAAGGTATCGAACAATTTAATTCACCATTGGGGGAAAAATTGGGATACATGATGTACTTTATGCATGAAAATCATGAATGCAACTACATGGCATGCACCTAAGGGTAATGTGCATGTATCACTATCTTTTTTTCTTTCTTTTTATGCAGAATCGTATAGACAATTGCAATGCAAGTCTTATCTAGATGCTATGCAAGAAAAAAGAGTTAAAACTGTACTCTACTTCCAATTCTTGGGTGGATTATGGAAACAATGAAGTGGAACGATCACAAGACTAGATGACTGAACCTTAGAAAGATATTATGCATCCCTCCTTACTGACCTGTGTAGTAGTTTAGAGGGTTCTCTCTCTTAAATCCAATTAAAGCCTCATTACCATTTGGTCAGATTAGGCTCAAACAACCATTTCCATCCTCTTTCATGAATCATTAGGAGTACATATGTGAGTTTTTGTTTTAGAGTTGACAAAACCAATCATTTTCATAGGATGTGTGCCCAAGATTAAACAAAACAAGCTTTTCAAACACACAATTTTTTTTTCAAATTTCCCTTGATTTTCCCTTGCACTACTAAAGAGATGACACAACTTTATGACATCCACAATTACACTAGATAGCATGTGGATCCTACAAAACTAAAATTGCAAGAAACAAATAACAAGAGAACAAAAGCAATAATGCTAAAAACTAAAAACTAAAAACAATAAAAGATAGAGTTGTTCCAACTAGCCCCCTAAGCTTGAATTCGACTATGGCCTCATAGTAAAAAACAAACTTAAAGATTGGAACAGTGATACCAGATCAGTCCTGTGGTGGTGGAGGCGGGTATTGCGGCGCCGTGGGGTCCCAAGATGGGTATTGCCCCTAAAAGGTCGGATCATACTGGGGCATCGGAGGAGGCTGTGGATACCCCCCCAAATTAATTCTGGCTCCAGTAATGATCGTAAAACAGCTGCTGCTGCTGCTCCATCCTGTGCAGCCGATCATGGATGTTCTCCTGATTTGCAAAAAGAAGGCGCTCATTCTCGAAGATCGCCTACTGGTTGACAAAGAGCCGGTTGGTGGTGTCTTGAATACCGGCATAGGCTACTGTGTGGCTATGATGCGTCTGCTCGATGTCTTGCATCATATTGTACATGCCTTGCATGGAATAGGCATCCTTGTTGGGCTGCGAGGGCGGTGGTGGATGTCGATGCGGAGAAGATGAAGATGCACCTGGATGCATCCTAGGGTGCTTCCGGGGTGCCACTCGTGATCGAAGAGGTGTGAACGCCTCTTCCTCCTCTTCCGCCGCCTCGTCGTCGTCGCCACCGTTGTTGCTGCCCTCTTCTTCATCGGAATCGATGGCTATGATTGGCCACCGGAAATGCTGCGCGTCGTCGATGTTGAAGACGGGGTCGGGTAGAGAACACTCCTGATATGCTTGATTTACGTGGCAGTGTGCGAACGCCACACCATCTCGGAGAAGAATGAGATTGGACCGATGTAAATGTTGCAAGTTCACCTTGCTCTTAGTAGATAGAGGAGTGAGGGTCTGGAAATTCAAGCCGAGGTATGAAGCCAGCTTGGTGATTAGCCCGCCGAAGTGAATCAGCGCTTTCCTCGTACTCCGCTTCACCGCCAAAACTCGTTGCAGAAAGAAGGCGCCCCAGTTGCACTCTTGTTGCGTCAGGAGCTTGTAGAGAAAGAAAAAGGTCAGGCTCCTAAAACTTGCTAAGGGCTAGGTCGCCCTGAGCAAACAAGGTGGAGCTCAACATCCGGTGCAAGACCCAGACAAATGGGTGCTCGAAGTCGGCTACCGCGACGTTGTGGTAGCTAACCGACTTCCCTTGTGGCACCGTCACCAACTCGGAGAAGAGAGCATCGTAGTTGGTGCGGTTATCCGACCGCCTGTAGTCGTACCGCGAGTGATTCCAATTGAAGATGTCGTTGAACTGCTCGAGGGTGATGGTGTAGTCACGGTTGTACAGCCGAAAAGACACCCTGCCCTTTTCCCACTCGCGGTCACTTGTTGATATCTCATTGGGCACAACACAGACGTCCAGTGACGCCATGAATTCCGCCACCAGCTCTTTGTACGTTGGCCATTCGCCGAAAAATGACTGGCCGTCTTCATGGTACTCAAGCTCATCGTGTCCACGACCCGTTTGGTGGGTCTGCCCCTTCAGTATGTAATCCAGATTTGCCTTGAAGACAAGATCATTGATCATCTCCGGATCCACGTAACGGGTGGGCTCGATCTTGCACTTCAGGATTTCTTCGTAAACCTTCTTCACATCCGCGGATGGGTGGACAAGTTGAGGACGTACGACCGATGATGGCGGTGGTGGCACGAACTCGGGGATGTCAATCATATGAGCATGCGAGGAAGAAGCTCCATTTGGATGCACCATTGTTGTGATGAGAAAAGGATTAGAAGAAGAGCTTGGTGAAGATGGAGAATTGAATCTCCGCTCGGTGAAGATCGTCGCTCGGTGCTGCTGTTCTTCGGGCTTGGATGGCTCGAGGGAGTGCTCGGCGCAAAGGAAGAAGAGAGCTCTGAAGGTGTGACGTTAAATGACGTCATGAATCTCCTTATATAGACTTGGCCGGCGCCACTGTTGGTCCGTCGATACCATCGACGCGAGTCGATGGTATCGACACCTTTCGATGCTATCTGCCTCCCTCGCGAGTATCGACGGTCGTCGATGGCTGGATCTTGAAACCCAGATCGCTGACGTGTCGATACCATTGACATGGATCGATGGTATCGACACTGCACCCGGATCGATGACGTGGAAGCCGCGATCGCCGTCGATTTGTTTGTGCGGATCGGTGACATGGATGGTCAATACCATCGACTCGGGTCGATGGTATCGACTTTTCTTCATTGCGACACCGCCACTTTGCATTTCAACCTGTAACCATGTCGATACCATCGACATGGCCATCGATGGTATCGAGTTGACTGTGACATATCAGTCTGAACTTCTCCAGAGATCTCGGTGATATCGACGCCTGTGTCGATACTATCAACTTTTCCTTTTCGACCACCTGTAGGTATGTCGATACCATCGATGAGGCCGTCGATGGTATCGACTCAGAACGAAATATGTAGTCGTCAACCTGTACCCTTGTCGATACCATCGACGAGTGTGTCGATGGTATCGACTCTGCCTCAGCCTGCACAATGAACAAACGGATCAAGGTATCTTCTTTACACTAAAAATTGAACAAAAATAAAGCAACCTACGATTATAAATAATCTATCCTAATGTACCGATGGTTGGGTTGCCTCCCAACAAGCGCCCTTATTTAATGTCTTAGGCTAGACGGTATGAAGCTCATCATCTTTTCACTTTGGAAACTGAGCTTAGAGGATCATGTGGTAATTTGAATTCAACTCGATCTCCTCCAATTCCCAAGAACAAAGTACCTCTCCCTAAGGCAGTCATGACATCCGTCGTTGCTTGAAACGGCCTTCCTAGAAGAATTTCACAGCTTTGGAGTGGTGGCATATCCATGACAACAAAATCCACTGGGAATATAAATCGATCCACTTTGACGAGAAAATCTTCACATACTCCATATGGTCTCACTAAAGACCCATCTGCTAATTCAATTGTTGCGGCCGAATTCTTGATTTCTTTTAACCCAAGTTTCTGAAATGTCGCCAGAGGCATGAGATTTATGATGGTGCCTGAATCACATTGCGCTTTAGGAAAATGTTAATCACCTATCGAGCATGGAATGTAGAAACCTCCTAGGTCTTTTCTCTTCTTTGGCGAACTCCCTTGAATCATAGAACTCACCGTCTCATTCATCTGACAAATATCATCATCTTTTATCCGCCTCTTCTTATTGATGATTTCTTTGATGAACCTCCCATAGGCGGGAACCTTCTCGATCATCTCCACTAATGGAATATTGATGTGGAGTTTTTGGAATATTTCCAAGAATTTCCTAAAATGACGATGCTCTTTCTTTGGCCCTGGATTTCCTGGACTTGACACAACTGCTGCACTCACACGCCTGTGAGGTGGCACATATGAGCTTTTCGGGGCCAACTCCCCTAAGCTTACTTCAATCACTCCCTCTGACGTGGGCTTTGGCGAGACATCATCAATAGTAATAGCTTGTTGTGGTTCCTCTCTCGCATTCGATGTTTCCACATGTGCACAAACAACCTTCAATTGTTCTTCTTGCCTAGATGGAGATGCAATATTCATAACTCGCTGTGGTTTTCTGAAGAAAGGGTTTTCGCCCGGCAGTCCATAGTAAGTGCGTGGATATGGTATTGCCGGTGACGCATGCGTATTAAAAGTCATTTTTCTTTCTTCTTTAGCTTCTTGCACCTGAGATTCCTCCTCATTGCTTACCACATACATATACTTGACCTGATGGTGTGCTTGGGCTACGTTTGCATTCTCGACCGATTTCTGTTGATTGGCGTGCTTGATGGCCACCACTTCACTAGAAATCTGTGCCATGGTGGTTTCTAATGCCCGCATTTGTGCTCCATGGCTTTGCAGCGTCTGTCCAAACTTGGTTAGAATATCACCTTGAGATTGCAATTGCTTACCAAACATGGCCATCATCTCCTGGTTCTGCTGTACCATTTGACTCAGTAGTTCATTGTTCTTATCCTCTGCTCTAGGCTGTGGCTTGGCATCCAGATCCTGCAGAAAATTATTCGGATCCTTCCATGAAAACTTTTTATCCTTCCTCCATGCATAGTCATTGTTTCTATAGCCCTGTTGTTGCATGAATTTCACTTGGGCTTCCTCATCCTCAGATGCATCTTCCTTAGATAGCAGCTTCTTGGCTAGAAGATCTAACTTATCGTTAAGCTCCTTAACTACTCTGGATTCGCCAGTAGCTCTGACTTGCTCCACAGCACCTCTGTCACCCCATGACTGTTTCCTAGCCATGTTCTTTAATATCTCCCAACATCTCGTATCTGTATTATTCAGAAAGAATCTGGATCCAGCTGAATCAAGGTTACTTCTATCGTGCTCGGAGAGAGCAAAATAGAAGATTTTCACTTGTGTCTCTTTATCCAGCCCGTGATGCGGACACCTCCTCAGCATAACCTGAAATCGCTCCCAGGTCTCAGAATATGTTTCACCGGTCTGTTGGGTGAAATTATGAATCTTCCGGATCATGTCGTTAGTCTTCTCAGGAGGGAAAAACCTCTCGAAGAAGACCTCCACCATATGGTCCTAGGACTCCATGAACTCATCGTCTAGATTATGTAACCACTCTCGTGCTGCTCCCACCAATGAACTTGGGAAAAGCTTGAGATACAATGCATCTTGTGGAAACCTGTCAATTTTTACCATGTCGCAGTTCTCAACAAACTGGCTGATGTGTGCAACAGGATCCTCATTCTTCAACCCATGAAACGCATTTGATTTCACCAAATTTATCAATGCTGGATCGATCTTATATGTCGGTATGTTGATCGCCTGCTTCTTTATAGGCCCCTTTGAAGCTGATGAGGAAGAAGCTTTGATCTTCTCCCATATGGTCTGTGTCTCGGCCATGTCTTCTTGTTCAGATTCAGAATCTATATCTTCTTGGTGCTCTTGTTCGTTAAAATCTTCATCCTCAGGTCCCGAGAATGGAACCTCGGGTGTGGGATTCACGTAGTCAGTACTGCGCGTTTGCACCATACACAGCACCTGAAATAAGGAAATTCAGTTCAATACAGTGCTTTGACGAGTATAAAAATGAACGAACACTAGAAAGAAAATATTTGAAGTTGAATGAAAAATAAAAAAAATGTGGCCTAGAGTGGCCGCTCGTAGCACTCGAAGTGCCAACAATTTTGCCGTATCCCCGGCAACGGCGTCAAAAACTTGACGTGTATTTTACTACGCGCTAAAAATGCAAGTGTACGCGTCGAGTAGTACAGGCCTTGTGAGGCCCGAGTCAAACACAGGGATACTCGGAAATGTTGGAGACTCCTACTAACTATTTGCGATCAGCTAAGCCGAATAACAAATTGGGGTTGTTGAATAAAATTAAAAGAAAATAAAAATAAAACAAAGCAAACAATCGATTAAAGGTTAATTTAATCAATTCAAAAGGATATCTTTAGGATTGCAGTTTCACCGCGGGTTTTCATTGTATTAGATTTTATATAATGCCTCAATCTCCTCTCTCTATCCGGGTAGTGGCCTGAAAATAGAATTGCCCACTGTCAAGGTGCAATTTACTACTTAGGTTTAGGTCGGTTCCACCGTCGTAGTAACCTATCCCCTAAACTAAGTGCATTACGAACGATCTCTCAGTATCCACCATTAATTTTACACCACCTTGTTCAAGGGATTTATCGATTAATGTAGGTTTCATCTCTTTTCAGCCGTTAATCCTTCTGTCGAAGTGATTAAGGGCATTAGGTTATTATTATGGTGATCAAGCATAACAATATATGGAGAAAACGAAGTTATGCCACAGATTTAAGAGAGAAAATATGAATTACTATTATAAAACTGTCATACAATGAATTCCCGGGCTACTCCCGGTCCTAAAGATGGAGGGATTTAGCCCCGCATGTTCATCTCACACAAGTACATGGTAGAAATAGGGGAAATCATATGAAAAACGTGAATTGAATGAGAAAACCCCTGAACGGAGAAGAACCGATTGATCCTTTGCGTAGAACACGTGCTCTCCCGCCTTTCGGTGGTGAAATCCGTCTTCTGTGGCGTCCGGATCGACTGGTATGAACTTCTGGCCTCCGTTCTCCTTTCTCCTGCTCCTCGGCACTTGTGCAATCGCTCATGAGATCTCCCCTCTCGTCTGGGCGGCCGTTATTAGGTATAAGTCCCTAATTAGGTCGTTAATTAACTCCAGCCGTCCGATTGAGATCAATCTGAATCCAAAGCATATCGGACGGCATCGATACCATCGACGCGAGTCGATGGTATCGACCCGCTGCAGTAGCGAACCCTTCCTTTGTCGCGCCCGACATCATCTCGATACCATCGACTCAGGTCGATGGTATGGACTTCCTTTAGGCGACGGTTTTGTCATTTTGCGATGTTGTAGCCTCCGTGCATCGATGGTATCGACTTGGTGTCGATACTATCGACTGCTTCTTCGCCAAAAACCTGAAGGTGACTAATTAAAGCATATGGTCAGTACTATCGGCAAAGACATAAAATAGTGGCAAAGACCAAAATGGATGAATTATGCAATATTAACCATAAAAATGACTAATTAAAGCATAAAACACATATAAAATAGGTCTATAAATGCGACTCAAAATCATCGCATCAATGGTCTCAAGACCATTTGGGACCAAATGGTCTCAAGACCATTTGGGACCAAACGATCCCAAACCGGTTGAGGCTTAAACAGTTTCAACTTCAACTTTGGCAATCAGTTTCAAGTATCACTTTGTCAAATAGTTTTACGAGTTAACTTTACCAAACGGTTTCAATGGTTTGTTCAAGACCGTTTGATGTCAATCACCTCAAGACCATTTGGATGGTCAAAGGTGGTGATTTGATGGATTGAAGATCCAAGGGTCAATGATTGTTGAACATCAATAACTTAACAGATTGAAAGTTTCAATGTTGTTAATCATGATCAACCAATTGATGGAAGTACCTCATGAGCCCTTGTGGTTTTGGGACTGATTTGGCCCAAACGGTCTTGAGACCATTTGAGACCAAACAGTCTTGAAACCGTTTGGGGGCAAACGGTTTCAAAACCGTTTGGTGGCAAACAGTTTCAAAACTGTTTGGTGATGAAACCTTCAAAACCGAATGGAGTTCAATGTGGTTCAATCACTTAGATATTGGAGTTAATGATTGTTCCAATGATCCAATGATTCTTAGTAATAGTAATCAATGAAGGTACAAAGGTTGAAACCCTAATAATACCTAAGTGATTAGTGTCAATTAAGGGATGAACCCTAATTGCTTATAGGAGCAATGACTTGGTACACTATGATTAATCATAGTTGGCTGTACTTGATTGAAAGGTTGATATGACCTAATCAAGTTGAGAAGATGATAGCATTAAATTCATACATGAATATGATTCATGTGGTGATTAAGGGTATGATCCTTAAGTAAAGAGATCATGAAACCCCAATCATGAACATAAACTCTAATTGACAGGGCTATTGAACTCTAACCCTAATTGAGGGCAATTCTAAATGAAACCCTAATCCGGGGTGAGGATGTAGACCTAATCTAGGGTAATGATATGTGAAACTCTAATTTAGGGAAATGAGATGTAAAACCCTAAGTTAGAATGATGTATATGGAACATTGATGTGGTGATGTGATGTGAGAATCAAATTCAGGGTAATGTCATGTAATAATGTGTGAAACCCTAGTTGAGGGTGATTCCATGACAAACCCTGACTAAGAATTAACACCACATGATGCTCTAATTCTATGTTGTGATGAGAGGCCCTAATAAGGGTGAAGGTATGTGAGACTCTAATGTGGAGTCATAATACATAAAGCCCTAACCTGGGCAATATGACAATTAATTATAATCCTAATTTTAAGTAAGGGTATAAGGAAACCCTGATGAAGAGATAAAAGGAATTACCTTATAAAGGTGAAACATTTCATGTGGTTGATTATAAGCAACCTTATTATAAGCAATGTCTTTATCATTAGACAAGTCCACATCACTAAAGATAGTTTGACAATTCTAATGTGTGGCCTTTGCATTATATGCTGAAGGTGAGAGTTTAATAATGGAATGTATTAAGAGGGAACTACCTTAATACAAGATAAGTTGATTAACTCAAGAGAGTCTTAAGTGATGAGAAAATTGATACATCAAGATATGATAGTTATCACATTAAGCACTTCAGGGTTTATATACCTTGATACACTTCAAATCCAATATAATTGGGTAAGAAACATATGAAGTGTGTTATACAACTATTACAATGAAATGTAATGAGTTGATGCACTTTGATAAGTGCTAGTTAATGTAACTTGAGAATGGGGTTAAGCCAAATGGGTGAGTATGATGTAGTCATACCATGATGAGGATGAGAAATGAACTCATACCTTGAGTTGATGATCATTAATGCTATATGATGAGAGTAATGATCTTGAATAATTACTTATGATATCTTTGAATGCCCCAGAGGTATGGAATAATGAATTAAGGGTTGGATAGATAATATATTCATGAAACCCTAATTAATGAGAAATGGGGAACCCTAACCCTAATTTTGGGTAAAGGGAATGAAAAGCCCTATTTGATAGTAAACCCTAATTCCTGGTAAAGGAATAATGGTGTTACTATTGTATCACATGATGTGATGAATGACTTGTATAACTGTTATCATGTCTAATAACCATGCAGGTATTATGAGATGATGAATATAGCCAAGTTTGAGCTGTGACATTTATATAATAAATGTTGATTGGCCTTATGTGCCCTAATGTTGTTGTTGCTTAGCAAAAGTAGCAATGTGCATGGATTCTATGAGTCATATGAGTAAGTTGTTGCCTAGAAAGAGGTAACAAGATATTTTTTGGCCCTGTGAGCCATGTGTTATGCTTGTGTAATAAGTATCTTGAATGCCTTGGTCAAATGACATGAAGGTGATAGTTACCTAAAAGATGGTAATGATGCTCAATGATGAGTGAAGGGTTTGAATACCCCGAACCATATGATTATGGTGATGATAATGTGAAGGGATGAGAATTCCCAGTTTTAAAATAAGGGACTGAGTTCCCAAGGTCTTTTAAAGATTGGTAAGTATTTGATGAAAATGGTACATGTCTCTTTATAGCATTGTTGTAATAAGTCTTGTTTCAGAACTTGGCTGATGCTAAAAGAATATGAAAATGTCTTAATTTATCAAGTGAAATCTTTTCATGTAGAGCCTTGACCATAGATCCATCATCGTCAGTAATAAGGTGATGGTGAAACGGGTTCTCCCTGGCAAAACCCGGAATGCATATTTTGAATATGTGGGGGTAAATGGGCAAAAAATATCCTTACGTCCGGTGAAGAGATTTGAAGGAAGGTAAACATCAAACCTCTCTATCCTTCATGTGTCAGGATGAATGTATCATAAATCTCTCAATGGTTGGGTTAGATGTAACATTGATCTCCCAATGATATTTAATGTCAGGTCGAGAAGATAAACATGAAATCTCTCGATGGCCGACGAGAGTGCAGTTGACGCTGTAACTCTATAGTGAAGTTCCAGTATACCCTGGAAAGCTATTTTGAGCAGTTAACACAGTCCTACTTGTTGTCCTGCACTGACCGGGATGTGAGAGGTCATGGGAATCTGGCTCTTCCATAGACCTATGTATGGTATCGATTTCGACTTCGCATTGGTCGGTTGGAGTATGAGTGGTATACCTCATCTCCTCAGGGCATAAGTGTGTTTGTAAAATGAAATCAGCCGTATAGCATGTTTGCTTAAGGATTGAATACGGAAATTCATTGGCTGATGTTACATTTCTGTTATTCATATCTATTTGTATTTATTACAAGTAGATAGATGAACTATGATCCTACCATGTGTAGATGCAATGTTCTCCTTGGGAAAGGAGATTACTTCACTTTGTTCATACAATGACTTACCTGTTGTTGATTATAAATATAAATCCTTCTGCACAGTTTATTTTAATAAACTACTATAAAAATGTTTTGGCAGAGAGTTATATCTCCCGCTGGGGCAATTTACAATTATCTCACCCCCGTGGGATACAACTTTTTAGGTGGACGTGGACAAAGAAGCAGAAATCCTATGGCAGGGAAAGGACAATAGCAATAACATCAGGAACAGCAGTGAGATCTCAGGTGGAGTTACCGCCTGTCAAGTCATGTAACTAGAAAGTCCTATGTGTCGTCTCTATACTCTCAGGTCCTTGAAGTTTTTAGTTAGTGTTTTTGATAAACTGATCTGAGGTTTTGGCTTGATGCCTCTAGATTCATATGATGTTTGTATATAATGTTTATAAGGCAGCTGATGTTGTAATCTCTGAGAAGAGATGGTACAGGTTATGTATGTTTGAACCAAAATGTAAATGTTATACAATGGTTCTTGATGGAAAATATTTCCTATGTGTGAATCTATTGCAAAAAAAAGTTTTAATTTTTAGTGATTTTCAGTAATCCGCTGCAAATAATTCGCTTCCGCTTAAGTTAATCTTGTTTTTGTGAGTTGGATGCCACAACTAGGGTTTTGAGAGGAGAAAGTGGTGGAGATGTTGACCTAGGCTTTCACCATCCAATATATGATGGAATCAAGTAAGTTTAGCTTTTTTATAGTCTTTCATCGTGAATCTTCTCTCACATATCAAGATTACATCCCTCCTATTATTTGATTCAAAATGATATAAAATCTCCCTCTTTTCTCACTCTTTCTCTCCTAATCTCTATTTCTAGGATTTTTGTGTTTAGAGGAGGAAGAAATGGATTCAGTTTCTAGAGTTTTATTGGATTTTAGAAATTTATAGTTTGACCTACGTTTTTAAGGTACTTGTCACCTTAGGTGTGTGTTTATATCCATATTAAGATCTATATTCATGTTGTAAGCCTAATTCTATCTGGCTAAAATATTTTAAAAACCATGCTCATATATATATTTTATTGGGTATTGATTTAGGAAGATATTGAGAAATCAAATTATATTGATTTTGATTATTTCTCATTGATTGGAACTTTATTAGTTCTTGATATATTGATTGGGGATCCATGAAAAATTCTACGGATAGTTGACTATGCTATTTCATGTGTGTATTACCTAAAAATTATCCCAATGGTCGATATGCTTGGGAATTGAATTGACATAGAATCATATTTGAACATATTATAATGAATTATACAAGTGTATTATTGAACCTTAATGAAATTGAACATGATATATATAAGAACTAGTATGCGGTGGCGATATTCTCTATTTAGGGTTTGTGTTACGGGATTGAATCAAATGAGTCAATTAATCAATGTATACTTATGGTTGAAGAATGAAACATTTGAAAATGGAAACTAGGGTTTTCATGTGTGTAAATATATTTAATGAAACCATGTGCACCATGATGAGATTCTTGAATAATATGATTCTTATGATGTGTTTAAGTATTACTTATTGAAAATCCTAGAAATATAGTATTGAGCTGAGTATGAGAGTAAAGCTCAAAGTTGTATATACTCTTTTGAATGTGATGAAATTCTCAATTGTAGGTGTTTCTACTTTAGTTGAAGATGATAATTCTAGTATAGTCTGATCTAAGCCTTATTCATCTATTTCAGTATAATCTACAGAATTAGATATGAATATGAGTCTTTTGTACAAGTCACATAACAATGAGTTGTGAAGGATAAATAGAGATTATGGTGTAAGAATATGTAAGAATAATTCATTCTTTTTACCTAAAGTGAGTTGTATACTAAGGAATTATGATTGTTGATTATAGGAATGACATTAGAAGTCAATGATATGGTACACTTATCTAAATATAAGAAATGATATGAACAAAAGCGTAATGAATGGTGATGGCAAGTTAAGGATGAAACTAATGAGGTTATTATGATGAGATCTTTAATATTTTATTTTATTTACATGTGGCGTGACCCAAATTGAATGAAATATACTATACTAGACTTTGATGGACGTCAATGAGAAAAGAAGCATTGTACATCAACTGAATTAGGAATGATTGGTTCTAATAATGTGATGAACATGACATGAAAGAAGTTGAGACTAATGAATATAAAATGAAGGAAAAATGAGAATTAGTATATGAATCTAAGAACCAAACTCTAACCCTAAAATGATGAATTAGATGATTCTAATGAATAACATTATCCAATGAGGGATTAAGGAATGCACATAACTGTAGTTGAATTTAAGTAAAAGATGAGGTTCAAGCATTTAAATTCATTTACAAGAATGTTTTCTTGGATTGTGATTGTTTGATAGAATATTTCACTACTACAGAAATGGCTTATAAAGTCACTTTTCAAGGTGTCGGTTGTATACATAAATGGACACCTAAACTCTACAGTGTCGGTTTATAACATAAACCGACATACAATCTGTGAAGGTCGACCAGACACGGGTACCGCTTTTATTAAGTGTCGAATAATTAATAAAAAACCGACACCTAAAATCAACTGCCAAAACCAAAATTCCAGCAAAAAAATTACCTCCAAAATTTGACATATGTCGTCGGTTCATAAATAAATAACCGACGACTAAAGGGTATTCGCGAGACAGGAATAGGTGTCAGTTGACCTTTAGTTAAAAATCGACGACTATAATATAGTATAGGTGCCGGTTTTTGGAATAGAACCGACACAGTTGGTTTATTTGTCGGTTTATTAGAATAACTGACGCTTATTGTCAACTTAATAGCTCACCAGCGCGAGCTTCTCTTCCCCTTTCCCAATTTCATTCCCGATTTCAGTTAGGTCCGGAGATTTCTTGCTCGCCCCCGCCGGTCGTTGCTCCTCCGCCACCGCTCCGTGCTCCTGCTCTTGCCCTCTCCGCTGCTCCGTGCTCACCAGCGGCCGTGCTCCTGCTCCTGCTCCTTCCCTCTGTGCTCACCGGCGGCCATCCGTGCTCCTGCTCCGTGCCCTCGCCACTGCTCCGTGCCCTCGCCGCCGCTGCTCTGTGTCCTCGCTGGCGCTTCTCCTCTCTTTGCCGCCGCCTCCGCCAGTGGTTGCTGTGCTCTGGCCGCTGCTCTCCTCTTCCCTCAAGGTATGCCCGCCCGCCCTGCCTTCTTCCTTCTTCCTCTGCTCCGGCGGCTGCTTGGGTGGTGCCAAGGCACGCCCAAGCAGTTGCTGGGCATTTTTTTTATAAAGTTATTTACTTATTTGTGTTTAGGGTTTAGGTACTGATTTTGTGCTTCTACTGAGTTGAATCCTCTATTGTCTATACAATACATGTAATTTTGATCAAGTGATGATATGTAAATGTAGAAATAAGTTAGTAAGGTATCAATGATAAGTCTGCTGTAATGTGATGCAAAATAGTTATTGTATCATGCATATCTTAATACTTTTTTGTTTTATAGTTGTATAGGGTGTTTTATGTGTGACAAGTCTATTGTTTTATATATAGTTGTGCATACCTGCGAGTTATCAGGAAACCTAAATGAATGTCTAACACCTAAATGAATATCTAGTTGTGTATTTTCCTAGTATCGTGAAAGATTCTCAATCGTGTGTATCACATGGGATTCTTATCTCAACACAATGGACTGCAATATATGCATCTAATGCCTTAAATGGAAGACTCGAATGTTATAAAATCCCATCAAAGTAGGTAGAAACAACTTATATATATTCAGATCTTAATAATTCCATGAAGTGCACATTATCTTACTCAGGAAAAGTATGTGTATAATGTAGGATTAGTTCCATATATCAGCTCGGACGAATCTGAATCTGAGGCCCCTGTCAATTCAAATTCATCTAATACAGTGAGGAGCTTCGTGACACAGCTTCATCATCAAAAAGACCACGTTAAGTCCAATTAACAAATATAATTGTCAACACAAAAAATTTGTGTTTACACTTTTTGTTTGAAAGCAATCAATACTCATAGCTGCTTTCTATTCTGAACTTCAGGAGAAGATCGCCACAATGATAAGTCCTCGAAGTTACTGATGCGGGACCATGTTGGTGTAGTATTTAGTTGTCTATCTATCTAGACTTGTCTGTATTAATAGTTTTTTTTATTATGCGCATGTTTAGGGGTACACCAACCCCTTTGTTTAGTTATTGTTTAGGGATACACCCCTGTGTGTGGATGTAAAAAGAGATTAATGAATGGAACTAAAAGTTGCTACATGAATGCTTATAACTGAAGTGTTTGTTCCCATGAATGTTCCCATTTGCATGATTACACTACTATTTTCTCATATTGTATAGTCTATTTTAATATGACATACTTACTCATATGGTATATGTTGGGTAAGTTTACTTTACTTATATCTTTAACTTAAGTATAGTATATATATGCATACATGTGCATTTTTTTATAAAATTGTATAGAAAATCAAAACCCGTTCTTGGTGAGAATCCTAATCACACTTCTTGCTTAATGATGAACTGTAAAGACATCAATAATCACCCTAACTTGAAGAACTAGGATTTTAGGTATAAGAATGACAACACATTATTTGTTGGCCTAGAAACCCGTCCAAGATTTACTCATTAGGAGTAAATCTTGGATAGTCCCCGGTTTGGGACTGTTCTTGAACACCTAATCTCGCTTAGGATGTAAGTGTATAATGTGTATTGGGTTTTCAAGAAAATTTCGGCAGCATTTCCCCGTTTGTTCTCGAAGTACATATGTACTTGGAGAACAACGGGGAAATGCTGCCGAAATTTTCTTGAAAACCCAATACACATTATACACTTACTAGTGAGATTAGGTGTTCAAGAATGGATAGTTGGTACACATTTATTATATATAATAATGACATCACATGTATTTGTTAACCCTAGACCCTAATCTTGTCCTAATATATACTTGTTTTATCATCGATCATCGAATGGATAGATCATGGATGTCCATGCGCAATCGCTGCACCCCAGAGTTTATTTCTGGTCTTGACCAGTTCATTAGATTTTCTGAGGAACATAGGAAACAGCCTGGAGATAGGTTCTACTGTCCATGTAGGCATTGCGATAACAACTTGAAAGTCAACACTGGTGACGAAATCAAAACTCATGTCATGTGCAACAGGATTATACAAGGCTATACAGAATGGCACTGGCATGGAGAGATTTCAAACCTGAAACCAGTGGATGTCGATAGCAATGCTTGTGTGGAAGAAGAAATTGCCTACAATGACGTAGATGTGAATGAACCAGTTCCAGTAGACATCGTTGATGCGATGCTGGATAGTTGTGGGGTAGAGCACACCGATCCACCTCCCATTTTTAGAAACATTGTGCATGATGCTGAGATGCCGTTATGCACATGTTGTACTAAGTTTACGAAGCTTAACGCTGTGTTGAGATTGTATAAGTTGAAAGCTAACAATAGATGGAGCGACAAAAGCTTCACGTCATTGCTGTCTTTGTTGAAAGAAATGCTTCCTGAAGGAAACGAGCTGCAAATCTCAACATACCAGGTAAAGAAATTGTTGTGCCCAATGGGAATGGATGCCAAGAAGATACACGCATGCCCGAATGATTGTGTATTATTTCAAAAGGACTATGCGGATTTGAAAGATTGTCCAAAATGTGGTGCGTCACGGTATAAATTGACGACTTCGGGGGAGTCCAAAACTGGTTCTCCTGCCAAGGTGATGTGGTATCTACCTATAATATCATGGTTTCAACGCTTGTTTGTCAATCCGATAGATGCGAAGAATTTGAGGTGGCATGCAGATGTTAAAAAAAATAATGATGGGATCCTACGACATGCGTCTGATTCTCCACAGTGGAAGAAGATTGATGTATTGTACCCTGAATTTGGTGAAGAAGTCAGGAATCTAAGACTTGGGCTTTGTATAGATGGGATGAATCCGTACGGGACATTGAGAAGCCAACATAGCACTTGGCCAGTCATGCTTGTTATATACAATCTTCCTCCCTGGCTGTGTATGAAAAATAAGTACGTAATGTTGTCGTTGTTGATATCGGGCCCTAAACAACCTGGAAATGACATCGATGTTTATCTTGAACCTCTGATTGATGACTTAAAGAAACTCTGGGGTGAAGGTGTGATGACCTATGATGCTTCACGAAGAGAGACATTTCATTTGCATGCTATGTTGTTTTGCACTATTAATGACTTTCCATCATATGGGAATTTGTCTGGATATAGTGTCAAAGGAGCTAAAGCGTGTCCTATATGTGAAGAGAACACTGATTCAACAAGACTAAAACATGGCGGTAAGAATGTATATCTCGGTCATCGAAGGTTTCTTCCAAAATTCCATCTGTATCGTAGGAAGCGCAAAGCATTCAATGGATTGAATGAGGAACGCAGTGCACCTAAACCTATACCAGGGGAGGTTGTTTATGAAAGAGTAAAAGACTTTGTCAATGAATTTGGTAAGAGATCACAATGTACTACACGGAGTGACAATTCTTCATTCAAGAAGAAGTCAATATTTTGGGATCTTCCTTATTGGAGTTCTTTAACAGTCAGACATTGTATCGATGTAATGCACGTTGAGAAAAATGTTTGTGATAGCATCATTGGTACTCTGTTAAATATACCAGGTAAGACTAAAGATGGGATAAAATCCAGACTGGATCTACGTGAAATGGGAATAAGGTCAGAATTAACAGAATTACATGAAATGGGTAATAAAAGAACATACTTACCTCCCGCTTGTTACACGTTGTCTAGAAAGGAGAAGAAAGGTTTTTGTGAATGCTTGGTAAATGTTAAGGTGCCGCATGGTTACTCATCCAACATCCGTAGATTGGTATCAATGAAAGATCTGAAGTTGATAGGTCTTAAATCTCATGATTGTCACACTCTAATGCAACAAATATTGCCCGTGGCAATTCGATCTATATTGCCGAAGCATGTAAGGTTTGCAATCACCAGACTTTGTTTCTTTTTCAACAGTCTCTGCAGCAAAGTTATTGACCCTGAGACTCTCGATAATTTGCAAAGAGAAGTGGTTGTTACCCTATGTCAGCTTGAGATGTATTTCCCTCCTTCATTCTTTGATATCATGGTACATCTTGTTGTCCACTTGACTAGGGAAGTGAAAATCTTGGGACTGGTTTTCTTGCATTGGATGTATCCCTTTGAACGATACATGAGCATTTTTAAAGGTGATGTTCGAAACCGTTATCGGCCTGAAGGGAGTATTATTGAAGGTTATGTGGCGAGAGAGGTTATGGATTTCTGCAATGACTTTCTCAGTGGTAATGACACTCCTGATAATGACAAGAATATTGGCGAGCTATTTGGAAAAGGAATTTTGGGATCACGAGTGAAAGTAATCAGCCGTGAGCAGTTGGAACAAGGTCATTTGTATATTTTACACAACATGGACGAAGTGAACATTTATATCGAGGAACATACCAATTTCATCAAAAGACAATATCCTCGAGCCAATACAATGTGGCTTGCTAGAGAGCATAACAAGACTTTTATTAAGTGGTTTGAAGATAAAGTCTTACATCAACTATCTCAAACACCAGATGATATTACTGAAACTATCAAATGCCTCACCTTTAAACCAAAGTTGACTGTTATGTCTTATGAAGGGTATGACATTAATGGATTCACATATTACACTAAGCGCCAAGATGATAAGAGTTTCGTCCAAAACAGTGGGGTCACCCTTCAAGCATCGACTATGATTTTTGCAAGTGCAAAGGATAAGAGTCCACGTGAAGCTAAAATGTCATATTACGGTGTCATTGAAGAGATATGGGAATTTGACTACATAGATTTCAGAATTCCGCTCTTCAAATGTAATTGGGTTGATAACACCAAAGGAGTTATAGTGGATGAATTGGGTTTCACCTTAGTGAACTTTGAAAAGATTGGCGAGAAGGTTGAACCATTCATATTGGCATCACAGGCGAAACAAGTATTTTATATCGATGATCCTGCAAATGATAAATGGTCGGTTGTTCTTCATGGTAAAAGACAGTTCATTGAAGATCCTATAGATGAAGAAGAGTACTATGATAAATATGATGACTCCAGTCCATTCTCAGTTGGGTTGCCAACTCCAGAAAATATTGAAGCTAATGATGACTTATATGTGCGCGGAGATCACAATGAAGGATTGTTAATTGATAAAAGATCACAATTTTAGAGGCATGCATGTTTATATTTTTTTATTGAAGCTAAATGTTTACTTTTTTAATATCAATATCATTTTCTGATTTGATGTTTCATTATCTTCTAGTTAATACAAATGCTAAACATTATGGGAGGGTGCTAAAGAACTATAGGACCAATCTCACCCGAGATTACATACGCGATGCTGAGAATAGGTTCTTGATTGATTCCAATTCTAGACATTGATCAATATTTCACTAACTCTACACTAATAATTTTTGTTTGTATTCTCTTTGAAAAATAAATATAGGAAGAAGGAAGCCACACAGCAATGGAACTACTTGGACCCCAAAGACTGGGAGGAGTTTGTTACCCAAAGAAAAACAGATGAATTCAAGGTATTAAGCGCCACTCCCAATTTAATTAATATATGTTTTTATGTATTCACCTATTCAAGATTAACCTTTATTGTTACTAACCAAATCAATGTGCTAACTAACTAGGCTATCAGCGATGCTCAACGACAACTACATGTTACGACCACACAATGGGTCCAAGAGGATGTGCAGGTGTTCGCCAAATTTTATATAGATATATAGGCAGCAAGCCATGAAACAGCAAAAGAAGCCCTAATGAAGAGAAGCAGGATACAGATACAATACATAAAGTGCAGGACACACAAGTGCTTCAGATTCATATAACAACATGACAGACTAACACATATATAGTGCATAACAACAGCAGCGCCGAATTTACATACAACACTAGCTTAGTACATATATAGTGGGACTAAGGTGACGATCCCACTTGCTAAAATAGGTTACCGACAACTACATGTTACGACTGGGAGGTCGTGATTCAGCAACCGTATGCATTAGCAGGTGGATCTATTTGTCCTCCTGCTAATGAATACGGTTGCTGAATCACGACCTCCCAGTCGTAACATGTAGTTGTCGGTAACCTGTTTTAGCAGGTGGGATCGTCACCTTAGTCCCACTATATATGTACTAAGCTAGTGTTGTATGTAAATTCGACGCTGTTGTTGTTATGTACTATATATGTGTTAGTCTGTCATGTTGTATGGACATCGATTGTATTGCTCAGGTATTATATAGTCTCATTAGATAATATGAAATATATCAATCTTATTTATAGCTCATTAATTATATATATACATCATTCTCTTTACAGGTGTTTAAAGCTGACCCCACTATAGGAACGGACTTACCAGATGTACATGCTCCCTATACGATGGGAGAATTAAATGAAGTAAGAGAAGAATGGGCAACAACCATACAAATAGTGGGGGTTTTAAAATATAATTGGGATGTTGATAGCGAATAATGACTAAAGAATGATATTTTGTAAATGAATTTCTGAATTATAATATATGTGTGAATGTTTCTACATGTCTAGATGTTTCTACATGTGTCTGAGTGAAAATGAATGAAAGTGTTGGTTGCTATATGAATGTTTCTACATGTGTGAATGTGAATGAATGGAACTACAGATTGCTAGCTACATGAATGTTTCTAAATGTGTGAAAATAAAATGGAACTGCAAGTTGTATTGCTAAATGCATGTGTGAATATTTTTGTTGTTAAATTTGCAGGTTTGTGGCCTGTTGTTGGCTGATATCAATGGATGTCGTAAAACCTACAGTCAACTGCAGGTTTCTCATCCTGCGACCAGCCACAGCAGGTCTGCAGACTGACAGAAAAATAAAACAAAACAATAGGCATCGGTTATTTGTATAACACCGACACACAAAGTTATAGTGTCAGTTTTATATAAATAACTGACGCCTGTTTCCTGTGGTGTGAAGGTATATGGCGTCGGTTTATTATCTAATAACTGACGCTGATAGTGGCCAAGATGGCGCCCTTTCTGTGGCACGAAGGTATATGGCATCGGTTTATTATCTAATAACCGACGCTGATAGTGGGCAAGATGGCGCCCTTTCTGTGGCGCGAAGGTATATGGTGTCAGTTTCTTATCTAATAACCGACGCATATACCTTCGCGCCACAGGAAACAAGTGCGATTTCGATGGCGCGCGAAGAGTTTGGGCGTCGGTTTTGGAACCGACGCGTAATGGGTGAGCTTTTAGTGTCGCCCACATAGGTGTCACTTAGAAACTGACACTACAGGCCTTATATAACCGACACTAAAGGTAGGTTCTATAGTAGTGTTTGTACTCTAAGGATGGAATATTTTGATGGACATCAAATGATATCCAACATGTATTGATTAGTAACCCTAAGTGAATAATGTGAAATAAAAGAAGAAGAGTACTAAGTGTGTTATACATGTTTATGCATGAAATTTATCTACATCTACTGAAATTGGATGGAATAAGTATATGTTGTATGATAAATCTATTATGAGTATGATGAATGATATAATATATCTATTACTTTTACTATTGATAGTTCTAATGTCGCTATGAATATTTGTTGAGAATTGTGATATAGAATGAACTGATAAGAAATATGTTGAGATTGAATTTAACACGCATTGATTAGAGTTGAGAAACCTACTGAGGGTAAATACTACACAATGAGATTATATCTCAGGCTAAAAGCCCGCTGATGATGGTAGACCCTAATGGGGTAAATGTTGGACAATGAGATTATGTATTGGGCTGAAAGCTCATTGATGATGACTGCTATGAGATGATATGGAAATGTAAAGAATTATTGGTGTTGCAAATTATAGATTGTTGTGCCTCTTATTTTAGTCATTTTCTCTCTTGATAAGTCTAATTTGTTATATGTCATGCTGGTTGCACAAAAATACACACATATGATATATGATGTTTTGAATTTATTTAAGATGAGTAAAAGAGATTAATAACAAGTGAAATGATGACACATCTAGCTAGGTCCCCTGATTATCATGAGTTCATCCTGAGGTCCACACTGGGGAAACAAAACAAATCTCCTTGTAGTAATCAATGAATTATGAGAAGGATTTCTAGAGAGTGGATCAAGACCTTAAAGGTTAGACGACTAGGATTTAGGGCGAGTTAACTGGAATGACTTTGGCCTTAAATCCTTGTTGTGAAATCCTATGTCCACGAGGAATAGGCTCTGATGAAATGAAATATGAGAAATATGAGAAATATGAGAAATGATGTGATATGTGATATATTGTTTTGCTAGTTCCTATCTCGTGTACCCGAGATGAGGACGTGAGCCTCTTTAGGTAACCCTGAGGTGGCCAGGGTCTGTTGTTGATATCTTAGAGTGCTCTGCTAAAACCTAATATAGAGACGATGAGTCATTGACACAAGAATCAAGTGTGGTGACTTCTACTTGGTGAGGTACAAGCCAAGTAGTTTTAGGGAAAATTAATAAAAGATGACATGTCATGTATAATATGATTTGAATGTTTGTTACATTATTTGTTCTGATGTCTTTTAATTTTCCATTGTTTATTATGAGCCTTATTGTGGAAAATAATCATTATGTTATAGAGATCATATGTTTAATATTTTGATCTATCTTGTTGACAAGTAGTAAATGTTGGGATTTATACCCACTCTAAATATGGTTTAGATTGCTTGTTATCTAATATTACTATTTTGTAGACATGCCTTATGTGTGCTTCAGGTTCAAGACTACATGATGTATTCTTGGTCAGGCTGGCGGGGTGTCACAAAGATGATGTTAGTGTTACGTAGAGGTTCAAAATGTTCCGATCTTGACTTGTTACTCATACCAAAGGATTATTAATCTAAACTAAGATGTATCTATTGATTTGTTCATAGACATTCTCTAAAAGATGTTTTAAAGTTGTATTGGTTTAAGTAATTACCTTATCTATTTGATTAGACTAGCATTGTAAACTAGAGTTGAGTATATGCTAGAACTATCTGCTAGACTTTTCAATGTTTGCAAGTTTCTTTTAAGTTCATTATACTCAATCTGATGATGCTGCATGTATTCAGATTTGATTGGGAGGTTGATACTCAATGAGGCTCTATATGAGTCTCATGAGGTTGTTTTTGATGTTATTAGGTATTATGCTATCCAGCGAAGAAGTTGTGATAAAGAAGATATATATATAATAATATATATAGATTAGATTGTCCCTGTACACTCTTTTTCCCAGGATGGGTAGTATACAAAGTTTGTTGATTCATGTACATGTATATATTCTAAACTAAACTGCACATGAGCTATAAGATATGATTATATTTTTGATGGAGTTGAATAAGATTTGTGTTACCTTATTGTGAGGTCCTTGATGTGACATTGATTTGTGAAAATTTTGAAGAAAAATAAAAGGAAAAAATATGTGTTTTTCATACATTGTGTTTATTGTCTGTGTTGACAATAAAGTGTTTTGTTTCTTAATCAAGGTTTAGGTTTAGGGATTCTCTATAATAGTTGGTATTTATTCTAATCAAAAGAGAGTTCACAATAGTGGCAGTGGGTAGTTGAAGGCAGGAATCCCTCACACTTCACTTGATTTTGTAGGCAAGGTAGGCATCACACATCGTGTTAGTGATGTTGTCATTTATGTATTTATATAGCTTGTCCTTGACAACAATGCCATGGAAAACCCAACATGCCATTGCCTCAAGCTTGACTCTCCCGTTCTTCACAAACTCCTATGAAGCCACTCCTCATGGAATGTTCCAATAGTCTCATAGACTATTTTGCATGATGTTGTGTGAAGGAGAGGCATAGGTAGAAAAGAAATGCCTTCATGGATGTAGGAATCAGGGTACACCTATAGTCATAACTTCCTAGGGTGGCACATGGGAGTGTTTGACACTGCATTACGTGTTGCTGAAGTAGACAACAATGATTTTTAATGAAGGGTGGATTTAAAGGTGTGAGATTGCATAGTCTTGTGGGTGCATGATAGTGGTCCTCCTCGATGTAGCAACTACACTTGAAATAAAAAATCCATGAGAGGCGATCAGTCCCTTATCCTTTGGCATGGGATAAATGTCGGTCCATATGTTATAGATCATAGATCAACTCTTAGCACATGACTTAGGGGAAGTGGTGGAATTACATGGCATTGGATAGGACATGATCTAAGGTATGTGTCCACTAGATTTATTAAGAACTATAGTTGACAAAAGGGAGGTAATTTGTCATAAAAAGTTGTAGTAATTATGAAAGAAGAATAAGATGGTTGGACATGGAAGCCATGATGATGTTGGAGGGTGTACAATCCAAGAAAAGACAATGGCCGCCCGTAGGCTGATGCTCTCTCTTTTTCTCCCTAGAATTAGGATCAATGATGTAATACCATTTAGAAAATAAGTTAGATGACTAATGATATATTTCTTCTTAATAGACAACAAACTCCACTCCTATATAGGAGAGGAGACAACTACAAGGAAGTGAACTTAACCCTAATGGGCCAGGAAAATTTGGCCCATATATAATTAACTAATAACTTTAACATCTAACAACTATAATATATCATTCCAAAAATAACTCTCAAGGTACACTTTTTAACTAACCAGTACCTATGTGTCTAACTTGGTATCCAATACCTATGACTTGTGAGACATCATCATCAATTATCAGACATACTAGTCTCACACATGTTATTGTTGTCCAATTCACAATAATAGTTGATTAGTGAGGTTTAATGTTATTGTTATTTAAATCCCTTAGGATACCATGTTCAAGTTACATATTTGAAGTCTCATGCATTTCAACTAGTAATTTTAGGGATATATATTATGAACATTAATATTGTCGGTGAAATAATCCATATAACGACCATCCAATGAATACTTTCTAGGGCATATAAACCACATTTTGGATTGTTCAAAACCAATCATAAGATGAATTTATTACAAAAAAATGTCTTTAGCTATTGAAACCTTAGTCACAAATCAGTGTGTGGCTCCCAATTCTATTAAAACATTAGTAGAAGTAGTGCCATATTAAATGCATTTCAAATATCACTACTTGGGATAACACAACTCCCACAAACTAATTTATAGCATATAATCTTCATGTTTCTAGTGCTTTGACTTTGCTTCATTTTGATCTAGTCTATGATGCAACTCTTGATTTAGCACAACACATTTGTGATTTCCCCCTACTCTACTATTATATTTCTGTTGCTACTATAGGTGATGGATGCCCAATCAATCTTTTTCATGGTGTCACAACTGTGACCTCCATGGACATTCCCTTGTGTAAGGCCCACTTGTGACACCCTATCATGCCAAATGAGATTACTCAAAACAAAACACATGATCTATCACTAATTAATGACATAACCAAAAAAGAGGGTAAGTTAAATCAATTTAAAAGTTGCCATCATATTCATAAATATTTACATAAGGGTCCCACAACTTGCATATCAACATATACCATATCAGGTATTTACATGTATGTCCAGTGGTCTCAGCCACAACCTGTATACAAAAGATTTTAGTCCACATATGCATGCCATATACAAACATTGAGCACGCTGCCAAAAGCTCGAGTTGTTATACACATCATCTATAAGACATCCTTGATACATGTCGAAGAGCACACCAATTCACTAGAATAATTATCCTAGAGTTTAATCCTTTTTTACTTTCTAGTTAAGGCTAGTATAGAAGGGTCGATCCCACAAGACAATATTTTTAAGATTCAATTTTTTTTAATCCTGATTGCTTTATCAAATTACTTCTTTTTGGTATTTTTGAATAAGGAGCAGAAAATAAATTCCAATTTGGAGGTTGGTCATTTCAACTAGAATGAGAAATTAAAGTGTAAGGAAGTAAAAGATTACACTAATGCAAAGGAAGGAAAATATTATTTTAAGGTAAGAAAGTAAAGGAAGAAATTGTTAGCTCACAAGATTATCTAAATAAAAAGTAAAGTGATGAAATTAAAAAGAATATTTGAAAATAAGCATTGAAGAAGTTGTTTGAAATAAGGAAAGAAGACATCAAGGCTTAGGGGTTTCACCACCTTATCCCTTGTGAAAATAGGATCAAGCAATACATGATAATAAAATAGAAGCATGTATGCCATTTATTCGTAAACAAAATGCAAGAGATGAAGTCCACACGAACTCATTGGTCCTAGTGTTCACGTATCCTTGTTCTTCATCCTAAAGAGGATTTTTTCACAGTTGCATCTGAATCCTCATGAAATTGGTATAGGCATTCTAAATCCTGGGTTCTGCAGTCTCATTTATTGGAATTAACAAACGATTAAAATAATTAATTACTTCATTTAAATCAATGATTTCTAAATCGAAAATCATCTGTCTAAAGTACTCATGTAAAACCCGATCCGATTAATACATGTCTAAGGGGATAAACCCCTCATCTTGATAAGGTAACTACTCACTAATCATAGTGAGAAAGGAGAAATAAGGAGAAAAAGATAGGAAGCCATAGACCACAAATCCAAAATTTCCAAAGAGACCAAGGTGGTGACACTTAAATGACTTGCTTTCTTTATCCCCCGCTCAAAGAGAATGAACGCAAACAAAGAATGAGAAATAAAGAAGTCAAGATGTAGAAGAAAGAACTAATTTTTATTGCTTGAATGAAAATATTACACTTATAATGCAAGTAATAGAATCTAACTAAAATACAAGTACACAATTTTGAGACTACAAACAAGGATTCTATTACAACTAAGACTCAATGATCTTTTTCTTGTAGAGTCCCCCGTCCTTTTATAGGGGAGGGAGGGCTGGAAATGGGGCTATAAATGGGTAGAGTATGGTGTGGGTATGGTCATATCCATAACTGTAACCATTTAGTTAAGCGGGTATGAGTATGGTTATATACCCGCTTGTCAAAAGCTATACCCCCACCATACCCGTATCTGCATAACCGCCAGATATATGGATGGGTAATTGGGTATATGGTTATGTTTTACATGCTATAATAATACACCATAAACTTCAGGATACAAAAAAATACCACACTTAAATCGGAAGGTTATGGAGATATATCATTCAAAGCAGAGATGAGAGAGGAGTGGAATGAGAGAATGACTTTATCGGCTTCTTCATTTAGTGAAATGTGTGTGTGTCTATGAAGGTGTGTTAATGGATTGTTTATTATACTACTGCAAAGTACTTATATTTACTTGATTTAAGTTCCATGATGTGGAGTATTACATTTTAATATAAATATTTACTATTATAATGTACTTATACTTGCTAGATGTGAGTCTTATAATATGCACCATTACATTTCAATATAAATTATTTATACAAAAAAATTTAAATGGGTATATAAGTATACAAGGTATGGGTATATACATAACCATAACCTTAGCATGTGATATGTGGGTACACGGGTATAAGGGTAAATGGTTATATGGTTATAAAACTTTATACCCATGATAGGTTTAGAGGGTATGAGTTTGAGGGTATGCGGGTATACCCATATCTATTTACAACCCTAGGTGGAAATATTATAAGGGAAGGAGAAGGAATTGGAATAGGGGTTGTTGTGTGTCTTGGTCTAGAAAAATCTCTTCCTCAATAGGCTATAGAGAAAATCATTGATTGCCTTTTTTTACCCTTCAAATTCCGACTCTCTCTCTACAGATTCCTATTCCTGAAGTTTCATACAAATTTAGGCTAGTAACAAGTTTTAAATTTGTACCCAAAACATTTTTTCCTATAGGGTTTTGAATTTTCTTTCCAATTCATATTTGAACATTAAATTTTGCCTTTGGATGTGAGACTTATGTCAATTTTGGTGCAGGGTATATATTTAAATCAGGTATTGCGAAAAAATGAGCAGGTACGTTCACCAATTGGTTGGACAGTCAAATGACTACCAAAATCACTAGAAAATATGTAAAAAAGGTGATATATACACATTTATCAATATACCCCACACATGGACTTTTACTTGTTCTCAAGTAAATAAAATCACAAATAAATCCAATTTATACTAACAACATGTCTATCCTCACCCTTCTAGCCATCACTTTATTTCATTCATTAAAATTTGGCTGAGAAACCCTATCTCCCAAACACAAAACACAAAATTATATATTACTTATAAAAAATCAATATCATATCTTGTTTCTGAATCAAGATTTTGTAGAAAAATGGGCTTCATCTTACTTTTGCTTTGACACTTTCATTTTTTTTATTATTGTATATTGTTAGAAGTGAGTTGTTGCAAAAGAACATGATGAAATTTGGGGGTGTGAAAATAAAGAAATAAGTGATGAAAAATATGGATCCCTCCTCTATTTGACTCGGGATATGAATTTGTGGAGTTGTGGCTACATTGGTCACAAATTTTTTTCATGTGCACTTTTTTGGCATCTTTTATGGTACGCCCCTTTGTGGGGTATGGAATTTTTGATATGGGAAGCATGTCACTCCATACTTGATTTTTGTCTAGTGGTGATTCTTTGCTTCTCTTTTTTTAGAAAATAAAACAGGGGGGACAAAAGGTATCATTGTGCTTATAATGTCACACGTATTTTTTTCTTTTATTTTTTTTAAATCTCATTACATCATATATAATATTCCTATAAATCACATTATACAAGATTTATATCAAGTTAATCCATAGTTTAAAAATAGAGATAAATTGTGTTTGATTTTGATTGATTCCATATGACTCGACAACTTTTTCTACGGAGTGATGTTATTTTGGGTCCTAGGTGACACGGTGGCTTCAAACATAGCAATATGTAATCATTTTTTCCAAAGATTTACTAATTCAAAGAGGTACAATAATAAACATCTATCCATGTTGGCCGACTAGATAATGGCCTTTTTGCAACAAAATAAATAAAAACATGACCGACTAGATAATTACCATAAAAGAAGAAATTATAAGAGCAACTATATGCAAAACAAGGGAAAACAAGATGCATAAAAAATAAAGATAATGGGGTGGAGTAGAAACATACCACCCACCACCACCTCAGACTTAGATTTTTGCTCGTCCTGGGAAAAACCAAAACTCGAGATGGAGGGAAGAAGATTGTTGGGTTTACCAGGAGGCCCTAGTAGCTCAAAAAATGTCCATCTAAAGGGAATGTCGATTATGGCTAGCACTTTGAACATAGGAGCTTCATGGTACACCCAATGGATGGGTGGTCATGGAAGCTTAAAGGGGTTTTCTTAATGATGTTGCTTGTTACCTCGTAGTCCTTTGAGCAGAATCCACAAATCTTCCCTCAACAATGAAACAAGTGTTAGAGATGAATGTGTATTGGGGGGGGGGGTTGGCAGGTGACCATTGGGTAACACATGTAGTGTCAAATGTGGAAGATCATGAGGAGTATCTGGCTCAAGTATCTTTTTGTCACTGAGACCTACATGTAGTGGAGAGGGTGTCAGTATTGGAAGAATTGGTTTGTCATCTTATTAAATAATCACATCAAGTTGTATGTCTTCATGGAGTATTATGCAACAAGGTGCATGCAGATCCTTTGCCCCATAGATGGAAGCCAGTGGATTTGGTATGGATTACATGCAGATGGTGTAATTGTCATCATAATTATAAAAATGATTAAGCTAGGTTGTTCAATCTCTATTGGGAAGCTCTCTATCTCTTCTTCATAAAAGATCCCATCAACATGGATGTCTATGGAGTAATCAAGGTCCTTTATGATGCAGAAGGAGATATTTGATTCCTTTATAGGACATGTGCCCAACTCAATGGGCTTAGAAGGTATCGCCTCACAATATAGCGGTGGAATGTAAAGTTTTTGCGGTGGTGGAATCACTTCATCAGGTTCAACCAGATGTGGAAAAGGAGGTGGTTGAGTGAGAGCATAGTGCTCTTAATGAGGAATCCTTTCCAAAGAATCCATTAATGCATCTTGGGGAAGTGATGGCACATTGGTCACAACAGACTCAATCAACCTTGGATTTTTTATAAACATCTAAATCTTAGCCTACAACTGAGAAGAGTGGTGGAGGTTTAGGTTGTTGGAACGTTCTTCAAGCCCACTAGTCTGTAAGTAGGGATGAGCATCGGGCCGGGTTATACCGGGTTTTGCATGTCCCAAACCCAAACCCACATTTTAAAGGGGGTTGCGGGCTGGGTTTGGGCCCAGATAAAATTGAAAATTGTCATTTTGTACCCGGCCCATATAAGAATGTTGTGTTTCGGACCAGGTTCGGGTTTACCCATATAACATCAAATGAGTATACCAAATTTTGCTAGCTCTAACTAACTAACATGAAAACTAAACTAGTATGATATATATTTTGTGATCAACCTTCAAAATAATATATATATATATATATGTATATACTTTGTGATCTATGCAATCAAAATATGTATACCATAGTTGTGTGATCCCTTACAGTAATGAAATGGATATTGTAAGAGCAACAAGCCATTTTCTTATACATGCGAATGTATGAGACTTGAAAAATTAGTGGAATCTACAATGTCGTGGCTTTTTGCTTCTTCATCTTATATGTATATATAATGAAATGGGTGTTGGAAGGGAAAAAGATCATTTGTCTCCTACATGTGGGCATATGAGCAAAAAAAGAGAAGAATCTATTATGCACAGAGCTAGTTTCTTCTTTATTTTTTCTTTAATGAGCTAATGACATGACTTTTCTAAGTGTTATATACTTTGTAAATCAAAGTATGGATGCCATATTTTATTTAGTTGTTAAAATATACATAGTTAAACAACAAAAATTCCATTTGAATGACACAGTGAGATCAAAATAAAGAAATCAAGTACATCTATCCATCTCAATGATGGTTATCTTACTAGTATCAATTCACTAATCATGTTGATTAATTATAGATTATCCATGTTGCCATTGGTTGGATACATACCACATATCACATCAAGAAATTTGTATGTTTTTGTTTCTAACAAATAGATATGAATACATATATAATATACATAAAATCTAATCTAGGCAATCGGGTTTCCAGGCCTGGGTTTACCTCAGCCCGTACCCAACCCAAATAAAATATCAGTTTAAATTTTAGGTCTAGCCCACCCATATTATAAAATGGGTTTGGGTCTGGACTGGGTTATGCGAGCTGGGTTGCGGGTCGGATCGGTCCGGCCTGAACTGATGTTCATCCCTATATGTAGCCTTTTTGTTAAAAGACTCTTGATTCATGAATTTATCAACATAGGCCCCCATCTATTCATTTTCTAACATATATGGATAGTTGAGGCCCCATATAGTTGCTACCCTAGACAAATGAAGTTCTTAATTCTTGACAGCCTTAACTTCTTTAGAACCCTCTCATGATCAAGGTTGTATGGAATCTCTACTACTTCATGTTGGACTTCTTCCAAGGATGGTAGTTCATTATCTAGAAAGGGTTCAATGAAAGCAGATTGTTCATTAACAACAGCTACATTAACATCCATAATGGAAGTAATTGGTGGAGCTTCAGGTAGTAGAGTTGGTTCTACTTGATTGAAGATAATATAATCATCATCAACATCATTGATTAAAATCATCCTTGGCTTCTCTAGTTCCATATAAAAAAAGGTGGCGTGGAATTGACGTTCGGTGGGCGTCACATGCATAATAATAATGACAGTTATATTTGAATGCAGAAAAAAATGTACTGCTGGACTGAAAACTTAGCAGAAAAAGGAGTTAGCACTTCTAAGATGTTACTCAGAATGCATAAAAATGAAAAGAAGTTTTTTCACAAAAAAATCGGGGTTCGAGAAAATAATCTGTTGTCCCCGGCGATGATGTCAAAATTGATATGCGTCAAAGAGCACACCAATTCACTAGAATAATTATCCTAAAGTTTAATCTATTTTTTAATTTCCAGTTAATGCTCTTATAGAAGGTTTGATCCCACAAGACAACATTTTTAAGATTCATTTTCTTTTAATCCTAATTGCTTTTTGAAATTATTTCTTTTTGATATTTTTGGATAAGGAACAGAAAATAAATTCTGATTCGAGGGTTGGTTATTTAAACAAGAACAAGAAATTAAAGTGCAAGGAAGTAAAAAATTACACTAATGTAAAGGAAGGAAAATACTCTTCTCAGGCAAGAAAGTAAAATAAGAAATTGTTAGCTCACAAGATTATTTAAACAAAAAATAAAGTGTTGAAATTAAAAAGGCAAATAGAAAACAAGTGTTGAAGAAGAAATTTGAAATTAGGAAAGAATACATCGAGACTTAGGAGTTTCATCACCTTATCCCTTGTGAAAACAGGATCAAGCGATACACAACAATAAGATAGCAGTAGGTATGTGATTTATTTGTAAACAAATTGCAAGAGATGAACTCTATGTGAACCCACCGGTCCTGGTGTTCATGTATCCTTGATCTTCATCCTAAAGAGAATTTTTCTACGGTTGCATCCAAGTTCTTGTGAAATCCGTTTAGGCATTCTAAATCCTGGGTTCATGCTCACATTCTTCGAGATTAACAAGTGATTAAAATAATTAATTACTTCATCTAAATCAATGATTTTTAAATCGAAAACCATCCTTCTAAAGTAGTCGTGTAAAATTCGATCCAATTAACACATAGATAAGGGGATACTCCTCTTTCCTCGATAACAGAACTTCTCACTAATTATAACTAGGAAGGGAGAAATAAGGAGAAAAATATAGGAATCCATAGACCACAAATCCAAAATTTTGTGAAGAGACCAAGGTGGTGACAATTAAACAACTTGCTTTCTTTATCCTCCGCTCTAAAAAAAAGAACAAGAAATAAAGATATTTATATGTATAAGAAGTAATTAATTTTTATTGCTTGAATGAAAAGATTACACTAAGAATGCAAGTAATAGAACTTCAACCAAAAATCCAAGTACAAAATTTTGGGACTACAAACTAATACTCTATTACAACAAAGACTCGATGATCTTTTTCTTATATAGTCCCCCTCCTTTTATAGGGGAAGGAGGGGTGCAAATCTTGAAAGGGAAGGAGAATGAAGTGAAGGGGTGACTGATGTATGTATTGGTCAAGAGAAATCTTTTCCTGAATAAGCAATAGAGAAAATAATTGATTGCCTTCTTTTGACCCTTCAAATTCTAACTCTCTCTCAGATTACCATTCTCGAAATTTCATACGAATTTTGGCTAGTAAAAAGTTTTAAAGTGCTACCGAAAATATATTTTTCCCGTAGGCCTTTGAATTTCCTTTTCAACGCATATTTTAATATTAAATTCTGCCTTGGGATGTGAGAGTTATGTCAATTTTGGTGCAGGATACATATTTAAATCAGACATTGTGAGAGAATGAGTAGGTCACCTATTGGTTGGACAATCACGTCAAATGACTACCAAAGTCACTGGAAATATTCTTTTTCCTATAGAAATTGAAATTATATTTTCAAAAAATATCTAAATTCTAAATTTGAAATTTATATGTGAGAGTTATGACTATTTTGGTGTCATCTAACGTGAATTTCAGACACTGCGGGAATTGTGCAAAACATCTTCTAAGAGAAATTAATGATTGGAGTAATTAGGCTATTTTCCTACAAAAATCCAACCAAATATAATTAAGACTCCAAATGAAGAGAGAAAATCTAAACTAATATAATTAATTGTAAAACTGAGAAAATAAACAACAAAACAATCCTAAAACGATATCTCAAACATGTAAAAAAAAGTGATAGATACACATTTAGCAATCCCCTACCCCTACCCGGGAGTATAGGGATGACTCTAGGATTCTACAAAAACTTGCCAACCTTCTACTCCTACTACTCTCCAAGTTGATCTACTTTACCACCATGAACCTGAAAACATCGCTAACGATTACCTAAAAAGATGTGGTGATCCACGAGAGTGAGACCCATGTCCCAACGAGCGATATAACTCTCAACAAAGCTTATTGATTGCGACAGGTAATTAAATTAAATAAAACAAACACTATAGGAAGATTAAGTAGAAAGTATAAAGCCAGCATGATTAGCATGATACTTAGATGATGAACTGAATAAGCTATCAACTTTTAAGCAGTTGATTTCTCTTACCGCATATATAACAACTAAACAATATAAGAAACAAGGCAAGGGTTAACATCCAATATGAATCATGTTTAACCTAAAACATATGTACTACATGACTATATTACATATTTTATTAAGCCATGGAGATTTTGAGGTATACTACTCAAACTCCAACTGACTATTGATAATTCAAAATCAGTTATGTATAAGATCTAGGAGAGCTTGAATCCTAAGATCTCATCCGCCCTCGATCTATATGAGTCTACCACAGTGACATATGAGTCCAGTTGCAAAATAGCTAAGTCCGCCCTTGGTATATAGGTCACAACACTAGTAAAATAAGGTATATAAAACCCCATCATCTAAGGTACAACCACATTTTTCCTCAATCACATCATGTATACTGAATCATAATCATATGAGATACAACCTCGACTGTTATCATGTCGAGGTATGACCGCAATCATCCTCAAAAATATGCATATACTCAATAATATATGACTTTGAGCTTCCATTAGAGGATTACTCCTTTCACCATCCAATGAATCCTGACAGTGGAATGGATCTATGGCATAGGGTACTAAATGATTAGGGTTTCACTTGATTAGTTAATGTCAATCAGGTGAGTTAATGCTGCATCAATCAAGTTACGTATAAACACTAAAAGAGTAATACAAAAACATGGTTGGATTGTAACTTTAAAACATATAAAATGCATGAGATACATTTATTATCTTATCTCGTGATATCAATCCTTGTCACATAAAGAAGAGGGTTACACCTCCATCACGGTTCAACCATGCGCAAGGGTCATTAAGACTGACACATTATTCCCTACAAGAACATCATTATCTTTTCATGCCCTACCAAGTCATAAAAAACCATCACCATACATGTAATATACCAGTTTCACATAGTATTGCATTTAAGGTTCATGATTTTCAAATGGCAGCATATTAGGGTTACAAAAACTTAGTGGAAGAAAATGTATCCTTCATCACACTACTCACACATGAAGGCTAAACATGATTAACCATCAATACTAACTTATATTACGGTTAGGTTCAATAAGATAAATTGAATTTATGTTACAAAACAACCTTAAAGATATATCCTAATTCTTAGCATTTCCATTGAATCACGAATGCAATTAGGTCAAACATAACAATCATAGAATCAAGAAAACATAGCGACCACTAGAGTCAGGAACTTGATCAACCACTACGATCAGAAGACTTAGCGACACTAAGGTCGGAACACATTGGCGATCGGTAGGGTTAGGAAATTTCATCAGTGACCACTAGGGTTAGGGTTCATTAGTGACCACTAGGGTTACCAAAACTCATCAACCATCATGGAATCAGATCTTTCTGACCACATAAAGATACAAATCTTGGCGACCAATCAAAGTTCAAATCTCATTGACCACTTAAAATAAAATCTTGGTGACCACTTAAGATCAAAACTTTGGCGGCCAATAAGAGATTTAAGTCTTGGCGGCCAACATGGTTCAAAATCCTTGGTGACCACATAAGATTTCAAAACCTCAACAACCACATAGGTCAAAACTCAATGACCACATAGGTGAAATTTTGGCAACCACATAGATTCAAATCTCATCGACCATGTGGAGTGAGCATCTTGGAGACCAACCACGAAGTCAAAAATCCTTGGTGACTATATGGAAACAAAACTTAGTAACCATCATGGAATCACACACATGTGAAAGATCTAGGGTTCACCATCTTCAAGGAATAAAGATGCATCAAGGTATAGGATTACCAATTCCATCATGAAAATCATGCATAGGGTTGAGTTCATTTAAGAGGATAACTACTAAAGAACCACCATACAGTATCAAACCCTAGGTAAATGTATACCTTTCTACTTGGAATAATGCTTTTTTAGGGTAAGATCGTATACATGCAAGATATGAGTAAGCAATAATCATGGAGAAAGTTATATAACTCACCTTAGAGAAGATGAAGAAACTCCAAATAGAAAGGTAGCTTGAAGAAAGAAGGTAGAAACTCTAGTTTGAGCACTCTCCTCAACCAAACTAGTTCCTTCTCTAGGAAAGGAAGCAAACCTTAGGTCAAGGAAGCAAGAAAGGGGTATTCTTCAAGCTCTGGCACAAGTTTCACCATGGGGTTGACCAAGAAGAAGAGAGAAGAAGGTAGGAAAGAAAGGAAAACAAAGGAAAAGAGGGAGATCTCACATACCTAGGTCAAAAAACCAACCAATGAAGCATTAAATGACCTAAACTAGGGTAGATCAAAACCCTAGATGCACATACAAACAAGATCATCCTCCTTCTTCAACTTTGAGCTCTTCCTTTGTGACCAAGCAAGAGGGGACGAGCTCCAAAGCAATAAGAGAGAAAGAGGGTTCAAAGGGCTTAGTTGCATGAGAATATGGACAAATATATGGCTATGGGTGAGAGAGAAGAGAAGGTAGAGGTGTCTACCAATGTTTGCCATGTGTTTAATGTCAAATAATCTCCTACATGAAAGCATTTCATACATGGAAATTAGTTGACCATATAGATCAAAACCCAACTACTACAACAAGAAAACTCATCGACCAAGGAGATCAGAAAATCATAGCGACCACCTAGACTTCTTGACGACCAAGATGGTCAGAAATCCAAACGACACCAACCTTAGGATTGTTGGTGACCAAAATGAATCAAATCTCATTGATCGATAACTATAGGTGGCTCAATAAATCTTGGAAATTGCCAACACTAGGGTTATCTAGAAAAAGCTTGGCGACCATGAACACTAGGTTACTCAACACTCAAGGTCAACCATTGAGTCAGGGCATCCATGAGAGAAAATCCTAATCTCAATACAAGATGTCACCACTCAAACCAAGATGTAACAAGGTTCCCAAAGCACAACATCATCAAACATAATATGAAAACATGTAAGGTACAACAAGCATGTGACAAATTCCAACAAAAACTCTAGATATGGGCAAATTGCATAAAGCATAAAACACGCACATATATGCCTAACTTGCTCAAACAGTGTCAAAACTGGACCAAACTTGACACTTAAGCTTGTAAAATAATATCAAAGAATATCTTAAGATTTTATGCATTCAAATATGATAAGAAAGCATGTTCAACCATAAAGCAAGGTCAGAGTCTTACAACCATAAACCCCTAATAAGGATTTCTCCCCCAAAATCCTACGCAAACAAAGGATGGTACTTCCTACGCATCTCATCCTCTAACTCCCACGTGGCTTCCTCCACACAAATATGATGCTACAAACAAAACCTCAACTAAGTTTATATCCTTCTTCTTTAGCTTCCTCACTCTCATATCCAAGATCAACACAGGACCATAAACGTAAGATATATTCTCATCCAACTCAACCTAACGTCTTCTATGTACCTAGATGACACTTCTTGAACATGGAGACATGAAATACATTATGCAACTTGTGCAACTCTGTTGGTAACTCCAACTTGTAAGCCACTTTTCCAACACGTACCAGGACAGGGTAAGGTCCCATAAACCTAGGAGCCAACTTATGCTTCTTACCAAACTTCATTACACCTTTCCAAGGGGAAACCTTATTATACATGTGGTCTCCAACTTGGCACTCCAATGGTCTATGATGGTTATCAACATGAGGTTTTTTCCTGCCATGGGCTTCCTTCAACTATTGTTGTATCATCTTGATCTTCTTTGTAGTTTGTTGCACTAACTTAGGACCTAAAAGCAGATACTCACCTATCTCATACCAACAAAGAGGTGATCGACAATATCTCCCTTATAATGACTCACACAGTTCCATGTCTATACTCCTATGATAGTTGTTGTTGTGGGAAAATGTAACGACCCCGTCTCCCGGTAACCCCCAATTAAGGGAGACCCGAAGGTCAGAGCCATTATTCAATTAACAGGATCAAAGGTTCGACAAATAATCAATAATAATTATGAAATTCTACTAACTAATAGGAATTTGGTATAAAATTAAAACTTCACTTACCTTTGAAAACTTTGGAAATCTATTTATCCAGGGCTTGAATTATTCTATCTATTCCACCTTGCACTTTATTTCTTATTTCCATGATGTGTCACTTTACTATTTGTTCTTTCAATTTTTGTTCCTAAAACACTGACAAACAAAACGTCAGTCAGTATATCAAAATATACTGGTATATGGGAACAACCAAAAGTTTGCACATATGGATAACAATCTAATTATCACAATCAATTTAATTAACAAGCCAATTTATGCTTTTTAGTATGACATTCTCCACCGCTTTTGCCCTAACCCTGGCATACCCACCTTAGGGTTTCCTTCGCCAATGACTTAAGGCCACCTTCTCAATCCTGAGCTTGGTGCCTCGGGGTCACCACTCATGGTGCCCACTAGTCATGCGATATCATAGGCCACCTTCTCATTCCCGAGCTTGGTGCCTGGGGTTACCATTCAAGGTGTCCATTGGTCTACCCATTTAGGCCTGACCTTTGGCATCATCCATCAGGGTGGCATGTAGGTGCGAGAATCCATACTTCTATTATTAATGTGATAATCATAGTGACTTTATAGTTTGCAAGTATGAACATCCAAATTGATAATTTGCATTCAATGCGATTAACCCTTCGGAAAATCCTCGGGAAACTAAAGCGGTTATTCATAATTAACCACATACCTGATCCAGAGCAACTTGATGGTCCAAGCAATAAGGATAAAGAACAAGCAACAAGCAACCAACAATATCCTGAAATTAATGTATGGCATCCAAGTGTTATAGTTTATCCAGAACATTCCAAAGCAAGACTTGGATTCCACCTTAAGCTTTCTAGGCCTCCTTAGGGTTTTATTAGGGTTTTAGCCGCCATAATACTTTTATCACGTTTAATGCTCTCTTAGTTCACAAACCCTAATTTCAACATTATAAGCTCAATTAAAGTCGAATATTTCTTTTTTTATATTAAAACTACCATCTTTATCCTTTTAAGTTATTTCAAGATCATTAGCCTCAATTACCACCTATAGTTTCCTTTGAATTGTCAATTCATACTTCATTATGATCTAATTCATAATTGTATTCCATTTAACATTAATTACCCATTTATCCATTAGAAAAACCCTAATTTCCATATTAAGGGTATTTATCCACCATTAGGATCTTTTACCATCATACCTCAGCTTTGTACATGAATTTGACCAATTAAAAACATTAAGGGTCAAAATTACCAAAGTTAGGGTTCAAGGTTCATTAAAGCATATGGAATCCGAAATTAATAAAATTACGCATGAAGAACATCCTTTTAGATCTAATATGACCTTTTTATTAACAACAGGTTAATATATACTTTAAACACCCATATAACCCTCTTTAATTCCTTAATCACCAAAGGTTAGGGTTTTTCATCGATTAAACTATTAAAGAGAACATCTTTATATACTTTTTGAATTGCAAGCAGAACTAAGCGTCAATTATATTTTCATTGCATTCCTTGTATTTTTCTGATCAAAAAGCACTACTTATTTGTATTTTTCGGCCAAAGGATCTATTTTTAGAAATTTATACAAGATTCACCCTTTTTCTTGAATTTTGGTTAGAGGGGCGAGTTACCTAGATTCTTGCAGAAAATCGGGGGCCGTTGGATCCTCGGTCGTCATTGACCGAGCAAGATTGTGCGGCTTGCAGCGCTTGCGCCCACTAACAAATTATGGAAGTCGTGAATCATCCAGGGTCGTTGATCAACACTCGAGGCCCATCATGGTCCTTGATCGGGCGGTGGCTGCTCCTTCTTCCTCGCCCGATCCAGTAGAAGCCTCACGGAAGAGCCGCAGCTGAGGGCTCATCGGCGCAAACCTAATACACTAATCCAAAGCACGATAGAAGCAGGGAATATACCGGTTGAGTTTGCGCAACCCTGAGGAATCGATCGGTTGTTATATATATAGGATCGAGTGTCAATTCTAGGATTTTCTGACCCCCGCCGTCACCTGCCCTTTTGAGGCAATTGGGCATTTGCTCCAGAAGCATCCATAGCACGACAAAATAGGGTATAACCAACTCGGAATTCCATCCCGAATCCAACAAAGAGATTTCCAAGTTTGCACATGCGTTGGTTTGTGAGGAAAATCGAGGGAAATAACCCTCTGTTCTTGTGGTTCAGTCCTTCTCGGACTCAAGGAAGGTGATGCACAGCTTGCCTCGAATCTTGATCTGACGGCTGGCATTGTTCTTTCTATTTCCATTTAAATCAGAGAAATCGTGACATTTATTATAAACCCAACACTTTAGGGAATCTTGTAAAAGCTATAACTCCCAAACCAATTATCCAATTAATCCCAAATTTGGAGGGAAAGTCCATAATGACTTAATCTATCTCTCTACCAAAATTGGACTCATTATATCAAAGAAAACGTTACTTTTCTTTGAGTGCAAGATATCTCTTAATTATATATATTTTTCACCTATTTTCTCTTTCCTTTGCTATTAAATTATTATTTTGAGTTCCTTGCACCTCAGGGAACCTTAGTGGCTCGAAATCCCCTCTTGGGAATATTTCCTTAGCCTCTTTCCTTCTTTTTCATCCCTTTTCTTATTATCTTACTTTTTCTTTATTAAAATATCTCTTTTTGAAGATTTCTCTTTATTTCTATTTTATTTTCCTCTTTGGTATTCCTTTTAACATTAGGAATCCTTGGGATACGAAATTCCATCAAGGATAACTCAATTATACCTCTTTTCACTTGTTTTCCACATTTTACCATTATTTTCAATTTCTTTCTTAATAAAGAAATACTTGATTGATCTTTTCTTTTCTTATTGTTTTTCTTTGCAACTTTGGGCTCCTTGGAACCCAAGGAACCCAAGAGGCATGAAATCCATCTTTGGATTACATTCTTTTGCCTTATAGAGGTTTCCACATCTTTCTTTTCTCAAATTATCAATTATTCATTAATTAATTGAATTTTCTTGTTATTGGGCCCAATAGCCAATAAAGCCCACAAAACACTCATCAGGGCTATTGTAAATGAAATCCATTTATTAAAAATAGATTATATCATTATTCTTTCAAATATCTTTAATATGATAAATTACATTTCTTGCCAAGGAACCCAAAAATTGGGGTTGTAACAGAAAACTCTATCAAGCTCAGATGTACATCCCAAGTGCGAAGAAACTTTCGAACACATGCACTCAAAAGACCTTGTAACATCTGAATGGTCCTCTCTGACTGACCATTTTTCTGAGGGTGGAAAGTTGTGCTAGACCTCAATTTGTCCCCATAGTTGTATGAAGACGTTCCCAAAACCTACTCGTGAACTGAGGACCTCTATCAGATACTATGGTAATTGGAATACCATGAAAATAAACTATCTCATCAACATATATCTCTGCCAACTTCTCTATTGTATATGTCGTCTTGACTGGCAATAAGTGGGATGATTTGGTCAACCTATAAACTATCACCCAAATGGAATCATGACCTTTAGTTTTCCTAGGAAGACCAACCACAAAGTCCATGGTAATATGATCCTATTTCCACTGCAGTATTGGCAAAGGTTATAAAGTTCCTATAGGCTTCTAATGCTCTGCCTTGACCGGATGACAGAGTGGACACTTAGCAGCAAACTCTGCCACATCACACTTCAGACCCAACCACCAATATAGATCCTTCATATTATAGTACATCTTGGTATTTCCAGGGTTCATCAAATACATCAAGGACCGAGCTTCGTCAAGAACAAACTTCCTCAGGCCATCAACATCAGGCACCAATATCCTGTTGTGAAAGAAAATTGTCTCATCTTTAGACTCATGAAAGACATCATACTTCTTTCTACTAAACTCTGACTTGATATTCTGTATCATAGTATAATTCCTTCCAATAGTCTTCCTAATAGAGAAACCTCCAACTATAGACTCATATTTGAATTGTATTAGAATGAACTATAGAAGTGTATTGTTGAATCTCACTAAAATTGAATATTGTATATACATAAGAACCAGTAAGGTGGTGTTATTCTCTATTTAGGGTTTGTATTGTGGGATTGTCAAATGAGTAAATTAATCAATGTATACTTATGGTTGAAGAATGAAAGATGTGAAAATGGAAACTAGGGTTTCCATGTCTGTAGATATATCTAATGAAACCATGTGCACCATGATGATATTACTAAATAATATGATTCTTATGATGTGTTGAACTAAGTATTACTTCTTGAAAATTCTAGAAATATAGTATTGAGTTGAGTTTGAGAGATAAAGCTCAAAGTTGTATATAATCTTGTGAATGTGATGAAATTCTCAACTGTAGGTGTTACTACTTAAGTTGAATATGATGGAATTGAATTGACATGTATAGACTCATATTTGAATTGTATTAGAATGAATTATACAAGTGTATTGTTGAATCTCACTAAAATTGAATATTATATATACATAAGAACCAGTATGAGGTGGTGTTATTCTCTATTTAGGTTTTGTATTGTGGGATTGAATCAAATGAGTAAATTAATCAATGTATACTTATGGTTGAAGAATGAAAGATGTGAAAATGGAAACTAGGGTTTCCATGTCTGTAGATATATCTAATGAAACCATGTGCACCATGATGATATTACTAAATAATATGATTCTTATGATGTGTTGAACTAAGTATTACTTCTTGAAAATTCTAGAAATATAGTATTGAGTTGAGTTTGAGAGATAAAGCTCAAAGTTGTATATAATCTTGTGAATGTGATGAAATTATCAACTGTAGGTGTTACTACTTAAGTTGAATATGATAAGTCACATCTTTCATGATCTAAGCCTAATCATCTATTTTAGTATAATCTATAGAATTAGATATGAATGCAAGTCTTTTATACAAGTCACATAACAATGAATTGTGAAGGATAAGTAGAAATTATGTTGTAAAAAGATGCAATCCTAATTCATTCTTTTTACCTAAAATGAGTATATAATAAGGAATGATCATTTTTTATTATGGGAATGTCATTAGAAGTCAATGATATGGTACACTTATCTAAATATAAGAAACGACATGAACAAAAATGTAATGAATGGTGGTGGCAAGTTAAAGATGAAACAAATGAAGTCATTCTTTTATTTCCTTTACATGTGGCTTTACCCAAATTGAATGAAATATACTAAAATTGGACTTTGATGGGCGTCAATGACAAGAGAAACATTGTATATCAAGTGAATCAAGAATGATTGGTTCCAAGAATGTAATGAACATGACATGAAAGAAGTTGAGACTAATGAATATAAAAAGAAGGAAAAGGTGAGCATTAGTAAAAACATAGACGGGGTTTTTGCCTCTCTCTCTAGGTTTTCACAGCTCTCCCTTCTCTATACCCTCCCGGCGGCTACCGCTGGGGGGAGGGAGCGCCTCCTCGGTGCTTTCCCCCCCCTGGCCTCCAACGGCCTTGGGTGGTTCTTTGTGTGAAGTGTGCGACGGATATCTGGAGCTAGGGTGCTGGTCGTGCTCGCTGGCGCCGCCTCCTCGGTGGGTTGAAGGGGCGATGCTTGGCACCGCAAGTTGATTAGATCTGGGCTATGGTTCTAGGGTTTATCTCTCGCCTTTGTAGGCTGCATCGATTCCCGGAGAAAGAGGCCAATGCAAGCATGATCTGTCCTCTCCGCCAGGGTTCACCCGCTCAGCATCAAGGAATGAAGAGAAGCTGATGCTACACGTGATTTGGATGGTTGAGAGGTGGCTATTCGACGCAGGTCGACTCTTCTCTGTTCAAGCGTGATGGAAGGAGTAGATCCTCTTCCACTGTCTCTTCCTTGCACGGCGCCGTTCCTTTGCTGCTGACAGATTTCGAGCTTCTTTCCAGTCTTCCTCCGCATCCATTCCTCTCTGCTCCGAGATGCATCTGGGTTTACCCAGGGAGTCGGAGACCCCCTGAAGTGGCTGGATCTGCTCGATGATCTGGGCGATGGGTGGAATCCCTTTTTCCTTCATCTACTCTTGGTTGGGCGGGTTACTTGGTGACCGCGGTGATCAAGATCTTCACAGGACGGCCTGGGTTTACGCCCTTCCTTCCCTGCTAGCGGCGTTCCCCTACTGTTCAGTGACTTTGGATCACTCCACAGGGGGTCTCTGGTCCACGGGTTGAGGGACCTCAGAGTGTGCGATGAGGTGACCACGGGCAGGCTGTTGTCTGCCTTGTGTGGAGTTGGGCCTAGGGAGGGGGGCGGATTGTATCCTTGTCTCTTCCCTTCTTTGGTCCCTCCTACTGAACACCTTCAAGGTGTTTGTAGTTTTGTTGTCAGTTGTTCCAAGCCTCAGCTTGAACATCTATAGACAGCAGTTCCTCAAGGACTCTGGGATCGGAGGCATCACAGGTGCTGTTGCGAAGAGGAAGATCAAGGAGGTGTGCCCTCTGATCTGCAGATGATGATTTCTCCTGTCTCGTTGTGGGTGCTCTTATAGTATGGCAGAAGAGCTTGTTATCTAAAGCTTGGTTGTGCGTATGTCTTGTTCTTTTCTACTCGAAGCAACATGGTGTCTTTCTACATTTTGTCCTGCTCCGTGCTACTACACCTTTCAGGTGTTCGGAGCAGTTGGCGAAGGACTGTACCAGGTGCAGCTGGTTCATTTCTTCAGGAAGGAGGCAAAGAGTGGTAGACTTGTCTCCTTGTTTTGTTGTTCTTTTGTGATCCTTCTGAGATTATAGTCTAGGAGCTGGGGTAGGGGACGGCTTCTCAGGTTGATTTGGCAGCTGAGCTGATGTTCATATAGGCGTTTTTGTGGGTGTTTTGATTGGTTCTGTATGTACTTCTATCTCACCTACCAGGTCCTTCTGTTTAGTTTGTAACCTGGCCCTTCTTCTGCATTTTCTTAGTTTGGAGCTTCTTTCTTAGTTTCGGGTTCCTTATATCCCCCTGCGTGGGGTTTGGGACCTAGTAGTTTCCGTAGGGGCACAAAAATGTACCCAAAGTTTTGGTTTTATTAGTAACAGGATTTTTGCACGACCAAAAAAAAAGATGAGCATTAGTAGATGAATATAAGAACCTAGGTGGCTCAAGAAATATTGAAGACCTCAAACACTAGGGTTCACTAGAAAAATCTTGGCAACTGCCAACAATAAGTGACTCAACACTCAAGGTCAACCATGAGTTAGGGCATCCATGAGAGCAAACCTAATCTCAACACAAGATGTCATCACTCAAACCAAGATGTAACAAGGCACCCAAAATCACAACTACATCAAACATGATATTAAAACATGTAAGGTAAAACAATCATGTGACAAATCGCAAGAAAAACCCTAAATATGGGTAAATTGCATAAAAGCCCCAAACAAGAACATATATGCATAACTTGCTCAAACAATGTCCAAACTGGACCAAAATTGAAACTTAATCTTGTCACATGGTATCAAAGCAATATCTTAAGATTTAATTAAGGTTTTCAACATCCAAATATGATAAGCCAGAATGTTCAACCATAAAGAAAGGTCAGAGGTCTTACACCACTTGTCCACATATGTAATAGGTTGGAGAGTTGGGACCTAAAAAGTTCTCTCAATGGTGTTGTCCACATGTTAGACAGTATGGTGGTTATAATGCATACCTAGGTGTCACTTGCCTCTACATACTTGACTTGTCATTGTCACTGAGCCTATAATGGCTTCTCTCTATGGCTAATACCCTTTTCTACTACTTCCACTACCTCTTCCTCTATATCTATGAGTTGTGTTCTGGATAACACACTGAACGATGACATATATATATAATAATATGATAGGGTGGTGGTCTATTGGTTCATAGTTGAGTGATGGGACCTATTTTGTACAATTCTATTCTTGACATTTTTTGGGGTTTCCCTCTTCTCTAGCAAAGGTATCCCTTTGCACCATTCTCAATGCGTCTATAAAAGCATGGAAGTAGTTATATATTTACAATGTATATCTCCTCTTACATGATCTAGTTATAGTCCCTATTTGAATCTACAAATCTTATCCTTTCTTTAACATACAGTTGTGCATAAAATCCCATTGAATTTTGTAAATGAAATTCATACAATGTGATTCACATATAAATGAAGGATCCTAACCAACCCTAATAAGAAGAATATAGAGAAGAAACTATAATTTACACGAGGTTTTCTTTCAAGTCCTTGGACTATAATAATTACACTTATGTGCAATTGATCCTTTCTTAAAGCTAATTTAGATGTGACCATATAGGCATCATAGTACATTGGATCTGGATTCAGTAATCATTTTACAATCCATAAGAAATAAGTGGTGTCTAGTTACATATAATCACTACCTAAGTAGTATGATTATTTGGACAAGAATAAACATAAAAGACCAATGCTAGTGTGTGGTATAATCCCTTTGTCATAGATATATAGATTGATATGGATGTTACTAGACCTATCAAATTGTGTCAGAATCTGCGAGCACCCTGGGTCAACCCGTTTAAGTTGAGTTCCACTGAAAATTACCCAAAATCATACCCGTTGGTTTAGTTAGTGGGTTTCATGGGTGGTCCATGTCCCATTGAAAATTACCCAAACATAAACCCATACCCATACATATCTTTTAGTTAGTGGGTTCCATGGGTGGCCTGGGGGCACCCACGGGTGACACGCTTTACTAAATAAATTACATAAAAATAAATATAATAATCTAATACTACTCAATATAAATATAACGATCTATACTACCCATTAATTGTTAAGGAGTTCATGTGCAAACTCTAACTTTTCTAACATGAGTTCATATCTGAGAGAGAGATTTAGAGGAAAAAATCCATGTCTAGTTTACTTTCTAATTGATCTATAAAACTTAATATAGAGTTCTAGTACAAGTTACTAACTCTAGTATATCGATCGTAATCATACACTAGAGAACTTTAGTTATACATTGGAGAATTTTACTCTAGAAGAAGGTATGTGATTGAATGGTTATAAAACCTAAACAACTTACGTTTTTAGTTGATATCAATAATGTATATAGTTGTTGTTTTTATGCTATATTACATTCAAAAAATGCTAAAGAGGATGACCTTATTTTATAGATAGAGTAGAAACTTGCAAAATATATTTTATTGAACACATATTATATGGGAAACCGTGGTTGACCCACAACCCATTGAGTTAGGTTTGGATTTATCTTTGTCTGAACCATTTAGAATTGATTCTAATATTGACCCGCACCCACAAGACCCAAATCTGCAATGACCAAACCCACCCACCCATTCTGTAGGTCTAGATGTTATATATGAGGTTAGTATCACATGCCACTCACATGGGCATGGCCATGCATTTATCTAGTCTTACTTATCAAGAGACTCATGATATTACTCCCATTATATGGGAAGGACAAACTCCTTCTATACCAATCACAATGTATGACATGATTTTGTCACACCCTATCATTCCCTTTATGGAATCCCTCTTCAAGATCATGTTTGACACTATTAAAGTATGTCACTCACCACATCTCTATTTTAAAGACTTCATTTCAAAGGACCAGTATGCCAATTTTGTATCCAAATCTGATTATGACTATCATATCACAATCCAACAATCCATCTCAAGGTGGGTAATCCAATACACTTGTTGACTAACAAGTATCTATGTGTCTAATTTGGTGTCTAATACTTATGACCCAACAAACATGGCTATTAGTCACCATACATACTAAGTCTTCCTGTGTGCTATTGTTTTCCAATTCACAATAAAAATTGACAAGAGACATTAAGGTATATTGTCACTAAAACCCATTCAGATACCATGTTAAAGACACATACTTGAAGTCCCAGGATTTGAGCTATTCATTTTAGGGATAGTTGTTACTAACATTAATGTTGTGGATAAAAGGTGCATCTACTAATGGAATAGCCTCTATTTAATCCAATTAAAACTAAAAATAATCCCTATAACACCCGATGATGAATAGATTGTAGGCCATATACACCAACAAGTTCTACATTTGGAATAGTTCAAAACAAACTCATAGCATAAAGGTATTACAAATAAGTGGCTTTTTCTATTGAAACCATAGTCATAAAATACGACGTGGCATCCAAATATGTTAAAACATTAGTAGTAGTAGTTTCATACGTAATTGGTTGGATCTAAGTTATCACTACTTTGGGTAACACAACTTCATACTGATTCATTGCATATACTCTTCATGTTTCTTGAGCTTTCCTCTGCTTCCTTTTTGTCTACACTATTCCACAACACTTGGTTACAAAATCCCATTTGTGATAGTTAACCGTGTTACTACTATTTTGGTGTTGCTACTATAGTTGACGTTACCATGTTGATCTTTTTAATGGTGTCTACAGATGTGACCTATGGGACATCCCCTTGTGTAAGGTCCCACTTGTCCACATACTTAACATGCTAAAGAGTTGGGACCTTTGAATTTCCCTTAATCAAATCATCCATATGTTGGACACTATGGTGGTTCTAAGACATAACTAGGTGTCTATTGCCTCTATGGGCTTGGCTTTTCATTGTTTTTAGCATGTAATGGCTTCTCTCTATGGATGGAAACCTCTACCATTACCTCCATCACCTATTACTCTATCTCAAATTGGTTTTGGTATAAAGAATACACTGAATGATGACATTTTTCTACTGATATGATAGGGTGGTGGTCCATTGATTCACAATTGAGTGTTGGAACCTAATACATACAATTATGTTCTTAACTTTTTTAGTGTTCCCTCTTCTGTAGAAAAGTTGAGCAGTTCTAACCTTCTCAATGCATATACAAAAGCATGGAAGTAGTTAAAGCATATCGTAATACATATCTTCTCCTGCGTGTCAGGATCTAGTTCCTATTTAAGTATATAAGTCTTATCAAATATTGTTACATATAGTTGAGCATAAAACTCCATGAGATATAGGAAACCAAATTCATATAATGTGATTGACATGTTTCCTTATTTTATATTCTTGAATCGTCTCAAATTATCACATATAATATATGTTCTAGGATAGTATTGAGACTCATAACTCCTCTTAAGTTCATTACATGAAGTGATTTACCCACACCCTGTGTCTATTCAAGTTCCCACAAATAACTAGCACTACATTCTAAAAGATAAAATGCACGTTCTACTTTGTCATCCATAAGTACATGTGCCAATCTAGACATCTTCTACGTCTCAAATAACCATGTGTCATATTCATTCAGGTCCAAACTGTAGGGAAGTCAAATGTTCCAATTTTCCTTAGCCTTTCGTATGACTTGCTTAGATCCATTACTGGATATGGTTGAGGTACTTGTGATTTCATGCCATATGCCATTTGTGTTATGTAAATCATCATTCCTTAAGCAATTATGTGCACCTCAGGCATCACTTGCATCACAAGTATAGCTTGAGTCTGTGGTGTAGGAGTTGTACTTCTTCACCCACTACATATTCTATAACTGAAACTTATTCCTTAGTTGAATGGGGTACATGTTGAGGTGTACAAGGTGACACTAACTTGTCTTTTTGGGGCTACCAGAAGTCCACTTAGACCAGGGTATTGGCTTTCACAATATCCCCCTCTACCACTATCAATTTTTTTAAGAAAGGGCATGCATTATCATGCATAGTTTAGGAAGAAAACTCAACTCATCTTGTACATATAAGAAAACATATAGTTTTATACCTCATTCTAGGGTGTCATTCATAATAGCCAATATTACCCTAATTATTAGGGGTAGTCCAACCCATCTCTAAGAATACACACATCTGAAAAATGAAGAATGAAGAGTGATTATCAAAGCATTAAAATAACTATCAAAGTCAAATGTTAAAAAATACCAAATTGATTACCATATATCAATATATTCCATTTCTCATCATGAATTTATACTTGTATCTCTAAAATTAATATCAAGCTATGAAACAAACATTGTTATGATGATCATACTAACTAAATATTATATAGAAAACTCAAACCATGCAATCCCAAAACCCACTGGATAGGAACCATCCAACTCACACACACAACTAGAAAAATGTACACCATCTTCACCTCATATGGTGAAGTCACTCATGTTGCTTCCTAGAAAGATGGGTGAATAACTAAACTTCAAGACTTGTAGATTTTGTCAATGAATTAATTATCCATTATTAAAGTGAGCATGTATAATAACAAATTAGGATATTGCATTATTTGATCTTGTTATAGTAGATTTTCAATTTTGAATACATAGAAGCGACATGAATGACAATAAACAAGCAAGTATATCTACTATATTCTTTTTCTCTATTGATTATACCCCAAAACACTTGCCATGTACCTAACCAAGTAGAAGTTGGAAGGATATGATCATGTACATGAATTAATATATATACCTTAGGGTTTAGCCAACCATTCTAAGAAAAACAACACAATCTAGGTCTTCTACAAAACTAGCCTCTGGCATCCATATCTCTCACTTCCACTCATTGGTACTAGTATGGGTTGTTTCACATCTCTTTCACAACCCCACAATCACATCACTCTTTTTTCATTCTCATGATATTCTCATCATAAGGATTGGATGGTTCATTATTTCTCATCTCTAGGGAATGAGGCCTCTGTCCCATTCCTTGTGGGTCCCAATAACTCCCTTATATATTATATTCTAGGACACAAATTACTTTTTTTTACTCTCTCATAGTCCGATGTCCATTATGTCACTTCCATAGCACATAAATTGGAGAAAGTTACTGGTGTTAAGGCTCCTAAATAAATAGCTTAGGGGTTTCTCATCAATACTTAGATGTATTAGTCATTGTAATGTATTTTATTTAATAAACATCCATGTTCTCATCATCACGGTAATATTTAAACATACGGAAATCCAAAATATTGATATACAAGAGTACAAACAATGGAGATCGTCAGAAGTTGGCATTAGTCTCCATGAAAACTTGGAGACTGTATGACCCCTATATATCTGTTTCTCAACTTTTTATAATTCAATCTAGAGATTCAACATACCTAAGTAAACTACTTTGAACTCAAAAAGTTGGTTCTACTCCTAAATAGTTTACTAGGCAATCTCCCTATCCTTTGACAAGTTGACCCCATTTGGGTTAGACAATTCAATTAGTTAGCCTCATAGGTCGTCCAACTTTTGCATGAGTTTGATTTCTAATTGTCCATGCTCTAGAGAAAATCAAATCGATACCTTGAGATTTTCTAAAGGGTTCCAAACTCACCCTACACATATATTATGTGTATTAATCACTTATAATTCAATTTTACTTTGTTGCGAATTTAACTAGTCCTTGACCCAAATTTTATTTCTAATGTAAGTTTTCCATCATGTATAAGTTCTTTAACTTGTCTTGGAATTAGGATTCTTTACCATTTCATTGACACACACCTTTACCCATTTAAAATTATTTTTTCATTATCATTAGTCACATTGCATGCATGTCTTAGGTTTTAACTCAAGTTAATTAAAAAGTAATCACAAAGAGGTTATGCTCAAGCAATCTAGAATGGTTATGACATGTAGTACAACGTTATTGTCAATGAGGTATATTGTCTAAAATTTTCTATAAAACTTTGTTCCTTGGTGGAGTGTCATTTTTTTTTTGCTTTGTTGATTGTTCTTTATTAAAGTCACTAGTACATCCATCGGCAAAGCACACTTTAGGCAAAACACACTATTGAGAAAATAATAACTCTTTGGATATCATTGAAGGTAAAATACACTTATGAGTACCCACTCTTATATTGATATCATATGTAAAGAGTGAGACCCAATAGTGAGCCACTCAATGGTAAAAACACGAGCCATGAAATATTTAAGCAGTGGAAAGCATAACTATTTACAAAGTTACAAAATGTTCTCATGTACATAACTTTCTCACCCTAAGGGTGGTACATGAAATGAAAAGATTACACCTATTCACACATATGACCATATGCAGAGGGTAACAAGGCTATCTCAAGTTGTCCTTATGTCCATCCATTAGCTCGCAATCATCCTGAGTCTTTGTCTTATCAAGCACCTACACTTGGGTGGAGGGAACACACAGAAGAATAGGAAAACAAGATATGTATCAGCAAAAGCTGAGTATGTACATTAGAGGATTAACTAGGGCATTAAAAAATAAAATAAGATGTTCCCATAAAAAAGGGGGTCATTAAAGATAGGTATGTTTGAATGAGAAGTACCAAAAGAAGGAATTTCCAAAAGAATGAGGCAATATAAGTAAAGCATTAAACAATGATTCTTGCCATAATCAACCATCAATATCACAACAAATATTTGCATGCAAATATATTGGACTAAAGTAACTATAGTAGGGCCATGACACCACTGAGTCATTGGCCTAAGTGAAATGGGTGGAAAAGCACACCCTAGGTGGAAAAGAAAGCCTATGTATGTATAAGGGTAGAAAAGCATACCCCGGGTAGAAAAGCATATCCTAATGGTTACGCATAAGCGTCTACAATAGTTAAACTAGTCGAACTATCTAACATGCATAAATAGAGTGGCAAGATATACCTTTCACAACATGGGGCATGATTTAAACACAATAGCGGGTGGGGTTATTGACCCAATTCAACATGATAATAGTAATTTCAAAAGAATATTAATAGGTCCAACTGAGAGTATATGAATTGTCCAACAAATAGAACAAGAGAAAGTATTGCAAAGCTGCCTCGTTATGGGAAAGTTTAGTCATATAATGCCCAATTATAAAATAGAGAGGAGTACATACCTGATCCTCATGTCTAAAGGTCAATTCAATAAGTATACTTGGTCCTCATAGTCGAGTAGTCATCCTAGGAACACATTATATATGTTAGCCAAGCCAAAGTGAACATATATATATTCCTATTATATTTTTATATTGTTCTTATCCTATTCCCAATCATTTAATGGCATATTAGGGTTTATGATTTTAATCGTATTAAGTGGACATATGTTCATATTTAATTATTCAAGGAATAATCGTACTACTAATTATGCCAAATAGGACATATGTTCTATATTACAAAAGTTCATGTCACATGCATATATATATATGCATATACTCACATGGTAAAGGAATCAAGCTACTTTACTATGATTCTTCATTACCGATTAAATAATACCTAATATTCCTATAGTCACATGTATATTAATAGTTCATGCAATTACAACTTCTTATATGTGGTTATTCATACATATTTATATGTACATACATACAATTATATACCAGGGAGTTTAAATGGTTCAAAACTCTCAATAGATACTAGGTTATAGTTAATATTTTTATGGATGTTAATAGAGTAAACTTAAGTATGAAATTTACCTATTGAACTTTTAAATCATCATGTTAAGTATATTCATATGTACTATGAATGGGTGTATTATCAAATTGAAAAACTAGAGTAAAGTTGCTTACACACGTAACTTGTGTTTGTATTTACCAATTTCTTTTATATATGTATACCTTGGTCTATGCATATACATGTAAAGTATAGGATAATATGCTTAAGGGATCTCAATAGTTATCATCCACCTTATTAACTGGGTTCATACTCCATATTCCACTTCCTTAATTACTAATATGAAATCGAGAATATAAAGGCTAGACTACAGAATGTCGATCTTCAGAATGGTACCTCAGAGTCTTCTTGGGGTAGTAACTCAGAGCTCTTCTACTTCTCTTGACTGTCTGAACCTAGCAGAAGGTAGTTCAGGTGGTTGGAGATTAGTTTAGGGTCAAGATGATCCCATGAATGGTGGTTGAATTCTACAAGTCGTATATCACTGATGTTGTGGCTGATAGCAAGGAGCGGTCATCTTGAGAAGAAGAACAGGGTGTAAGGTGATGCTTGCAAGGTCAATAAGAAAGGTTAGGTTGGCGATGACACTGGTGACGGGACAAGAAGAAGATCAAGGTCTCCATCAGAGCTTCTATCAGTAAGATCCATGGAAGGAAAAACTGCCTCATAGTCACAGTGGTGGAGCATACGCAGTGAGGGTGATGGAAAGAAGAGTGAGAAATGGGAGAGGAGAGGTAGTAGTCATCGTTCGATCTAGACCTAGCATGCAGTTGCTGCCGAGTGGTGTTCCAAGCACCACTATTGTTGGGCGTACTGGTCTGAAGGGCGACAACATTGCAGTGGTGGTGGCGTTGATGCCTGACAGCGACGCCTCCTATGGTGTCGACAGTGTTTGCATAGAGCAAGTCAAGGAGGGTGCCACCTATGGAAGGTGTGTTGAGCGGTGGTGTCAAACTAGTGGAAGGCACAACATGTTGTTGGCAAGGTTGGCGTCGAGCTTGTTGTCAGGGCTTGCATGGACCACTACTATCTACTACATTGACAGGACGAAGATGAAGTGGTCGGAACATTGGGCAAGATAGCACTGCTCCTTGGCTTCTTGGCTTAGAAGAAAGGATCATGTAGGCAGATGACGCTAAAGAAGATTACTATTCTCCCATGATTGTCTGCGGTGGGCATGGCAGGAGGCGGCGTGAATGCTTCCAGGCTGTGTGGCACCAGGGAAGGGGAAGACAGTGATCCCACAGATGTCGGCCATGCAGAAGAGGATGGCATGGCGATGGCGGCATTGGAGGAGCATCAATGTAAGGTAGAAGTTCTAAGGAAGACATGACGATGAGGATTGTAGATCCTGCAGGAAAGGATGAAGCGACTGCGTGGCTTGTTGATGATTGATGAAGCTAGAGAAGATAGCTGCCACTAGAAGAAAATGCATTTTTGGTGAAGGTTGCGTACATACAATCCGTGAAGGTCTTGCCCGTCATGAGACCAGTGCATTGGGTGATGATGCTGAACGGATAAGGTGACCAGTGCTAACGATGGTTGCGACGATCCTGGAGAATAGATAATGCATCCCTTACCTTTCCCAGAGCCTCCACTATTCACGGCAGTTGTAGGTCTTCAGGTGTTGAATGGATTGCGGCCCTAGCGGCGGGGGTAGCAGAGCCGTCAGCACTCTGTTGGTGGTTGTGAAGGTGGTGAGGAGTTGGCATCTGATTCACTGATGGTTTGATCGCAGACGAGTGTGAAGATCTATGTCTGCTAATGCCGACTTGCCTTTCTTGCAAAGGTAGAGACCAAGATTTATAGGACACCGTCAAGGGGGTGATAGGGCAGCGCAAGGGTTTAGCAACGTGCATGGGTGGGAGATAGGAGGACGAGGAGGGGAAAAGGAGGGGCGATAAAGAAGGAAAGAGGCGACGTTGAACGACGACCGTTTCAAAGATCAATCATTGTGGCTGATATGGCTGACGCCAAGGATGTGGGGGTGAAGTAACGCTCAGTGTTACCCTAAATGAAATGGAGGTGTTTTATTAAGTTTTGAATTTGCTATTATATATATTTAAGGTAGTATAATTAGAGGCTTAATTAAGAGGGTAGCTAACACCCAATTGACACTAAAATTTCATTGGTTAACTAATTAAGGTATAGGGAACTTCAATTTTAATGTTAATTAATTTAGTCTATTGGGAATGTTTAGTCATTTATTGCGTTATTTGTAAGTTAAACACTCAATTGATGTATTCAATGTGTTACAATATCTTATACTCATCAACTATGTTTTTTCAAATAGTCTTATAACGATCTTAGGGTGCTTGTTTAGGGACAATGTGATTAAATTGTGAGTTTATGTCATTAACTCCAAATGGAAGATTTAACTATTTAATTAATGGTTTTAGCCAACAGATCAGCAACCACATTACAACTCCTAGATATGTGTTTAATTATCCACCGTGGGTCCCTTAACCGCTTTATGCGGCTAATGATTTTTGCATATATAGGGCTAGCAAGATTTCTTTCGGTTATCAACTTGACGGCGGTCGAGCAATCCGTTTCAATATTAATCACCTTGGTCAGATTGTTGGCCCTGGCATTCTCGATCACGAGGAAGATCCCTTCCAACTCTGCTTGAACCATGTCAACTGTGTGTAGCCTCGCCACCGCTCCTCCGGGCCATCGGCCCCTGTCGTCTCTGCAAGCCATCGCACATCCCACCTTTGTGCTCTTCACAGTAGCATCAGTATTGTACTTGAGGAACCCCAGTGGTGGCCTTGCCCATGTAGGTGGCTGCGCGTTGATCGGTGCTGGTGCAGGCCTGTCGAACGCCTCCTTATAGGCCCTGATCTCCCTTCTAATCGAGGCGATCGTCGATTATTTAGCCGCGTCCACCCCTTCAAACACCTTCTTGTTCCTGTTCCTCCAATTGTGCCAGCATGTGATGAAGACAGCGTTGTAAATCTCCTTGTCGAGGCGCAGAATGTTGTTTGCCCAAACTTTCGCATCTACAGTAAATTGGAGGTGTTCCGGCCAGTTCTCGCTCTCACCTATCTCTTCCCACACCTCCGTTTGTGGCTTTGCAGTCTCTCACCGCTTGGAGTATCATCTCCTCTTGATTGTGACACCTGGGGCAAGCGCCAGAGTTGGAGAGATGCCTCTTGACTCTGCGGCTGTTCGTTATGAGGGCGTACTGTAAGATTGTGTCAACTGTTGATGACGAAAGCCACTCATATAGGAATCCACCGTCCCAATTGCCTTGAAGATCCACCATGCTCATGACCTTCAGGTCCTTAAGATCAAGCGGGATCTCTTTCAAAACTTCCTCTTATAACCTTGGTCTACCTTCTATCCATCTGTCAGACCAGACGTTTATAGTCTCTCCGTTCATAGGAATGGTAAAGGAATTGTCTTCGAGAAACTATTCTCCTTCGAATGCAGCGGCCGCTAGTCTGCTTACATTGGTGAGCCTCAGGCCCCATCTTCTCCTTTCTCTTATATAGCTATTCCACACCGTGTCCCGGTTGGTGCAGATTTCCCATGTGTGGTTCTGGACCAGCATAGTGTTCCAGTCTCTCATGGCTTAAGGTCCCAATCCGCCCGCCTTTTTGTTTCCTGTGATCTTGCTCCAAGCTACCAACGCCATGGGGTGGCCTTTCTCGTTGCCACCCCAGATGAATCTCACTGCCCCGTCTATCATGTCACAGACACTGACAGGTAGCTTGGCGATGTGCATCACGTACGTCGGTATGGCCTGCAGGACCGATTTTGCCAGTGTGATCCGACCTGGTAGCGACAGGCACCGAGCCGACCATGTCGAGACCCTGTTGCTTACTTTGTCTAAGATGTCGCCGTAGGTGTTCTTAGTAACTCTTCCGTGCAGTATGGGCACTCCGAGATACCTTCCCAGGTTATTAGTTTGCTAAAATCCGCTTAGTCCTAGTGATCTGTTGCTGGAGTTCTCTCCCCACGCTCCGAGAAAAATAGATCTTTGTCTTCGTCACCGAAATAGCTTGTCCAGAGGCCTTCCCGAAGGTATCGAAGCACTTCAGGATTGTTCGCATTTGATCAACTCTGGCTTTTGTGTGAAGATGATCAAGTCGTCTGGGAAGCACACATGAGACATTGTCGGTCCCCTAGCTCCCAGCTTAACTGGTTTCCAATTGCCCTCCTCTACTTTCCGGCCAATTAATGGGGTCAGTCGTTCCAGGCGAAGCACAAACAAATAGGGGGACATGGGTCCCCTTGCCTGAGCCCCCTACTCATCCTGAAGGTCTTGAACAGCTTCCCATTCCACACGATACTCGTATTTCCCCTGGTGATGGAGGCCATGATATAGTGTACAATGTACGTTGTTGGGCGTTCCTATCTTATGAACAGTATCCAACATGAAACCCCACTCCATCATGTCGTATGCCTTCGTGAGATCAATCTTGATTGCCATAGATTTGGCTCCCCTCTTCCTTTTCATGTTACAGATTAACTCCTGGACCAGGGTTATGTTATGAGATATCCGTCGACCCGGCACAAAGTTGCTCTGTGCATTCGACACCCAGCGAGGTATAAACTCCTCGAGTCTGTGGACAATTACCTTAGAGCACACCTTCAGGGCAGCGTTGTTCAGAGAAATTGGCCTCAAGTTTTCACAATATCTGTCCGGGTTGGGTACCTTTGGGATGAGCACTATGGTGGAGTCGCACAGATCGTCGGGGACGTCGCCAGTTCCAATGGCTTTTTGCACCGTGTGTGTTAAGCTTCCGCCGACAGTCTCCCAGTTCTTCTACACGAACTGTACGCTTACTCCGTCAGGCCCAGCCGCCTTCAAAGGGTCCAGGCTTTTGACAATCATGAGGACCTCCCCCTTCGTCGGGACAGCTCCAATGGCTGCCCACTCTTCCTCCTTAATCGGCTGGAAATGGGCAGGGACCTCACTGATGTGGTTTGAATCCGCCTCTCCAGTAGCACTAAAAATCGTTTTGAAGTGATTACTACCAGGCATCAGTCCTTCCTGGAAAAAAAACCAAACTGACCTACTTTTACTAACTTATTTACCAAACTAACCTAGTTTCTAATATATTTCTCAAATAACCTAGTTTAAGTCAGAAAAAGAGGCAGCCGACGCCACATGGCGGGCCTCTCTTTGGAGACGCCTCCATTTGGCGTCTTCAATGAGAAGTCACCGCGTAGCGCACCGGTATTTATTTTTTAATTTTTTTGCAATACTATGATACCATGTATTATTTAAATACACTATAATAACATTAATAATTGATATTTAAGTAATTATTTATCTATATTAATTTTAATATATATCACATATTATTTGATTACAATATAAGTAATTATCCTCTAAATAGAAAATAGTACAATAAGATTAATAATGTAATATATACACACACACACACACACACACACACACATATATATATATATATATATATATATATATATATATATATATATGACATGTAACTGATATGTTAAATATATACTATACATTTATATTTGTGTATTCATATATAATAATATATTATTACAATTTTTGCATTCATGCTAAATAGATATGCTATTATATTATTCATGAAAGCATATATTAGATATAAATATATTTTGTATAAGGAATATATAACTAATAATTACATGCATGTATCACTGAAATGATTATTTATTTAGAAAATTTTAAGAAAAAAATCGTGTAGTATACATATTAGATATAATTTTTCAATATATATAACCTTTAATAGATGAAACATGAAAAGAAATTGACATCTTCTAAATGATAATATAGCATATTTATCTTTAAAATATATTTTATTAATATGTGCAGGCATATATAATCATTGTTCATATTGTATAATAGAATATAGCAATTTTATTTAAATTTTTCTGATTCACATTACATAAAATTTATAAGATATATTTTTTTACTTAATCATAGAGGCTATAGATTTGTAAAACTAACTTATTTTAAAATTAATCTTAGTTTTTACTAACTTATTTACCAAACTAACCTCTCCTCCAATTTCTTAGTTTTAAAATTACAAATATATAGCCTCTATAATTAAGTAAAAAAACATCCTATAAATTTTAAGTAATGTGAATAAAAAAAATTACAATATTCTACTATACAATATGAACAATGATTATATACGCCTGCACATATTAATAAAATATATTTTAAAGATAAATATGACTATATTATCATTTAGCATATGTCAGTTTCTTTTCCTGTATCATCTATTAAAGATTATATATATTGAAAAATTATATCTAATATGTATATTACAAGATTTTTTTCTTAAAATTTGTCTAAATTAATAATCACTTCAGTGATACATGCATGTAATTATTAGTTATATATTCCTTATACATAATATATTTATATCTAATATATGCTTTCCTCAATAATATAATAACATATCTATTTAGCATGAATGCAAAAATTGTAATAATATATTATTATATATGAATACACAAATATAAATGTATAGTATATATTTAACATGTTTACATGTCATATATATGTATATATATATTACATTATTAATCTTATTGTATTATCTTCTATTTAGAGGATAATTACTTAAATTGTAATCTAATAATATATGATATTTTATTAAAATTAAAATAGAAAAATAGTTACTTAAATATCAATTATTATGTTATTATAATGTATTCAAATAATACATGGTATCATAGTATCGCAAAAAAAATTAAAAAATAAATACTGGTTCGCCACGTGGCAACTTCTCATTGAAGACGCCAAATGGAGTGGCGTCTCTAAAGAGAGGCCCACCATGTGGCGTCGGCTGCCCTTTTTCTGACTCAAACTAGGTTATTTGGGAAATATATTAGAAACTAGGTTAGTTTGGTAAATAAGTTAGTAAAAGTAGGTCAGTTTGGTTTTTTTTTCGTCCTTCCTCACTTCTTATCCATTCACCATTAGGATCCCTCAGCGCAAAGATAAAGTTCCTTCTCCTCCTCTGGTTGGTTGATGAAGCTATGGTAATAGCGAGAGTTGTTGTCTCCATCGATAATCCAGTTTAGGTGCACCCTATGCTTGAGATCCTCCTCCTCTTTGAGAATGGCATCCAACTCCTCCTGCATGTCATTGCAGAGGGCATCTGAGATTGAGTTGTATTGCTCCGCCAAGTCAATTTGCAACCTGTTAATGTTCTTCAACAACCTATCCTTCCTTCTTCTTTTACTTTTCTGCACCTTTTGATTCCACTTGGTAATCGGCCCTTGGGCTTCTTTGACGACTTTGTGGAAGGGCATGTCTGATCTCCAAATGCTTCTCAGCACCTCAGGAAATTCGGGGTTACATTGCCAGGAGGGTTTGGTGCTAAACCTGTCATGTCCTCTCTGTTTGCCATTCTGTCAAATAAGTAACGGGATATGATCAGAGCCCATCTTGGGCAAATGTTCCACCACCACATTCGGGTTGTTGGCCATGAACTCCGCATTGCCCATGCCCCTATCTAGCCTTTTCTGCAACAACCCGTGTCTGTAGGTGAACCTCATGCCTGAAAACCCCAGGTCGGACAAGTCTGCCTCCAACATGGTGTTTTGAAACCTGGTCGCCTCCTGGTTATTGAAGAACTTGGTGCCACTACGCTCATTGGGGTTGATGATGGCGTGAAGTCTCCCACGCAGATCCACGGGAGTCTCATCCTCTGTCCCATGGCGATTATATGCTTCCAAAGGGGGTTGCAGGTAGCAATCTACGGGCTGGCGTACACCACTGTAACGGCAAGCTCGCCATTCAATCTGCACATTCAGAATTGATGGTGATAGCAAATTATCTCCACGGCACAAGTACCTTCGTTCCAACAAAGCCATATTCTGCCTGATTAACCTCTCGCCTCAACTCGGTACGAATTGGAAAAACCAAGCTTGTCGATGGTGTCCATTGCTCTTTCAGTGCTAATGCGCGGTTCAAGAATGGCAACCAACCTCGGCTTATATACGTTCATCAACTCTTTCAGTGCTAGCCTTCTCTTCTCGCTTCCTATTCCTCTTGAGTTCCAGCAGAGGATATTCATCGTCATTATTGAGAGTCTTGTGTGTTGTGGTCCCTTGTGACGTTCCCTCCTTCTTCAGGGTTCCCGTCCTTGTCGGCCTCATCCTCCGCTGCCCTCTGCATGCTCCTCCGTGAATTCCTTCCTTTTCATTCGTACGGAGGTGCTTGCCTATTGCTCTTCATTTTAGGTCTGTTGCCTTTCATCATCCTTCCCGGTGGGAGAGGTGTCAGGTTAATGGAGGTTGTCGTGCCCCCTAGTGGTGGGTCTCCTTTTGTATTGTCTTCCACTTTCGCACCATCCACCGTGACTGTCTCCATGGAAGGTTCTTCAGTATCTGTATGGGCAATGAGGTGTGCTTCAGAGTTTTCACTTGTCTGTTCCTCATCTTTCTACTGTCCACTATCTGTGTCTCCCATTCTCACCTCGGTTTCGTTTCCTGTCTCCCTGGGTTCCTCGTTCGTCGCTTCCTCCTCCATGATTGTTATCACCTCATCCACATTAGGGTTATATATATATATATATATATATATATATATATATATATATATATATATATATATATATATATATATATATATATATATATATATATATATATGAGTGTTTTGGGCCGCTTGAGCGGCCAAGAGTCCAACCACCTGGTTCAGACCTTGAACGGCCTCCCAAGTGGCTGCCTAACACCCGCATGTGCGCCTGCCTGGGTGGCTGCTTTAAGTTAAGCGTCCACTTTTGGCCGTCTATTCTCTGGTGATGGGATTTTGTATTTTTGCTTTATTTTTTCAATTTTTTTTGTCAAATGTTGTTGTTGCTACTATATGCTGACTTTCTATATGTGCATATAATATATTATACAATACTATAAATCTCTAATAGTACATAATACGTTGCTTCTAGACATTATAAAATATGAAACATTACTATATTATACATTCTATAATACATTAATATATATTATATATCTAGTTATATATTGTATAGTGTATTTCAATATAATATGAAACATTACTCTATTATACATTCTATAATACATTACATACATTATATATCTAATTATCTATTGCATAATGTATTTCTGTACCTTTCTACCTTATATAATACATTAATACATTCTATAGTACAATATATATTCTATTGTTTACTGGATATTAATAAATTATATAAAACATTCTATATGTTCTATTGTATACAACATATTGTACACTAATACATTATATATTTTCTACTGCTTACTGCATTTTAGTATTTAAAATTAGGAATAATTTACTACAATAACAGTGATCTATTTGGGTATAACAACTGTGTCAAAACTAATTGGGTGTCTTATTTTGTTGTGTAGGGTGTCTATAAGTATAAAATTTCCTTATAAATATATTAGTTATATACAAATATGTATATTTTTCTATTAAATCATATAAGAATTTAAGTACCCTCTTTTTTCAAAAAGTGCCCGCCTGGCGCTCAAGCGACGACAAGGTGTTGTCTGCACGCCTCCTGCTTCCCACTTTCTAAAACATTGATATATATATATATATATATATATATATATATATATATATATATATATATATATATTATGCATGGATATGTGTATATATGTATGTCTGTGCATGTCCATGTTTGCATATTATATTTATATGTATATATGCACGCACCCACACACACCCGAGAAAACCTCTGTAGGACTGAGGTGGCGCAATCCGTGAGGGGAACCTCATTAGATTTTGAGGTATTGATAAAGGGGCAGGGTTTTAGAAATGGTAAATCTTTAGATTTTTCCTTTGAGGGGATGGGAAAGTGGTCAATAGTTTCCTAGAAACTATTTGGTGCAGGTGTTTATGATGGTAGAAGCCCTTACAAGGTAGAGTTTGACATGTCTTTGGCCAACTATTAGCATCTCATGTGCATCCTATAAGTCAAGGTCCGGGTTGCGGTTATTTTCGTGTAGTTGTTCGGGTGTATACACATAAGGCCTAAATTTAGGGTTTGGGTTGTGGGAAGCCCGATACTCAATTTTGCTTTCTCTTTTTGGTCGTTTGTCTTTATACATTTTGGCTCCTTTTTAAATGAACCTTAAGTAGATCCTATAAATGGTTCTTACCTCTTCAGTTAGAAGAGTGCATGTACACTAATAATGAGAACGACCCTATATATATATATTTTGAAACTAATATTATTGTTAAAATGGAATGAAACTGTCTTATGATCTTAAGATATGAATGTGCCTTAGAAATTTAAAAAGTTCACTAGAATTATAAACAATTTAGTTATTTAGAAATTAGGTTAGGTAACTCCGCCTATGCTTGTGCATAGCCGGTCCCAAGCCTGCATAAAGGAGGAGGGTAATTTAAAAGTTCACTAGAATTATAAACGATTTAGTTATTTAGAAATTAGGTTAGGCAACTCCGCCTATGCTTGTGCATAGCTACTATGAAGCCCGGATAAAGGAGGAGGGTTGAGGGTGGTTTGACATCTTTTATGAATCTCATGGATAGATGACACAAATATGGTTGGTATTAATGGAAAGAATGCATTAGTTGTTGTTGACATGTACTATTTGTTGACGTTGTAATATGGAATCTGTTATATAATAATTGTATATCTAATTTATTCTCTCTCTAAAAGCATGCTAGCTAAGTGTTGTAATGATAATTAATATGGAACTCTTTCATTGCATGTTTCATCCTCACATGGCTTTCAAGCTTCAAATTGACCATGAGACAAGTAGAGATATAGTATGGTGTATTGTGGTTGCTAAATCTGTTAGTTTGATATTCCTCATACATGATTATGATGCACAAGAATCTCATGTAGAATGTGCCAAAATATTTATGCTAATTTAAATTTTCTTTTAATAACAAATGGCTTTATTCACACTCATAGCTTCTATTTATATTGATTGGTGATCAGACATTTCAATCTGACCATTTTGCTTTTACTTGTTGTAATGACAATAAATTTATATACCATTTCTTGGTGTATTACCACAATAATTATGCTTTTATGTTTCCATGTGAAGATAGAAATGTTAAATTTTGGCATTTTCACGATGTACCAAACTTGAAGTATTGCTTCATACCCCTTCTCTCATTAAGTAATAAATCTTACAGATTAAACATGGCATGGTGTCAAAACATATCATACACTACTCCATAGAATTTGAATGACCCCCATTGTCTACGGCTACTTGAGTATATATTTGCACTAGTTTTTTTTCATGTACTATTGCAAGAGACCAAGTGAATGTATCTGTAATGTTTGCCATAGTGACATTTTAAGAAAGGAACATTGTCAAGCTACCTATGAGCACATTGTCCTTCCATGAACCAAGCCTATACATGTCTATCCTAATCTAATGTGTTCTCAAACACACATGCAGAGCCTCTAGAGGCCTAGGTTGCACTTGCCATAACAACTCAAGGTCATGGAAATAGATGTGGATGACGTCCTCACCTTGCTTACTTTCAACGTTTTGGTCACATCGAGGAAGACTGTCGCGCCAAGAAGGCAACCCAACTCAGTCATGGTGGAGGTATTTGCACTGCTCAACTAAGCCTGACACCACCAAGCGTAGCTTCTCCGTCTACTACTGTAATTGATGATCTCCCGTATGTGACTCTTACTAATGATGAGTACGAGCGTCTACTGTGTGTCACCCAACAACGTGGATCTTCCCCACTCCATGTGGAACCACTCAATGACAACACCGCCTACCCTATCAACTCCAACTAGTATGTTGATGATTCCCCAATATATTTGTTAGAAATAACTTCTCTTTTCTATACTTCTTTTTTATTCTCTATATTTGTTGGGTCTAGTATGTAAATATTCCTTCTCTATATAATAAAGGGAAACCCATCATACATGGGTACTGTTCTAGCGCAATACCTTTTCACGTGGTATCAGAGCAAACCCTAGGCTAGAAACCCTAGCCGTCGCCCCCTCTTTCCTTCCCTTCTTTCTCTCCCGCACTGCCAAGAGACACCGCTGACTTCGACGCTCACCACTGCCGATCTCGGTGTCCGCTGCTTCCGGTTGATCCTCCTTTCTCTCATTCGCATCATCGTGGATGCATGAAGGGGAAAAGGGGAGGATCACTCATTCTATCTAGAAGAAGAGGATGAAGGTCTTCCTTCTCTATATCTTTCATCTCCATGTAATTCCCATGTGGATGAGTGCCTAAAGGTCTTCAGGGCTGTTGATGTGTCAGTTTCACATCATCTGACTGATAATGATGACGACGCTAATTCCCTTCATCCTCCCAGAGTGTCTTCCCAGGTATCTTTCATCTCAATAATTCCCCAGTGCATCTTCCGAGAGAATTCCCTCAGATTGACGACACAAAATCCAATCAATTTTCTCATCTCACCGCCTCACACGGCATGCCAGTTAGAGACACGGCGTATCAAACATCGATTGGATCTTACACCTCCAACAGACACAGCGTGTCAGTCCCTTACACGACACATTGAAGGACATGTATGATTTTTCAGCCTCCCACAAACACAACATGTCACTCCCTTACACGACGTATTGCACGGCTTATGTGGTTTTTAGCCTGTGATCCCACATGCCATGTTAAGTGTTCCACATGGTATGTTGCAGGTTATTTGCATCATTATGTCAAATCTCTTCTGATCAATCATGGGGGACGAAATGGGGTTGTCGAATGCAAAAATCACCATATTCTTGATGTAACACACTACTCTATTTCTGATGTTCGTGCTGAAGAAATTTTGGTCTAATGCCCTTCTTACTGCTTGTTTTTTTATTAATCGTCAGTTGTCTTCTGTCTTACAAGGGGCTGCTCCTTTTTCTATGTTATGACCATATGAGCAAGCTTTTCCTTTTCTCCTTCATGTCTTTAGTTGAACTGCGTTTGTTCATGTGTTTGATTCACGTGCTGACAAGTTGTCTCCTCGCATAGTTTGCATAGTATTTTTGGGATATTCACCCACACATAAGGGATACAAGTGTTATTGTCCTCATCCTCTTCATATGTTTGTGTTGGTTGATGCTACCTTTCATGAGTCCACTTTGTTCTTTGCTGACTCTGTCCATAGTAAGAGGGAGCATATTCCTGTGAGTGACCATATCTTCAAGAGAGAGAGAGAGCCACCACTTCTTGTACCGTATGATGAGAGTTTTCCAGGAACCATTATACCACCACCGTCGTTTACACCTCCACCTCTTGATCATTTTCCACTAGTTTACACTAGGCGAGTAGGGCACCATCCAGAGGATGTAGCGACGTCGGTCCATCAGGATGGCTCACCATCGTCTGAGACTTCAGAGGTACTTTTCTTAATGAGAGTTCTCTTGATGATTTTGTTTTAGATTTACACCTTCCTATTGTAGCTTGTAAAGGTGTTCGATCTTGCACTATACGCCATCCACTCTCCAATGTCTACTGCTTGTCTCATCTATCACCAACAACCCGTATGTTTGCTCGGCAAACATGATGGGTGAAAAATGGCTATAGATAGTGAGATGGATGCTCTTTATGAGAATTCCACTTGGGACTTGGTGGATCTTCCGCCTGGTAAGTCTGTTGTAGGTTGTTGTTGGGTCTATGCTATTAAACAGAAACTAGATTGCTCTATTGATCGCTTCAAGGCTAGGTTGGTGGCAAAGGGGTATACTCATACACATGGTGTGAATTTTTTTGAGACCTTCTCACTAGTTGCTCGATTCAAGTCTGTGTGGATCCTTATTTCTATTGCTACTCATTATGACCGGCCTTTGCTTCAACTGGATGTTAAGAATGATTTTCTTCATGGTGATCTTCTTGAAGAACTATATATGGAAGAACCTCCTGGGCATGTTGCTCAGGGGGAGTGTCAGAAGGTGTGCAAGTTGAAGAAATCCTTATATGGGTTGAAATAATCTCCACGAGCATGGTTTGAAAAATTCAATGCTTCTCTTCTATATTTTTGGGTTCAAACGACCCTCTACTAATCATTCCTTGTGCATAAATCATCAAATGGCACTATTATTCAACAGTCTATGTATTTGATATTGTCATTATAGGTGACGATTCTTCTGGCATTTCTCATCTCAAGGAGTGGTTACAAACACAATTTCAAACAAAATATTTGGGTTCTCTTTGATATTTTCTTGGAATAGAAGTCCTACTGTCTAATAAGGGCATAAATATCTCTTAGAAAAAGTATGTTCTGGTCCTTCTTGCATTGCAGAAACAAGCCTGACACAATGCAAGCCAGTCTCCACACCTATGGACTATCATGTCAAGGCATATGCATCTGATGATATTGAATTTTCTGATACAACAAAATATAGAAGGGTTGTACGAAAGCTGATTAATTTGACAGTTACGCGACCTGACATGCCATATGTTGTGGGAGTTGTTAGCCAGTTTATGAGTGTGCCAAAATTGTCACATTGTAGGGTAGTTACCCAGATTCTACGATGCAACAAAGGATCACCAGGAAAGGGGCTTACCTATCTCACTGGGAAAAATCCTACACATACCTCGTTGAAGCTCACTAGTTATACTGATGTAGACTGGGCAAGTGATATTGGAGACAGACGGTCTACCTCTGGCTGCTGTGTGTTCCTTGGGTCACATTTGGTAACTTGAGGAGCAAGAAGCAAAATGTGGTATCACGGTCCAGTACAGAGGCTGAGTATCGAGCAATTCTACATGCTTGCTTTGAATTATAGTGGGTCATGTCAATTCTATCTGAAATGGGAGTGTTGGTTGAGACACCGACTTCTCTTATGTGTGACAATCAACCAACCATTCACATTGCCAGCAATCTTGTATTTCATGAGCGTACAAAGCACATTGAAGTGGACTTCCATTTTGTTCATGATTTAGTACTCTCCAAGAAGATTCAAACTCCTCACGTTCACACCGGACAACAAGTGGCAAAGACATCTTCACCAAGCCAGTCATACTGTTAGTTTTTAATTACATGAATTACATGACAACAAGTGGTATGATGTGTATAGTCCAACTTGAGGGGGTGTTAAAAATAACTTCTCTTTCCTATACTTCTTTCTTATTATCTTTATCTAGTTGGGTCTAGTATGTAAATATTCCTTCTCTATATAATAAAGGGAAACCTGTCATAGTCGAGTACTGTTGTAGCCCAATACCTTTTACAATATCCATCTCAAGCGTCATTCTTGACTTTTCTCATTGTTGCATCACATGGTAATATAAGTCTTCCATGCTAGATGCCCACTCCAGTTCAATTGTGGTCTTGTGTCACTCAACACATGACTGGTATGCAACACCATCTCACCACTTCTAATCCCCACAACCTTCACACGTCTATCACCTGGAGGATGGTTCATTTGAAAGTTAAAACTATCATATAGAGTGGCTCTACTTCACTTACATCCATCATCTCATCGCCATTCGTACATTAGTGACCCCAATGTCTCCATAATTTACAAGGGCGTCTATGACTCATACACAACACCTTCTCACTACATTTGATCGCCACATCCCTCAAGCCTCTATCACATGGACGATGGCTCAGTTAAAAGTATCACTAAAAAGTAGCTATGCTCCATTTATACCCATCATCACGCTGTCTTCTACACATTATATCCCCGATTTTCTCCATAATTTACTTTCTGTTAAAATGATTGTTGATTCCTTTAACTAAAAGCTCACTTTTGGTCCTCTGAGATTTTTTATGCATGATTTGAGGAATTTTAGAATGATTATACGCCCCCACTCTAGCGACCTCTATTACCTCTTTGCACATTTTCCACCATAGACTATTGTTCTTGTTACTAGCACGCGCCTACAACAACACTATTATTTCCATCCTTTATATAAACTTAAAGTTTTAGACTCTTTTGTGTCTTTCTCCTCACCCTCTTGCGTGGAATGTTAGTTAGGAAAATACCATCATGATTCTTTTCCTGCTCTAGCTCATATGCAATCTAAAACAAATCTTGACTTGATACATAGTGATATGTGCGGTCCATTTCACACTATTGCATATAATAATTACAAGCCTTTTTTTATTTTCATTGATAAATTTTCCTGCATGACATGGTTGTATTTTCTTAAAATTTGAGAAAACATATCTCCTTTATCAAATCCTTTCATAACATAATTTTCGTTCAATATGACTGATATTAATTTTTTTAACTGAGAATGCCTTAACTATATGCATGGCGTTGTCTCTTAGTTTTGTCACAACTTAGATATGATCCATCAACGGTTGTGTGCTCATACCCCACAACAAAATTCATTTCCAAACACAAAAAACAAACTTATTTTGAAACCTCTCAGTCTTTGGCCATTCAAACTCACTTGCCCAAATGCTTCTTGTCTAAAGATGTATTGATCACCTGCTTTCTCATAAATCATCATCATTTGCTCTTAAAGGGAAAACTCCCTTCTCCATCATTCTCTCTTTGAAGAACCCCCTCTTACTCCCTGGATGTTTTTTTTGTCACCCAAGTGCACAACTATAATTCTAAGGCAAAAAACATTCACCTCATCATGATCACAATCTAGGAATGAAATATCGTCAAAATAGGTGAATTTCTCTTGAAATTTTGATTTCAACACCATCAAATATAATATTGTGCAAGTGTATCGATAGGATTGCAAATATCGGTATACCGATGGGCATATCTGAAGATATCGCCAGATTTCATCAAATACCACCAAATTTTTGACAAAATTTACCCCAACAAAATATCGATTTTGCGCGCTTGAGCATGTTTTTGTTGTTTGAGAGAAGAAAAATGAGCAAGGGAGATTCTGACAACTGGGGCTCAAATAAGACTAATCCAAGGTACGCCTTTATAGTTTTTACCATTTCTCTCATTTACACCTGATCTATCTCATTCACGGTTTAAAATTTCAATTTTGACAATGTTTCCAATGGTTCAGAAACAAAAAAATTATAGAACTTTTGACCAAAATTTTGACATATCCTCTCTTGTTGACATAAGATTTAGACACTTTTTGATGACCAAATAAAGGAATTAAGTCACGTAATTTTACCAGGGTGATCTACATATATAAATACACATAATTATGCAATAGTATCATATCTTGGTATTGGATGGGAGGCTCCTACATGTTTAGTAAAACGATATGTTGGTATTGGATGGGAGGGCTCCTACATGTTTGAGTGAAACTATTCAAACTGTTTCGATGGGGATTTTAATGACATTTTCAATAATATAATGGAGGAATTAGTATATAGATCATCATGTTAATGATCAGTTTTCGGTGATATTTTATATCTTATGCTATAGATCATGAAAGAGTGAAAATACCAAAAGTATCTTAATTTCAGTCTGAAATTATTCATAAAATAGGGACAAATCACTAAAATTAGTTGATACTAATACTCTAATATATTGAATATTTTAATTGATACATTAAACTATACACTATTCCCATCAGTAGTTGAAATTTGATGCATGTAGCTAAACATCATACACAACAATTTCTTAATTATTTTATTAGTTTTTCATTTTTAAGGTCTAAAATTATATATAATTAATATTCAAAGTATAAATAGTTGTAAATTATTGTTATGAAAGTCATTTCTAATACAAGATATTTATTTATAATTTAACATTTGTGAAGTGTTACACAATATATATGAAGACAATGTTAAAGAAAAACTTCAAAAACAGCTCATTTGGAAATATTATATTAATTAACTTGACAAATGGAAGATATCAAGTTAGTTTTGTTAAATAAATGTAAATATAATATATAGCATAATTTCATAATTCATCAAGTTTAACTTGTAGTCTATCACTTGGAACTTGCAATGTTGGAATAACCTTTTGATCAAGATAGATGAGGTTAGAGTGGAAGAAATAGATGTAGATGGGAAGGAGAGAGTGTAAGCTCACTGTGAAATGTGGTTCCGCAATGCAACGTGCAATGCAGTGTTGAGAGAGGCCATAGGCCTTCTCCCTTTTTATTAATAAGAGAAACTAGATAATTTACATAGAGGTCCAATAGGATATAGAAATTACAAAATAGAATAAATATGAAATATATTAACACTCCCCCTCAAGTTGGAGTGTACACATCGTGTAGACCCAGCTTGTTGCAAAAACTCTGGAAAGTTGTTGGACTCAATGGCTTTGTAAGAACATCTGCAAGTTGATCTTCAGACTTGACATGTGGAGTCACAATAGTTCTATTCTTGATCTGGTCTCTAATAAAGTGGCAGTCAACTTCAATGTGCTTAGTACGTTCAAAAAAAGATTGGATTCTTAGCAATGTATATGGCCGCTTGATTGTCCCATCTGAGTTCTATAGGAGAAAAAATAGGAATCTTTAATTCAAAAAGTACAGATTGAACCCACTGCAACTCACAACATGCATGTGTTGTTGCTCTATACTCAACTTCCGTGCTAGATCTTGCCACAACATTTTGCTTTTTGCTTTTCCAGGTAATAAGATGATTCTCCAGAAATGTGCAATATCCAGACGTAGACCTCCTATCATTCATATTACCAGCCCAATCTGCATCTGCATAACAGTAAGATACAATGTGGATACAGGAGTCTTCGGCCTATAATGGGTGATTCCCTTCCCAGGTGCACATTTCAGATATCTCAAAATACGACAAACAGATGTCCAATGAGACTATTTTGGAGAGCTCATATGATGACTCACCATTCCTACAACAAAAGAAATGTCAGGATGTATGATTGTCAAATATATCAATTTTCCCACAATTTTCCTGTAATATCCTGGATCTGGATAATCAACATCATCAGTCATTTCCTTCACATGATAGTCCATAGAAGTAGACACATGCTTGGACTCACTCATGCCAGTTTCCTATAGTAAATCCAACACATATTTTCTCTGAGACAAATTGGTACTTGCATGTGATCTAAGTACTTCAATGCCCAAAAAATATCTCAGTTTTCCCAGATCCTTTGTGTGAAAGTGCCCCTGCAAGCCCGCTTTCACACGAGATATGTTTGTGGAATCAATACCAGTGATAACAATATCATCAACATACACAACAATAATAATAGATCTACCAGAAGAAGTAGAATAAAATAAAGAGTGATCAGTAACAGAATGAGAAAAACCCATCTTTAGCACAACATCACTGAACTTGTCAAACCAAGCTCTAGGAGATTGTTTCAACCATAGATGGCTTTCTTCAGTCTACACACCTTCTGACACTCCCTCTGAGCAACAAAACCAGGTGGTTGCTCCATGTACACCTCCTCTTGTAGATCACCATGAAGAAAAGCATTCTTAATATCGAGCTGAAATAGAGGCCAGTCAAATGTAGTAGCCAGAGAAATAAGAATACACATAGAATTCAGACGAGCCACTGGTGAAAAAGGTTTCAAAGAAATCAACCCCATATGTTTGAGTGTACCCCTTTGCCACTAGTCTAGCTTTGAATCTCTCTACAGAACCATCTGGATTATGTTTTACTGTAAATACCCATCTGCATCCCACAACATTTTTATCTGGAGATAAGTCAACAAGTTCCCAGGTGTTGTTTTGTTTCAGAGCAGACATTTCAACATGCATAGCCTGTTTCCAGCCAATATCCTTCATAGCATCAAGATGATTTCTTGGAATGACCAAAAAATCAATCCCAAGAGCAAATGAGCGAGCTTGCTGAGATAACTTGGACAAACAACACACATTTATAATAGGATGTCGAATAGTACAGGAACGGGTACCTTTGCGAATAGTAATGGGAACATCAAGGTCAGATGGTTCTTCAGGAATCCCTTGAGTAGAGGAGGATGGGGAGGGCTCAGAGACTGGGGTCACTACCTCCTCTGGATCTTGTCTGACTTGTCTTCTATAAACATGTGAATATTGCTGAATTGATGGACCATCTGCTGGTTGCTCTTCCTGAATTATAGTATAGTCAGGAATGATAGGTGGCACTCTCTCACTCTGATGTGGTGGTGGCACTCTCTCATTAGCATCGGATGGTGGCACTCTCTCACGTAATTGCTTCGCCTTACTGGGAACACTAAAGAAATATGGAGTGGATTCATGAAAAGTCACATCTCTAGACACAAACATGCGACGAAGACTAGGACAATAACACTTGTACCCTTTGCTAGTGTTGGAGTACCCAAGAAAGAGAGTCCTAATTGACCCAGGAGATAACTTATCAGCCTTAGGATCAAAATTGTGGACAAAAGAAGTACAACCAAACACTCTAAGAGGAACAAGGAAAGGTTGATCTTTGGGACGTAGGACAGAGAAAGGAGTATGTCCTTGAAGCACAGAAGAAGGTTGCCTGTTGATAAGAAAACAAGCAGTAAGAAGGGCGTCAGACCAAAAACACTTAGGAACATTAGATTGAAACATGATTGTCCTGGTAATATCAAGGAGATGACAATTTTTCCTCTATGATACCCCATTCTACTGAGGGGTGTGAGGATAGGATGTACGTTGTATCATCCCAACTGAACTACAAAAATCATCCATGGCATTTTGAACATACTCCAAGGCATTATCAGATTGAAGAACTTTAATATTGCAATCAAATTGAACTTTTATTTCTTGATGAAAATGTTTGATAGTAGATAGCACAGATTCTCAACTTTTCAACAAATAAATCCAATTCATACGTGAGAATTCATCTACAAAAGAGATAAAATAACGAAAACCATTATAACTATGGTCTTATACAGGACCCCAAACATCAATATGGACCAACTCAAAAGGACATGATGCCCGTTTATTGACACAACTGAGATAAGACATTCTATGATGTTCCCCAGCTGACAGGACTGACACTCTAGAGATGATACTTGAGACAATTCTGGTTCTAACTTTCTCAGGCTCTCTAAAGAAGGATGTCCATATCTAAAGTGCCACAGTAAGGGAGAGCCACTAAGCAGGACAGCTGGAGCAGGAGCAAACACTTGGCGAGCAGACTGTCACTGTGGAAGAGGTAGAGATCATCTTTCCTAGGCCCCCCACCAATCGTCCTCATACTCTTGAGATCCTGTAATACAAAACAAGAAGGTCCAAAAGTTACCGTACATTTCACAATATCAATCAACTTAGCAACAGACAGAAGATTAAAAAGAAAAGCAGGCACATAATGTTCGGATTTAAGATCAATTCTAGGAGTTAGAGAAACAGACCACTGACTAACACTCTCCTCACTGAACCAACTGCTATTGTTATAGATTCGTGAGGAATATGTGAGTCAATGGAATGAAGAAGTCTCCTCATACCATTCATATGTTGTGACGTTCCAGAGTCAACGACCCATGATGAAGTAGAACCAGAAGCCATTAAAGAGGTAGCCTGATTACCAGTGGTGGATGCCAAGTTGGTTGAAGATGGTGATCCCAAGCTCAGATGTTGAGTAGCCAGAATAAATCTATCATATTCCTCCTTGGTGAGTGTAATGCCAGAAGGTCCAGAACTCGAAGCAGGAGGCTCAATAGTCTCAGTAGTAGTAGCATAGTTTGTTGCTCCCATAGGTGGTGCAACAGGTCGACCATGCTTCTTCTAGAATTTCTCAACTGTGTGTCCATGTTTGACACAGAAAGTGCACTTAGGGTGAGTTCCACGTCCTCGGCCCATACATGTCTGTCCTCCTCTCACTGCAGCAACTATAGAAGCATGAGAATCTCCCTGAGATGAGACTACGGTAGGATCAACATGTTTAAAATTTGCATGTAAAATCCTTAAATAGGCCTCTTTCAAGCTGGGAAGTTTATCAGAAGCTAAGATAACACCACGGGCTGAACTGCACGAAGAACTTAGACCAGACAAGAATTTTGTTGTAATCAAGTCATCTCTGTCTTTGACTTGCTCCTGGACAGTTACTGGATGGTAGAAACTTAGCTCTTGTGCAATACCTTGAATCACTCCAAAGTATTCTTCTAAAGGTCTGTCTCCCTGTCATTATACAAATAGGCGATCATATATCATGAACTGACGAAGTGCATTCTTCTCTTGAGAATAATGTTTCTTCAATGCATCCCAGATCTCTTTGGCGGTAGTGTAGAACATGAATCTCGAGGCAATCCTAGGTTCCATGCTCCCCCACAACCAGATCTTCACCAGACTGTTTTGACACTTCCATTCAACATAGCCTTTATCAGTAAGTGCAGGAGGATTAGAATCAATGTGTCTCGCTTTATCATGTGACTCTAATATAGTATGGACAACATTCATCCATAAGAGATAATTCTTCCCGTTCATCTTGATGGAGGGGATGATGACATCTCACTATAGATGGTAGATGCCTTGATGTCCTCCATGATTTGGTGAGAAGAAGAGTGACGGATTGATACACGTCACAAGAAGGTATGGGTGACAGGGAGATACACGTCATGTCACAAGATCAGATGTGTATCTGATGCATCCACAACCCCCAACTAAAATTCCCTAATCATACATGGAGGAGATGTGATTAGGAATTTGTTACGTACCAACGGACCCTCCAATTTGGGATTTAGAAAATATGTTGGATCAACTCAAGGACTTGACGATCTGGAGATAGAAGAGAAGGGGGACAACAGCTACAACGCCTGGCCCGAGAGACGGCTGCTCCGCACGCTTTGGGCCGACGTCACAGGTGTCGGGGAAGGCTGGCGACGTGCTCTGTTCATGCAAAAATTACTGTTCACTCCATAGTTATGTTCACGTCGGAGTTACTATTTACGCCGTGTACTGTTCATCGTCAGAATTATTGTTCACGTTGTCGGCCGGCCGACCGACGACGGTGTTGGGTTGTGACAGCTAGGTAGGGTTAGGTTAGGAACCTTGCTCTAGTACCATTGGAAATGTGGTTCCGCAATACAACGTGCAATGCAGTGTTGAGACAGGCCATATGCCTTCTCCCTTTTTATTAATAAGAGAAACTGGATAATTTACATAGAGGTCCAGTAGGATATAGAAATTACAAAATAGATAAATATGAAATATATTTACACTCACCTTAGATTTGAAGAACAAAGCCTTTAAGAGCAAGAGAATGCAAAAGAATCACCAAAGAAGTAACACTCCAAGTGCAATAGGCTTTAGGCAATTGTTTTTCAAAATTGTGAACCCATTTCGGTTGTGCTTTGCAAAATGCATGCCCAAACTAGCATTTTTCCAACCAAAATAGCAGTATTTTTTTGAAAATTTGTGCACTTGGCAAACTTTTGTCGAAATTTGGGAATTTTACTTACCTATTTTGAGGAGGTGCATTTTTATGTTCGATTCCCGTTGAAATCAAAATTTCAACCGAAATTTTGAGATTTCGACAGAAATTTTAATCAATAGTCTCAATAGAAAATAGGAAAATGTACTACTTCACAACACAAACAAAAATATTGTGAAAAAAGTATAGAATTTATATTTTTCTAGTCTTATATTTGTGTATGTATGGCACTTGCTACTCGTATACCACAACATAGACATGGCAACTACGCTTATATAACTGCATCCTGACAACATGCATATAGTAGACTTGGTAATAATGACTTTTAGATCTATTCCACTTTCGTGAATGATCCATGGAGGAATTCACTACTACATATCAACATAACGTCGTAATAAATGATGCAAGAAAAAAAGGTGTTACATTAGTGATGGTGCATATCCCTAACTTCCTTCACAGTCGTGAAGTCAATTTCCAAAGTCACATTTTGACTTTGAAGAAGTGCAATATAAAGCCTTGATGTATAGTTTCTTTCAGAATCTTTTTGATGTATATAGAGACATAGGCCTAGGTTTAGAAAAAATATGTGGGATGAGAACAATATATGAGGTTATCACATAAGTATGTGCATTTTAGTTTGTGGTCTAGTAACATTTCACCACACAATTCCTACATTTTGAAATCAAAATCCTTCATCAAAATTGCCAAGAAACATGCCAAGTTCCTTACTCCTCCCCACATGGAGGACCCCTCCACGTATCTAACATATCATTATTGCATAAAACAATGCATTTTGATGTAGAGATACACTTGCAAAATTTCGTGATTTACTTAGTTGTTTTGGCGTCAGAACAACTAGGATTGCATCTGTCAAAATTTCCATCCGTATACAAGCAAATACCTATTTCCACACTGTTGAAACAACATCAATATCATATACCTCATTCCTTGGTCACAAAACAAGGATCCATTGATGAGGTGAAAATTTGGCATTTAGGAATTGTACAATTTGCATAAAGTTTGGAAAAGATTCAATCAAATATTTTGGAACATAAAATTAAATGCAAAGAATACAATATGTATGATTCATATTTACATGTCATACACACATGACCTATGAGTGTATGATTTGCATTTTTTATTCAATATTCACAAATATCAAATCAAACAACATGTTCCTATTCCATAAACAACTCAAATTTTAGATAAGTCATGGAGTTCGGGAATAATTCATGAAGTTTGTAAATAATTCTTGGATTTTGGGAAGAGTTTCAGTTTCTTGTGAAATTCAGTCTCATCTTTGTCTCATGAAAAGTTTGGGATCAGTTCGTGAATAATTTAAAACTTCGACAAAATTGTGACTATATGCACCTCGTGTTTTGAAGACCATGTTCTTGGGGCCCTCTTAGGTGTCGAAAGGGTAAAACTTATTTAACCTTAGTACCAATTGCATGTCGATGTCTATCAACTTTTATGAACATGACATCCACATTTCTATAGGGAACCTTGACTCCACACCACCATAGTTTGTATAGATACCTTGGATATCGAACCCTTCCCATATCTTCACCAACATCTGCAATCCAACCTATAAGGCTACAACACGACCAAACCCTCATTTCTATCCCAAGGTGTATATAAGGAGGAGTAGTTAATTATCAAGCAGCTGCCATGTTTGTCATCCTCGATATCAATACAATTTGATGTTTCAATTGTTGGGATGAGCACTGAACTGGGATGGCTCGATCCGACCCATGTCCCATCCCACATAACCCTACCGAGATAGACTGTGTCCATATAATTTACATTGGGGGGGCAATTTTTTTGACCCATCTTCTTAGACGGACCGAGTCAGGACCAAGGTAAATCTGAACCCAAAACCAAGATACTCAGGTTCATTGTTGTGGAAGATAAGATTGGAGGCAATTAGATTGATATTATTACTCAAAACCCTGCTAATATACATAGAAAAGAGACTTATACAAGCATGCGATCAAATCGTAATCAACCAAACATACTTAGGCCCATTTATATAATATAATAAATAACCATGAACTTAACTCTCCCCCTTCAAGCTTTAAAGGATCAAAAAAAATTCTCCCCCTTGTGTTGGAGCATGGGTGAAACATTGACCCAACTTGCTAATATACAAGAAGATAAGAATAAACCATACAAAAATTTGATCTCTCTAAAATCTTTCAACAATAATTAAAGCACTCAAAACATTTTTTGCTAAAGAAGATAGCACATAGCATGGGGGCAAACATGTCTTTTCCTCCCGAAAAAGGTAGTAGCAAGGCAGAAGCAGTGATAACGTGGTAGACTTCCCTTAAAATTGATAATATCTTGATTAAGAGCTATCATGAATAAACATCTGGAGCTTTCGTGTGTATTTGGAGAAATTGAAGTTGGAAGATACGTGTAGAAGTCATCTAAGTCTCCATTGTTATCAATGTAGTTCCCACAAGAAGCAACGCGACCGTAATGACACATGGTAGTTTGGATAAAAGCACTGTTACAAGGAAGTTGCCATAGCGGGTGGTCAACACGTGTTGCTACATAAAAAAAGGTTTATTATGTTTTTTGGTGGGAAATCAAACATAAAGTTTGCTAAAATGGCTTTGAGACACATGAGAAACATTGACAGATTGAAGCCTTGGCTCTTTCTAGCATAATGTTGCGTAGCACCAACTGCTTGCAGCCTAGCTGACAGATATCACACGTTGTGTTGCTATTGTGTTAGCAAATTATCGTGGGTTGTGATGGCCAACTGTTGTGTGCTACACTTATGTTGCGTATGTTGCTTTGGTGAAGCACCCTACGTCCTTGCCACATTGGTGGCATTTTGTTTACCTATTAGAGCATGTTGAAAAGTTCATTGACATGGCAGTCTGGTTAACGATGACAAACCACAACCAACAATGTTCCTGCTTGGTGCAGACTTTGTTTTATCTCCAATTTTTGTAGGAGTTTATATCCTAGAGCTCCAATTGCTTGTTCTCTAGGATCAGTTGGTGGCAAGCTCTAGGTCTGCGAGCATCACAAGAAAATGATGACGAAGGCACTTTCTAAGGGCCAGATGGAGCTTCTGACTATAAGAACATAGCAGTGTTGCAATGTTGTAGTTATGGAGCATCGACTGTGACATGAGGCCAAATTTTTGGATCTTACAACCAAAATGTTACATATGGGAGGAATCCTCAAATACCCCTTGCTTGATGGGTTGGCTGTGGCCATTGGTTGTCATCATTACAACTACAACAGACTTGATAGTGTCTGGAGCCATTGATCTAACTTGATCATGCACGAGCATCAAATGTTGTAGATGATGAGAGGGAACTGGGCTAGCGAGCGAATGCCTGAACCACTTCAAATACTGCGTGCTTGCAGGTTATACATCCCTTTATTGCGCAAGGGATCAAATTCTATAGACGCAACTTGGGGTGCCATTGAGTGGGAATTACGATGAGAGCATCGATGAATGTTGTTGTTGTGGAAAGTTGTACATGTCTGAGAGAGCATAAGTAGGGACATTAGCAGACTCCACATGCCCTGCTTGTAGTGGGAGATTTTATGCCGTACCTAGTGTTGTGTTGGTGGTATGTCGAGGCCTACATGACCATGTTAAGTCCCTGTAAATGAAGAAAGGAAGCGGAACCAAGAGAGGATGGAAATTAATATGTGGTGTAATAGGCATGTCTGTGGGGGGCATCAAGGAAGAAGGGGTGGCTCCCCACCTACTACTAATCTGTCTTCTTTCTCCCTTTTACTTGACAACTAGGGTTTTGGATGTCTGTCTAATACCGTTTGGAAAATAACATTGGAGACAATTAGATTGATATTGTTAGACATAGCTATGCTCCTATATATAAGAGAGGGGACTAATACAAGATTGAGACCAATCCCTAATGGGCCAAACGTACTGATGCCCTTTTACATAATAAACTAAATAACTATTAACTCTAACAATAACTTATACATGTATATGAAACCACATATTTATATGTCATATGTATCTTTCGTAACATGCATTTGGCCACAAACTTTGTATAGTACATTTTATCTAAAATAATATTTGGTTGGTCAAATAAATAAGGTCGAAAGAATAATGTACTAGAGTACAATTATTTTATGTGTACCAATTAGATGTTTGAAATGTTAGCAATAATTTCAAACATAATCTACCTATAGTTTCAATATTAACTACGTGTGTTAGATGTGATTCAAAAATCATCTCGGTCATCCAATTACAGACCATTCAATGAAATAAATGGGCATTTCCTACTTAATGGCAAGTTGCAGAAATTCTAAAAATGATTGATTGATTTTTCAATTATATATATTGATTTTCAAACAACATTTCCTACATGGGATATGACTATGTTTTAAAAAAAAATCATCTAGACGACATCCTGTTCAACCAGATAATTGGATTTGGCTAACTAGTTGTAAGTGTACTAATTTTATGGTAGAGAATACATATTGTTCAGATATATGAGTCATACACACTTCCTAAACTCTATTAGTAAATATGTATCTACATATATGTTTTAATATATCTTCATTTTATGATGTTATTTCGGCTGGTCCCAACCTGACTGGAAACCCAAATCTATTATGTGGGACGGATATACGCAAATATTTTCAAACATATTTGGCCCTAGATTCTGGCCTACAATCCGTTTGAAAATTTGAGTTTGCCACGAGCCAACTAAACACCATATGACCCGACTCGAAGCTCTCCCTAGACGATCACCCACCATTAAGGTAAATGAGCTTTACTTGTAAATGTCATATTTCTCTAACTTGTCTCCTCATCTTTCATCTACACTCGAACTCTTGCCACTACCCTTGACAATAACACCATTCCCAAAAACCATAAGGATGCTCTTCAACACCTGGTGTGGAAAGCAATGATGACGGATGGGATAGCGACTCTGAACATGAATCTCACATGTCACCTTAGTCTACCACCTCATGCTAAAGACATCGTTAGATATTGATGGGTCTTCTCAATCAAGCATCAATCTGATGCTTTGTTGATCACTCAAAATCCTGCTTGGTCACCAAAGGCTTTACATAGGCTTATGGAGTTGACTTCTTTGAGACATTCTGTCCGTCACTTGGATTTCATCAATCCACATTCTGATCTCTCTAGGTGCTTGTCTGGATTGGCCACTCTACCCGCTTGACATCGAGAATGCCCTTGTACATGGAGACTCTATAGGGAAGTCCATAAGCACAATGTTCTAGATTTGTTACTGAAGGAAAGTATGATCAAAGTTTGCTCTCTTCATCACTCTGTCTTTGGCTCAATCTCTCTCCTCGAGCTTGGTTCAATAAGCTTAGCACCATCCTTAGGATCTTAGCTTCAAGCGATCTTCCAGTGACTGCACTCTTTTCTCAAAGAAGGCATCTTAAGGATACATTCTTCAGGCTATAGATGGTGACGACATATTCATCACAGAGAGCGATGCCCAATGCATCTTCATTCTAAATAAATCCCTACAGTTTCACTTTGATGTTGAACTGGGCATGGAGGGATAGGCCATAATAGGCAAGAAATCTACTTAGATAGATGGAAGCTCTATTGTTTACACAAATTTATAATGTTGAACTATCTATTGGTGGGTGATGATGAAGTGAGTAAAAAATTAAGGTCAACCTAACAATATAGCTTCAAACAATGAAGGGGTTACTTTGGAAATATTTGTTGTTACAGAACCTTGGCAGTTGGCACACAAGTAGCTTAAGTTTTAGATAGGCAATTTATTTCTGTAGCATGTAGGTGTTCCAGCATGAACCCTTTCTGGATTTAGGCACAACCAATATGTTCATTCAATTTTGACACCATGGTTTAGGATCAACCGAACCTCACATGCTGGCTATCCACTTTGAAGTATGGGTCAAATTAGTCCAATTAGGCTCTATTGTAGGCTGGTATAAGCGCCTTAAAAATAAACTTTAATGCTCATAAAGTATGCCCATGGACAGAGCATTTGTTTAACAGTTGAATGTCAATCTCTCATCACTGCCTGTTCCCATTAAGTCTCTCATCTCTATTTAGCACATCTATTGCTGGTGACAGTTTGGCGAATTCAGTCTCTCATTTTACTGCAAGTCTTGATTCACCAACTTAACAAATATTTGACCTCCAGGCTTGAAGTCAAAATAAAATTCCTATTACATGTAAGAAAGTGAAGGATAAATGCAATCTATTATAAAGGTCTGATAACATAAATGAATTGAAAGGTGCCATGAAACTCCTAAAAGCTAACTAGTCAAAGTTTAAGGATCTAAGAATAAACATGTTGTGAACGCTATATTTATTCTAAGCATTGAATAACAATTAAAAAAATGTGTGAGTTTATCCTTGCACTCCACATGTTGACATGATATATCCTTCCTCAATATAAGACACCTAAAATATAATCTAGCATCACTATTTGATCTTCGCACATGATGACATTTGTCTAGTTACATTTTCTTTGATATGGATGTCTAACAATTGCATTTAGTATATTGTCTTTGCATACACTCGACACCAAATATGGCACACGTGAAAATTATAATTCATGAACAATGCAAAGATGGTCTCGTGGATCAGCCCAAGGACTTCCAATGAAGCGACCCAGGTTTGATCATTGGGAAATACCATCGGTGATTTATCTCCCTACCGTTCGACTTGGGGTTTGGGGCAGTAGGGGGTTCACTACCTCCTGCTACTCTTTAGTTCTGAAATTCTTGAGAAAGCCCAAACTACTGATGGAATTGTAAACAACATATAATCTATGGAAACTCAATTCTTGTTATGTAATTTGCATAAAATTTTAGGATCGTGTTATTTACAAAAAAACACAACGTTATTGGAACAATTGCATAAAATGTGTGTAATAACAATTTAAATTTTCACTTCAAGCTTGAAGATGTTTGTAGGTTGTATGTATGCACTGAGTATCGAACACTAGATACACTAACACACAATTTTCAAAAAACTAGAAATTATATGCCTAAAATAAGTTAATGAGTATCATTTACAAGTTAAATTTTGCCAAACTTTGATTAAATTTTGATAAAAAATTTATTGGCTGGGTGGGCTTAGATAGGATAAATTTGGATCAAAATGTGAATTATCAACAAACCAACCCATTTTGTTCTGCCTCCTCATGTATATTTAAAATTTCAAGGATTTTTGACTATGTTGTGGAATTTTTTGTCGTGGTTTGGCGTAGGTATCTTGCAACAAATGAAGGGTGGAAATTTTAGTCCTGGTTTGACATAGGCATCTTGCAACAAATGTAGGGTTAAGAAATTTGTTAACTACTACGATTGAGGATCATTCGTTGTTATTCTGAATGTCCATAAGAAAACGATTCCCTTGCACCTTATATTAACAAAGGCCACAATACTTTTAGACACAACCACAATCTATAAATTGAAGTATGAGATGTTAAAGTAACTCCATAAGGTAGTATTCTCCCTCACCATTATTGTATGGATAACCTCTTAATAAGCCTCCACTATGTCCCGACCAATTTATGTATGTAGAAACCGTTAATATGCTTACTTTTGATACAGTTGAGGATTGGTTTTGTCATCCAGAAAGGGTAAGCGACACAATTTGTTTCTTCCTCTCTTTTTGTAGCACATTTAATTCTCATTAACTTCAACTGATGTTGCTTGGATGTACTTTTTAATTGTGAATACCTTGAAAGTCTAATTTTCCTTGAGGGTTTAGAAGGCTCTTAATTCATCCCACCCTGTTGTAGGCAAACAAATAAGACTACAAAATTATGGTTACTTGTAGAATGGAAGATGGCAGTACTACTACCATTACAAGAGAGTTTAGAACTGACGGTACTTAAGATACAATATGGAATGGTAGGGTAAACACATCTACCTTTGAGATTTTTAAGGTGGAATTTTGCAGACCATCGAAGGCCTGATTTGAGTTTCCCTTAGCAAAGATGATTTCCACAAACTTTTCTTTACTAAGTTTACTTCTTATGCCAGTGATCAGCCAGACAAAGGTGGGGACTTTCCTTTGGAAATGTTTACTGCATTCCTATAGTCAAATTCTATCTAGCTCTTATTAGAACCCATTCTGAATAGAATACCAAGAGCACTGTCAATGGCCAAAAGTTTTGCATACAAGGCAGAGTTGGCATTCATTATGTGGCTTTCTCCCATTGTGCATTTTTGTTAATATATATGTGTTGTTATTACTATTCTGTTATTTTACATTATATTTGGACCTCTCTGTAATTGTTCCATTAGTATAAATATAAGGGTACACACATTGTGTAACCCTAAGCTCTCCCATTCTCGTGTTATTTCTCATGGTACCAGAGCAGGCCTAGATCCAGCTGTCACTTGTTCCCTCCCTCCCTCCCTCCCTTCTCTCTCCTTTCTTGGTGTCACCCTCCCCGGCCCGCCCGCACCGCACCGCCGCCACCAGCCCCCAGCTGCCGCCGGCCCGAGCTCCCACCCCCGCGCGCCTCTAGTGAGCGTCGGGCAACGCCGCGTGTGTCCAGTGCCGGCTGCAACCTTGCAGTGCCGCGGCAGGTGTGCCGCCGGGAGGCACCACGGTGCTGGGCCGGTTTGCCACTAGGGCAGCGTACCGTCGGGCTTTGTAGTCACCGGGACAGCCCATCTCTGGGTCCAGTGGCTTGATCTGTAGTTGAGGGACATCTCTGGACTATTTTTCTACCTGTCCGTGTAGGCCGTTGTGCCACCAGGTTTCCTATTGCGCTCCAGCATAGCCCGTACGTGAGAGGTTCCTTCCTTTGGTGAATCTGTGCCTACTGCTGCCTACTTGACAACGTAGGCAGCCTATTACTGCCTATTCGTGCCTGCCTTGTTGTGTACCTGTACTTTTGGGACTCTGTCTTCTACTACCTAATGGCGTCCTCTGGTGATGATTTGTGTGGTCAAGTTACGACTATAAAACTTGATGGAAGGAACCTCTCACATACGGGTATGTTCCATGGTGATTTATGCAAAATCCCAAGGAAAATACTCACATTTGACATGTGATGCTCCAGTACAACCTATTGCGAATGCTGACTCCAAAGATGTGAAGGCCTATGATGACTGGGTCTGGGATGACTCGACGGTGATGACATGGATTCTCAACAGCACTGAGCCGAAAATTGGTGTCACCTTGCTCTATCTGCCTACGTCGAAGCAGATGTGGGATCATCTCGCCAATACCTATTCGCATAGCCAGAACCCCAAGAAGGTGTTTGACATCACCAAGCAGCTTGGTCGTCTTCACTTCGCGGGGTCAGATATTGTGGACTACTTCTCTGCCTTTATTGGACTATGGGGGGAGCTGGAGACCTACCACCCCCTGTCTACTGATCTGGATACCATGCAGCGTCAGCATCAGGAGCTACAGTTGGTCCAGTTCCTGTGCGGGTTACCAGAATTTTACATTGGTGTTGTTGACCAGATCCTTGCTAGTAACCCACTTCCATAACTGTAGAGTGCCTTTTAGAGACTTCAATGCCTACCTTCTTCCTCATCTGCACTGCCCACTGACTCTGGATACTCCACTGCTCTTGTTGTCATGTCTGGTCATGACTGATTTTCTGACAGTTGTCCGCCTCTTGGTACAGGACAGGGGCGAGCCTCTTCTGGACGTGGAGCTCCTACTGCTGTGTCTTCTACTGTTGTGCACCCACAGACAGGATAGCACTTTTGCACTTTCTGTGGCCAGTCGAACCATAGAGGAAAAATGTTGGGAAAAGTATGGTAAACTGGCATGGGCCAATGCGGCCACTAATACTCTGAGATAGCTACCCAACCTACTGAGTCTGAAACCTCAGTTACTGCTACTGCTGACTACATTCGCACTGAGGTGGAGCGCATGCTGCTTGAGCGTACTGGCTCATCTTCTACTACTATGACCAGTGGAGCCCATGCTGCGACTTACTCTGGTTGTGACACTGCCTTCCTCAGTACTCCATCCTCTAATACTGGTAATACAAAATGGGTTATAGATTCGGGCGCATCTTCTCATATTTCTGGGAATCGGTCTTTATTCAGAAACCTATCTAGACTAGTTACTAATTCCTCTGTTATGCTTGTTGATGGCTCCAAGTCTGCTGTTTCTGGAGTTGGAGACATGTTTTCTGAGTTTCTTCTAAAATTTGCTTTATATGTGCCTCGTTTTCCGCTAAATTTATTATCTGTTAGCAAGATACTGCGGAACCTGAACTGTAGCCTGACATTTATACCTAGTTTGTGTATTTTTAGGACCTTCGCATGAGGATGAAGATTGGTGGGGGACATGAAGGATCTGATGGCTTATATTATCTGGATGATCTGCCAAAAGTGGACAAGGTTGATGTGGCTTTTGCTTTATCTTCCTCAGTTTCAGCATTACAGTGGCACTACAGACTTGGGCACCCATCCTCTGAGAAACTGCGACATATTGTATCTATTGTTGGCACACATGTTTCAGTGCGAGTCTTGTCAGTTAGGGAAATAGACTAGGGCTATTTATCCTAAACGTTCTCAGATTAGTAGTAAAAATATTTTTGATCTTGTTCATGCTGAAGTATGGGGCCCTTGTCATGTCCCGAGTCTGTCTAGAAACAAATATTTCATATTTTTTATTGATGATTTCTCCCAGGCCACTTGGTTATTTCTGATGAAAAGTTGGTCTGAAGTGTTGCCCACTATTAAATTCTTTTTTGCTGAGGTGAAAACTCAATATGCTACGCCTGTTAAAGTTTTTCGAACTGATAATGCACTTGAGTTTGTTCAGAAAGATGTTGCATTGTTTTGTAAATCTGTTGGCACTATACATCAGACTTCTTGTGCATATACACCCCAGCAAAATGGAGTTGCTGAAAGTAAGAATAGACACTTGTTAGAGGGTTTCTAGAACTATTATGATGCATTCTAATGTACCTCGGTTATTCTGGCCTGAAGCTCTCTTGACTGCCTGCTTTTTAATAAATCGGATGCCTTCTTTTGTGATTGGAAATAAAGTACCTGTACAACTTCTGCAACCTGACACACCTTTGTTTTCTGTACCTCCTCAGATTTTTGGTTGTACATGTTTTGTGAGATTTTTTTGTCCTACTTGTGATAAACTATTTCCACATGCTGAAAAATGTATTTTTTTGGGGTGTTCTCGTACATGTAGTCTGATATCATTACTTCTCCACTGTCTATTACTAGTGATTGTGTCTCTGATATTTTTGATACATCTACTCCGGAGCATACGACACCTCCTATTATTGTTTATCAGCGCAGGAACAAAACTCAACCTGAACAAGAACCCCCCAATCCACACCAATCTTCTCCTCTAGAAGGTTCTACCACACCTAAGGTAATTTCTGATCTTGATGTACCTATTACTCTTAGAAAGGGTACTCGTTCCTGCACTACTCACAATATTGCTAACCATGTATCTACTGCACATTTGAGTGTTCATGCTAGCAATTTTGTTTCTACTTTATCTGTTGTTGCCATTCCGAAAAATGTACATGATGCCTTGCTATAAAGGAGGAGATGCGTGCACTTGCTGATAGACACACTTGGGAGTTGGTGGATCCACCTCCTTAGTGTAAGCCTGTAGGCTGCAGATGAGTTTATGTTGTGAAATATCAACCCGATGGTACTGTAGAACGTCTGAAAGCACGATTGGTTTCAGGACACTAAAGCCCATCTCCTGTACTTTGGGGAAACTATGGTATTTTATGGGCATATAGGTCTCTAGAACTTCTAATTCTCTTATTTTATATGAGAGGAAATATGTCATGGATCTCTTATAGGAAACTGGAATGCTTGGGGCTAGACCATCTAATACTCCTCTAGATCCCAATGTCAATTGGGATGATGATTCTTCTCCATTTTTGATAACAATAAAAAGTACATGAGGTTAATTAAAAAAATGTTATATCTGACTGTGAAAAGAGCTGACATATCTATTGTTGTGGGTCTTCTTAGCAGGTACTTAGACAAACCCAGACAGTGTCACTGGGATGCTCTATGCAATATTCTGTGATATCTAAAAAAATCACCTGGCAACGGCCTTCTTTACAGGAAAAATGGACATTGTTCTCTAGCAGGCTACTCTGATTCTAACTATGAAGGGAGTAAGATTGACAGGAAATCCACTTCTGGATGTTGTACCTATGTAGGAGGTAATCTACTCACATGGACAAGCAAGAAACAAAATGTGGTTGCCAGGTCTAGTGCTGAAGCGAATATAGGGCCATGGTCCATACTACCTGTGAGCTCCTATGGGTGCGCTCTCTTCTGAAAGACTTTGGTGTTGAGTCTTCTTCTGCTATACCCTATGCACTGTGATAATAAAGCTACTATTTTTATTGCTAACAATCCTGTCTATCATGAGCGCACCAAGCATATTGAGGTCGACTATCACTTCATCTGGGAATCTATTCTTTCTGGTAAGATCTGCACTCCTTTTACCCGCTTTGAAGACTAGGTTGCTGATATATTCACCAAGCTTCTGGAAAAAAAGCACTTATGCTCTCTGGTGGACAAGTTGGGCATGATTGACATCTATGCTCCAACTTGAGGGGGAGTGTTAATATATATGTGTTGTTATTACTGTTCTGTTATTTTACATTATATTTGGACCTCTCTATTATTGTTCCATTAGTATAAATATAAGGGTACACACATTGTGTAACCCTAAGCTCTCCCATTCTCGTGTTATTTCTCAATTTTCATTCACCATTCCTTGCAATAGAAGCCACTGCACAACTGATTTCCTTTACAACTACATCAACATTTATCTTGATCTAGCTTGAGGGAGGGGAAATCCAATGGGTTACATTGCCAATGTGCTCATGCAACTTTAGACTAAACACTTCTTTGATAGCATCAACTTTCTTTCTAACCATCGAGATTTGTTGCTCTAGGTCAATCATAATCCCTTCAAAGAAACACATGTTCCTTCCTTGCCAAATAAACCAAGGCATGGTTATAATAAGGTTCATTATATCCACCTTAGATTTTAGGAAAGCACTCGCCCACTTTGAAGAATTCCATTGAAGAACTCTGACAATTGCTACTCAATTTTCAAGATGCCCCACTCTTTTTGACTCTCATACGATCTTGTAAGGTATGTAGCATAGTTTCCGCTTCCTTGTTACATATGAGGCAAGTACAGTCAACTATCATATTCCTTCTCATTCTCTGATGATTGGTTAACAAAGTGATGTAGGACAAGCTCCTCCTCTATGTACTTACAAGCATAGATGTCATCGTACCCTTGGGCTTTATTATCTTACTTTATTTTATTATGTTTTTTCCTTTTTGTTGGGCTCTTGTAAAGTGAAGTGGTTTAGGCCCACATTGTCCACAACCTATCTAGTCTTTGTTTTCAGAGCCTATGTAAAGGCTTTGTTGCATCATTGTTTAGACACACTTGAAGAATGAGAATTATTCTCTTTTAGCCTTTTGCATTCTTTTTTATTATTTGTCTAGTAGCTTTAAACTAAGTGGTATTAGACCCTAACCCTAACCCTGCTTAGGGTATTGGTCCTTCATCTATCCCCACACCTAGCCGCACCCTCCCTGCAAAACCTACCTTCCACCCTCATTTGCCATACCTAGCTGCTGCCGACTGCCAACCACCGCAGTCTCCATATGCCAATGCAACTGCCAGCAGCCACCTTACAAAAAAACTGCTACCAAGCAGCAATAACCACCACTAATAACCACATCTGCCACTCTCGCACTGCCATTAGCCATTGCACCCCTACTGCCAACAACTTTTCCAATTACTGCTGCTAGTAGACGACCATCTGCAACCGGAGCCTCCAACTACCATAACAACTAGTAAGCAATCACAATCTACAAATCGGGGGCACACATCGTACTTCCCCAATAGACATCCTCTTCAACTATATCATATTCAAGGAGGCAATCAATTATCCGCAATTAGGGTAAGATCTTTTCATTGTTTACCGTACATTTTACTTATCTACTGCACATTTTGTACACTTGCAACGGGTCCATATGTTGTGATTTGTTCCTCTACCACAAAATTGTCAAGTCCCGTTTTTTGTACAAGGTTTTACCTTTTTCTGTGCCGCTTGACTCATTTTTTTGTCTACTTAAATTTCCTTGAAATATGTGTTTTACGTTGCAAAACAAAGTTTTACGCTGACACATACTTTTCGTGCTTACCTCATTCTACAAATGACAATGTATGGCAGTAGATCTAATAGCTCAGTTTTGTAGCCCAATTCAAGTGTCGTGTCTGCGTCTTTGCAACGTGTGTTTACCCTTAACACACTTGGTCAAACAGTAAATTCTATCATGAATGAGCTTGTGCATTCTCTAGACAGATGCCCTCCACACAATTCAACCCTCAACACCTTACATAGGGTATGGAATGCCACCAAATCACAAAAATGCACCACAAACTTCCCTCAATCCTACTCTACAAATCTGTGCACCACTGCTCCATGAGGTCCCTGAATACCATCACTTTGGCACCACTGACCCTTTTGCAGAACCTGATCCTTATTCCGTGCACCCCTACGAGGAACCCCACCCCTACCAACTAGGCAACACCATATCAGAGCTCCAGCCATTAGGCACCCCAACCCACTGCTCCACACATGAACCATGCACCACTACAATATTCCCCTCCAAGCATTCCATGTGCTTTGCAATTTGTTCCTACAACCCATTGCCTACCCCATCACCGACCACTGGTTATGCCTCATCCTTCCATGGCCCCTCCTCCAGATCTGCATCCTTGTGCCCCTGGCCATGATGCTTATCATGCCCCCTCGTGGACTTGCTTTTCCCTGCAATCATTACCGTCACTATCACCTACGACCATATCCACCACCTCATGATGACATCACTCGATGAGTTAAGATAGATATCCCAACTTTTGATGGTGAACTTGATCCTAAAGCTTTTATGATTGGATTTCTTGTTTGGAAGACTATTTAGACTGGCATAACATGACACATGCCCAACTGATTAGGTTTTCTAAGATGAAACTTACAAAGTAAAGATATGTTTTTTACACATTATGATTTTTATGACTCCACTATGAAATATATAATAGTAAAATAAATGTTGATATAATTTTGGGTTGATCGGGTTTCACAGATCAAGAATTGCAAACCTGGACCTGACCCACAAATAAATTTGGGTTTTTCAAGTTTGGGTCATTTTGGGTCAGCTCAAAAAAATCAAGACTCCAACCCACTTTAATCAGGATGGGTTGGGTTGGTCAGGTCGAGTCTAGGTTTTCAAACTCTAATTGGGTGAACCAAATTAGTTTCCTCATCACTCAACGTTTCCTTTTGCCCGTCACTCTGGGTGCTTATTCAGACCGCATTTGGTGTGATTTTTTGCCTATGAATGTTAGCCAACTCATCCTTGGATTTATGACTTGCACGCCTGCAATGAGGGATGTTCTATTGTTATACCTTCAAGAACAAAGACAAACGCATACCACTTGCCCATTACTCATTTCATCTTTCCTTTAAAAATGAGTCAATCGCTAGAACCCCAAAGATCAAAATCCCAACTTACTTTACACATCTTCATCTGTCGAGAGCTGGAAAAGGCTAGTCGAGAATCTAGATGCATGAATGTGCTATACATTAAAGAATCCACTCATATGACTTGTTTTCATCCCCCACCACCAGAACTTGTCTCCCTTTCGATGAGTTTAAGGACATGAGACATGCACTAACCTCCCAGATGAGATCCTATGTTAGCATGATATTCAACGCAAGATGGATTTGATTCTAGGGTCATCACTCCCTAACCACCTTCATTTCCAAGTGAACCTGATGAAGCATGCTAAATTTAAACACCTAGTCGATGCCCTCCTACTCATTGGTTGCATTCGTGAGAGCTAGAGTCCTTGCGTGGTTTCTATTGTCCTTACCCCCAACCCCAAGAAGGATAGAAGTTGTAGAATGTGCGTAGACTTTCGACCCATCAATAAGATCACTATCAAATATCGATTTTCTATCCCACACCTTGACGGGATGCTTGATCTATTGATGGGATCCCAATATTTCTCCAAGATCAACCTCCACAAGGATTACCAGCAGATCCATGTCAAGGAGTCTCATGATGGAAGATTTCCTTCAAAATCCTAGATTGATTATAGGAATGGATGGTCCTGCACTTTGGCCTATTCAACACACCAAACACCTTCATGAGAGTCATGAACCATGTGTTTCAGCCATTCATTGGTAAATTTTTGGTGGTATGGTTTGATGATATTTTGACTTAAAGTAAAATCAAGGATGAGCACCTGGCTCATCTTTGACACACTTCATGCTAAGAAATTGTATGTCAACCTAGAGAAGTGTTCTTTTCTTTAAGATAAAGTCCTTTTCCTTGGGATACTTTGTATCCTCCATCAGTATGGAGGCTGACCCTGGAAAAGTAAAATCCATCATTGATCGGCCCAAACCCACTACGATATCTGAGCTCTATACTTTCACGAATGGACTACATTTTATCATTACTTTGTTCGAGGTTTGAGCACCATTATGGCTCCACTTACTGAATTGATGAAGTGTGATAAATTAGAGTGGACACCATCCACCACTCGAGCTTTTTAGGTTGTTAAGACTAAATTAATGGAAGCCATTGTTCTTCGACTTTCGTATTTTTTGATTCCATTTGAGGTTTCATGTGATGCTTCAAGTATTGGCATTGGTGTCATTCTGAGCCAATAAGGCCACCCTATTGCATTTTTTAGTGAGAAACTTAATGACGGAAAGTGTAAATACTTCACTTATGATTAAGAATTCTACATTGTTGTGCAATTTCTGCGTCATTGGAGGAACTATCTTCTACATCAAGAGTTCATCATCTTGTCTGACCATCTACCCTTTGCTTCTTGAATTCCCAAAAGAATTTAAGTGCTCGTCAGGCCAAGTGGTACGAGTTTACCCATGAGTGCACTATGTTCACTATTAGTATATGCACTTTACTACTTTTCTATACTTAGTGTATTTTGCTTTATGCTTTTTCTCTTTTTCTATTGTGTACTCTTTATCCCATATGGGTTATCTCTATACCATGTGTACTCTCTTGTCTTATACAAGAGAGCCCCCTTGTACTCTATTTAATTATCCAATAATAAGCAATCTTGTTGCCAACTTCTAGATGGTATCAGAGCGGGTTGATCCACCTTAAACCTAATCCCTCTCTCATCCCAACCCTAGCCGCCATCTTCTCCACCAATCCTAGCCGCCTCCACCCCCTCTTTTTCCGCTACCATTACAGTACCACTGCTACAGTACCACCGTTGTTACAGTACCACTGCTACAGTACCGCCATCCACCAACCTCATATCTCCTAGATACACCCACTTTTGTGACCTAATCTATCACATGCCCCTCTGTCTAGCTCTGTTTCTATTTCCAAAATCTCCAGACAGCCCCGACGTTTTCTAGTTCTGGCACGTTGATAGTGTAAATGGTGTTTTTCTCTCTTTCTGCCTGTGCCTCGTGGTGGAGTGACTGATCCTCCATGTTGGCGTAGGTTTTTTTATCTCTATCTACTGCCCTACGTGGGTTTTCTAAGATCCATGTGTGGATCTTCTATATGCTACTACTAGTCCATGTGTTGGACTTCTGCTACTTTCTACTGTTGTTGACTTCTACTGCTCTCTGCGCCCGTGCTTCTGCCTCTTCCAATGTCGACACCTGACCTTCAGTGCAACTTTTGTGTCACTATTGTGAAGTTGGATAACTTCAACTATCACCTCTGGGCGGCTTCCTTCGAGCTATATGTTAAAGCACAAGGGTGCTATTCTCATCTGACTACCAAAGGACCGGCGGTTCCCGCTACTGATGCTGATGAAACGACTAAGCAGGCCTACAATCTTTGGTCCAAGGAGGACTATGGCATTATGACATGGATGGTCAACAGCGTCGAGCCCAAGATCATCCAGTCACTTCTTCGCGTCCAGACTGTGAAGGAAATGTGGGAGCATCTCTCTCATGTATACTCTCATCAGCAAAATCCTAAGAAGGTTTTTGAGATCTTCAAGCGCCACTGATTCTATTGAGGACTACTACACCACCTATTGTGCTCTCTGGGATGAATTTCAGGTGTATTCTGCTGACATCAAGCGTCAATAGAATGAACTTATGCTTGTTCAGTTCCTCACTGGTTTGTCATCTTCCTTCGCTGGAGTTGTGGATCAGATCATATCCAGTGATCCTCTGCCTACCCTTCGGGATGTTCTCAAAAGGGTTCAGCATCTGCCATCAGTTTCGCAGCACCTTTCTGATATTTCTGATGGAGCAGCCCTCGCTGTTCGCACTGGAGATTCCTTCCATGACCGTGGTCGTGGTCGGGGCTGTGGATGTGGACGCTGACGCTCTACTGCACCTGGACATGGCTCATACTCTAGCCCTGACTCTACTGAACCTTGTTACTGCACTTTCTACAAGCAAACAAACCATAATGAAGATCGTTGTTGGATCAAGCATGGCAAGCCAGCCTGGGCGAATCAGGTCATGACGGATCAGACTAAGACTGCTACTACCTCTGCTCTGGCCTCTGCTGACTAGATATAGTATAAATTTGAAAAGCTACTCCAGGCTCATCTTGCTTCCTCTACTGAAGCTTCTACTGATGGTACCACCACCCTCCTGACACAGTCTGGTAAAAACTCATGGGTGATTGATTCTGGTGCGACATCTCATATTTCTGGAAATCCTACTTTATTTTCCAAACTGCACAATACTTCTATTATACCTCCTGTTACACTAGTTGATGGCTCTAAGATACCTGTTACTGGGATTGGTGATATTTGTACTACCGGTTGCCTGCCTCTGCGGTCTACACTTTATGTTCCTAAGTTTCTTATTAATCTGCTGTCTGTAAATAGAATTGTGAAGAGCTTTCGTTGCTTGATTGTGTTTGACCCAGATGGTGTTATTTTCAGGATCTGCACACGAGGACGATGATTGGTTCAGTCCATGAGGGACCAGACGGGCTATACTACCTGGATGTTCCGAAGACCACAACATACTTGACATCTTCTGTGACAGGCATCCAGTGACACTATCACTTAGGACATCCTTCTACAGCAAAGCTAAAACAATTATTACCTGATGTATTAGACTATGCTTTTCATTGTGAGACTTGCCAACTGGGCAAACAGACCCGAGCATCTTTTTCAAAAAAATCATGTATTAATTCTAAACAGCCATTTGACATTATTCATGCTGATGTTTGGGGACCCTATTATGTGTCGAGTACTTCTGGATTTAGATATTTCTTGAGTTTTATTGATGATTTTTCTAGAACCACCTGGTTGTTTTTGCATAAAGATAGGTCTACCGTTCTTGACAGTATCACGGCTTTCTTTTCCGAGATTCGGACCCAGTTTGCTAAACCCATTAAAATTTTTCGCACTGATAATGCCTTAGAATTTGTGCAAGCCTTTGTCAGCAACTTTTGTTGAAAATAAGGCACCATACACCAAACTTTCTGTGCTTACACACCACAACAAAATGGAGTCACTGAACGCAAAAATTGCCATCTTCTTGAAGTTGCCCGCACTTTATTTTTTCATTATCATGTTCCCCAGTGTTTTTGTCCTAAGGCTATCTCTACTACTTGTTACCTAATTAATCGAATGCTCTCTTCTGTGCTAGGGAATCAAGTTCCATATCAGATTTTGTTTCCGGATGCGCCCCTTTTTACTGTGCCTCATATCTTTGGAAGCACCTGCTTTGTCGAAAACCATCTCGATCTCACCAAACTTGATCCCAGAGCGACTACGTGTGTCTTCCTAGGGTACTCACGCACTCAGAAAGGGTACCATTGCTATAATTTTGTGTCAGAAAAATGGTTTGTATCTGTTGATGTTGTTTTCTTTGAGCACATGCCCTTTTATTCTTGTATCGGGTCGACTCTTACATCAGATTTATTACTGGATACACCTTTACCTATCATGGATGATACCGTTGATATTACTAATACTACTTTTCCTACTGAAAAGCCACCTCTAAAAGTATATCAAAGAAGACAGAAGACAACAACTCCCTCTATGGCTCCTCCAACGTCTTCATCCTCCATGCCAGATCAAACACCACCGCAGGTATTCTTTGATCTTGATGTTCCTATCAGCTTGAGGAAAGGAACTAGAACTTGCACTAAACATCCTATTGGAAATTTCTATACTACTGATCATCTGGGGACTAATTTTGCTAACTTTACTGATGCTCTTTCTGTTATATCTATTCCTAGAAATGCTTCTCAGGCTCTTAAACATCCTGCTTGGCGTCAAGCTATGGAAGATCAAATACAGGCTCTTACTGAACGCAACACATGGCAGCTAATTGATCCTCCTGCAGATTGTTCCCCCGTTGGTTGTCACTGGGTGTTTACTGTCAAATATCAACTGGATGGCACGTTTGAACGGCTAAAGGTGAGACTCATTGCTAAAGGCTATATGCAAACTTACGGGGTCGATTATTTTGAGACTTTCTCTCCTGTGGCTCGGCTGAACTCTGTACGGATTCTTATTTCTGTTGCTATAAATTCTGATTGGCCCTAGTATCAACTTGATGTGAAGAATGCTTTTTTGTATCGGGATCTACATGAGGAGGTCTACATGGAACAAACCTTGGGATTTGTGCTTTAGGGGGAGTCCTCTAAAGTCTATAGGCTGAGAAAGGTAATTTATGGTTTAAAACAGAATCCCCGTGCTTGGTTTGATAAACTGAGTACTATTCTTCAGAAATTCTCTTTTAGACGCTCCCAATTAGATCACTCTATTTTTGTCAAAAATACAACTGTTAGCATTGTTATCCTTATTGTATATGTTGATGATATCATTCTCTCAGGGAGTGATCCTGCAGGCATTCATGCTACCACGTGCTATCTGGAGAAACACTTTGTTACCAAAGATGTTGGCTCTCTGCGGTATTTTCTTGGGATTGAAGTTTCTTGGTCCTCTTCTGGTCTTTGTTTGTCTCAATGCAAATATGTTCTGGATCTGCTTTCTGAAACTGTACTTCTAGGTTCTAACACTGCTAGCACACCTCTGGATCCAAATACTGACTGGGATGATGAGAACTCTCCTACCTATCCAGACCATCATCAGTACCGACGCATGGTTGGTAAGCTTATTTATCTGACAGTCATACGAGCTGATATTACTTATGTTGTCGGGCTTGTTAGTAGATACCTGGATAAACCCCGGCAATGTCACTGGGATGTTTTTTGCCACATTCTTAAATATTTGAAGAGCTCTCCTGGGAAAGACCTACTGTATAAGAAACATGGTCACTATAAACTCCTTAGTTATTCTGATTTTGACTATGCTGGGAGCAAGCTCGACCGACGCTCCACTTCTGGCTATTGTACATTTGTGGGAGGAAACCTTGTTACTTGGCGAAGTAAGAAATAGACTGTGGTTGCTCGCTCAACTGTGGAAGCTGAATATCGTGTCATGGCGCATACTACTTGTGAGCTTTTCTGGATTCAAAGCCTACTGAAGGATTTTGGTATTTCTGACTCCTCTCCTATTCCGATGTATTGTGATAACAAATCTTCTACGTTTATCGCCAATAATCCCACTTTTCATGAGCGGACTAAACACATTGAGGTGGCCTTCCAAGTTGTATTATTTGGCCAGATATCCACTCCCTACATCCATACTTCTGATCAGGTGGCTGACATCTTCACAAAGATTCTTCCAAAGATGAGATTTGCTACTATGACATTCAACTTGGGCATGATTGACATCTACGCTCCAGCTTGAGGGGGAGTATTAGTATATACACTTTACTGCTTTTCTATACTTAGTGTATTTTGCTTTATGCTTATTCTCTTTTTCTATTGTGTACTCTTTATCCCACATGGGTTATCTCTATACCATGTGTACTCTCTTGTCTTGTATTAGAGAGCCCTATGTACTCTGTTTAATTATCCAATAATAAGCAATCTCGTTGCCAACTTTTAGATTCTCAAACACCACTCTGGTGTTGAGAACAAGGCCACTGATGCTCTCAGTCGTTGTTTGACCACTCTCCAGTCTATGAGCATTGAAGTTGTGGGTTTGGACCGTTTGAAGGGTAGACTAAGAAATTATTCATTCAAAACTTCTTGGTAGCACACCCGACCGATTTTAAAATTTGTTCTACGGATGATTTCTCTTTTGTGGAACCCAGTTATGTATTCTCTCTACTTCAATTCAAGATTTTCTCATTTAGGAATTACATGTTGGTGGCCTCACTGATCATTTTAGTAGGGATAAGATCTTTTCTCTAGTCAATGACAAATTTTATTGGCCTTCCCGACGTCGTGATGTTGCTTGCGTCGTGTCTCAATGAATTACTTATCAATTGGCCAAAGCCAAAATACAGAATATGAGTCCCTACACTCCTCTCCCTATTCCCCATATGCCTTGGAAGGACTAGAATATGAAGTGTCTCTACTCAGCCACTTAAGGCCGATTAATTGATGCTTTTTAGATAGACATTTCTTATCTCAGTCCAAACTAAATTATAGTTTTATTGATAGCATTCTCTTAATATTTTATTTTTTTTATTTTTATATATGAGTTGCATGCTCATTTAGTGTTTGTTGTTTTGGACCTCTAGGACATGTAGGCATATTTTTGTATGATTTGGTTAGTCTTCATTACTATATACTTGTGTTAAACCAGTTTGTGCATGCTTCATTGAAGTTTAGGCTTAAATAATTACAAAATGCATTGTAAATGGAATTTTACTTTTCATTTAAACTTTATATTTAAATCTATCTCAAATTTTAGGGTCCAAATATGTAATTGTACAAACGAAATGTGTTAGAGTCTGTTTATTATTGTTATTAGTGTCTTTGTTATATGGGCCCAAGTGTCTTGGCCCATTAGGGTTAGTCTTATGTCTTTACGCTTCCCTGTCCGCCTATTTATAGGAGCAGGGTTTCTTGTAATTCAATATAACACAAAGCCATATTTTACTTTCTAAGATGGTATCAAAGCAGTGATCCAAAAATCCTACCCAAAAGGGAGACAAAAACAACTTGTTCCGCCTGCGGGCGGCCGCTTCCTTCTTGGCCTGGCTTGGCTACCCGTCGAGCAACTTCTTAGCCGTCAATGGTCTCCTCCTATTTCTCTTAGCCCTGCATCTACTGCCGCCTATTTACCAATAGAGCCACCTATCCTATTTATTTTCCATCTGATTCCTTCTATCAACAATCCTGAATCGATCAACCTCTACCCCTTTCCCCACCTGATCCCGATCCCATTGCTACAACACGTATGACTTACAAAGCCCTCCCAAACCGGCATGAACTCCCCCACCGCCGTCACTCTGTCGTCCGTCCCCAGAAGTGTGCACCACCTGCTCCCTCTCAAGACCACACTAGGAGATCCCCTTTGAGCGGCTCCATAGCCACACAAGGAGCATGCACTGCCGCTAGGGGGCTTGGTCTACCGTGTGCAGGCTGATATGTTGTTGGGCCTCCTTGCTACCACCCATGAGGGCCATGACTTCTCTATGTATCACTCCCTGTTTAGCCGCCTGATGGATTGAACGGAAGTTTGTACCCCAAATAGATACAAAGACTGCCAGCTTCTTCTGCGTAAGCCGAAATTGTACTCATTGCCACCTTTCTACCGGCCCGCTATCTTTACCGCAGGTTAGATGCTGGAGGCAGTTACCTTGCATTTCTTCACCTCCAGAATGACTGGACGTCGATGGGGGCAGCACGGGGCTATTCACAAGAGGGTCGTAGCGTACAGTGTACCCAGAATGGTAGGCCAGCTAAATGTTGCTACTTGCACTGATGATAGACATTGGATTGGATGACATCGTGGCCCAAAGAGGCACCCAGGTGGGAAGCTGCCATGGGGATTGCAGTCGGTGCTGCATGTGAGGCTACAATCGATGCCCTTCAGATTCCTCTTTGACTGCTTTTGTCTGATTGTTGTCTTGTTGCTGCTATGTGGATTGCAATTTTGTTAATTATTCTTCTCAATTTTCTAGGATTTTTATTTGATTGAGGCTGCCTCCTTCTAGCTATTCCATCGCCAGCCCTATGCACTCTCACCCATAAGCCACGAGCCAACACTCATCTCCACAAACCAAACACTCTTCACCACAAATCAAATAGCCCCACAAATTTCTTTTTTATTTTCCCTCAATTTCTTTTCCTACTTCCCCCCATATACACTCTACATTTTTTGCTAATTGGATCCAATTTATTGCCTAATCGGATTTTCCCCTTTTTGCGTCAGAGAAAGATCCATTCATTTTTCTATCCAAATCTGCCTATTCGGGTCGTTGGTCATTTACAACCTTGAATCATGTTATCGGTTACCTCCTCCACATATTTGCCTACACACCTTGCCTCTACCATTGTTTTGACTCTCCACGCCAACAACTCTTTGACTCCTTCCGTGCTTGATGTGAGGGGGAGAATAGAGGATGAAGAGTAGAGGGAAGAGATGAGATGGAGAGAAGAATAAGAATTTTATTTTGTTGTTCTATTGGACCATGCCACATTGCTGATATATGGTTTGTTCTGCTACTATGTGATGCTTGCTACTACTATTATTACTTATTCATCATCTACCTCGACTACTGCTATGAAGTTAAATGAAATGGTGAGGTTCAAACGAGGAAAGGCTTACGGTGGATACCTAGGCACCCAGAGACAAGGAAGGTCATAGTAAGCGACGAAATGCTTCGGGGATTTGAAAATAAGCATAGATCCGGAGATTCCCGAATAGGTTAACCTTTCGAACTGCTACTGAATTCATGGGAAGGCAAGAGACAACCTAGTAAATTGAAACATATTCGGACGTCGTTCTTACTATTTGTGCTATGATTAGCACATCCTGTTTGTTTCTTTGTGCTTTTGCACTTTCTACTGTCCGTGCTTAATTTTGCACATTGACTTTCTTTTGTGGATCTTGACTTTGACGTCTACTACCGTGATGGATACTTTATGAAGAGGGAAGATGATGAATACATTTGTTGCTGACATTACATGGAGCTTCGTCTACTAGAGTTATTTATTTGCTTGCTACTCTGCCTACTGGTCTTCTATCTGCCTATGTCGTCAACTTTTGATGTTGTGCGCCAACACTCTCTGGCATGTCTGTGCCTTGTGTTGGATCAAGGGCTCTAGAGGAGGGGTGAATAGAGCTTCATAATTCTCACAAAACAGATTAGACCACCAAATTATATTAAGTGTAGAAACTTAAACAAACGGAAAATTTGATGTCTTATCTAGAAAGCACATCAAGGATGAGAGACAAAGAAGAGAAAGCACTTGGACAGCTGGTTTAGAGAGGTTCCACATCCTAACTAGGAGCAATGTCAGTCCACTACCTAGAGGTGGTTAATCTCTAGGATTTGCAATCTTGGTACTCTTATATTCCATCATAAGATTACAAGACACAACAACCACACATCCAAGGGCTTAGTACCTCAAGCAAAAATCTTCAACCTATAGAAGGAGCTTACCCACTTGAACCATGGAGTCTTCAGCCATCAACATGGACTTACCCACTCCTTCAAGTCTTCAACCTTCAAGGGATTACCTATCTTTCTTGAGAACTTTCCTTGACTATCTCCTTCACTTGGAAATCTGGAACACCTTGCCTTCTTCAACCTTGAAGAACAACAACCTCTTTTCCTTCACTTGGAGAAGATCTTCAACCTTTTCTTTGATAGAAAAGAGGGTAGGAAGAAGGAGGAGAGCTTTACATCAATACATGGAGCAGCTCTCTTACACAGGAACCTATCTCACTCATACTCACAAATTTGACTTTAAGGTAGAGAGAGAAAGGGGCTCAAAGGGTTAGAACACTCTCAACTAGGCTAGGACCAAGTTTGCAATGAATGAGCAGCCTTGGAATGAACTCCAAGAGGTCCTATTTATAGTTAAGGGTGCCCTTTAAGTTGTGGGACACTTAGATACGAAAATAGCCATTTTTTGCTCAAAGAAACGGCTCCATTTTTGCTCAAAACACACACCAACGGTCACAATCACTTTTTCTGCACCTTCCGTACAGTGCAATCGATCGAGTTTCAATAAAGGTAACTCGATCGATGGAGTAAAAGACAAAGCCGATATTCAAATCATCGGTCGAGTTTGTCTTGGAAAAACTCGACCGACCAATGAAGATCGATTTGGTCAGGTACTCAATCGGTCAAGTTCTGTGAAAACACAACTCGACCGATGCTATCTTTAGAAACTTGATCCAGGAGGATCGGTCGAGTTTGCAACTCGACTGATTGACTGCCTGTGGTCAATTTTCTAAAGTGCATCTAAAGTGATCAAAACTTGGTGTTTGTTGTCCCAAACAATTTTCTCAACTAAGTTACAAGTCAATTCATCATTACAAGTGACTAAAAAATTGTTCTAAGGTCATTTACATAGATTCCCAAATTGCACTCTTGTAGCTATTTTGACTTGAACTTGAGCCAACTAGGGCTTTTGATTTTGGATCCTTTTCATGTACCTAATACCTGAATTCAATCTTTAATACACATATTAGATACATATGAATGGAATGGTTAAGTCATTATCAAAGTATGGACAATGTATAACCTCTAGGTCAACATTCTCCCCCTTTTTGACATTGACAAACCATTCCTCAAACATATTGAAAAGGATATAGAAATTATACATTTTCCTTGAGAATTAAGGGGATTCATGATGTGAACAATGTGAATTGCTCCCCCTCAATCTATGCTTCATCTAACCTGCATGGTTAGTCTATCTACACATAGAAATAACAATATACATGTCGTATGTAGTCCTTTGCAAGTCACATGATAAACAGAGAACGAACAAGAAAAGGATCTCATAAGCAACTAAACAATAGTATAACAACGAAAAACAATATGATTGAGTTTCAAACCATTGAAATATCTCTCCCCCTTTTGACATTATCAAAAAATAGGGGGGTAGAAGCGCATATATCCAGGTCTTCTCTAAAACACAATGAATAGATATACATACAAGAAATCTCATATCATATGGCAAATAGAGACGAAAGCAACATACAATCTCAGTCATAATCAAAATATGGCAAAAGATGGCACCAACACATAAGATATAGCAGAATAAATAGTGAGAGTGCACATCACATATATTACAACTCAGATGCATGTCCACATGACAACAACTACAAGCAAGAAGCGATGAAAACAAAGATAAAATAGTACAACTCAGATAAATGTGCCCAAATGTTTCTTATACAAAATAGCCTAGAAAGATGTATATGATCAGCATGCTAGACTAAAACCTAAGAAACAAGCTAAACATCTAAGCTATCTATGTCAATGACATCCTCATCGGGTCCAGGCTTGTAGTCCTCATCTCCGTCAGAAGGTGCAACAATAGTGCCTTCATCACTAGATCCAGCACCATCACCATCACCATCACCATCGTCAGAGGCATCCTCGCCATCACTATCATCATCATCATCAGCATCGTTAGCCTGGTCAGACATCTCCTCATCAGCTGAAGGACCGAACATGCGACCGGGCCAACGTGCATTCTTCTCAGCCCACGACATACCAAGAGCATGAAGATCACTGGCCTGTGGATAGGACGGAGCAGAGTCACCAAGGTTGGCAAGCAAGGTGGCCAGGGGGCCAGCAGGCAACGGGAGGTAAGCAGGAGCGGAGCTACCGGCAACAAAGGGTGGTGGTGGAGGAGGAGCAACAGTTGAAGGTTCGGGAGTAGGGTAGTAATGATTATATGAATATGAAGCATAATCACTACTTGGGTATGGCTGGTAGGTGGGATATGGGTGAGTATAGGATAGGTTCATGGTAGACATGATAGAACACAAATCCTGATGTAGATGGTCTTGAACTTGTTGGTTGTATGTTTGTTGGTGCATCATATAGCCCATAAGGGTTTCATTAGATACATGAAACGAAGCACGGCTAGGTTTAGGAGGTGGATGAGGTGGTGGAGCACAGGCAGAGGAGATAGGAGCTGCAGAAGCTGAGGCAGAGGGAGAAGTACCAGGGGTAGAGGAGGCAAACACAGACACACTATGATGACATCTCTCGGAAAACAAGATCAATGAATGCGGAAGCGATTAATTAGCAGCAGAATTATTGAAAATTACTAAAAATTTAAAACTTTTCATAAAGAGATCTACAAATGGTAAAACTCTTTCATAAAGAAACATGACGAGTTATTTACAAACTGATCCATCATTATCTCTGTAAAATCACATCTCGAGTATTACAATCATCAATTGCCCTATTAACTGTTCAAGGCAAGATACAAAATCTCGAGGCATTACGCCAAAATCTCATATATATATTAAACATCTATTGACTCCTAGGACCTGAGAGTACAGAGACGACACATAGAACATTCTATCTACAAGGCTTGACAGACAGTGTTTCCACCTGAGGATCACTATTATCCCTGATGTTGCTGTTGTTGTTGTTGTTGCTCACCCACTGATGGGTTCCTTCGTCCTCGGCGAGAGTTATAACTCTCCGCCAGAAGCATTCTTATTGCAATAAAAGAATAACATTGAGCAGTAACACTATGATTATTCAACAGCAGGTAAAACATTATATAAGCTAAGTAAAGAAACATTCTTTTAGCAATCATTTCAATTATAACTTAATTGAATGACAAGACATATATCAATAAGGAATATGAAGAACATGTATACTAGTTATTCAACTAGAGCATTATAAACAATGTATCATCAATCATTGTTTCTTGTAGTTCACCCTAAGCAGTTATTCTATAAGGCTGATTACATTTTTCAAACATATTTATGCCCTGAGGAGATGAGCTACACCTCTCATACTCCAACCGACCATTACGAAATCGCAATCGGTACCATACATAGGTCATCAGAAGAGGCGGATTCCTATGACCTCATCTTCCTCAGTCAGTGTGAGGATCATCATGCAGGACATCTTGTGTCTCTGCCATAATAGCTTTCCAGGGTATTCTGGCAACTTTGCTATTAGAGTTGCAATGACATGTTGTACTCTCTTCGCTATCAAGGGATTTCTTATTTATCTCTCATCGATGCGACATTAACAACATCATCGAGAGATTAGTGATACATCATCCCAGCATAAACATATAATGGATGATTGAGAGATTAAATGTACATCTCACATCAATTCCCACATTAGGACGTAAGGATATTCACGTCCATAACCCCCACATACTCAAAAGTATGATGTCCAGGAGTTTCCTTAGAAAAACCTGTTTCACCATCATTTAACTTTTGACAATGATGGATCTATGTTCAAGGCTCTACATGATATCATTAAACTTGATTATTTAAGTACATTATGTCATTCTTTTAGCATCAGGCATGTTTTCAAGCATAAACCAATAAGACAATTGCTATAAAGAAAGAGTACTAATTGTATCAAGTTCATTTCACATCTAGCTAACATTGGGATGTCAATCCCTAACCATCTCATCATTGTGATTCAGGAATATGGGTATTCAAACCTTTAGATCATCAAACACTTGTTACCAAGTAACATGTTGCTATCGAATCATTTAACAGTACAAACAGAATAATAGAAATGCTGATATTTCTTATGGCTCATAAAGCTTGTCAATCTCTTATGTTACCTATCACTGGACAACATAACATATTATAACTTTTAAAGCTTATAAGTGCTTTCAATGAATATGACATCATAGCTCTTACCTGGCTATGTTCACCATTTCATAAAAATTTGCATAATTAATACACTACATAATAGGCAAATTATCTCTATATCAGCACATTGCAAAGCAAAGATAACCTTTCCATTCAAGGGTTATACCACTATGCTCTTACTAGGATTAGTGTTTCCCTTTTTAATTCAATTAGGGTTATCCAACCCCTTTAACTTAATTAGGAAAAGTGATTCCTCATATCATAGTTCAAACATAGAGTTTCATATATACAAGCATAACCCAGAGTTAGGGTTTACTGTTCATATCATCACATTTCCCTAAATTAGGGTTTACTATTCACATTACATCACATTACCCTAGATTAGGGTTTACTATTCATATTATAATGAATTAAGATCATATCATCATCATGTATGAGGGTTATTTCCATTAATGCCCTCAAATTAGGGTTAAGATTCATTAACCATCATAATTAGGGTTTCCATGATCTCACTATGAAGGATCATACCCTAATTAGATACATACATACTTATTGGAAGTTTATTACTTAATTCTCATTCATATTAGGAGTCTTCTCTCTCCTCTTTCTATTAGATGATGTTTACATCACTCTTGATAAGGTTAAGTCAAATCAACCTTGACATCATGGGTTATATCATCACTATTGTGATCATTAAGGTTCACTTGTTCAAAGAGTATTAGTCACTCTATCCCATCAAGGGTACCTTTGCAATGTTTACCATTTGATTATAACATTCATTAATCAACTAATTACTTGGTCCCTTAATCACTTTAGGTATCTATGAAGTTTAGGTTAATCAACCACTAAACCATCTTGACCACTAAGGCATCAAACGTTCTTAACCTTTTTAGACCTCAAACGGTTTTGCACACAAACTCCCCAAACGGTCTTGGATAGACCTTGAAACCGTTTGGTGTTGTTGACCGTTTGGTCTAGTTTGACTTTTGAAACCGTTTGGTAAAGTGCATACTCAAGACCGTTTGCCCAAGGTGGGGTGAAGACCGTTTGGTCATGAAGACCGTTTGGTCAAGTTTGACTTTGAAACCGCATCGACATAACCGATCTTGAAACCGCATGAGATCAAACAGTTTGGGATCATTTGGTCCCAAACGGTCTTGAGACCGTTTTCTCCAAACCACCTCAAAACCGCATGGACCAAAAAGTGTCTCAACCACTTCAATTGAGTTAGGGTTTCCAATGTTGAACCCCTCAATCGTTCATGCACTTCTTAGACACTCATAAATTGAGTCAATTAGGTAAACCCCCAACTGATTTGACACTCAATTGACCCTCAATTGATCATCAATTAGAGCTTGGATCAATTGGATTAGGGTTGGAATCGATTACCCTTCAACACACATCAACATGAGTCTAATTGATTTGAAACCTTGAACCATTATTCAATTTGGTCATGACCTGACCCCAAACGGTCTTGGGATCGTTTGGATGACCTCCAAATGGTCTTGAGACTGTTTGCTCAAGTCAACATCAAAACCTAACTCATCCAATTAAGGTTTGACTTATTAGATTGATCATTAGGTCAACAATTAATTGTACTTCAACTTATTGCCTTTCAATCTTCAACCACTTAACCATAGTCAACCCTAGACCTCCAAACTGTCTTGGGTGACCCCCAAATGGTCTTGGGATCATTTGGATGTCCTCCAAACGGTCTTGAGACAGTTTCCCCATTATATCATCATAAACCAAGTCATTCACTTATGGGTTGGACCCTAGGTTTGGTCACAAAATCAGCACTCAATTGCTCATCAACTTGATATCATTGGACCCTCAATTGGTCAACCCTACGTAACCCTAGATCTCCAAACGGTCTTGGGTGATCACCAAACGGTCTTGAGACCATTTGGGTGATCCCCAAATGATTTTGAAACCGTTTGGGTCACTCAACCCAAACTTCAACATGGTTGAATTATTGAAATCAGCAATAGACCCGATTAGGGTTTTGGTGACTAATGGGCCTTCAATTGGTGATTCACTTGGAATTACTTGATGATTTTTGGTGGGTGATTAGTCCATATTGTTTACAACAGACCACCAAACAGTCAATGCCTAGTCAAAGCATCCAAATGGTCTTGGATCGTTTGCTTCTATGCGGTCTAGTGAAACTGTTTGCATTCAAACGGTTTGAAACCGTTTGCTCCCAAACGGTTTGGGAAACCGTTTGCAAAAGTTGGGAGACCGTTTGTTAAAGTTACTTTTTGGATAAACATTGGTATTAACGTCATCATCTTCTACCTTAATAAAAGGGGCTGTTCTTCATGGAAATACTTGCAAGAACACACAAAGGTGTCTAAAGAAGAAGAATAAGCAACATTTCTAAGAACGAAGGATGCAATAGCAAAGCTTAAGGGTTAGAGTTATAAAACCTGCCTTTAGATCTGATCTAGAGCTCCAAGCTTCGTAGCTTTAATGGTGGATGAAGCTCCAAAGGTTTTCCAAGGTCCTTTCTTCAAGTTTTGGATGGAGAAGATGGCTAGAAAGAAGAATCATGCAAAGAAAACCAATAAACCAACCTTATTTTAGGGTTTACACCTTGAATTCGAGGTAGATGGTGATCAAAAATTACCAAACCAGCTTGGTCATCCTTACTCTGATCCAGAGCTCCTCTAGGTTGGTCCAAAGCAAGAAGATAAGAAAAGGACTAAGGGAAACGATCCCTTGCTTTGTTGAAAAGAATCCTTGTATACTTTTGGATATTTTCAAGGCAAAGGAAAAGGTAGTTATCTCTTTTATTTCCTAATCATATCCACCATGGTTTGCATCATCCTTGGCCACATATCTTCCTCCTAATCACATGCAAAACTCCTCCCTTATCCAAGGTTAAAAGGAAAACAAACCAATTACCTTACTATGTTATATATATATATATATATATATATATATATATATATATTAAAGAACCATTTGCTTAAATTTTGATTATATTAATACCAAGATTCTCTGTCCTTCTTGATCCTTCTAATGAGGCGCCCCTCTCAATTTCTTTTCTCAACTCTAAGCCAAGAAACATGAGAGATACTCTAGAAGATACATTTTACATGTTGGACCCTAGGTTTTGGGTAATTTGCACATTACACCAAAACTAGGTTTTAAAGCACAAGGATTACTCTACAAGCTATATCTTGGTGCTCAAGCTTGTGGAATCCATACCACTATATCATATTCATTCTTATGATGTCTCAACATCAGAGGAACATCTTAACATGTGCAATTTGCAAGTTAACCCCTCAACTTGGGTAATTTGCACTTTAGTCCAAAATTAACAAAACAATATTTCTACATTATACAAAAAGGACTAAAATTGAAATATATGTTCCTTAGAAGATTAATTACATTTCAAAGGATAAACACAAGCACCTAATCACTTAATTAAGCAAAACACCTAGGGTTAGTACATAACCCAGGTCAGGGATGTTACAAATTATCCACCCCTTACAAGGACTTCATCCCCGAAATCAACAAAACATATTAAGAGAAAAGAGCAGGGTATTTCCTTCTCATCTCTTCCTCTAGTTCCCATGTGGCTTCTTCAACACCATGGTGATTCCAGAGGACTTTCACAAGACTTATGTCTTTCTTTTTCAGCTTTTTAATTCTCTTGTCAAGGATTGACATAGGTCCTTCTTCATAGTATACATCATCATTCAACTCTACTTCCATAGGTTGCAGAACTGATTTTGTATGAGGATGACATTTCCTTAACATGGAAATGTGGAACACAGGGTGTAACTTCTGCAACTCTGGTGGTAATTCTAGCTTATAAGCTACCTTTCCAATTCGTTCTATGATTGGATAAGGCCCCATAAACCTAGGAGCTAACTTTCCTTTCCTTCCAAATCTAAGAACTCCTTTCCAAGGTGAGACTTTGAGGTACACTCTGTCTCCAACCTAGAATTCTAAAGGTCTACGACGCTTATCAGCATAAGATTTTTGCCTATCTTGTGCAGTCTTTATCTGTTGTTGTATTACTTTAATCTTCTCAGTGGTCTGCTGCACAAGATCAGGACCCAAGAGTTGATATTCACCAGTTTCATACAACCATAAGGGTGATCTACAATGTCTACCATACAAGGCTTCATAAGGTGCCATGTCAATGCTATGTTGATAGCTATTGTTATAGGCAAACTCAATCAAGCTTAGGTGCAGATCCCAACTTCCTGTAAACTGAAGAACACATGCTCTGAGCAAGTCCTCCAAGGTTTGTATAGTCCTTTCTGACTGTCCATCAGTCTGTGGATGAAAGGTTGTACTAAACCTTAACTATGTGCCTAAGGCTTTATGAAGTTACTCCCAAAAATGACTTGTAAATTGGGGACCTCTGTCAGAAACAATGGTGATTGGGACTCCATGCAGTCATACTATCTCATCTACATAAAACTGTGCCAACCTCTCAGCAGAATAGGTTGTTTTGACAGGTAAGAAATGTGATGTCTTTGTCAACCTATCAACTATTACCCAGATGGAATCATGTCCTTTGGCTGTTCTAGGTAATCCAACCACAAAATCCATGGTTACATGATCCCACTTCCATTGTGGTATGGGTAAGGGTTGCATTGTTCCTGTAGGCTTATGGTGTTCAACTTTAACTTGCTGACACACAGGACACCGCATAATGAACTCAGCAACATCCTTCTTCATTCCAGGCCACCAATACATATCTTTCAAGTTTCGATACATCTTGGTGCTTCCTGGATGCATAGCATACATTGAAGAATGAGATTCTTCTAGGACTAACTTCCTCAAGTTATCCACATCTGGTACTATCATTCTACCATGATAACAGGCTACTTGATAATCTGAGTCATGGAAACCATCTCGTTTTTCACTACCATACTCCGATCCAATCAGTTGAACTGCAGCATCAACTTGTTGTGCCTCCTTGATCAGCTGTCTCAGAGTAGGTTTTATGTGCATCTCAGCTAACAACCCATATAACAATGATAATTTTAACTGTACATTGTCTTGCCTTAAGGAGATAAGCATATCCCTCCTAGAGCATACCAAAGAATTCAATTGTGTTTTATCTAAGGCTGGTGTTGCTGATTTCCTACTCAAAGCATCAGCAACTACATTGGCCTTCTCTGGATGGTAATCGATTGTACAATCATTGTCCTTGATTAACTCCATCCAGCGGTGTTGCCTCATGTTAAGCTCGTGCTGAAAAAAGATATACTTAAGATTCTTATGGTCTGTGAAAATCTGGAATGTCTCTCCATAAAGATAATGTCTCCAGATCTTCAAGGCATGAACCACTGCAGCTAGTTCTAGATCGTGTGTCGGATAATTCTCCTCGTGTTTCTTAAGCTGTCGAGAAGAAAAAGAAATCACTTGTTTATCCTACATTAACACACATCCTAACCCATTCTTAGAGGCATCACAGAAAACTATATATCCTTTTCCTTGTTCAGGTAACACAAGCACAGGTGCACTTGTCAACCTCTCCTTCAACAGCTGAAAAGATTTCTGACACTTATCACTCCAGAAAAAAGGAACATCCTTCCTGGTCAACTTAGTCAAGGATAAAGCTATAGAACTAAAGTTCTTAATGAACCTCCGATAATAGCCTTCCAACCCTAAGAAACTACGGATCTTTGTCGGTGTCTTCGGCTGCTCCCATAGCAGAACAGAATCTTCCTTTTTAGGGTCAACACGAATACCTAAAGTAGATATTACGTGTCCAAGGAAAGATACTTCTGGTAACCAGAACTCACACTTGCTAAACTTAGCATATAACTTATGCTCTCTTAGCAAAGTTAGAGCTTGACGAAGATGTTGTTTGTGTTGTTGAGCATCTCTACTATAGATGAGGATGTCATCTATGAAGACAACAACACATTGATTAAGAAAAGGTCAGAAGATTCTATTCATGAGTTCCATAAATGCAGCTCGTGCATTAGTTAGTCCAAACGACATAACTATGAACTCATAGTGACCATACCTTGTTCTAAAGGTAGATTTTGGTATGTCACCATCCTTAATACGCAGTTGGTGATATCCTGACCTCAAATCTATCTTTGAGAAGACGGTTGCACCACGCAACTGGTCAAAGAGATCATCAATCCTTGGCAGAGGATACTTATTCTTTATCGTTACTTTATTTAATTGTCTGTAATCAATGCACAACCACAGTGATCCATCTTTCTTTTTAACAAAAAGGATCGGAGCACCCCAAGGTGAAGTACTCGATCAGATGAAACCCTTCTCAAGCAACTCTTGCAGTTGTTTCTTGAGTTTTTCCATCTCAGCAGGTGCCATCCTATACGGTGTTTGTGCTATAGGTTGCGTGTCTGGGATTATATTAATCTCAAAATCAATCTCCCGTGGCGGTGGTACACTTGGAAGTTCTTCAAGAAATACATCTTCAAATTCCCTGACTACAGTAACTTCAGCAGGGTTAGGACAATCCATGGTAGTATCTACCACATGGGCCAAGAATGCATAACATCCTCGCCTCATCAGCTTCTCAGCAACCATAGCTGACACAAGACAGGTGGGTAGAATCTTTCCTTCTCCTTGAAAGATCCATGTGTCACTATCATCAGCGAACACAGCTTGCTTGGACTCACAATCCAAGACAACCTTATACCTTTCTAAGGTATCCATTCCTAGGATTACGTCGAATCTATGCATCTCAAGTGGTATAAGATCTACTTGAATGCGATGATCAGAAAAGAAGAGGATGCAGGGAGAACATACTTCCTGCAACACAGTAGATCCCATCAAAGGAGTTTCTAGCAGCAAACTATCTGTCCTATGACTTGTACACAGGTTGCAGGCAAGAATCAATCTTCGAGTGATAAAGGAGTGTGTAGCACCCAGATCAATTAAAATAGATACAATGTAAGATGTAGACATATCAGAATATAATAATTCCATCTGACCTGCTACAACTCGAGGGTTGATTACTGCCTCAGGTGGATTCATTGCATAGAATCTTGTCGTTTCCTGTGGTTGATTTGGTGCTCGTTGACCTGGTGCTGATGATCTAGCTTGGGACGCTTGTCCACGTCCTCTAGCTCCTCCTGGAAACTGTCTCCTTTGATATCCTTGCTGACTCTGTCTTTGTGGTTGAGTTACACTCACTTCTCTGGCTCTGCAATCTTTCATCATATGTCCCATCTTTCCACATATGTAACAGCTTATGTTCAGTTGTTGTGGTTTGGGTGGTCCTGTAACCGACATAGATGTTGAACTGCGAGCTCCTTCTAGTGGTAGACTTCATCCTCTACCCCTATTTGACATCCACTGCGTCTGAGTACTGAATCTAGGTGGTGGTGTGGGTACAGAAAACCTAGGTTTCTTAAAATCTTTAGATGAAGATCCTTGGAACTGGGGATACATCCTCTTGTTCTTGGTTTGTCGCTTCTCTAACACAGACCTCTCTATCCTTCTGACTGACTCCACAAAGTTAGCTAACCTTTCCCTATTCTCCTGAGCAGACACAGGGGTGGTCAACTTAGCGTTTAACCCCTTCTCAAAATGCCTAATCCTTTCTTCATCTGTAGCTGCCATATGCAGACATAACCGCAACAGTTCCATGAACTTAGCTTCGTACTCGCTAATGTTCATAGGTCCCTGCCTTAACCTCTCAAACTGAGAGATTTTCTCATCCAAGAATGTCTTAGGGAAGTATTTTTTGATAAATTCCCGTCGAAAAACTTCCCATGCAATCTCCACACCTGGCCTTTTCTGTTCTTCCATGGTCCACCACTGACTAGCACTCCCCTTGAGAAGATATACAGCATGTTTAACCTTCTCAGCTTCTCGGATGTTCAGGATTCTAAAGGCCTTCTCTAGTTCAGTTAAGCACAAGTCAGCATCTGCTGGGTCAGCTGTTCCAACATACTCTGTTGCTCCAACCCGACGTAGTCGTTCAAACGTCTTACCGACTCCTTGTCCTTCAGGATGGGTAGGTGCCCTAGGTACAGGTATAGGCATCCTATCAGTCATATCTGTCATGGCAGTCATAAACTTCCCAAACATGGCTTGGACGGATGGGTTCCCCATATCAGCTGGATTGAACTGGGGTGGTTCAGGCACAGGTTCTTCTCTTTCTTGGTTTCTTGCACCTTCTCTGGGTGCAGGGACACTACTTTCTGCAACGTGTTCCTCGTGTGGTCCAGACATCCTTAGTTTTATCTTCTCCTCCTGATGAGAAGAAGACACTATCAGATATACTGGAAGGCACTAGAACAGACTCAACATCCTAAGTCCTATGTCTATGTAGACTCAGCAAACCTAGAGCTCTGATACCACTAAACTGTGACGACATGTCTCGGAAAACAAAGATCAACGAATGCGGAAGCGATTAATTAGCAGCGGAATTATTGAAAATTACTAAAAATTTAAAACTTTTCATAAAGAGATCTACCAACGGTAAAACTCTTTCATAAATAAACATGATGAGTTATTTACAAACTGATCCATCATTATCTCTGTAAAATCACATCTCGAGTATTACAATCATCAATTGCCATGTTTACTTTTCAAGGCAAGATATAAAATCTCGAGGCATTACGCCAACATCTCAGATCTATATTAAACATCTACTGACTCCTAGGACCTGAGAGTACAGAGACGACACATAGGACATTCTATCTACAAGGCTTGATAGACAATGTCTCCATCTGAGGATCACTGTTGTCCCTGATGTTGCTGTTGCTGCTGTTGTTGCTCACCCACTGATGGGTTCCTTCGTCCTCGGCGTCTACCTAAAAAGTAGAATCCCACGGGGGTGAGACAATTGAATAATTGTCCCAGCGAGAGTTATAACTCTCCGCCATAAGCATTGTTATTGCAATAAAGGAATAACATTGAGCAGTAACACTATGATTATTCAACAGTAGGTAAAACATTGTATAAGCTAAGTAAAGCAACATTCTTTTAGCAATCATTTCAACTATAACTTAATTGAATGACAAGACATATATCAATAAGGGATATAAAGAACATGTATACTAGTTATTCAACTAGAGCATTATAAACAATGTATCATCAATCATTGTTTCTCGTAGTTCACCCTAAGCAGTTATGCTATACGGCTGATTACATTTTTCAAACATATTTATGCCCTGAGGAGATGAGCTACACCTCTCATACTCCAACCGACCATTACAAAATCACAATCGGTACCATACATAGGTCATCAGAAGAGCCAGATTCCTATGACCTCATCTTCCTCAGTCAGTGTGAGGATCATCATGCAGGACATCTTGTGTCTCTGCCATAATAGCTTTCCAGGGTATTCTGGCAACTTCGCTATTAGAATTGCAGTGGCATGCTGTACTCTCTTCGCTATCGAGGGATTTCTTGTTTATCTCTCATCGATGCAGCATTAACAACATCATCGAGAGATTAGTGATACATCATCCCAGCATAAACATATAATTGAGGATTGAGAGATTAAATGTACATCTCACATCAATTCCCACATTATGATGTAAGGATATTCACGTCCATAACCCCCACATACTCAAAAGTATGCTCTCCAGGGTTTCCTTAGGAAAACATGTTTCACCATCATTTAACTTCTAACAATGATGGATCTATGGTCAGGTCTCTACATGATATCATTAAACTTGATTATTTAAGTACATTATGGCATTCTTTTAGCATTAGGCATGTTTTCAAGCATAAACCAATAAGACAATTGCTATAAAGAAAGAGTACTAATTGTATCAAGTTCATTTCACATCTAGTTAACATTGGGATCTCAATCCCTAACCATCTCATCATTGTGATTCAGGAATATAGGTATTCAAACCTTTAGATCATCAAACACTTGTTACCAAGTAACATGTTGCTATTGAATCATTTAATAGTATGAACAGAATAATAGCAATGCTGATATTTCTTATGGCTCATAAAGCTTGTCAATCTCTTATGTTACCTATCACTGGGCAACATAACATATTATTACTTTCAAAGCTTATAAGTGCTTTCAATGAATATGACATCATAGCTCTTAACTGGCTATGTTCACCATTTCATAAAAATCTGCATAATTAATACACTAGATAATAGGCAAATTATCTCTATATCAGCACATTGCAAAGCAAAGATAACCTTTACATTCAAGGGTTATACCACTATGCCCTTACTAGGATTAGGGTTTCCCTTTATAATTCAATTAGGGTTATCCAACCCCTTTAACTTAATTAGGAAAAGTGATTCCTCATATCATAGTTCAAACATAGAGTTTCATATATACAAGCATAACCCAGAGTTAGGGTTTACTGTTCATATCATCACATTTCCCTAAATTAGGGTTTACTATTCACATTACATCACATTACCCTAGATTAGGGTTTACTATTCACACTATAATGAATTAAGATCATATCATCATAATGTATGAGGGTTATTTCCATTAATTCCCTCAAATTAGGGTTAAGATTCATTAACCATCATAATTAGGGCTTCCATGATCTCACTATGAAGGATCATACCCTAATTAGATACATACATACTTATTGGAAGTTTATTACTTAATTCTCATTCATATTAGGAGTCTTATCTCTCCTCTTTCTATTAGATGATGTTTACATCACTCTTGATTAGGTTAAGTCAAATCAACCTTGACATCATGGGTTATATCATCACTATTGTGATCATTAAGGTTCACTTGTTCAAAGAGTATTAGTCACTCTATCCCATCAAGGGTACCTTTGCAATGTTTACCATTTGATTATAACATTCATTAATCAACTAATTACTTGGTCCCTTAATCACTTTAGGTATCTATGAGGTTTAGGTTAATCAACCACTAAACCATCTTGACCACTAAGGCATCAAACGTTCTTAACCTTTTTAAACCTCAAACGGTCTTGCACACAAACTCCCCAAACGGTCTTGGATAGACCTTGAAACTGTTTGGTGTTGTTGACTGTTTGGTCTAGTTTGACTTTTGAAACCGTTTGGTAAAGTGCATACTCAAGACCATTTGCCCAAGGTGGGGTGAAGACCGTTTGGTCATGAAGACCGTTTGGTCAAGTTTGACTTTGAAACCGCAAGGACATAACCGATCTTGAAACCGCATGAGATCAAACGGTTTGGGATCGTTTGGTCCCAAATGTTCTTGAGACAGTTTTGTCCCAAATGGTCTTGAGACCGATTGGTCCAAACCACCTCAAAACCGCATGGACCAAAAAGTGTCTCAACCACTTCAACTGAGTTAGGGTTTCCAATGTTGAACCCCTCAATCGTTCATGCACTTGTTAGCCACTCATCAATTGAGTCAATTAGGTCAACCCCCAACTGATTTGACACTCAATTGACCCTCAATTGATCATCAATTAGAGCTTGGATGAATTGGATTAGGGTTTGGCATCGATTACCTTTCAACACACATCAACATGAGTCTAATTGATTTGAAACCTTGCACCATTATTCAATTTGGTCATGACCTGACCCCAAACGGTATTGGGATCATTTGGATGACCTACAAACGGTCTTGAAAATGTTTTATCAAGTCAACATCAAAAACTGACTCATCCAATTAAGGTTTGACTTATTAGATTGATCAGTAGGTTAATAATTAATTGTACTTCAACTTATTGCCTTTCAATCTTCAACCACTTAACCATAGTCAACCCTAGACCTCCAAACGGTCTTGGGTGACCCCCAAACGGTCTTGGGATTGTTTGTATGTCCTCCAAACGGTCTTGAGACCGTTTTCCCATTATATCATCATAAACCAAGTCATTCACTTATGGGTTGGACCCTAGGTTTGGTCACAAAATCAGCACTCAATTGCTCATCAACTTGATATCATTGGACCCTCAATTGGTCAACCCTACTTAACCCTAGACCTCCAAACGGTCTTGGGTGATCACCAAAAGGTCTTGAGACCGTTTGGGTGATCCCCAAATGGTTTTGAAACTGTTTGGGTCACTCAACCCAAACTTCAACATGGTTGAATTATTGAAATCGGCAATAAACCCGATTAGGGTTTAGGTGACTAATGGGCCTTCAATTGGTGATTCACTTGGAACTACTTGATGATTTTTGGTGGGTTATTAGTCCATATTGTTTACAACAGACCTCTGAATGGTCAACGCCTAGTCAACGCATCCAAACGGTCTTGGACCATTTTCTTCTATGCAGTCTAGTGAAACCGTTTGCATTCAAACGGTTTGAAACCGTTTGCTCCCAAATGGTTTGGGAAACCGTTTGCAAAAGTTGGGAGACCGTTTGTTCAAGTTACTTTTTGGATAAACATTGATATTAACGTCATCATCTTCTACCTTAAGAACAGGGGCTGTTCTTCACGAAAATACTCGCAAGAACACACAAAGGTGTCTAAAGAAGAAGAATAAGCAACATTTCTAAGAACAAAGGATGCAATAGCAAAGCTTAAGGGTTAGAGTTATAAAACCCGCCTTTAGATCTGATCTAGAGCTCCAATCTTTGTAGATTTAATGGTGGATGAAGCTCCAAAGGTTGTCCAAGGTCCGTTCTTCAAGTTTTGGATGGAGAAGATGGCTAGAAAGAAGAATCATGCAAAGAAAACCAATAAACCAACCTTGTTTTAGGGTTTACACCTTGAATTCGAGGTAGATGGTGATCAAAACTTACCAAACCAGCTTGGTCGTCCTTACTCTTCTCTAGAGCTCCTCTAGGTCGGTCCAAAGCAAGAAGATAAGAAAAGGACTAAGGGAAACGATCCCTTGCTTTGTTGAAAAGAATCCTTATATACTTTTGGATATTTTCAAGGCAAAGGAAAAGGTAGTTATCTCTTTTATTTCCTAATCATATCCACCATGCATTGCATCATCCTTGGCCACGTCTCTTCCTCCTAATCACATGCAAAACTCCTCCCTTATCCCAGGTTAAAAGGAAAAGAAACCAATTACCTTACTAAGTTATATATATATATATATATATATATATATATATATATATATATATATATATATATATATTAAAGAACCATTTGCTTAAATTTTGATTATATTAATACCAAGATTCTCTCTCCTTCTTGATCCTTCTAATGAGGCGCCTCTCTCAATTTCTTTGCTCAACTCTATGCCAAGAAACATGAGAGATATTCTAGAGGATACATTTTACATGTTGGACCCTAGGTTTTGGGTAATTTGCATATTACACCAAAACTAGGTTTTAAAGCACAAGGATTACTCTACAAGCTATATCTTGGTGCCCAAGATTGTAGAATCCATACCACTATATCATATTCATTCTTATGATGTCTCAACAACAGAGGAACATCTTAACATGTGCAATTTGCAAGTTAACCCCTCAACTTGGTTAATTTGCACTTTAGTCCAAAATTAACAAAACAATATTTCAACATTATACAAAAAGGACTAAAATTGAAATATATGTTCCTCAGAAGCTTAATTACATTTCAAAGGATAAACACAAGCATCTAATCACTTAATTAAGCAAAAAACCTAGGGTTAGTACATAACCCAGGTCAGGGATGTTACACACACACTTTTGGATTGTGGTTTCACTGATACAAACACCCTTTCTGGCTACTTTGTAATGAAAGTCAGAAAAGAGGGATTTCTCAGTGGCGAACTGGAATAAACCACAAATCAAATCCGGGTAGGGAGGATGGGTGCCTTTGGTGTTTTTACCAGTGTCGAAGCAGGTCATATGGTGTAGAATGTATCTGTTCCACTTGACACTGATGTTCTCTAACAGGCAATACATTATGACGGCAGTGTTCTCTGCAATGTCTGTTTGATTTCTCTTTGGATGAATATTGCAGTTGATCACTAACGCTAGAATGTGCTACCTAAGGTCAAGGGAGGAGGAAGGAAGGGTGCTCTTCTTCTTATAGGGAACGTCTGATTTCTTCAAGTAACTATGAATATCAGGGAGATTCAATTCGTTTTGCTTGTAGAAACCTTCCAGGTCTAAAAGGTCAAAATACTCACCATAATCCTTACGCCAGGTGTCGTTTTCCTCATCTCTTGAAAAGAAGACATTTAATATATCCTTAGAGATTTGGAAACGCTTTCCCGTGATCATCGATGTGAGGATCACTTGAGTATTGGGCGAGGGAGCAAGGGAGTCGTAGTTTCAACACAAATTTGCGTAGAACTCATGAACTTCTTTAGAGCTAGACATGGACTTATTAAATCAATCATGTTCGACGGTAAGAGCGGAAAGGTGATGAACGGCAAGCAACCTAGCGACTTGATCAATAACCGCTTGACGCCTAGGAGATGGATCTATCAAGGCGCGAAATGGAAAAGGACTCCTAGGAAGAAGTTTCGTGTACCGATTAACAGCCTCAATTGAGATAAATGAGGTATCGTTGAAGGGAATCAAGCGATTAGAAGACGAAGACGGAGGTGCATTGCTTGGAGCAGGTCGTTTTCTCCTGTGGGAGGCCATGGAGGTGAAATGGAGAAAGAAAATGAAGCAAACAAGCAAAACAAACCTCAAACTCCATTCAAAAACCACCAAGGAGCGCCCGGGAAGGTCTAGGTCGAGCTATCTAGGTCGAACTAGGGCTGGGATAGGGAGGTTTAGGGATGGGGGTGAGAGCTTAGGGCTAAGAGAAGAGGAATCGGTCAGCTATTCTCTAGTTGAGAGGGAGAATAGTCGGCCAAACCGAACTTTAAGTTGGCTTAGTGCGCAAATCGGTCGAGTTTTGAGAGTCAGAAACTTGACCGATTGGTTCTCTGAAGAACAACTCTCAGCTCTTGATCGGTCGAGTTTGTCCTGGGGCCCTTTTGGCCACACTCATAGTGTAACATCCCTGACCTGGGTTATACTTTAACCCTAGGTGTTTTGATTAAGAAAGGTGATTAAATGCGTAATATCATCTTGTGAAAAGTAATTAGGGCTCAAGAGGAACTTATGTTGTAATTCTAGTCCTTTTTGAACATTGTTGAAATCAATGTTTTGCCTATTTTGGACTAAAGTGCAAATTACCCAAGTTGAGGGGTTTAAGTGCAAATTGTGCATGATAATATGTTCCTCATGTGTTGAAGCATCATGAGAGTAAATATGATGTTGAGGTATGGCTTATGGAAGCCTAAATACCAAGAAAGAGCTGATCAAGCAATGTTTATGCATTAAAACCTAGTTTTGGTGTAAAGTGCAATTTACCCAAAACCTAGGGTTCAATATTCAAATTACCACTTCAATAAGGTCCCTAATGTTTCTTGGAACCATGTATAGCAAAGAAAATGAGAGGGGCACCTTATTTGAATTAAGTGGGAGGAGAGAGAATCTTGATATTAAAATAATCAAGATTTAATCCTAATTGAAACCCTAATTCCATTTAGGGCAAAAACAAATGTATTAATTAAACAGCCTTCAACCAAAGTTAAAATGGTTGAATTTATATGTGTGTGTGACGTCCTTGAGACTTGAAAGGACCACGTAAATATCCAAGGGAGTGGATAACTCACACACAATTTTATAAGAAAAAGAAATATCCACTCACATATGGATATTAATATAATATGAATTGAGGTGCTTAATTTGCTTTTCTTTAAATCATGGATAATTGAGAGGAATAAGAGGTAAAAAAGATATCCTCTTCCCTAAGGAAGATCAGGGGGATGAGGCGGCCACATTTTTGGGATCAAATGGATTTTTGCAAAGCATATTCTTTCTCATTGAATTTTTATAAAAGAACCTTTTACAAGCCAAATGGAAGGCTTTTTCGACCCCACTTCTTCTCCTTGCTTGGGTAACGACCAAGGGAGCTTGGGAGGGTCAGGAGGACGACCCCCAACCTGTTGGTAAGCTTATTGACCTTGGTTCATCACGATTTCATGGTGGAAATCACAAATCAATGCATGATTTCTTCCTATTTCGATCCCCTCTTCAATTCTAACCATTCCTTTTCACTCAAACCTTGAGGACGAGCCTTGGAATGGTGAAAGGAGTTGCATCCACCATTTTTTCCATGGACATGGAGATTTGGAGCTCAATTGTAGGTGGGTTTTATAACTTGAACCCTTGATTTTGTTATTGCATTCAATTACATACAAAATAATGATCTTTTCTACATTTACAAAAATTGATTTGGTTGATGGATGCAATTACCATGGAAACCACAGAAGGTTTCGTGAGTTCATAGGTTGAAGATGATAAGCACACACCTATATAAATATCTATGTCAAACGATCTTGTTTGGGATGCTCAGACGGTTTCCCAAACCGTTTGGAAGCAAACGATTTCAAACCGTTTAGAAGAAAACGGTTTCATCAAACCGCATTAGACCAAACGGTTTCAAAAACATTTGGGGGAGTTGAACAAGGGTTGACCATTTGAGAATCCTGTTCCTAATTATGTTGGTTTATGACTCACCAAATTTTGTTAATTAATTCCAAAGGAATCATGAGTTAAAGGCTATTCAATTAGACAAACCCTAATTGATTTAAGTGCTGATTTTCAACTTGATTGATTGGACTTTTTGGGTTGATTAGCCCAAATGGTTTCAAAACCGTTTGGGGATCACCCAAACGGTCTCAATACCGTTTGGGTATCACCCAAGACCGTTTGGAGGTCTAGGGTTAAGTATGGTTGCCTATTTGAAGGTCCAAAGTTACCAAGTTACAAAGCAATCAATTGCTGATTTGTTGATCAACTCAATAGACCAAACCTTGATGAATTTCACTAGAATCCAAGGGTTGGATGAGCCAAACGGTCTCAAGACAGTTTTGAGCTCATCCAAATGGTCTCAAGACCGTTTGGAGGTCACCCAAGACCGTTTGGAGGTCTAGGGTTGAGTATGGTTAAGCAATTGAAGATATAAAGATACTATGTTGGAGTGTAATCAATTGCTGATTTGGTGATCAATCCAATGATCCAAACCCTAATTGGTTGACTTGGATTTTGATGTTAACATGGGAAAACGGTCTCAAGACCGTTTGGTGGTCATCCAAATGACCTCAAGACCGTTTGGGGTCAGGTCATGTTCAATTTGAATGATAGTTGAATGGTTTCAAAGTAACTAATCTTGCACTGATTAGTGTTGAAGGATTATCAATTCCAAACCCTAATCCAATTGATTCAAACCCTAATTAATGATCAATTGAGGGTCAATTGAAGGTCAAATCAGTTGAAGGTTGACCTATTAAACTCAATTGAAGAATGAGGATAGGTCCAATTGATGAATGGTTACATGAATTCAATGATTGAAGGAATCAACATTGGAAATCCTAATCCAATTCAATTGGTTGAGACCATATTTGGTCCATGCGATTTTGAGGAGGTTTGGACCAAACGGTCTCAAGACCGTTTGAGTCCAAATGGTCTCCAATGGTTTCAAGACCGTTTGGGACCAAACGATCCCAAACCGTTTGTGCCCATACGGTTTCAAAAGTCAAACTTGGGCAAACGGTCTTCACCTACTACTTTAGCAAACGGTCTTGAGTGTGCACCTTTACCAAACGGTTTCAAACCGTTTGAACTTTGAAAGACCAAGATCGTTTGGGGCTCAAGTAGTAAAGGTTGATTGAGGATTCAATTGGTTAATCTACTTGGACATCTATTGTAATTAGAGATTCAATTGGTCAATTCAAATGGATACTTAATGTAATGAAGGTCCAATGTGATGGAATCTCTTGAGAATTAAGATGATGAATGATCCATTGATCCAATGATGATTAGTAATGATAATCAATGAAGGTACAAAGGTTGAAACCCTAATAGTTCCCAAGTGAATAGTGTCAATTAAGGGATGAACCCTAATTGAGATAGGATCAATGACTTGGTACACTATGCATTCATAGTTGTATGTACTTGATTGAAGGGTTGATGTAACCTAATCAAGTTTAGAGGATTATGGAAAGGAATTCATACACGAGTAGTGATCATGTGATGAATAGGGTATGATCCATAATAAAGAGATCATGAAACCCTAATCAAGAAGGTTGTTGAACACAAATCCGTAATTTATAGCAATATCAGATGTAACCCAAACCTAGGGTAATGTTGTGACTCTAAAATCAAGATAATAAAATGTGAATCCCTAATTGAGATTGATTCCATGTGAATCCCTAATTGAGGTTGATTAAATGTGAATCCCTAATTGAGGTTGATTCCATGAGAAACCCTAATTGAGGGTGATGCTATGAGAAACTCTTGTTGGGATGAATAATAAACCCTAATGTTAGGCAATAAGATGTGAAAGCCTAATGAAGGGTAATGTTATATGCAATCCTCACCCTAATGAAGTATTATAGTATGTGAATCCTTAAACCCTATTAAAGAGTGATGATATGGGAAACCCTAATTTGAATAATGGAAAGGTAACCAATACATTGATGGAGGAAATACCTAAAGTGATTGATTGTAGATACCCTTATAGTAAGCAATGCTTTAAGCTGAGATGAGTCCATATCATTAAAGATAGTTAGACCATTCTTATGCATGACCTTTGCACTTCATGATAAGAGTGATAGGTTAGTGGATGAAAGGATAAAGATGGTAAATACCTTAATCCAAGATAAGTTGATAACTAAGAAAGTTGGAAGTAATGAGGTAAGTGATACATCATGAGGGCTCTGCTCTCCAAACCATGACATAAACACGATTAAAACTTAGCGGAAGCGAATCGGTAATCAGCGGAAGACAAAAATCACGGGAAATTAAAACTTTTCGAGACAAGAGCTTGGATCCATAAAAGCTTCTTTCATAAAGAGAGGTAACTGTTTACATCTCAGGATAATTACTTCTTGAGTAATTATATACATCAAGATACAAAATCTCAAGATCACATAACACAAGACTCCAAGACCTGAGAGTACAGAGGACACATAGGACTGACTCTAACTACACCACATGGCAGGACAAATCTCCACCTGAGATTACTGCTGCCCCTGGTGCTGCTGCTGCTGAGACTGGTCACCTGTAGGCTGGTTCCTTCGTCTCCGACGTCCACCTAAAAAGTTGAAGCCTACGGGGTGAGACAATTATACATAATTGTCCCAGCGAGAGTTATAACTCTTCTCCAGAAGCTTTATTATAACATCAAAGAATATTTTAAACAGTAAAGCCTTCAAAGCATTCTGTAAAAGTTGCAGGTATAACAAGATCTCAACCATTTAGGAGATATGGAGAATATCAACATTATTTCAATGTAACATCAATCAACTAACTTGGAGTCATCTCTAACAAGTTATACTATATGGTTGATTATGTTTTACAAACAACATTATGCCCTGTGGAGATGAGGCTTACCACTCATACTCCAACTGATCGCTGAGAAGTCACATCAGTATCATACATAGGTCATTAAGAGAGCTGGATTCTCATGACCTTCACCTTCCTCAGTCAGTAAGAGGATCACTTGTAGGACATCTCATGTCTCTACTACTATAGCTCACCAGGGTAAACTGGTCCTTCGCTATTCTAGAGTCACAGTGACGTTCTGTACTCTCTTCGTCATCAGGAGGTTTCATATTTACCTACCACTGATACGGATATCTGTGCTTTCTTCGTCATCAGGAGGTTTCATGTTTACCTACCACTGATACGGTATGGAACTATAGTGAAGGATGGATGGATTCCACATCTACATCACTTTCCTACACTAGGATGTAAGGTTCTACACATCCATGTACCCCACATACTCAAAAGTATGTGCTCCAGGAGTTCCCTGAGGAAAACCTGTTTCATCATCATTTAATTTCTGACAATGATGGATCTATGATCAGGGCTCTACATTATACTTGATTAGTTAGGTACATTCAGTATTCTTTAACAGCATACATTGTTCTGCAAACAATAACAATAGCATAGCAGCTATAAAAGAAGAATACTAAATGTAACAGGCCTAACTCATATCAATCATCATTTCTCATTATCCTCATCACAAGTCATCTCTAAGGCATGACCTTGATGGTATTCATGGCTCTCATAGCCCATTATCAGCATAGGATGCCACTAGCAAGGCATCAGATTACTTTACTTATTCATAAGGCTAACAACATGCCTTTAATGAATATAACATCAACATCCATACCTGGATATGATTACCTTCATATCAGAACCTGCATGGTTAATACATCTGATAAAGGTAATGCAACAATAAGGAATGTACTTCCTACTCTTGTCATAAGAGTTAAATCTCTAATTCATATCAAATAGAGTTTAATACTCAAAAGCATGCCATTACCCTTGAATTAGGGTTTACTATTCACATTACATGTCATCACCCTTGAATTAGGGTTTACTATTCACATCAAGGTGAATTAAACTCATAACATCATCATGTATGAGTAACATCTTCATTTATACTCTTGGATTAGTTAAAGGTTCACCATTTATCATAATTAGGGTTTCTATGATCTCACACAGGTGGATCATACCCTAATTATGCTCATTTCTGTGTATTGGGGATGCTTCAATTGAGTTTCCATTTAAAAAAAAGGTACTTTCTCTCTCTATAAGTACTTTCTCTCTCTAGAAGTACTTTCTCTCCCATCATAAGGTTAGGTGATGTCAACATCACTCTAAAACAGATTGGATTGGGGCATCACAGGCTAACATAGCCAAAAACATCATCATTATGTGATTAGAGTTACTTTCTCTCTCTAGGGTACTTTCTCTCTCTAGAAGTACTTTCTCTTTCATCATACTAATGGTTGATGGTAACATTAGACTAGATCAAGTTGGATAGAGTCATTATGACTAAAAACATCATTCTCATGTAATTAGGGTTTGAATTGAGCAAGGTATAACTCAATTGACCCTTCAGAGGTATATTGGTAATTCATCCCATTGATCATTATCATGGTCAAAACCCTTAGTAAAATAACCCCTTACTATCCTAGATTATCATTAGGGTTTGATTTGGGCAACATTGAACCCTTTACATCATTAAATTATTGAATGAGGTCAACCTTGAATCACATTGATTGATTTCAATCATTAATCATCAATTGGATTGAGATTGGTTGAAAATGTTGACCGTTTGCCCACTTTGACCCTCCAAGACCGCGAGCCTCTTTCTAACTCCAAGACCGCGAGCCCCCTTAGGCTTCAATACCGCGAGCCTCTTCAAGGGTTCAAGACCGCGAAGCCTCCCATTGGTTCAAGTTAATGTTGAGACCGCGAAGACCAATTTGAGTTGAGACCGCGAGGGTCATGAAGACCGTTTGCCCTTCTTTGACCTCAGGACCGCGAGGCCCTTCGCGGTCTTGAGACCGTGAGCCTCCTATCGGTCTTGAGACCGTGAGCCCCCTCACAGTCTTGAGACCACGAGCCCTCTCACGGTCTTGAGACCGCGAGGCTCTCATGGTCTCAGCCGCTTGGTCCTTCAACAAGGCTCAAAGATGCAACCGATAATGTCAACCCATGTTGAGGCCCTCAAATGGTCAAAGATATGTTGACCACTTATGGATTTAGTCAATTAAGATTATGCTTGATCACTTGGTCATTCAATTGACCCATAATGGTTAACCAATTATGGTTGAAATCGATTCAATTAGGGTCCATCAATGTTCACCCATCAACACTCAACAATGTGACTCAACACAAGGTTGAACCTTTCAATTGAGCTCCAATTGGGCCCAAACTTAGCCCAAACGGTCTTGAGGTCATGTGGGTGGACCCCACATGGTCTTGAGACCGTTTGCCCAAGATTTCATCAAAATCTAAGGTGATTTGATAGGGGTTGAACCATGATTGAGTCACAAAATAGAATTTTGATTAAATTGATAACGTATTTGCAATTGGGTCCTCAAATGGTCAAATTACTCAACCCTAGACCTTCAAACGGTCTTGGGTGATTGTCCTCTCGGTCTTGAGACCGTTTGGATGAGTTCCAAACGGTCTTGAGACCGTTTGCCCATCCAATTTTTGGATTCTAGTGCAAATTCATCAAGGTCTGACCCATTGAGTTGATGATCATGTCAATATTTAATTGCAATGTAAATTGGTGTAAAAGTAACTTCAATTGGTCAACAAATCTTGACCCCAGACCTCCAAACGGTCTTGGTTGATTGCCCTCGCGGTCTTGAGACCGTTTGGTGACCCCCAAACGGTCTTGAGACCATTTAGGTCAATCAACCCTAAAAACCCTAATTAGGTCACCATAATTTCAGTACTGATTTTATCTAGGGTTAGCCCTAGTATTCACCCTTCAACTCTTAGCCCGTTTGGAATTAGACCATAAAACTTGGTGAGTTGTTAATTAACATAATTTTGAACAGTAATCTCATACGGTCAACGCTTAGTAAACGGCCTTACACGGTCTTGAGACCGTTTGCCCAAAAAGGCAATTTCAGACCGTTTGAAAATCAGCAATTAATTCATTTAAAGTTGTGACTTAAAAAGGTCATATCTCCCGATTCCCTTGGAGTTAGTCTCCCAAATTTTGAGGGTAATTAGCCTATATAATTAGGAACAGATTTCTTATACGGTCCACGCTCGGTCAACGGGGCCAAACGGTCTTGAGACCGTTTGCCCTGTCGCGGTCTCGAGACCGTTTTCTCACCTCGCGGTCTTGAGTCCGAGAGAGCAAACTGTTAGGACCGTTTAAGGAAAAGAAAAGCGGTGGGTTTTTCTTGGAAATCACGCCTTCATCTTCTAGCTCAAGAACAGTACAGATATCCCACGGGTTTGCTTGCAAAATAGCAGGGAGAAGTAGGGAAACACTAAGAGCTATCATTACAACGCATATAAAGATGCACATAGTAAAGCATAGGTTTAGAGTTATAAAACCCGCCTAAAGCTTGCTTCTTGAGCTCCAAGCTTTCAAGATCCAAGATCTAATGGCGTCCTTGAGTTCTTACAGGTTGGCCAAGGTGAAAACTCCAAGGAAGGATGAAAAGGGACGGCTAGAAAGGTAGGGTTTCAAGAGTTAGCCATGAAGATGACCTTGAATTCGAGTTCTAACCATGGAATTAGGCAAGAAGAGGGGTTTAGACCTACCTTGCACCCCTTGGTCGTCCTCCTTAGGTCCAAGGCAGTCCTTGGTCGTCTTTGGTGAAATGAAACAGTAAGGGAACGAAGGGTGAGTTCCCTTGCAACTAAGGGAAGGAGAGCTTATATACATGGGGTAGGATTTTCAACATTAGTTCATAAGTTTCCCTTAATTCCAACTAAGTCCTTCCTTTATTACTTGCTCGTCCCTTCCTCTTTATTCTAAGGACAAACCTTATCTTAAGTTATAGAAAAGAAGGCAAGGAAGAACAATCTAATAATAAAGTTCATACTTAAAGGGATATTGCACATATACCCTGATTATTCAATCACAAAGCCTATTTCTTAACTTGATAACTCAATTGAGGTGAATTCCTCATCATTTCTTCTCTAAATAATGGCAAGAGTCTAAAAAGATACTTTAGATGACATTCTTTACAAATTGCATCCCTTTATTTGGGTAAATTGCATTTTACCCCAAATTAGGGTTTCAAGCCCTGGGATTGCTTCCACAGCTGCACCTTGGTGCTCTAGCTTGGGAAATCCTTCAAACTTTGCCAAAGAGATTCTCATGATGTCTCAACATCAGAGGAACATCTCATCATGTGCAAATTGCAAGCTAACCCTTTTAACTGGGTAAATTGCACATAGGTCCCTATATATCAAAAACAATGCTACAACTTTAAAATAAAAAGGAGCAAATACTGAAATATACGTTTCTGGGAATTTAATTACATGCTCAGAGTTAATCACAAAGATTTAATTACATATTTAGGCAAAACACCTAGGGTTAACTCATAACCCAGGTCAGGGATGTTACAAATTATCCACCCCTTACAAGGACTTCATCCCCGAAATCGATAAAACATACTAAGAGAAAAGGACAGGATACTTCCTTCTCATCTCATCCTCTAACTCCCAAGTGGCTTCTTCAATATCACGATGGTTCCAGAGGACTTTCACAAGACTTATATCTTTCTTCTTTAGCTTTTTAATTCGTTTATCAAGGATTGACACTGGTCCCTCCTCATAGGATATGTCATCATTCAATTCTACCTCCATAGGTTGTAGAACTGACTCGGTGTCTGGGTGACATTTCTTCAACATAGAAATGTGAAACACAGGATGTAACCTCTGTAATTCTGGGGGAAGCTCTAGTTTATATGCTACCTTTCCAATTCGTTCAATGATTGGATAAGGCCCCATATATCTAGGAGCTAACTTCCCTTTCCTTCCAAAACGAAGGACCCCTTTCCAAGGTGAGACCTTAAGATACACTTTGTCTCCAACCTGGAACTCTAAGGGTCTACGAAGTTTGTCAGCATAAGATTTCTGCCTATCCTGAGCAGTCTTAATCTTATGTTGTATAACTTTAATCTTTTCTGTGGTTTGCTGCACAAGGTCAGGACCTAACAACTAATGTTCACTAGTTTCAAACCAACACAAAGGTGATCTACAGCGTCTACCATATAAGGCTTCATAAGGTGCCATATCAATACTATGCTGATAGCTATTGTTATAGGCAAACTCTATCAAGCTTAGGTGTAGGTCCCAACTTCCGGTGAACTGGAGGACACATGCTCGCAACAGGTCTTCTAAGGTTTGTATGGTCCTTTCCGACTGTCCATCAGTCTGTGGATGAAAGGCCGTACTAAACCTCAGCTTAGTGCCTAAGGCTTTGTGCAATTGTTCCCAAAAACGACTGGTAAACTGAGGACCTCTGTCAGAAACTATTGTGACAGGGACTCCGTGCAAACGCACTATCTCTTGAACATACAACTCTGATAACCTTTCAGCAGAATAGGTTGTTTTGACAGGTAAGAAATGTGTTGTCTTAGTCAACCTATCAACAATGACCCAAATGGAATCATGTCCTTTGCTTGTCCTGGGTAGGCCAACAACAAAGTCCATGGTCACATGGTCCCATTTCCATTGTGATATGGGTAAAGGTTGCATTGTTCCTGCAGGCTTCTGGTGTTCAGCTTTAACTTGCTGACACACAGGACACCTCAGAACAAACTCTGCAATGTCCTTCTTCATCCCATGCCACCAATACAGATCCTTCAAATTCCGATACATCTTGGTGCTCCCTGGATGCATAGCATACATGGAAGAATGGGCTTCTTCCAGGACTAACTTCCTCAAGTTGTCCACATCCGACACTATCATTCTTCCATTATAACAAGCTACTTGATCTTTTGAGTCATGAAAACCATCTTGCTTCTCATTTCCATACTCAGATCTTATATGTTGAACTGCAGCATCACCTAGCTGTGCTTCTTTAATCTGCTCTCTTAGGGTAGGTTTAATATGTATCTCAGCTAACAAACCGGCTAGCAATGACACCTTCAACTGTACATTGTCTTGCCTTAAAGAGATAAGCATATCTCTCCTAGAGCATACTAAAGAGTTTAGTTGTGCTCTATTCATGGTTGATGTTGCTGATTTCCTACTCAAGGCATCTGCAACAACATTGGCCTTACCTGGATGGTAGTCAATTGTACAGTCGTAGTCCTTGATTAACTCCATCCAGCGACGTTGCCTCATGTTGAGCTCATGCTGAGAGAAGATATATTTAAGGTTTTTGTGGTCTGTGAAAATCTGGACTGTTTCTCCGTAGAGATAATGCCTCCAGATCTTCAAGGCATGAACCACAGCAGCTAACTCTAGATCGTGTGTCGGATAATTCTCCTCGTGTTTCTTAAGCTGTCGGGAAGCAAAAGAAATCACTTGTTTATCCTGCATCAACACACATCCTAGTCCATTTTTGGAAGCATCACAGAAAACTACATATCCTTTTCCTTGTTCAGGTAGCACTAATACAGGTGCACTTGTCAACCTCTCCTTCAGCAACTGGAAAGATTGTTGACACTTATCACTCCAAGAAAAAGGAACATCTTTCCGGGTTAACTTGGTCAAAGGTAAAGCTATAGAACTAAAGTTCTTTATGAACCTTCGATAATAGCCAGCTAACCCCAAGAAACTTCGAATCTCCGTCGGTGTCTTCGGTTGTTCCCATTGTACAACAGATTCTACCTTTGCAGGGTCAACACAAATTCCCGAGGCGGATATTACATGTCCAAGAAAAGATACCTCCGGCAGCCAGAACTCACACTTGCTAAACTTAGCATACAACTTATGTTCTCTTAGCAAGGTCAAAGCTTGGCGAAGATGCTGCTCATGCTGCTGAGCATCTTTACTATAAATCAGTATGTCATCTATGAAGACGACAACACACTGATCAAGGAAAGGTCGAAAAACTCTATTCATGAGTTCCATAAATGCAGCTGGTGCATTGGTTAGTCCAAACGACATAACCGTGAACTCATAGTGACCATATCTTGTCCTAAAGGCAGACTTGGATATGTCACTATCCTTAATACGGAGTTGATGATATCCAGACCTCAAGTCTATCTTTGAAAAGACTGTTGCACCACGCAACTGGTCAAAGAGATCATCAATCCTCGGCAGAGGATACTTATTCTTTATTGTTACTTTATTGAGTTGTCTATAGTCGATGCACAACCGCATTGACCCATCTTTCTTTTTAACAAATAAGACCGGAGCACCCCAATGTGAAGTACTTGGTCGGATAAAACCTCTCTCAAGTAGCTCTTGAAGCTGTTTCTTGAGTTCTGCCATCTCGGCAGGAGCCATTCTATACGGAGTTTGAGCTATGGGTTTCGTATCTGGAATCAGATTGATTTCAAAGTCAATCTCCCGAGGTGGTGGTATACCAGGAAGTTCTTCAGGAAACACATCCTCAAATTCCCTGACTATGGGAACTTCAGCAGGATTGGTCCTTTCCTTGGTAACATCTACCACATGGGCTAAGAATGCATAACATCCTTGCCTCAACAGCTTATCAGCAACCATAGCTGATACAAGACAGGTGGGCAGAATCTTTCTTTCTCCTTGAAAGATCCATGTGCTGCTTTCATCAGCAAATACAGCCAACTTGGACTCACAATCCAAGACAACTCTATACCTTTCTAAGGTATCCATCCCGAGGATTATATCAAATCCCTGCATATCAAGTGGTATAAGATCCACTTGAATGCGATGGTCAGAAAAGAAAAGGATGCAGGGAGAACATACCTCCTGCAAAACGGCAGACCCACTCAACGGAGTCTCTAACAACAAACTACTTGCTCTATGGCTAACAGTCACATTGTAGTTACGAATCACGTCACGAGTGATGAAAGAGTGAGTAGCACCCGGATCAATCAGAACAGATACATCACAGGATATAGACATATCAGAATATAAAAGTTTCATCTGACCTGCCACTACCCGTGGATTGACCACTGCCTCAGGTGGGTTCATAGCATAGAACCTCGCAGTCGCCTGGTGTTGAGGTGGTGCTGATGATCCAGCTTGAGACGCTTGTCCACGTCCTCGAGCTGCTCCTTGATTTTGTCTATTCTGAGATCCCTGTTGATTCTGTCTCGGGGTTTGTTGTGTCACACCAACATGCCTAGAACGACAATCCTTCATCAAGTGTCCCACCTTACCACAGTTGTAGCAACTCCTCTCCTATTGTTGTGGTTTGGGTGGTCCAGTAACTGACACTGATGCAGAACTGTGCGTCCCTTGAAGTGGTTGACTCCGTCCTCTACCTCTGCTTGGTGTCCATTGAGTTTGAAAACTCGATCTGGGTGGTGGAGGGTTAGGTGCAGAGAATCTAGGTTTCTTGGAATCCCTAGATGAAGAACCCTGGAACTGTGGATATCTTTTATGGGTTTGTCTTTTCTCAACCACAGATCTCTCTATCCTTCGGACTGACTCAACGAAGGTAGAGAATCTCTCTCTGTTTTCTAAGGCAGACACAGGGGTTGACATATCGGAATTCAAACCCTTTTCAAATCTTTTGATTCTTTCCTCATCCGTAGCGGCCATGTGCGGACAGAACCGCAACAATTCCATGAACTTAGCTTCATATTCACTAATGTTCATCATACCCTGCCTTAGTTTTTCAAACTGAGAGATCTTCTCATCTAGGAAGGTCTTTGGAAAATATCTATTGATAAATTCCCGACGAAACTCTTCCCATGAGAACTCTACTCCAGGTCTCTTCTGCTCTTCCATGTTCCACCAGTGACCAGCACTACCTTTAAGAAGATAGACAACATGTCTAACCTTCTCAGCTTCCGGAATCATAAGAATCCTGAAAGCCTTCTCCAACTCTGTCAACCATAAGTCAGCATCTGCAGGGTCGGCGGTTCCGAAGTACTCGGTAGCTCTGACACGACGAAGTCGTTCGAATGTCTTACCAATACCTTGTACTTCAAGCTGGACAGGTGCCCTAGGTGCAGGAATGGGCATCCTATCGGTTATATGTGTCATGGCAGTCATGAACTGCCCGAACATCGTCTGTACAGCTGGATCACTCATGTCAGCTGGGTCGAACTGGGGTGCCTCTCTTGGCGACTCAGGTGCAGGTTGTTCTATTCTCGTAATTCTTGCACCGCCTCGAGGCGCACTAGCACTACTCTCTGCCACATGCTCATCACGATGTTCTGACATTCTTATGTATCTTCTTCTCCTGAGGAGCAGAAGATTCTATTAGATGAGGAAGGAGTACTAAAGGTAGACTCGACATCCTAAGTCCTATGCCTCTGTAGACTCGACTGAACCTGGAGCTCTGATACCACTACTTGAGGGCTCTGCTCTCCAAACCATGACATAAACACGATTAAAACTTAGCGGAAGCGAATCGGTAATCAGCGGAAGACAAAAATCACGGGAAATTAAAACTTTTCGAGACAAGAGCTTGGATCCATAAAAGCTTCTTTCATAAAGAGAGGTAACTGTTTACATCTCAGGATAATTACTTCTTGAGTAATTATATACATCAAGATACAAAATCTCAAGATCACATAACACAAGACTCCAAGACCTGAGAGTACAGAGGACACATAGGACTGACTCTAACTACACCACATGGCAGGACAAATCTCCACCTGAGATTACTGCTACCCCTGGTGCTGCTGCTGCTGAGACTGGTCACCTGTAGGCTGGTTCCTTCGTCTCCGACGTCCACCTAAAAAGTTGAAGCCTACGGGGTGAGACAATTATACATAATTGTCCCAGCGAGAGTTATAACTCTTCGCCAGAAGCTTTATTATAACATCAAAGAATATTTTAAACAGTAAAGCCTTCAAAGCATTCTGTAAAAGTTGCAGGTATAACAAGATCTCAACCATTTAGGAGATATGGAGAATATCAACATTATTTCAATGTAACATCAATCAACTAACTTGGAGTCATCTCTAACAAGTTATACTATATGGTTGATTATGTTTTACAAACAACATTATGCCCTGTGGAGATGAGGCTTACCACTCATACTCCAACTGATCGTTGAGAAGTCACATCAGTATCATACATAGGTCATTAAGAGAGCCGGATTCTCATGACCTTCACCTTCCTCAGTCAGTAAGAGGATCACTTGTAGCACATCTCGTGTCTCTACTACTATAGCTCACCAGGGTAAACTGGTCCTTCGCTATTCTAGAGTCACAGTGACGTTCTGTACTCTCTTTGTCATCAGGAGGTTTCATATTTACCTACCACTGATACGGATATCTGTGCTTTCTTCGTCATCAGGAGGTTTCATGTTTACCTACCACTGATACGGTATGGAACTATAGTGAAGGATGGATGGATTCCACATCTACATCACTTTCCTACACTAGGATGTAAGGTTCTACACATCCATGTACCCCACATACTCAAAAGTATGTGCTCCAGGAGTTCCCTGAGGAAAACCTGTTTCACCATCATTTAATTTCTGACAATGATGGATCTATGATCAGGGCTCTACATTATACTTGATTAGTTAGGTACATTCAGTATTCTTTAACAGCATACATTGTTCTGCAAACAATAACAATAGCATAGCAGCTATAAAAGAAGAATACTAAATGTAACAGGCCTAACTCATATCAATCATCATTTCTCATTATCCTCATCACAAGTCATCTCTAAGGCATGACCTTGATGGTATTCATGGCTCTCATAGCCCATTATCAGCATAGGATGCCACTGGCAAGGCATTAGATTACTTTACTTATTCATAAGGCTAACAACATGCCTTTAATGAATATAACTTCAACATCCATACCTGGATATGATTACCTTCATATCAGAACCTGCATGGTTAATACATCTGATAAAGGTAATGCAACAATAAGGAATGTACTTCCTACTCTTGTCATAAGAGTTAAATCTCTATTTCATATCAAATAGAGTTTAATACTCAAAAGCATGCCATTACCCTTGAATTAGGGTTTACTATTCACATTACATGTCATCACCCTTGAATTAGGGTTTACTATTCACATCAAGGTGAATTAAACTCATAACATCATCATGTATGAGTAACATCTTCATTTATACTCTTGGATTAGTTAAAGGTTCACCATTTATCATAATTAGGGTTTCTATGATCTCACACAGGTGGATCATACCCTAATTATGCTCATTTCTGTGTATTGGGGATGCTTCAATTGAGTTTCCATTTAAAAAAAAGGTACTTTCTCTCTCTAGAAGTACTTTCTCTCTCTATAAGTACTTTCTCTCCCATCATAAGGTTAGGTGATGTCAACATCACTCTAATAACAGATTGGATTGGGGCATCACAAGCTAACATAGCCAAAAACATCATCATTATGTGATTAGAGTTACTTTCTCTCTCTAGGGTACTTTCTCTCTCTAGAAGTACTTTCTCTTTCATCTTACTAATGGTTGATGGTAACATTAGACTAGATCAAGTTGGATAGAGTCATTATGACTAAAAACATCATTCTCATGTAATTAGGGTTTGAATTGAGCAAGGTATAACTCAATTGACCCTTCAGAGGTATATTGGTAATTCATCCCATTGATCATTATCATGGTCAAAACCCTTATTCAAATAACCCCTTACTCTCCTAGATTATCATTAGGGTTTGATTTGGGCAACATTGAACCCTTTACATCATTAAATGATTGAATGAGGTCAACCTTGAATCACATTGATTGATTTCAATCATTAATCATCAATTGGATTGAGATTGGTTGAAAATGTTGACCGTTTGCCCACTTTGACCCTCCAAGACCGCGAGCCTCTTTCTAACTTCAAGACCGCGAGCCCCCTTAGGCTTCAAGACCGTGAGCCTCTTCAAGGGTTCAAGACCGCGAAGCCTCCCATTGGTTCAAGTTAATGTTGAGACCGCGAAGACCAATTTGAGTTGAGACCGCGAGGGTCATGAAGACCGTTTGCCCTTCTTTGACCTCAGGACCGTGAGGCCCTTCGCGGTCTTGAGACCGCGAGCCTCCTCTCGGTCTTGAGACCGTGAGCCCCCTCATGGTCTTGAGACCGCGAGCCCTCTCACGGTCTTGAGACCGCGAGCCCTCTCACGGTCTTGAGACCGCGAGGCTCTCATGGTCTCAGCCGCTTGGTCCTTCAACAAGGCTCAAAGATGCAACCGATAATGTCAACCCATGTTGAGGCCCTCAAATGGTCAAAGATATGTTGACCACTTATGGATTTAGTCAATTAAGATTATGCTTGATCACTTGGTCATTAAATTGACCCATAATGGTTAACCAATTATGGTTGAAATCGATTCAATTAGGGTCCATCAATGTTCACCCATCAACACTCAACAATGTGACTCAACACAAGGTTGAACCTTTCAATTGAGCTCCAATTGGGCCCAAACTTAGCCCAAACGGTCTTGAGGTCATGTGGGTGGACCCCACATGGTCTTGAGACCGTTTTCCCAATATTTCATCAAAATCTAAGGTGATTTGATAGGGGTTGAACCATGATTGAGTCACAAAATAGAATTTTGATTAAATTGATAACTTATTTGCAATTGGGTCCTCAAATGGTCAAATTACTCAACCCTAGACCTTCAAACGGTCTTGGGTGATTGTCCTCTCGGTCTTGAGACCGTTTGTATGAGTTCCAAACGGTCTTGAGACCGTTTGCCCATCCAATTTTTGGATTCTAGTGCAAATTCATCAAGGTCTGACCCATTGAGTTGATGATCATGTCAATATTTAATTGCAATGTAAATTGGTGTAAAAGTACCTTCAATTGGTCAACAAATCTTGACCCCAGACCTCCAAACGGTCTTGGTTGATTTCCCTCGCAGTCTTGAGACCGTTTGGTGACCCCCAAACGGTCTTGAGACCGTTTAGGTCAATCAACCCTAAAAACCCTAATTAGGTCACCATAATTTCAGTACTGATTTTATCTAGGGTTAGCCCTAGTATTCACCCTTCAACTCTTAGCCCGTTTGGAATTAGACCATCAAACTTGGTGAGTTGTTAATTAACATAATTTTGAACAGTAATCTCATACGGTCAACGCTTAGTCAACGGCCTTACACGGTCTTGAGACCGTTTGCCCAAAAAGGCAATTTCAGACCGTTTGAAAATCAGCAATTAATTCATTTAACGTTGTGACTTAAAAAAGTCATATCTCCCGATTCCCTTGGAGTTAGTCTCCCCACTTTTGAGGGTAATTAGCCTATATAATTAGGAACAGATTTCTTATACGGTTCACGCTCGCTCAACGGGGCCAAACGGTCTTGAGACCGTTTGCCCTGTCGCGGTCTCGAGACCGTTTGCTCACCTCGCGGTCTTGAGTCCGAGAGAGCAAACTGTTAGGACCGTTTAAGGAAAAGAAAAGCGGTGGGTTTTTCTTGGAAATCACGCCTTCATCTTCTAGCTCAAGAACAGTACAGATATCCCACGGGTTTGCTTGCAAAATAGCAGGGAGAAGTAGGGAAACACTAAGAGCTATCATTACAACGCATATAAAGATGCACATAGTAAAGCATAGGTTTAGAGTTATAAAACCCGCCTAAAGCTTGCTTCTTGAGCTCCAAGCTTTCAAGCTCCAAGCTCTAATGGCGTCCTTGAGTTCTTACAGGTTGGCCAAGGTGAAAACTCCAAGGAAGGATGAAAAGGGACGGCTAGAAAGGTAGGGTTTCAAGAGTTAGCCATGAAGATGACCTTGAATTCGAGTTCTAACCATGGAATTAGGCAAGAAGAGGGGTTTAGACCTACCTTGCACCCCTTGGTCGTCCTCCTTAGCTCCAAGGCAGTCCTTGGTCGTCTTTGGTGAAATGAAATAGTAAGGGAACGAAGGGTGAGTTCCCTTGCAACTAAGGGAAGGAGAGCTTATATACATGGGGTAGGATTTTCAACATTAGTTCATAAGTTTCCCTTAATTCCAACTAAGTCCTTCCTTTATTACTTGCTCGTCCCTTCCTCTTTATTCTAAGGACAAACCTTATCTTAAGTTATAGAAAAGAAGGCAAGGAAGAACAATCTAATAATAAAGTTCATACTTAAAGGGATATTGCACATATACCCTGATTATTCAATCACAAAGCCTATTTCTTAACTTGATAACTCAATTGAGGTGAATTCCTCATCATTTCTTCTCTAAATAATGGCAAGAGTCTAAAAAGATACTTTAGATGACATTCTTTACAAATTGCATCCCTTTATTTGGGTAAATTGCATTTTACCCCAAATTAGGGTTTCAAGCCCTGGGATTGCTTCCACAGCTGCACCTTGGTGCTCTAGCTTGGGAAATCCTTCAAACTTTGCCAAAGAGATTCTCATGATGTATCAACATCAGAGGAACATCTCATCATGTGCAAATTGCAAGCTAACCCTTTTAACTGGGTAAATTGCACATAGGTCCCTGTATATCAAAAACAATGCTACAACTTTAAAATAAAAAGGAGCAAATACTGAAATATACATTTCTGGGAATTTAATTACATGCTCAGAGTTAATCACAAAAATTTAATTACATATTTAGGCAAAACACCTAGGGTTAACTCATAACCCAGGTCAGGGATGTTACACATCAAGATATGAAAGACTTCACAGTTAGCATCTCAAAGTTGATATACTTTGATAACTATGAAATCCTAATATGAGATGGGAAACCTTTAACCCTAAATTGGGTAATGGGACATGAGAAATCATAATATGATATGAATAGTAAGACCTAACCCTATTGAGGGAATAGTGGTGTTACTATTGTATTACATAAGGTGATATGTTATTGTTGCCTAGTGAGAGGTGACAATATGTGTAATGGCCTCGTGAGCCATATGATTAGATGTTGCCTAGTGAGAGGTGACAAGATATTTTATGGGTCATATGAGCCATGAGAACAATTGTGGCATAGTGAATGGTACCAAGATGATTATAAAAGTTTATTGTAAGAAATGATAATGTTTTAATAAACTTAATAAAAGGAACAATTGTATTCAATAAATAATGTGAAAAGCTATGAAGGCTAACCTCAGGGTTCAGAGCCTAGAGAAGGATGTGATGATCAATGATGAGTTAAAGGAATTTATATCCCATGATCTATGTAATCATGATTGGATAAAGTCCAATACTTGGCAGAGGCATGAAACCTGTAATCAGGAGTGGTTAGAGTCCACTGCCTGGCTGTGTAATCAGGAGTGGTTAGAGTCCACTGCCTGACTGTGTAATCAGGAGTGGTTAGAGTCTACTGCCTGGCTGTGTAATCAGGAGTGGTTAGAGTCCACTGACTGGCTATGTAATCAGGAGTGGTTAGAGTCCACTGCCTGGCTGTGTAATCAGGAGTGGTTAATGTCCAATACCTGGCAGAGGCATGAAGCTTGTAATCAGGAGTGGTTAGAGTCCACTGCCTGGCTGTGTAATCAGGAGTGGTTAGAGTCCACTTCCTAGCTATCTAATCAGGAGTGGTTAGAGTCCACTGCCTGGCTGTGTAATCAGGATTGGATAAAGTCCAATACCTGGCAGAGGCATGAAGCCTATAAACTGTAGGATTGGCTAACTCCCAATACCTGGAATGCACAGGATTGGCTAACTCCCAATACCTGGAATAATAATACAGGATTGGATCACTCCTAATACCTGGAATAATAACATAGGATTGGCTAACTCCCAATACCTGGAATAATAATATAGGGTTGGCTAACTCCCAATACCTGGAATGCACAGGATTGGCTAACTCCCAATACCTGGAATAATAACGCAGGATTGGTAATAACCCAATACCTGGAATAGTTGCATAGGATTGATATAGATCAATACCTGGAATAGTTGCACATGATTGACATAGATCAATACCTGGAATAGTTGCACAGGATTGACATAGATCAATACCTGGAATAGTTGCACAAGATTGACATAGTTCAATACTTGGAATGGATACACATGAATAATATAAGTCTAATGCTTGTACTAGTTGCATTGGATTGGTGTAATCCAATGCCTGGAATATTTATATAGCATTGGTATAGACCAATGCCTGAATAAGACATGATGATGCACACTCTGATGTCCAATATAACCAAAGTCTGTTTAGCAGATTGGCTAAGGCCAATAAGTTGAAACAAGAATATCTCATGGGTGACACATCAAGATAATGTGTGACACGAGAAGTTTAACATGATGGTATAATATGGAGGATAAATGATATGCATGTTCTTCCTATTCCTTATTAAGAGAAAAGTTGATCTATTGTTCTATCATAGATAGTTACAATGCTTTAAGATGAGAATGCTTTAAACAGCATATCCTCTGTCCAGTTTTATATATATAACTACAATAATAATGTTTTGGCGGAGAGTTATATCTCCCGCTGGGACAATTTACAATTGTCTCACCCCCCGTGGGATCCAATGTTTTTAGTTGGACGCGGACAAAGAGGCAGGAAACCTTTAGCAGAGAAGGAACAGTAGCAGCATCGAGGATAGCAGTAATATCTCAGGTGGAGATACTACCTGTCTAGCTGTATAGATAGTAGTCCTATGTGTCATCTCTATACTCTCAGGTCCTCGAGATTTATAGATAGTGTTTTCATCATCGACTCGAGATTTTGGCTTGATGCCTCGAGGTTTTATGTTGTATGTACATAATGTTGAATAGGACAGCTGATGTTGTAATCCTCGAGAAGAGATAGCACAGGTTGTGTACTTATGGAACAGAATGTAATATTATATTTTGGTTCTAGATGAAAAAGATTTACTATGTGTGGATCTCTTTGCAAAAAGTTTTAATTTTTAGCAATTTTCAGTAATCCGTTGCAAATGATTCACTTCCGCTTAGTTAATCTTGTGTTTTATAAGTTGGATGCCACAATTTAGTGGTATCAGATCTCTAGGTTCGCTGAGTCTACAGAGACATAGGACTAAGGTAGTAGAGTCTGTTCTGGTGTCATCTAGTGTATCTGATAGTGTCTTCTGCTCGTATAAGAGAAGAAGAACTTAAAAATGACTAGGTTACATGAGGAGGTTGCTGTAGAAAGCAGCAATGTTGCACCAAGAAGAGGTGCATGGGAGCAGGCGAGAGAGAAACAATTGCCTGAGAATCCCCTAACTGATCCATCTATGATAAGAAAATCTTTCTTTAAGTATTACTGTTGGAGAATTTAGGGCAAAATTAATGTATATAGTGGATCAAGCATTGGTAGTGTAACCTAGATTACCAACCCCAATGATGATGTTTTAGATATCAACATAATTTGTAATCAGCATCTGCAGGTCGAAGCAAAAGGAAATGATGAATTTCTGGACTTAAATTGATTCTGTGCTCAACCTTAGTCTGTTGAATCAATCTTTGAGGCAGAGTTAGCCTGAGGCAGTGAATAATTCATGAATTATGACAAGTTAGACAAGATAATGTCATTCAAATATGTCATTTTATGAATTCCTGGATTAATTGAGAAAGGAAATGATTGAACTGTCCTTGATTAGTCCTATGAGGACTTATGTTTTGCATGGTAAAACATTACAAATGTTTTATGTTGTCCTTACCTCTATAAGAAAAGATGAGGTATATAAGAGGTTCCTGGACAAAATCTAGGGATGTTAAGCCTTATGCTTGTGATAATATGAAAAGAAGGAATATGATAGTATACAAAGTACATACCACTTAATCTCAGTATTTATATACCCTGGCTAGGTATACAACTATTGATGATAAAGTGGGTATGGAAACTCTTAGATTGTTGTCTTTTTGATTGCTCTGATCAAGTAGTTATTCTGAGACAATCTAATGAGTATCATGAAATCAGAAATATGGAATGAATAAATGTGTTCATGTGATGTATACTTAGAAAAGTATCAGTTATCTTGGACTTTGGTCCCAAGATAAGGACATACGAAACAATTAATGTTCCAAGATGAATGGAAGAGATATATATGATGTGTTTCCAACACATGTGATAGATACCAAGGTGAAAGATTTTGGTATCTGAGAGTTATCAGATGGGTCATGTTGGCTACCTGGAGTGGTCAACTATGAAATTAGTCTGATTATAATAATATGAAGATCATATGTTAGGGGCTTATGCTCTTCATGAACATGATATTAATAAACAATGTATGATGCTTCTCTGAATAAGAAAAGTGTTATTTGACATAAAGTTGACTCTATAGTCAATGATGGGGGACAGTGGGGCATATGCCTTGTGTGATGATTCTATGAGAATCTTGTATGGAAACACTTTGTTCTGATCAAAGTTTTATGGTGTCTCTATAATAATGAGATGATAGGTGAAGACTAGATAGTATGATGAATAAAATACATTTGTCTTCCTTTATCTGGATTTCGAGGATGAAATCCTTGTTAGGGGTTTATAATTTGTAACATCCCTGATCTGGGTTATACTTTAACCCTAGGTGTTTTGATTAAGAAAGGTGATTAAATGCTTAATCTCATCTTGTTAAAAGTAATTAGGGCTCAAGAGGAACTTATGTTGCAATTCTAGTCCTTTTTTAACATTGTTGAAATCAATGTTTTGCCTGTTTTGGACTAAAGTGCAAATTACCCAAGTTGAGGGGTTTAAGTGAAAATTGTGCATGATAATATGTTCCTCATGTGTTGCAGCATCATGAGAGTAAAGATGATCCTGAGGTATGGCTTATGGAAGCCTGAATACCAAGAAAGAGTTGATCAAGCAATGTTTATGCATTAAATTCTAGTTTTTGTTGTAAAGTGCAATTTACCCAAAACCTAGGTTTCAATATGCAAATTACCACTTCAATAAGGTCCCTAATGTTTCTTGGCACCATTTAGAGCAAATAAAATGAGAGGGGCGCCTTATTTGAATTATGTTGGAGGTGAGAGAATCTTGATATTAAAATATATTTAATCCTAATTGAAACCCTAATTCGATTTAGGGCAAAAACAAATGTATTAATTAAAGGGCCTTCAACCAAAGTTAAAATGGTTGAATTCAGATGTGTGTGTGATGTCCTTGAGCCTTGCAAGGACCACGAAAATATCCAAGGGAGTGGATAACTCACACACAATTTTATAAGAAAAAGAAATACCCACTCACATATGGATATTAATATAATATGAATTGAGGTGCTTAATTTGATTTTCTTTAAATCATGGATAATTGAGAGTAATAAGAGGAAAACAATATAGCCTCGTCCCTAAGGAATATCAGGGGGAAGAGGCGGCCATATTTTTGGGATTAAATGGATTTTTGCAAAGCATATTCTCTCTCATTGAATTTTTATAAAAGAACCTTTTACAAGCCAAATGGAAGGCTTTTTCGACCCCACTTCTTCTCCTTGATTGGGGAACGACCAAGGGATCTTGGGAGGGTCAGGAGGACGACCCCCAACCTGTTGGTAAGCTTATTGACCTTGGTTCATCACGATTTCATGGTGGAAATCACAAATCAATGCATGATTTCTTCCTATTTCGATCCCCTCTTCAATTCTAACCATTCCTTTTCACTCAAACCTTGAGGACGAGCCTTGGAATGGTGAAAGGAGTTTCATACACCATTGTTTCCGTGGACATGGAGCTTTGGATCTCAATTGGAGGCGGGTTTTATAACTTGAACCCTTGATTTTGTTATTGCATTCAATTCCATACCAAATAATGATCTTTTCTACATTTACAATAATTGATTTGGTTGATGGATGCAATTACCATGGAAACCACTACAGGTTTCGTGAGTTCAGAGGTTGAAGATGATAATCACACACCTCTCTAAATATCTAAGTCAAACGATCTTATTTGGGATGCTCGAACGGTTTCCCAAACCGTTTGGGAGCAAACAGTTTCAAACCATTTAGAAGCAAACGGTTTCATCAAACCGCATGAGACCAAACGGTTTCAAAACCATTTGGGGGAGTTGAACAAGGGTTAACCGTTTTAGAATCCTGTTCCTAATTATGTTTTTTGATGACTCACCAAATTTGGTTAATTAATTCCAAAGGAATCATGAGTTGAGGGCTATTCAATTAGACAAACCCTAATTGATTTAAGTGCTGAATTTCAACTTGATCGATTGGACTTTTTGGGTTGATTAGCCCAAACGGTTTCAAAACCGTTTGGGGATCACCCAAATGGTCTCAAGACCGTTTGGGGATCACCCAAGACCGTTTGGAGGTCTAGGGTTAAGTATGGTTGCCTATTTCAAGGTCCAAAGTTACCAACTTACAAAGCAATCAATTGTTGATTTGTTGATCGACTCAATAGACCAAACCTTGATAAATTTCACTAGAATCCAAGGGTTGGATGATCCAAACGGTCTCAAGACCATTTGGAGCTCATCCAAATGGTCTCAAGACCGTTTGGAGGTCACCCAAGACTGTTTGTAGGTCTAGGGTTGAGTATGGTTAAGCAATTGAAGATCCAAAGATACTATGTTGGAGTGTAATCAATTGCTGATTTGGTGATCAATCCAATGATCCAAACCCTAATTGGTTGACTTGGATTTTGATGTTAACATGGGCAAACGGTCTCAAGACCGTTTGGTGGTCATACAAACAACCTCAAGACCGTTTGGGGTCAGGTCATGTTCAATTTGGATGATAGTTCAATGGTTTCAAAGTAACTAATCTTGCATTGATTAGTATTGAAGGATTATCAATTCCGAACCCTAATCCAATTGATTCAAACCCTAATTGATGATCAATTGAGGGTCAATTGAGGGTCAAATCAGTTGAAGGTTGACCTATTAAACTCAATTGAAGAATGAGGATAGGTCCAATTGATGAATGGTTCCATGAATTCAATGATTGAAGGAATCAACATTGGAAATCCTAATCCAATTCAATTGGTTGAGACCATATTTGGTCAATGCGGTTTTGAGGAGGTTTGGACCAAATGGTCTCAAGACTGTTTGAGTCCATACAGTCTCAAGACCGTTTGGGACCAAACGATCCCAAACCGTTTGTGCCCATGCGGTTTCAAAAGTCAAACTTGGGCAAACGGTCTTCACCTACTACTTTAGCAAACGGTCTTGAGTGTGCACATTTACCAAACGGTTTCAAACCGTTTGAACTTTGAAAGACCAAGTTCATTTGGGGCTCAAATAGTCAAGGTGATTGAGAATTCAATTGGTTAATCCACTTGGACATCTATTGTAATTAGAGATTCAATTGGTCAATTCAAATGGATACTTTATGTAATGAAGGTCCAATGTGATGGAATCTCTTGAAATTAAGATGATGAATGATCCATTGATCCAATGATGATTAGTAATGATAATCAATGAAGGTACAAAGGTTGAAACCCTAATAGCACCCAAGTGAATAGTGCCAATTATGGGAGGAACCCTAATTGAGATAGGATCAATGACTTGGTACACTATGTCATTCATAGTTGTATGTACTTGATTGAAGGGTTGATGTAACCTAATCAAGTTGAGAGGATGATGGAAAGGAATTCATACACGAGTAGTGATCATGTGATTAATAGGGTATGATCCATAATAAAGAGATCATGAAACCCTAATCAAGAAGGTTGTTGAACCCCAATCCCTAATTTAGAGAAATATCAGATGTAACCCAAACCTAGGGTAATGTTGTGACTCTAAAACCAAGATAATAAAATGTGAATCCCTAATTGAGGTTGATTCCATGTGAATCCCTAATTGATGTTGATTCAATGTGAATCCCTAATCGAGTTTGATTCCATGAGAAACCCTAATTGAGGGTGATGCTATGAGAAACTCTTGTTGGGATGAATAATAAACCCTAATGTTAGGCAATAAGATGTGAAAGACTAATGAAGGGTAATGTTATATGCAATCCTCACCGTAATGAAGTATGATAGTATGTGAAGCCCTAAACCCTATTAAAGAGTAATGATATGGCAAACCCTAATTCGAATAATGGAAAGGTAACCAATACATTGATGGGGGAAATACCTAAAGTGATTGATTGTAGATACCCTTATAGCAAGCAATGCTTTAACTTGAGATGAGTCCATATCATTAAAGAGAGTTGGACCATTCTTATGCGTGACCTATGCACTTCATGATAAGAGTGATAGATTAGTGGATGAAAGGATTAATATGGGAAATACCTTAATCCAAGATAAGTTGATAACTCAAGAAAGTTGGAAGTAATGAGGTAAGGGATACATCAAGATATGAAAGACTTCACAGTTAGCATCTCAAAGTTGATATACTTTGATAACTATGAAATCTTAATATGAGATGGGAAACCTTAACCCTAAATTGGGTAATGGGACATGAGAAATCATAATATGATATGAATAGTAAGCCCTAACCCTATTGAGGGAATAGTGGTGTTACTATTGTATTACATAAGGTGATATGTTATTGTTGCCTAGTGAGAGGTGACAAGATGTGTAATGGCCTCATGAGCCATATGATTAGATGTTGCCTAGTGAGAGGTGATAAGATATTTTATGGGCCATATGAGCCATGAGAACAATTGTGGCATAGTGAAAGGTACCAAGATGATTATAAAAGTTTATTGTAAGAAATGATAACGTTTTAATAAACTTAATAAAAGGAACAATTATATTCAATAAATAATGTGAAAAGCTATGAAGGCTAACCTCAGGGTTCAGAGCGTAGAGAAGGATGTGATGATCAATGATGAGTTAAAGGAATTTATATCCCATGATCTGTGTAATTAGGATTGGATAAAGTCCAATACTTGGTAGAGGCATGAAGCCTGTAATCAGGAGTGGTTAGAGTCCACTGCCTGGATGTGTAATCAGGAGTGGTTAGAGTCCACTGTCTGGCTGTGTAATCAGGAGTAGTTGGAGTCCACTGCCTGGCTGTGTAATCCGGAGTGGTTAGAGTCCACTTCCTGGCTGTGTAATCAGGAGTAGTTAGAGTCCACTGCCTGGCTGTGTAATCAGGATTGGTTACAGTCCAATACCTGGCAGAGGCATGAAGCCTGTAATCAGGAGTGGTTAGAGTCCACTGCCTGGCTGTGTAATCAGGAGTGGTTAGAGTCCACTTCCTGGCTGTGTGATCAGGAGTGGTTAGAGTCCACTGCCTGGTTGTGTAATCAGGATTGGATAAATTCTAATACCTGGGAGAGGCATGAAGCCTATAAACCACAGGATTGGCTAACTCCCAATACATGGAATGCACATGATTGGCTAACTCCCAATACCTGGAATAATAATACAGGATTGGCTAACTCCCAATACCTGGAATAATAATACAGGATTGGCTAACTCCTAATACCTGGAATAATAATATAGGATTGGGTAACTCCCAATGCCTGGAATGCACAGGATTGGCTAACTCCCAATACCTAGAATAAAAACACAGGATTGGTAATAACCCAATACCTAGAATAGTTGCATAGGATTGACATAGATCAATACCTGGAATAGTTGCACAGGATTGACATAGATCAATACCTGGAATAGTTGCACAGGATTGACATAGATCAATACCTGGAATAGTTGCACAAGATTGACATAGTTCAATACTTGGAATGGATACACAGAAATAATATAAGTCTAATGCTTGTACTAGTTGCACATGATTGGTGTAATCCAATGCCTGGAATATTTATATATGATTGGTATAGACCAATGCATGAATAAGACATAATGATGCACACTCTGATGTCCAATATAACCAAAGTCTGTTTAGCATATTGGCTAAGGCCAATGAGTGGAAACAAGAATATCTCATGGGTGACACATCAAGATAATGAGTGTCACAAGAGAAGTTTAACATGATGGTATAATATGGAGGATAAATGATATACATGTTTTTCCTATTCCTTATTAAGAGAAAAGTTGATCTATTATTCTATCATAGATAGTTACAATGCTTTAAGATGAGAATTCTTTAAACAGCATATCCTCTATCCAGTTTTATGTATATAACTACAATAATAATGTTTTGGCAGAGAGTTATATCTCCCGCTAGGACAATTTACAATTGTCTCACCCCTATGGGATCCAATGTTTTTAGGTGGACGCAGATAAAGAGGCAGGAAACCTTTAACAGAGAAGGAACAACAACAGCATCGAGGACAGCAGTAATATCTCAGGTGGAGATACTGCCTGTCTAGTTTTATAGATAGTAGTCCTATGTGTCGTCTTTGTACTCTTAGGTCCTCGGGATTTATAGAAGTGTTTTCATCATCGACTCGAGATTTTGGCTTGATGCCTCGAGGTTTTATGTTGTCTGTACATAATGTTGAATAGGACAGTTGATGTTGTAATCCTCGATAAGAGATAGCACAGGTTGTGTACTTATGGAACATAATGTAATATTATACTTTGGTTCTTGATGAAAAAGATTCCATATGTGTGGATATCTTTGCAAAAAGTTTTAATTTTTAGTGATTTTCAGTAATCCGCTACAAATGATTCTCTTCCGCTTAGTTAATCTTGTGTTTTATAAGTTGGATGCCACACATAGCATCTTGGATTTGAAGAATAAGGCTTCCCCTTGAAGTGCTTTCCCTTGGAGTAGTTTGCTTCATGCTCATTGGGGCCTTCATCTTCACTTGAGGAAGGAGCAGGGGACTTTAGAGCTAGTTATTGATGCCACATCATCTCTTCTATTTGGGTTTTGAAGGCTATGTCCTTTTTCTTCTTGGACTCCTTCTCCTCTCTTTTCTCTTCCTCTTCTTGCTTATCAAGCCTAGGTTCATGGGCTTGAAGGTTACCAACGAGCTCCTCGGTTGACAACTCACTTAGCTTGTACACCTCTTTAATGGATGTAACCTTGGGCTCCCATCTCTTAGGAAGAGATCTCAAGATCTTAGAGTTGATAGTTCCTTTCCCTAACACACTCCCAAGGGCTGCCAATCTATTGATGATCACATTGAGCCTAGTGTACATATCAGCCACTCTCTCATTCTTACCCATCTTGAAGTTCTCAAGTAGCCCACCAAGCATGTAGATCTTGGATTCCTTTACTTGCTACGTACCTTCATAGGCGACACATAACTTGTTCCAAATTTCATGTGTGGTGTCCCAAGAAGATATCCGGTTGAACTCAGATGGAGTGAGGGCGGCGTAGATGATGCTCACTACCTTTGCATTGAGTTGAGCTAGCTTCATTTGTACTTCAGTCCAAGTGGAGATTTCCCCCTTTGGGTCTTCATACTTGAGGTGCACCACCTTCCACATCTCATAGCTCACACCTTGAAGGTAGAACTACATTCTCCTCTTCCAATATAGGAAGTTGGTGTCGTCAAAGACCGGAGCTCTCATGGAGAAGCTCCCTTCTAGGTTGAGGGATCCAAGAGACAAATCGCCCATCTTCTCCTACTAGTTGAAGTAGCTTGGAGAAGACATGCTCTGATACCACTTGTTGGATCAAGGGCTCTAGAGGGGGGTGAATAGAGCTTCACAATTCTCACAAAACAGATTAGACCACCCAATTATATTAAGTGTAGAAACTTAAACAAATGGAAAATTTGATGTCTTAGCTAGCAAGCACAGCAAGGATGAGAGACAAGGAAGCGAAAGCACTTGGATAGGTGGTCTAGAGTGGTTCCACATCCTAACTAGGAGCAATGTCAATCCGCTACTTAGAAGTGGTTAATCTCTAGGATTTGCAATCTTGGTACTCTTATATTCCATCATAAGATTACAAGACACAACAACCACACATCCAAGGGCTTAGTACCTCAAGAAAAAATCTTCAACCTATAGAAGGAGCTTACCCACTTGAACCATGGAGTCTTCAGCCATCAACATGGACTTACCCACTCCTTGTTCAAGTCTTCAACCTTCAAGGGATTACCTATCTTTCTTGAGCACTTGCCTTGACTATCTCCTTCACTTGGAAATCTGGAACACCTTGCCTTCTTCAACCTTGAAGAACAACAACCTCTTCTCCTTCACTCGGAGAAGATCTTCAACCTTTTCTTTGATAGGAAAGAGGGTAGGAAGAAGGAGGAGAGCTTTACATCAATACATGGAGCAGCTCTCTTACACAGGAACCTATCTCACTCATACTCACAAATTTGACTTGAAGGTAGAGAGAGAAAGGGGCTCAAAGGGTTAGAACACTCTCAACTAGGCTAGGACCAAGTTTGCAATGAATGAGAAACCTTGGAATGAACTCCAAGACGTCCTATTTATAGTTGAGGGTGCCCCTTTAAGTTGTGGGACACTTCGATATGAGAATAGCCTTTTTTGCTCAAAGCAATGACTCTATTTTCACTTAAAACACACACCAACGGTCACAATCACTTTTTCTGCACATTCCGTACAGTACAATCGGTTGAGTTTCAATAAAGGTAACTCGACTGATGGAGTAAAAGACAAAGCTGATATTCAAATCATTAGTTGAGTTTGTTCTGGGAAAACTCGACCGACCAATGAAGATCGATTTGGTCAGGTACTCGATCGGTCGAGTTCTACGAAAACACAACTCGACTGATGCTATCTTCAGAAACTTGATCCAGGAGGATCGGTCGAGTTTGCAACTTGACCGATTGACTACTTGTGGTCAATTTTCTGAAGTGCATCTAAAGTGATCAAAACTTGGTGCTTGTTGTCCGAAACAATTTTCTCAACTAAGTTACAAGTCAATTCATCATTACAAGTGATTACAAAATTGTTCTAAGGTCATTTACATAGAATTCCCAAATTGCACACTTGTAGCTATTTTGACTTGAACTTGAGCCAACTAGGACTTTTGATTTTGGATCCTTTTCATGTACCTAATACCTGAATTCAATCTTTAATACACATATTAGATACATATGAATGGAATGGTTAAGTCATTATCAAAATATGGACAATGTATAACCTCAAGGTTAACACCTTGTTTACATGTCGACTCTCTACTTCTGTGTGCCAGCATTCTTTGGCTCGTTCGTTCCCTGTTTTGCATGTTAACCCATCTGTACTTTGTTTGTACGTTGACTACTACTGCTACTGTGATCCAACACTCTCTGAGCTCTGCTACTCTGCCAATGTGATGCAACACTCTCCGGCTACTACGACGGAGACTTTGATGAAGACCTTGGTGCCTGTCATCTATTTTATCTTTTGCTCCAGATGATTGTGTTGTTGCTTATTTCTGCTCCAATGATTGAGAAGCTTCTGTGACCTGCTTGCCTTCTTGCTTGGAGTATCTACTTGAGGGGGAGTGCATGAGTGTCTGAGTGTTTGAGTGCTTTAATTATAAAATTGAGGGGGAGAAATTTCTTGTATGGGCTTGGTTTATCCTTTTGTTTTGTTTCTTTGTTTTCTAGTCTGACTCTCTATTTGCAAGATGATTTGGGATTCTCCCAACTTCAGCTTGGGGGGGGGTGTTAGAGAGTTTGTTTATTATTGTTATTAGTGTCTTTGTTATATGGGCCCAAGTGTCTTGGACCATTAGGGTTAGTCTTATGTCTGTACGCTTCCTTGTCCACCTATTTATAGGAGCAGGGTTTATTCTGTTCAATATAACGCATAGCCGTCTTTTACTTTCTAAGAACTTGCAATTGTGTGACTAACTTATATATAATATTTAAATTATTAAAAATCAAAACAGCATGTACTTCTGCATATACTCCCGCATACCACATACACTCTATAAGGTGACCTCTCCTCACACATAATGCATACTACTTTTTAAAACTATGCCAATATGGATTTCATTCTTGGCTTTTCCCACACTTCGAGTGGCCATGACTCTGTGTTTGTGGTTGTTGATTGTTTTTCTAGAAGGCCGACTTGTACCTTGTAGTAAGACTTCTAACACCTCTCTAGGGTTGTAAATGGGTAGGGTAGGGTACTATAAAGGCTCACCCTTACCCTTACCCTCTTTAAAGTTGCGAGTTAGGGTAATTACCCTTTCCCTAAAAATGTTTACCTACTCCTACTAGCACTTCTTTACCCATAGGGTACTGGGTAGGATAACAATTGAAATGGGTAAAGCAACATGGAAATAGAAATACATTATTTTCAACAATAATTTCGTATAATATTCCCTACATCAAACGCAATATACTCTTAAAACTAATTCTAGATACTAGTAATAATGATATATACTGAAAATACTAATATTTGCTACAACATTTATATGTACATACAAGGTCTTACCTTTTTGATATAACATTTACTATTAGGGAGTTATTTTTCTCTAATATATGGCTATAGAAATGTGACATGTTACAAATTATTTAATAAAAAATTTGGAATTAAATAATAGTACAAATTTAGAAAGTAGTAGTGAGGCTTGTAAGGGCTTTTGTAGGCATTGATAATTGTATTATATATGAAATTAACAATTTCTTATACTAGTGGGTAAATGGGTAAAACTGGTAGGGTAAAGCTTCTTGCTTTATCCTACCCTATTTAGATGTAAGTAAAGCGGGTAAAGGGTAAACGGTTGTGGGTAAAACACACACTTACCCTTACCCTACCCTACAAGGTATGGGTAGTGGATAAATGGGTTATACCCTACCCATTTACATCCCTACACCTCTCTTATTTGTTAACCACATGGACTTCTGCCATCCATAGCTACACTTCATTCTTGGTCTTTTCTTTAATGAGGTAGTCAAGCTACACATACCTCCCTCAACCATAGTGTCAACGCTATGTCAAATTTGTTGCTACTTTGGAAGATTCTTGGAAAATGTTTTGAACCCACCTCAAATTCGCTTGTGCCTCTCACCCCTAGAGTGATGGTCAAACTGAGGTGGTTAACAACTTAACATGAGCTTGGATAACCTTCTGTGATGCCTTGTGCATGAACACCTAGGTGAACTTACATCAGTTCTGTCAAACGATCCACATGGAAGAGTCCTTTTAAAGTTGTTCATGGTTATAAGCCATTTCAGCCTATAGATCTTGTACCTATGCCCATCCTTTCAACACTATAGAGTCCTTTTCCCAACACATTCATGATTTGCATGCTGAGATGTGCCAAAAACACTCTTTGTCTTATGTAAACTATAACCTTTTTGCAGATGCACACAACCTGTTTCAAGAATTTAATGTAGGAGACTGTGTTAATAGTGTATATATATATATATATATATATATATATATATATATATATATATATATATATATATATATATATATATATATATATATATATATATATATATATATATATATATATATATATATACGTGCACATACCTGAACGCTACTCGAAAAATTCTTTCAAAAAGATTCATGTCAGAGCATCATGATACATTTCAGATACTTAGTCGACAGGGATCCAATGCATATGTATTGAATCTTCCAACAAATTGGGGCATTAGCATTGTATTCAATGTGGACGATTGTTGTCTTTATCTAGGTACATTTGATCCCCTTCACCACCGACTGCAACTTCTTTAGATGGACATTGCGCCTTACCTTCTTCAGTAGCTCTACCTCTTATGCGACTTCCTCAGCAGCCGCCCAAGCGCACTGATACCATCCTAAAAGACTACACCGTGTTCACCAACCAGGGCACCATACATTGATTCCTAGTTCGCTGGCTTGAGTGTTCTCCTGCAGACACCACATGCACCTAGGAAGACTTCCTCCATATTGAGACATCTTCTTGGGTTCTACCTCAGTACTGACTCGACAAAGTCAATTCTTTTACAGCTGAGGGGAGTTGATGTAGGTTAGGCTCCGCCTTCACAAACTTATGAGCATAGACATCGTTGTGTTGTTAGTTAGGCTTTATTTTTCTTATTTAATTTTATAATGCTTTTCCCCTTTTGTAGGGTTCTTGTAAAGTCAAGTGGTATAGTCTCGCATTGTCTACCGTCCATCTAGTCTTTGTTTTCGGAGCCTATATAAATGGTCTATTTGAGGCACACTCCAGGAATAAGAATTTTTTGCGTTTAACCTTTTTGCATCATGTTTTATTATTTGTCTAATAGTTTTACATTACAAAGTGTCGTGTTTTAGTAGCCAAAAGAAAATTGTATTAGATTTTCTGGAAGTCTAGCTTTCTAGATCAGATTCAAACACCCTAGGGTGTTGGATGACTTACCCTTGTCTAAGGACTACATACATTGAGCTCGTAGAATATACCCTAGTGGTAGTTTTATTCCATGCACATATATCGTTGTTTACATCTGAACTTGGTGTTTGAAGCTTGATGATCTCATTTTCTATGACTGCATGAAGGTAGTAATCCATAAACCCTTTATCTCAAGTTCCATCTTATTTAATCAGGCAACTGACTGTTAAATCCTCGAGTTTTGTAGGGATGGGTTGAGAACTTCCATGGCAAGAGGGGGTTTATTGGGGACCCAAGCATCTCTAAACATGTTAGTATCATATTCACTAGCAAGAATTATCGTGATGTTCTCCTTGATGAATTTTCTTGCAACTGTAGAGTTTACTCCAAAAGGCAGTGGCAGCTCTGCCCACCTGATTAGTGAACAAAGCATGTTTATATTGGGCTCCAATACACTAATGAGATTTTCTGTGGTTCTTCACATCCCATTCACTTTTAGCTAGTAATGCAGTATTCATTCCCTTATGCTTTCAAACCCTAGGCCTCCATCCTTCTTGGCATGAGTTATTCGCTCCCAAGCTACAAGGGAAGTTAGATTCTGTTTATTACCTCCACCCCAAATAAATTCTCTAATTGAGCCATCCACTCTGCAGTCTGCATTACATAGGCAGTATGGTAGTAAGAATCGACTTTCTCATGCACACTCAACCTGCAAAAGAGAGTGTCACAGCAATCCAAGCATTAATCTAACGCTCAACCTTTTCCAGGGTACTGATATAAGTTTGTTTTTTAAATTGTTTTGTGCAAGATGGGCAGTCTGAGGTACCTTCATAAGTCTGTCATCTTTGCAATTCCACGCATGTCGCATATAAAGTTTTGAACATGACTTGGAACATTTTGAGAAAAGAAGATAAAAGATTTTTCAATAGAGTCCTCTTGACCAAAAATATTGCCAAATTGTTTCAGACATTTCATAATGACTCAAATTTGCTTCTTTGTTGCTTTTGCAAATAAGATGATATCTTTATCGTACAACACATGGGAAATATTTGGACCCTTTTTGAAGAATTTAGTAGGACTTGATACACCAGAATTTGAAGCTTCATTGATATACTAACTTACCTTTCTATGCACAGAGAAAACAAGTAGGGGGATAGATGATCCTCTTGACCGAGCCCTCTGTTAGTGTTCACTGTCAAGGTCTTAAGTTTTCGTTCCATGCTATGTTCGGTGATCCACCAGTGATGGAATTTGTAAATACATAGTCTCTACTATTAAACATGATAAACAAATACATCAAATGTGTGGTAGCGGAAGAAATAAAACTTAACTTTATTCAAAATGTATAAAGAGTACAATATAAAAATTTCCCAAATGGGAGTACAACTTTATACAAGCATAGGATCTAGGTAGAGGAAGACTTAAACTAATACAACTTGTCTCCACAAACAACATAAAAAAAGTTTATGCAACTAGTCCAAGCTATCTAGATGTGCAAGATCTCCTTAGCCTTAGGCAGGTTCACCAAGCTTCCATGTGCACTCTGATCCTAATCTGGGTGGTTGGGATCACCCAGCAAGAGATAGATAAAAATGTATGTGTCAATAAAGGCAAAGGACAATTATAAAGCTAAAACATTGAATAATAAATGATCTACTATACTAAGTGATTTCAAGAGTAAGAGGCAAATGAACAAATAATAATTTGAAGACTGCCATAGATCCACATCAACCATAGTCACATTGCATGAATATATTATGACACAAACTCATCTCAATGTAGGGTGAGGCACCTACCGGACCTCACCATATAAAATGGTAGGGGGACTAAAACCCCAGTGCCTGGCAGGAGGAGTAAAACCTCAGTGCCCTGTATAAAGTGGCAAGGGGACTAAAACCCACTCAGAAGGGGGACTAAAACTCCAGTGCCCTATGGGTGGTTTGTACTTATGTACACTACATTGTCATTTGGACAATAAATACATCATGCATAAATAAGTCACTTGGCAACATTGAGAGATATAAATAAAATTGCATCATAGCAAATGGGAATAATTTCCAACAAATATTCCAATTAAGCAATCCAACATTGGCATTTCAAGTAATTCAATAAAGGGGCCAACATAGGCAACATCAATGTCCAATATTTCCAAGTAAATGAGCCAACATAAGTGGTAGCAAGATTCACATAATTCAACTAGATGAGCCACAATGGCAATGGAGGCATTAAATAAGTAAAGAGCCAATAAAGGCATTTAGAAGGATAACAAGGCTAACACATAATGAAGGTAGGGTTGGACAAGACCCAACTAAAGGATGAATTGTTTGCACATAGATTTCACAATCATACATTCCACATATATAATAGGAATCACATACACCCATAGGTTTTCACATACAAAAATAGGCTTCACATACATTAACATAGGATTCACATACCAAAATAGGATCCACATACCTTATTTTTATTCATTACCATTACTTTCACTAATCAAATTGTTTTCACTTCCATTTTTCCTTAGTTATAAACATTACACATGTATTAGTATATATTAAGGCATAAAGCATAGGAAAAACCCTAATTTTGGAACTTATTTTCAAAACCAAAATTTAAGATTCAAAACCACAATTTAAGGTTCAAAACCTAGTCTAATCGATTAATCACATTCTCCTGATTAAGAAAATATATTTTATTTCCCAATTTGGAGTTAAAATAGATTAATTACACATTTTAGATCATTTAAGGTGATTAAAATGATAGTTAAGATAAACTTTGAAAAAGCATTTGGAAATAGGACCAAGTGATTCCTAATATTATTCTAATCGATAAAACATATTTATTTACCAAAAACAGAGTTAAAACACTTTAATTATCATTTTATAACATTTTATACATTTAAATTGAGTTTTGAATTAATTATCAAATTTTGGATGGAAAACATGACTCAAAAATAGAAATTCAGATTCTACATAATATTAGCTTTCCAATGAGTATTTATTTGCATTTTTCTGATAAATGGGTGATTTCCTATGAATTAAACAAGATTAACCAATCAGAAATTAGATAATTGACATGTGGGCCAAAGACCAAACGGGCAGCGAATAAAAAAGGGCGAACTGAAGAGCACAGAGGGGCAAAATCATAAAAAACCACTCGACCTTCTTCTACCTTCGTTCAGCGACATGGCGTCGAGGTCCCAACTTGCGAAGTTGGGCAAATCCACAATTCTCAACCAAATTAAGCGTATAGGTACTCGAAACGTAGGGAATTGAACGAGGAACGTATGTACGGGTTCAATTTCACTTATGGTCACTCCTAGCTCCGTGGAAAATCTCCACAAGCGCGGGTGCAAATCTCCTCACTGTCAGCCACAGACAGTTCCTCGGGCAAAATTGAATGGATAGAAAGATTACTAGGAGGCCGACAAAGGTGGAGAGGTGTTATTTATAGGTGTGGATGTGTGTGGAGCCGAAACGTTGGTGGAGGTGAGAAGCCATGGCCGGCCAACCTAGGTGTTTCAGCTACGGTTCACGGGATGTGATGAGTTAGGGCTCAAACGACGTGGGAGGTCACCATGAACTCGCGGGAGAAGAAAAATCTAGAAACGGTAAAGAGATGAGGGAGAAAGGTGGAGAGGAAGCAAGCGGCGTGGCTGTTCAGCCTTTTTCGGTTAGCCGGAGGTAGAAGACAAGGCGTCGGCCGCCGGATGAGGTCCACATCCATCCTGGACCATTGGATCGCGATCCACGAAGGGCCACACTCGTGACAGATCAAATAAAGCCGAACCTTGGCTTAAATGTGCATGTAATATTGATATCTTAATGTTATAATGTCACACTTTATTAGGAAATTGATCAATACATTTGGGAGGTCAACCGAACTCCAAATGACTTCAAATATTAACCCTAGGTTACTAATGACATCTAGTTTCATACTATATAATTTGATTTTGGTTTCACCCAACATTTGGCCTTCAATAATTATGTTGATTATTACAGCATATATTAATATGATTTTTGGGCAAATAATTATATATAGCTTTTATAAGCAACCCTTGGTTCCCAAATCTGAGATATGGAGTCCAAGAGTCCTCCACTCACTTATTACATATATTTTCAAGTTTAATTATCCCATATTAAGAGTGAGGTATGAAGGTGGGTCATTATTCACCATTTTAATTTACACTTGCATATTAATTCACTTCTTAACCATTAATATTTATTCTTGATCTCCAACATTATCCATTAGTCAATTAATTTGTGGTTTAGTGGAGTTTTGCATAATTACCCTATCAAGTTATATTACCCCATAAGATGAGAGAGAGAGGGAGGTGGGTTATTATTCTCCATATTAACTCTACACTTACATAATTATTCATTTCTCATCCATTAATCATTAAACTTGTACTTTAACATTATCCATTAGTCAATTCTTATTTGTGCAACTATTATTTCGTTTTTGGTGAACATTAGCATCATTGTCCTTACTAATCATATTAATTGCGGTAGTTGTGCAAACCTTCATTATCATAAATGGGGAAAAATGGAATTTCACCATCATTAATGCTCAAATTGCACATAGAGTCCAAAAAAGATTCAAAAGGATGGGAAATTTATGAAAAAGGTCCAAATGGACTAGAAGGCAAAGAAAAGCTCAAAAGTGGGTAAATTACAGGAAAGACCCTGGATTTTAGTATGATACAGAATTCATAGTTAGTTGACAATATTAGTTGGTCGTCTAGCATTGAGCATGATATCTTTAACAAAAGAAGTCCAATCCATACAATCACATGCTTTGGAGAGGTCCAGTTTTATAGCCATCATGTTAGTAGAGTTCTTCTTTCTCATATAATAAATCGATTCATGTACATGGATTATATTATCAGATAGGTGGCATCCCGGCAGAAAACTGTTCTGTGCCGGAGAAACCCAGCCATCCCTATTCTGTTTCATGTGATCTACTATGAGTTTTGAGGTTAGTGACATCAGTTATTGAGAGGAATATGCCTCAGTTGATTGCACCTCTCGTGTTTATGAACTTTAGGAATCAAGATAACACTGAATTGCAAAGCAACAGAGGGAAATCTGATCCTTGCAAATCATTCATGGTTGTCATGGTGACTGGCTTGCCAACTAGACTCCAAATTTTCTGAAGGAAATTGCTACTTTGCTCCATCTGGCCCGACAGCTTTGTAGGGATTAGTTTTCATGAGAGTTCCTTGGATCTTGAGAGTCTACTCATTGCCTTATGTGGATTCTCACTCAGGATATAAGAAGTTTGGCCAAATACTTCTATTGTGCACTTCATGATCGTGTTAGCTGACTTTTCAAATACAGTAGTTTTCCATCCACACCGCCATATCTATTTGGGTTTGAACGCCCTTCCTATCGTTAGAGTACTTGATATTTTAACCAATCAGAATACTAAATAGACTTTTAAGCACATGTCCATGCCATTGATGCATCGAGTATTTTTTATCCAGAGGATTATTTAATGATTGCTCCATCTCTAAGGAGAAATATAATCCCTATGTCCCTTTGTTTAAATCTTTGTTGTACTATATAAATCACTTTACATTGATAAATACATTATTTTTACATTTCATCTTATATATCATCATCACATACTACACGGACAGTTCCCATTTACTAGGAATAATTAGCAGCTGCAGAAACCCATTTTAAAAGACTACAGAACTACTAAAATACAATCTCATTGCTTGGTGAACTGCCAAACCTTCACAATTTCAATGGTAGATCTCTCTTTTATCTTTAGTATATTGCCTCACTGAATCCAAGTGGAAATGATACACATTTATGTTATGACTTAAGTTGATGAAAAAACTAATCCATCTCATACAGCTCCTGTGGTTCATTGAGCACACCATATATTGATGTTTAGAAAGGAAACTTCCAAGTGATGGCTTGTGACAACGATCCACTAGTTAGACATTTGAATTAGTGCTGATTCGGAAGATGTAATTGATGAACCATATTGCCACTACACAATGTTGTGAAAAATTGGAGTTTATTTACTCTAAGGACTTTGCGGTGTATATGTAACTGCAATGATTTCATATATGTTGCAGTAGTATTTAATTATGTTTGTTTTTCCGATGTAGTTGGTTTGTGTAAATCGATTAATTTCCTAGGGAACAATCCTGTTAGAATGACTAGTATTTGTTATTTATAACTCTTTATTCCTTATTTCCTATTCATATTCTCTAATATAATGGGATTAGTCTCATACTGTGTAATTGTGTTGTTAGCCGCCACCAAACTGTGTATAAATCTACGTGCCTTGTATATAATACAATACACAAGTTGGTCTGCTTCCATACTTTTGTTGTTTAACAAATTCAATGACTCACGGGAGAAGCAAAAAGCGCACACTTGGTCTAGATATGGTTATATTTAGATACATGGTTATCTATTAATATGCAGTCATCATCTTTTGTCAAAGATCTTCATGTGTATATCGGTCAGGGTCTTGATGTATGGTACCAGGTTTGTCCAATTTTGATTACAGAATATCATCTATCCTGTATTTCGGTTATTCTGCAAAATTCTACTTTTGATCCAAAAAGTGGACCTGAATATATACATTCATAGAAATTAACAAATATAGCATGCCCCAGAGTGCTGAATTATTCACATTTAAAGCAAATATGCAATGTCGAAACGGGAATATAAATGGAAAGTAAGCATCAAAATCATCATAAAATGAATCAGTCTAAAATCCCAAAGCTGCCGTGATTCGTTTTATACGTCGGTTATCGGTATGAATAATTCAGTAGTATGATACAATAGTTACCTGTATATTTCCCCTAATCACCCCCATCACAACAACTCATTTTGTTGTTAATAAACAAATTATCATTCGATGTGTCCCAATTTTAATTGAAACGTACCATCACTTGTGCATATTGTGCTTGTTTAGACATAAACTAATAAGCCAGTCATATAAAAAATATTAGCAATTAACAAATAAAGAAAAGTAGAACCATTTCTCCAACAACAAATGTGTAATGATTCTTGTTCCTGTAGGCTCACATAAATATTAGCAATTAAACACGGTCAGTGTAGCACAGATGGTTCGGTCCGGCCTGTCCTCCCCCGGGGACCCGGGTTCGAAACCTCCTGTTGCGCATTGTAATTACCAACCCTTGAGTCATCCGGGCTCTGGTACCTGTTTGAGGGAGGGGGGGAGACCAAGTCTCCTTCTAACTCAAAAAAAAAATATTAGCAATTAACAAATAAAGAAAAGTTGAACCATATCCCCAACAGCAAATGTGTAATGATTCTTGTTCATGTATGCATTTGTATGTTGGGACACATCCTAGGCTCAGATATTTGGGCACCTCCTGTATGTGCCGATTATGAATATTAAAATTGACCTATTATCGGTAGTACACATTATAGTCTTGTAGTGTGAATACCTTTATTTACTTAACAACTGCACTCATATGCCGGTGACACAGGTTGCAATGCTGAGATTCATTTGATAAGTCGATCATGGCATGTGAGGTAGAACACTCATCATGCCTTGTTGTTGGTTCAATATATATAATTTAGTCTATTCATTCAAACTTCTTAATTTGTTGTACTTAATTTGGACTATTCTATAGTTTTACTTGAGATTCATGCACGTACTGAGCTGTCTCGACACTGTCATCTACTTGGGAGAATGACATAGTGTGAGATTGGGTTCTAAAGTCATATGTGTTTTTCTTTTGTTGAACTGACGGCCTTAGATTTGCTATGGGGTTTTTACTACCAATCTCAATACGCTTGTTTGTCTAAAGTGGAGACGACACTAAGGAGAGACTGCACTAGAATTCCTAAATCTTGTGCTCTACCTCAAATGTATTCAGTTTGTGAATTTTGTGAGAGAGGCTAGAAGTATTGGAGTTTTTAGTGGGAAAAGTTAATCTCTTCAAAAATGTTGCATGTTATTTTTAAATCGTAGGGAAGTTTATTACCTAATACACAAGAGTGAAAGAACTATAAATAAATAGAAATATAAAATACAATATCTGATATAGTAATCAACACTTTTCTTAAGCCAGAGTATAAATACCATAGATGCCTACCTTATTGCTTAGGTCTTGAACTTTTCTTGCAGGGAAGTTTGGTGAAAATATATGTTGCTTGATACCAAGTCTTTAATAATGGAATGGATATTTTTTGGACATCAATTCAATACAAAGAAACTTTTAAGCCACCTCAATATGTTGGGTATCTCATGAACGCTAGGTTGCTGGCAACTAGGATCGTCACATGATTATCAAAATGCATGCATAAGGTTGTGAATTGGTAGGGTAATTGAAAAACACTAGAGGGGGGTGAATAGAGTTTTTACAATATTTTAACAATTATTTAACTCAAACAACCACAATTATAAATGGAAGAATGAGACAGGTGTTTAGAGTGGTTCCAACTTTAGCAAATACTAAAGTTGTCAGTCCACTACCCGGTTGCTTACCCAACCAGGATTTTGAAAGTATTTATTTTATTACCTTCACAAGGATTTATACAAAATACAATACTTTCTTTACACCCCTTGAACAGCCTTCACTTGAAATAGATGCACCAACTTGAGGTAGCCTTCTTGAAGTAACTTCAAGCTCCCCCTTGAAGTAGCCTTCCTCTCTAGAAGTAACCTCCCGTTGCACCAGCCTTCTTGAAGTAGCTCAAGGTCCCCTTCTTCACCAAGAAGATCTCCACCCTCTCCAATGCGCAGCCTCCAACCTAGGAGTAGCAAGGAGAGTACAAACAATAATAGAGAACAAGAAAGGAAAAGGAAATTACAACTTATCCTTTTGTAGCACAAGGCTTGATTTGCCTAGATCAAGCGTATAGATCTCCTAGCCAAAGTGTATGTAATTGTAATTGCAATGGATAGGAGATGCTAGCCTATGGGACATGAATTTTGAGCTAAGGGAAGAAGTAGCCAATTGTCACAATGCTCAATTTGCTCACAAACAGATTGCACAAAGTCAATGTATGCTCAAAGATTGCTCAAGTGTAACAAGTAAGTGTATTTGGGTGTCCTAAGCTATGTCCTATTTATAGGAATGTCCTACAAGTGCTTAAGGACGTTCTAGACACCTTTCTAGGGGTTTCTAAGTGCTTAACTAGTCGTTAGGTACAAGTTTGTTGCTTTAGTAACGGCTAAATAATTAATTCTGCAGTTGCTGTCAGAGACCATCTCGGTCGAGAAATAGTCGACCGAGACTCCTACTCGGTCGAACTTTTGTCGATCGACAGGCTCTCTGGAACAAGTGTATGCAACGTTTATCTCCAACTGCCAACCACCTTGTCAGCTGTGTCTAACGGCTACTTGGGTCTTTCTCGGTCGAGAAGATTGTCGACCGAAAGTGTCTCGGTCGAGGAGTTAGTCGACCGAGATTGACCCTGTTTCAATTTTTCAATTAAAGCATTAAGTGTGTGTATGAGTGTGCATATGTGACACTATTCAAGGGGATGACCTATCTAAATGTGATGTTTAGCTAGGGAGAATCTAACGCTTGATTTACATGAAATCTAAGTACTTGTACATTATATATTTGTACAAGTTTTTACAAAGTGATTACATTTTATGAAAATATAAATATGTAAGCATATGGATTTCCCTAGTACTTTGTCATCCACCTTGTTCCTGCACACTCAAGTAGCATGTTAGATTAATAAGAATGAAATGTTTGTCATTATCAAAACAAAGGGATTTATAGATGTCCATTTAGCCAACAATCTCCCCCTTTTTGAAGATGACAAACATTTCCAAAATATAAATGAAGGAAATATAAAACATATGAGTTTCATACCTTAAGATTACCTTTTGTAGCTTTCCTTCTTGTTTATAAAATGTGTGCTTATTATTCCCCATGAATTATGGAACATGAAATCCAACTCTTTAGGGAATATAGCAACTTTCAATGTAAAGCCAAGAGGTTTATGAAACTCATTGATTGAGTTTTGCATAATTACTAAGTTTATATTTATTTCTCCCCCTTTGTCATTTCAAAAAGATATCCATTTAAGAATTAAAACTCCCCCTTAATTAGATGTCCCATCAAAATCCAATGAAAAAGATGTCCATTAAAAGCCAAAATGAGGCAAGTGAAAGTTATTGTTACAAATATCAAAGAAAACATCTTCCAAAGGAGTGATAAGCAGTTGCTTCCTAATTTTGTTAAATTGGTCTAGGGGAAGCGGTTTTGTAAAAATATCAGCCAATTGTTCTTCTGTATCAACATGATGAAGGGAAACATGATTCTTGGAGATATGATCCCTTAAAAAGTGATGACGGATTTCAATATGTTTAGCTCGGCTGTGTAAAATAGGATTATGTGCTAAGTTTATAGCGCTCGTGTTGTCACAAAAGATAGGCGTAGATGAAAGAGTAAAACCATAATCATTTAACACTTGTTGCATGTAAAGTACTTGAGCACAACAAGATCCGGCTGCCATATATTCAGCTTCAGTTGTAGAGAGGGCAACCGTGTTTTGTTTCTTGCTAAACCAAGATACTAAAGCTCTCCCTAACAAGAAACATCCACCACTAGTGCTCTTGCGATCAAGTCGACAACCAGCATAATCTGCATCAGTATAAGCTTTAAAATCCAAGGATTGTCCTTTTGGATACCATAAACCAAAACATGTAGTGCCTGCTAAGTATCGAAGAATTCGTTTAACTGCTTGAAAATGAGAAGGCATGGGTTGTGATTGAAATCGAGCACAAAGACCAACGGAAAACATAATGTCCGGTCTAGAAGTAGTTAAGTAAAGCAAACAACCAATCATGGCTCTATATAAGGAATCATCAATAGGTTCCCCATTTTCATCCTTATCAATTTTAATAGAAGTAGCCATAGGAGTAGTAGCATGTTTGCACTGATCCATCCCAAAACGTTGTAAGAGTTCTTTAGTATACTTTTCTTGGCTTATAAAGATTCCGGCAGACGTTTGCTTAATTTGAAAACCAAGAAAGAAAGTTATTTCACCCATGAGGCTCATTTCAAATTCTTTTTGCATAATGTCACTGAATTGTGTGCACAACGATTCATTAGAAGCTCCAAAAATAATGTCATCAACATATATTTGCACAACTAGGAAATCAGATGTATATGTTTTGAAAAATAAAGTAGAATCTGAATTTCCAATAGAAAAACCATTATCAAAAAGATATGTCTTGAGCCTTTCATACCAATTCCTAGGTGCTTGTTTTAAACCATAAAGTGCTTTCTTAAGTTTATAAACATAGTCACCTTTTTCCGGTATTTCAAAACCGGGTGGTTGAGCAACATATACTTCTTCTTGAATGATACCATTTAGAAATGCACTTTTTACATCCATTTGGTAGAGTTTGATGTTTTTATGTGCAGCAATAGCTAGCAACATTCTAATAGCTTCAAGTCTAGCTACTGGTGCATACGTTTCGTCAAAATCTATTCCTTCTTGTTGATTATATCCTTGTGCTACTAACCGAGCTTTATTCCTTATTACTTCTCCTGCCTCATTTAGCTTATTCCTAAAAACCCATTTAGTTCCAATGACGGTTTTTATCTTGTGGTTTAGGAACTAAATCCCATACATCATTTTTAGTGAATTGATTCATTTCTTCTTGCATTGCTATTATCCAATAATCATCTTTAAGAGCTTCAGATATCTTCTTAGGTTCAATGATAGAAACAAAAGCCATGTTTGCAACATCCTTAAAGGAAGACCGAGTTTTTACTTTATCATTAGGATCTCCAATAATTAGTTCTTGAGGATGATCCTTAATAAGCCTAGGTGTAGATTGTGGTTCAGCTTGGTGATTGTTTGTAGTAACTTTCTCACTATCATTTGGTATGTTTAAGTTTTCGAATTGATTAGTGAGATCAATTATTTCTAGATTTTCATATTTGGATTCTTCAGGAAAAGAAACATGAATAGATTCCTCAACTTTTCTAGAGATAATATTATATACTCTAAATGCTTTGCTAGAACTGGAATATCCCAAAAAGAATGCTTTGTGTGAGTTAGAGTCAAACTTATCTCTATCATATTTGGTATTTAAGATATAGCATGTGGATCCAAAAGTATGAAAATAGTCAACTCTAGGTTTCTTAGAATGTATTATTTCATATGGAGTTTTCTTCAAATGAGAGTGAACAGTTACTCTATTTAACACATAACATGCAGTGTTCACAGCTTCAGCCCAAAAGGTTTTGGGTGTGTTATGTTCGAGCATCATAGTTCTAGCCATTTCTTGTAGAGATCTATTTTTCCTTTCAACTATACCATTTTGTTGTAGAGTGCGTGGAGCAGAAAAGTTGTGAGTGTACCCTTGAGATGTGCAAAATTCTTCAAATACATGATTTTCAAATTCTCCACCATGATCACTTCTAATAGTACATATTTTGCTTTGTAATAGATTTTCAATCATAGGGCAAAATTTTATAAAATCATGAATAGTATCATCTTTGGTTGCAATAAAATGTACCCATGTATATCTACTATAATCATCAACAATAACAAAACAATATCTTTTGCCACCGATAGATTGTGTCCTCATAGGTCCAAATAAATCCATGTGAATTAATTCTAAAGATCTACTGGTGCTAAGTTCATTTTTTGGTTTAAAAGAGGTTTTTGTTTGCTTTCCCAATGTACATGGTTCACAATTTTCAACTTGATCAAAGGATAAAGTAGGCAAACCACGAACAAGATCATATTTTACTAACTTTTTGATAACATGTAAACTAGCATGTCCTAGCTTTTTATGCCATAATTGTAAAGTATTTTTATTTGCAAGCAAGCATTTTCCTACTACAGATTTCATAGAGTTAGGTCTAAGAATATAAAGATTTCCAACTCTTTTTCCTTCATAAACAACATTTGTAGTGTTTTCTATTAATAATTTGCAGCAGGTTTTGTTAAATAAAACATCATAGCCACTATCACTTAATTGACTAACACTTATCAAATTATGGTGCAAACCATCAACAAGTAGAACATTCTTTATTTCGAGGTTTGTACCAACATTACCTATTCCAACGATTGTACCTTTACCGTTGTCTCCAAAGGTGACTGTTCCACTTTTCTTTTCTTCAAAAGTTTTAAATGCATCCTTGTTTCCGGTCATATGTTTGGAACATCCACTGTCAACTACCCAATCCTGCATGAAAATATAGATTTTGGTACCCATGTGATGGTCTGATATGGTTAGAACCACTTAAGTATAGATTGCATAAAGATTCTGATTCAAAAATCCAGTCGGTCGAAAATTGTTCGACCGACATCTTTCTCGGTCGATTAATTTTCGATCGAGAAGGTTACTGTATGACAAACAAAGAAACACAGAAATTCAGCTCGGTTCACCAGTTTTCGACCGAAATAGTTGTTGTAGATTTTGATTTGTTACAGGCATCTGGTCGGTCGACAAAAGTTCGACCGATTATATTTCGGTCGACAATACTTCGACCGACTATTTTTCTGTTTCAGTACAGCAGTTCAGAAAATTACCAATATGCATGAAAACCTTTTGTTAAGTTGAGATGAGACAATATAAATTGCAAATTGAGCGTTTGATCATATCTCAACTGTATGGCTTTTGATTCTACTAAGTTTGGGGTTTTGGGACCCAAACTAAATCGGAATCCTTGGTTTTATAAGGGCATGAGAATGAATAATGTCCAAGACGTAGACAAAAATTACAAGTAATAGAGTCAACTTCATATCTCTTTTTAGGAATTGTATTTTCAGGTACGAACACAGTTCGAGTTCTCTTAGGTTGATTTTTCTTTGGAGCATATCCCAAACCTTTTCTTCTATTGAAACTAGAGGAGGCTTTTAGGATGTTGTCAAGGATATCTTTTCTTCTTAACTCATGTAGATTCTTTTGTAGCTTAGCAATGTCATCCATCTTCTTGTGTGAATCTTTTCTAGCTTGATCTAAATCAAATAACAGGGAGTCTCTTTCTTGTACAACATTTTCATAGTCTAGATGGTTACACAGAATTGGTTGAGTCTGAAAATCTTTTAGTTTAGCTAACAATTCAGTCTTTTCTTGAGAGAGAAGATCAACATTTGTTTCTAGAGAGAGTAGCTTGTTAGTGCAATCATTTAAAGATGTTTTTAAAGACAAATTCTCAAGATCAATGTTGTTCTTTTCAGAAGAGAGATCATTTAATTTAGCATATAGCTCATCATTTTTTTTGATAACCTTCTTTAGTTTCTTCTTGACATCAACATATTTATCATGAGTTTCTTGTAAACTAGTAATTAACTCTTCTTTAGGAAGATCAAGTAGGCTTACCTCTTGAGAGTCTTCATTATCTTCTCTTGCCATTAGACATTCCACCTTTTCTTCCTCGCTTTCACTTTCACTTGACTCGTCCCATGCAGCTTTATAGGCTTTTTCTCCCCTCTTCTTGTGTGAGCTTTTCTTTCCTTTCTTTGCTTTAGGACATTCATTTTTTAAATGTCCTTTCTTTCCACACTCAAAGCACCTAGGAGAAGAAGAAGAACTAGAAATTTTGTTAGATTTAAATCTTCTATATTTCTTACCATTTACAATCAATGCCTCTTCTCCTTCCTCTTCACTTGACTCCTCACTTTCTGGTGTAATTATCTTTGAAGCTTTTAGAGCCACATCCTTCTTCTTTCCTTGCTGAAGTTCACGTTCTCTTCTTTCTTCCTCTTCTAGAGTTGCTTCATGAGCTTCTAGATTTCCAATGAGTTGCTCCATTTTCAGCCGAGTGAGGTCATTAGCTTCTTCAATGGCTGTCACCTTTGGCTTGTATTTAGAAGGAAGTGATCGAAGGATTTTTGATACCTGATCTTCTTCAAGAATAGTTTTTCCTAGGGCATTTAAACCATTAACAATAGAAGAGAATTTTGCAAACATTTCACTAATAGATTCATTTGGATCCATACGGAAATGTTCAAACTTTTGTTTAAGCATGCTAATCTTAGAATTCTTGACTTGAACTGTACCCTCATAAGTTATGGACAGTCTATGCCAAATGTCATAGGTTGTGTCACAGTTTGATATCCTATTAAATTCTCCTACTGAAATTGAATAATATAAAATGCTTACAGCTTTGGCATTCATTTGAGATAACTTTATCATGTTTGCATCCCACTCTGCATATTGTGTTTGAGGAAGCTCGTATGGGGTTGACACCATCCTCCATAAGTCCCAATTGATGCCTTGGAAGTAGAACTGCATCCTTCTCTTCCAATATGTGTAGTTTGTTCCATCAAACGCCGGAGGTCTAGCAACAAGTGTCCCTTCAAGGTTAAGGTTATTGAGCACTCTGTCCCCCATTCTTCAAGACCTTGTTAGGGTTCCTTGAAGCCTGCTCTGATACCAATTGAAAAACACTAGAGGGGGGTGAATAGAGTTTTTAACAATATTTTAACAATTATTTAACTCAAACAACCACAATTATAAATGGAAGAAGGAGACAGGTGTTTAGAGTGGTTCCAACTTTAGCAAATACTAAAGTTGTCAGTCCACTACCTGGTTGCTTACCCAACCGGGATTTTGAAAGTATTTATTTTATTACCTTCACAAGGATTTATACAAAATACAATACTTTCTTTACACCCCTTGAACAGCCTTCACTTGAAGTAGATGCACCAACTTGAGGTAGCCTTCTTGAAGTAACTTCAAGCTCCCCCTTGAAGTAGCCTTCCTCTCTAGAAGTAACCTCCCGTTGCACCAGCCTTCTTGAAGTAGCTCAAGGTCCCCTTCTTCACCAAGAAGATCTCCACCCTCTCCAATCCGCAGCCTCCAACCTAGGAGTAGCAAGGAGAGTACAAACAATAATAGAGAACAAGAAAGGAAAAGGAAATTACAACTTATCCTTTTCTAGCACAAAGCTTGATTTGCCTAGATCAAGCGTATAGATCTCCTAGCCATAGTGTATGTAATTGTAATTGCAGTGGATAGGAGATACTAGCCTATGGGACACGAATTTTGAGCTAAGGGAAGAAGTAGCCAATTGTCACAATGCTCAATTTGCTCACAAACAGATTGCACAAAGTCAATGTATGCTCAAAGATTGCTCAAGTGTAACAAGTAAGTGTATTTGGGTGTCCTAAGCTATGTCCTATTTATAGGAATGTCCTACAAGTGCTTAAGGATGTTCTAGACACCTTCTAGGGGTTTCTAAGTGCTTAACTAGCCGTTAGGTACAAGTTTGTTGCTTTAGTAACGGCTAAATAATTAATTCTGCAGTTGCTGTCAGAGACCATCTCGATCGAGAAATAGTCGACCGAGACTCCTACTCGGTCGAACTTTTGTCGACCGACAGGCTCTCTGGAACAAGTGTATGCAATGTTTATCTCCAACTGCCAACCACCTTGTCAGCTGTTTCTAACGGCTACTTGGGTCTTTCTCGGTCGAGAAGATTCTCGACCGAAAGTGTCTTGGTCGAGGAGTTAGTCGACCGAGATTGACCCTGTTTCAATTTTTCAATTAAAGCACTAAGTGTGTGTATGAGTGTGCATATGTGACACTATTCAAGGGGATGACCTATCTAAATGTGATGTTTAGCTAGGGAGAATCTAACGCTTGATTTACATGAAATCTAAGTACTTGTACATTATATATTTGTACAAGTTTTTACAAAGTGATTACATTTCATGAAAATATAAATATGTAAGCATATGGATTTCCCTAGTACTTTGTCATCCACCTTGTTCCTGCACACTCAAGTAGCATGTTAGATTAATAAGAATGAAATGTTTGTCATTATAAAAACAAAGGGATTTATGGATGTCCATTTAGCCAACAGTAATATCCATTTACCTCTACCCACTCCCTGCAGGGTAAGGGTAAATCAATTTTCTACCCATCATCTATTTACCCATTACTCGTTTCCCATTACCCATTTTTCACTACTGTTTTAGGTAGGGTAAGTGAACATATTTTCTTGCATTTTCTTACTGTTTAGCAACTCGATATACTTTTTTCCAGTTTAATCATCTCTACATAAATGTAAAATTAAAATATTCCAATTCTTGTTTCTTTATATCTACAAAGAATAACATAAAATTTTCTCTATTCTATTCTTGTGTATAGATACTATGTGCATGGCTTCAATATGTATATGAGTTTATAAATTGTCAACTATGTCCAACAAGTATAAAAAGTACTTATCTTTTTATATTTGTATTGAACTCTCATGTAAGTATATTGCTTAACCTCTTATATGATATGTGTAACTAGTGGCATGTTCAATGCAAATGCATCTTTGGTTTATGTTAATTACAATATGATCTTCTTGAACATCTAAATTTCCTAAATATTAATCACCTATATCCCCATACCTTCCATGTTTATCCTGTGGTAAATGGTTTTTTGTAAGGGTAGGATAAAGGGTACAATAAAGTGCACATTTACCTTGTTATGTATTAGGGATATGGTAAATCCTTATCCTTCTCACACCTGACTCACCTACAACCCTACATAGGTTTGGTAGTGTCAATCTAATGTTTGAACTTGTTAGGTATAACTCATCATCCATTTCTGAATATATCCTTGGAGAGAGCCACTATACATATTCATTTCATACTCATTCAGGTTACCAAGTTAGCATCATATTTGGAAGATGTATTTCCAGTCAGATTGACTACATGGCTTGCATAGTCAGGATCAAAACTAGTGATTTAATTATTTATCTTGTAGAAAAGACCTCTGCTAGAGACATCTTGAGATTACACGATATATGCCTAAAAAATCTCAGTATCCCATCTTAGATTTATCCATGAATGGGATGGAAACTTTGATAGAAGAAGGGATATTTAGTATAGTAATAATGAGACAGATAAATCTAACAACTAGGGCTTGTACGTCTAGTTGTTTTGTAACTCTTTTGAGTTGTCTAATCTATTTTGGAACATAGTGGTTTGTACTCTAGCATGCTTGTTTCTTTTAGGTCTTATGCATGGCTCCACCGTGGGAGATTGCTCCAGTTTTTATGTGATTAATTCTACCTAGAACATAAATCAACCTATCCAAATCTATAGTGCAAAATTAATTGTAGATTTCCATATATCAACTATACCAACATTGTCCTTCCAGAAGGACAATATCTTCTAATCAAAATTTAAACTCTGAGCAATCTTATTATTAACAAAAAATAATCACAATGGGATCTAGAAAATCAAGGATGGAAAGAAGGTGTGACAAATAAATTATGCTTAGCTAGCACACTGTCATTGAATACACCAATCGAGCAACAGACTTTGTGGTTGCTCCATGTATAAAATCTCAATGTAGAAAAGCAGTTTTGACACCAAGTTATTCTAACGAACATCCCATGATAATGAAAACATATAACATAATACACTGGGGTAAGTTGTTCTAAGGGTTGACAGTGTTAAAGTAGTCAGTTAGTGTGGGCTCCTATCTCTAAACCACGATTTAATCCCGAGTTTAACATGTGCGGAAGCAATCGGTAAACAGCGGAAGACAAAAATCACGGGAAATTAAAACTTTTCGAGACAAGAGCCTGAAATCACAAACCTTTTCCATAGAAAAAGGATTTAACTGTGTACATCACTGACAATTACTTCTTGAGTAATTATATACAACATGATACAAAATTTCTCAAGAATTCATACTCCAAAACACTCCAGGACCTGAGAGTACAGAGGACACATAGGACTTGACTCTAACTACACCATGAAGCAGGCTAGATCTCCACCTGAGATATTTACTACTCCTGATGCTGCTGTTGCTGGGATTGGTCACCTGTGTTCTTGTTCCTCCGTCTTCGACGACCACCTAAAAAGTAGAAGTCTACGGGGTGAGACAATTATACATAATTGCCCCAGCGAGAGTTATAACTCTCCACTAGGCTTTATAAGCAAAGCAAGGAATAACTAAAGCAATAAGAGCCTTCAAGATATTCACTAGCAGTTCTGATGATGAGCAAGAGTTCAATCAATATTAAAATATGAGAACATCTATGCTATTCAAGGTAACATCAATCAAATAACTCGTAGATAACTCTAACAGATATGCTACGCTGTTGATTATGTTTTTCAAACATTATTGTTATGCCCTGTGGAGATGAGGCTTACCACTCATACTCCAACTGATCGCTAAGAAGTCGCATCAGTATCATACATAGGTCATTAAAAGATCCGGATTCTTATGACCTCATCTTCCTCAGTCAGTTAGAGGATCGAATGTTAGATATCTGGCGGGATATCTTTTGTTATAGCTCTCCAGGGTAAACTGGACCTTCGCTATTTTAGAGTTACAGTGGCGTTCTGTACTCTCTTCGTCATCGGAAGATTTCTTGTTTATCTTTTATCGATGCGGTATTTGTGTCTTTAAGGGAGTGTAGAGATACATCTCACCTTTAGGACTTTATGGTGGGGTCTGATGGACTACTAGAATCTACATCATCCTCTCACCTTTTCTTTTATAGTGAAGGTATGACGGACTACAAGAATCTACATCAAATACCTACACTAGGATGTAAGGTTCTACACATCCATGTACCCCACATACTCAAAAGTATGTGATCCAGGAGTTCCCTGAGGAAAACCTGTTTCACCATCATTTAGACTCTGACAATGATGGATCTATGATCAGGGCTCTACATTTCACTTGATTAGTTAGGTACATTCAGTATTCATATCATCATACAAAAACATTAGCATCATAGCTATATATGAGAATACTAAAATGTAGCAGGCCTAACTTATCACCATCATCAGTTATTTCATCTCAAGTCATCTGTCAAGCATGACCTTGATAACATTTATGGCTCTTACAGCCCATAATTCACAAAAGATGTCACTTATCAGTGCATCAAGATGATTCATTATTCATAAAGCTTAAGACATGCTTTCAATGAATAAAACATGGTATCCCCTACCTGGGTGTGACCATCATCTTATAATAACCTGTATGGTTAATTCAACAGATAATAGTAAACAATTCAACAATTAGGGTTTACTATTCATCTTTCATGTCATCACCCTAAAATTAGGGTTTACTATTCACTCCATGGTGAATTGTACTCATTACATCATTATGTAAGAGAAACATCATCATTAAGGCTCTTAATTAGGATTAAGATCCATTAGATATTATAAATAGGGTTTCCATGACCTCACATAGGTGGGTCATTCCCTAATCATGCACATTCATGTGTAATTAAAGTATCTCACTTGAGTTTCCTCCTTAAAAAGGTACTTTCCCTCTCTAGGATACTTTCTCTCTCTAGAAATACTTTCTCTCTCCTCTCACTAGTAGATGGTGACAACATCACTCTAGATCAGGTTGAGATAAGTCTCCATTGACTAACATAAGCCAAAACATCAACATCATGTGATTAGGGTTTGATTAGAACAAGGTTTTACCCCTTTAGACCCCTCAAGGGTATTTTGGTAATTTGCCACATGATTACCATCATGGGTTAACTCACTAATCACATAGTCCCTTAATGACCTAGGTTACCATTAGGGTTTAGATTGAATCATCATTGAACTAATTACATCATCAAATGGTTAAGTACAAACCATCACCAATCTCCAAACGGTTTCAACCTTCAAACGGTTTCAACCACCCAGACGGTCTTGAGACCGTTTGGATCCAAACGGTCTTGAGACCGTTTGGATCCAAACGGTCTTGAGACCGTTTGGAGGTGAAGACCGTTTGGAAGGGTTGACTTCCAAACCGTTTGGAGCTTCAATCGGTTTGAAACCGTTTAATCAAAATTACTTGAGATCGATTGGACCAAACGATCCTGAGGTCGTTTGAGCCCAAACGGTCTTGAGACCGTTTGGCCCCAAAAGGTCTTGAGACCGTTTGGCCCCAAACGGTCTTGAGACCGTTTGGTCCAAAAAGGTCTCAAACCGTTTGGACCTCCAAAGTGGTTCAAAGGTTACCAATGTTCATGGATATGTGTGTTGAAGTCCTCAAATGGTCAAAGCTATGCTAACCACTTATAATTTGAGTCAGTTAGGGTTAGCCTTAACCACTTAGACATCCAATTGACCCTCAATTGCAAGCCAATTAGGGTTCAATCCTCCTCAATTAGGGTTTCAATTCGATTGGTCATCAATGTTCAACAATGTGAATCAATTCAAGGTTGAACCTATCAATTGACCTCCAATTGGGCTCAAACTTGGACCAAACGGTCTTGAGGTCGTTTGGACATCATCCAAACGGTCTTGAGACCGTTTGCCCAAATTTTGACCAAAATCCAGGTCGTTTTAACTAAGGTTGAAGTCCAATTAGGTCAAAATCAGCAATTTTCATCAATTCATCAATTTCCTACAATTGGACCCTCAAACCATTAGATTAACTTAACCCTAGACCTTCAAACGGTCTTGGGTTGTGCCCAAACAGTCTTAGGACCGTTTGGAGGAATCCCCAAACGGTCTTGAGACCGTTTGGGTCCTTCAACCCAAAACTCAACGAGATCTATATGTCAAATCAGCACTTTTTCACCCGATTAGGGTTTCATGTTGAAGTGCCTTCAACTCTCAATTGGTTAAGAATTAGACTTTGATGCTTTGCAGAGATGAAATTCAATATGTTAGGAACAGACCCTCAAACGGTCGTCCCTTGGTCAACTCTTTCAAATGGTCTTGAGACCGTTTCAATCCAAACGGTCTTGCAAGACCGTTTGAGAGCAAACGGTTTGAAACCGTTTGAACCCAAACGGTTTGCAACCATTTGGACCAAAAGGGTCCAAGGTCGTTTGAAAAAGTAACATAGGGAATCACGCCCCTCATCTTCAACCTCTTGCATGGTCGGTTTCTCCACTGATTTGCTTGCAAACGTGCAAGGAAGAAGGGTGGTAGAAGGAGAATTTACCAAGTAAATTGCAAGAATTGAGCATACATATAAAGCATAAGTTTAGAGTTATAAAACCCGCCTAAAGGTTGATCTTAGAGCTCCAAGCCTTCAAGCTCCAAGCTTTAATGGCGTCCTTGAGCTTCCACAACTTGGTCAGAGGTGAATTCTCCAAGGAAACGTTGCTTTGGTCGGCTAGAACAAGAAGACTAAGTAAGCTAACCATAAAACCAACCTTAGAAAGTGAATTCCTCCATGAATTCGAGCTAGAAGGTGGGGTTCTCTTACCTAGAACAGGTTGGTCGTCCCCCCTGAGCTCCAGAGCTATCCTTGGTCGTTTGAGCAAGAAAGGAATAGAAATGAAGGAAAGAAAGTTCGTTCACTTAATTGCAAGGGAAAAGGGCTTATATACTTTAGCCTCTTTTACACCCTAAGGACCTCACAAGATTGGAAATCACATCTAGGTCCCTCCTTGCTCAAGGCACGACCAAAACTATCTATCCTTATGCAAATCTCATGAAATCTCAAGATCTAGGGGTAAAGGAATCCAACCTTCAACTAGGGTACATACATGAAAGGGTTTCATACCCATTCTAGGTGATTTCTATCACAAAGGTCATTTTTCTCATTTGATTATTAAATGATGTATCCCTTTCATCATTTCTACTCTAAATGATGATAAGAGTCATAAAAGATATTCTAGATATTAAGAATTACAACTTGGACCCCTCAATTTGGGTAAATTGCACTTTACCCCAAATTAGGGTTTCTAAGCATGGGAATTGCTTCCACAGCTGCACCTTGGTGCTCAAGCTTGGGAAATCCCTCAAACTTTACCATAACCATTCTCATGATGTCTCAACATCAAAGGAACATCTTATCTTGTGAATTTTGCAAGTTCAACCCTTAAACTGGGTAATTTGCACATAGGTCCCTGCATACAACACAATGCTACAACTTTATACAAAAAGGAGAGAAATTGAAAGTAAATGTTCCTGAGGAACTTAATTACATGCCAGGGAGTGTTCACAAGTATATTAATTACATATTTAGGCAAAACTTCCAGGGTTAGGTCATAACCCAGGTCAGGGGTGTTACAAATTCTTTACCCCTTCAAAAGGATTTCGTCCCCGAAATCAATAAAGCATATTATAAGAAAAGAGCAGGATATTTTCTTCTCATTTCATCTTCTAGTTCCCAAGTGGCTTCTTCAACACCACGATGGTTCCAGAGGACTTTTACAAGGCTTATATCTTTCTTCTTTAACTTTTTCGTTCTGTTATCGAGGATTGACACTGGTCCCTCCTCATACGTTATATCTTCATTCAATTCTACTTCCATAGGTTGTAGAACTGACTCGGTATCTGGATGACATTTCCTCAGCATGGAAATGGGAAACACAGGGTGCAGCTTCTGCAACTCCTGAGGTAACTTTAGTCTATAGGCCACCTTTCCAACTTTTTAAACAATTGGATAAGGTCCCATAAATCTAGGAGCTAACTTTCCTTTCTTCCCAAAACGAAGGACTCCTTTCCAAGGTGAGACCTTGAGATACACTCTGTCTCCAACCTGAAATTCTAGGGGTCTACGACGTTTATCGGCATACGACGTCTGCCTATCTTGTGCAGTCTTAAGCTGTTGTTGTATAACTTTAATCTTTTCTGTAGTTTGCTGCACAAGATCAGGGCCTAACAACTGGTGCTCACCAGTTTCATACCAACACAAGGGTGATCTACAACGTCTACCATATAAGGCTTCATATGGTGCCATATCAATGCTATGTTGATAGCTATTGTTATAGGCAAACTCTATCAAGCTTAGATGTAGATCCCAACTCCCGGTAAACTGGAGAACACATGCTCTCAACAGATCTTCTAAGCTCTGTATAGTTCTTTCTGACTGTCCATCAGTCTGGGGATGAAAGGTTGTACTAAAGCTTAGCTTGGTGCCTAGGGCTCTGTGTAACTGTTCCCAAAAGCGACTTGTGAACCGGGGGCCTCTGTCAGAAACTATAGTGACAGGAACTCCGTGCAAACGCACTATCTCTTGGACATATATCTGGGATAACCTTTCAGCAGTATAGGTTGTTTTGACAGGTAAGAAATGCGCCGTCTTTGTCAACCTATCAACAACTACCCAAATGGAATCATGTCCTTTGTTTGTCCTCGGTAGGCCAACAACAAAGTCCATGGTTACATGGTCCCACTTCCACTGTGGTATGGGTAAGGGTTGCATTGTCCCTGCAGGTTTCTGGTGTTCAGCCTTGACCTGCTGACACACAGGACACCTCAGAACAAACTCAGCTACATCCTTCTTCATCCCAGGCCACCAATACATATCCTTCAAGTTTCGATACATCTTGGTGCTCCCTGGATGCATAGCATACATCGAAGAATGAGCTTCTTCCAGGACTAACTTCCTCAGGTTGTCCACATCTGGCACTATCATCCTTCCATGATAGCATGCCATCTGGTCATCTGACTCATGAAAACCTTCTCGCTTCTCATCTCCAAACTCAGATCTAATCTGCTGTATAAAAACATCTACTTGTTGTGCCTCCTTTATCTGCTCTCTTAAGGTAGGTTTAATCTGCATCTCAGCTAACAGACCAGCTAACAATGATGCCTTTATCTGCACATTGTCTTGCCTTAAAGAGATAAGCATATCTCTTCTAGAGCATACTAAGGAACTTAGTTGTGCCCTATCCATGGTTGATGTTGCTGATTTCCTACTCAAGGCATCAGCAACCACATTGGCTTTGCCCGGATGGTAATCAATTGTACAATCGTAGTCCTTGATTAACTCCATCCAGCGACGTTGCCTCATATTAAGCTCATGCTGAGTGAAGATGTATTTAAGGTTCTTGTGGTCTGTGAAAATCTGGAAAGTTTCTCCGTAGAGATAATGTCTCCAGATTTTCAAAGCATGGACCACAGCAGCTAACTCTAGATCGTGTGTCGGATAATTCTCCTCGTGTTTCTTAAGCTGTCGGGAAGAAAAAGAAATCACTTGTTTATCCTGCATCAACACACATCCAAGTCCATTCTTGGAGGCATCACAAAAGATTATATATTCCTTTCCTTGCTCAGGTAACACAAGCACAGGTGCACTTGTCAACCTCTCCTTCAACAGCTGAAAAGACTGTTGACACTTATCACTCCAAGCAAAAGGAACATCCTTTCGGGTTAACTTGGTCAAAGGTAAGGCTATAAAACTAAAATTTTTAATAAACCTTCGATAATAACCAGCTAACCCCAAGAAACTTCTAATCTCCGTCGGTGTCTTCGGTTGTTCCCACTGCAGAACAGACTCTATCTTTGCAGGGTCAACACGAATTCCCGAGGCAGATACCACATGTCCAAGGAAGGATACTTCAGATAACCAAAACTCACACTTTCTAAACTTAGCATATAGCTTATGTTCCCTTAGCAAGGTCAAAGTCTGGCGAAGGTGCTGCTCATGCTGCTGAGCATCCTTACTATAAATCAGTATGTCATCTATGAAGACGACAACACACTGATCAAGAAAAGGTCGAAAGACTCTATTCATGAGTTCCATAAATGCAGCCGGTGCATTGGTTAGTCCAAACGACATAACTGTGAACTCATAGTGACCATATCTTGTCCTAAAGGCAGACTTGGATATGTCACTGTCCTTAATGCGGATTTGATGATATCCAGACCTTAAGTCTATTTTGGAAAAGACTGTTGCACTACGCAACTGGTCGAAAAGATCATCAATCCTCGGCAAAGGATACTTATTCTTTATTGTTACTTTATTGAGTTGTCTATAATCAATGCATAACCGCATTGATCCATCTTTCTTTTTAACAAACAAAACTGGAGCACCCCAAGGTGAGGTACTCGGTCAGATGAAACCCTTCTCAAGTAACTCTTGAAGCTGTTTCTTGAGTTCTGCCATCTCAGCAGGCGCCATCCTATACGGAGTCTGGGCTATGGGTTTCGTATCTGGGACCAAATTGATCTCAAAATCAACTTCCCGGGGTGGTGGTATACCAGGAAGTTCTTCGGGAAACACATCCTCGAATTCCCTGACTATCGGAATTTCAGCAGGGTTGGAACTCTCCTTGGTAACATCTACTACATGGGCTAAGAATGCGTAGCATCCTTGCCTCATCAACTTATCAGCAACCATAGCTGATACAAGATAGGTGGGCAGAATCTTTCTTTCACCTTGAAAGATCCATGTGTTGCTTTCATCAGCAAACACAGCCAGCTTGGACTCACAATCCAAGACAACTCGATACCTTTCCAAGGTATCCATCCCTAGGATTATATCAAATCCTTGCATATCAAGCGGTATTAGATCCACTTGAATGCGATGCTTAGAAAAGGAAAGTAAACAAGGAGAGCATACTTCTTGCAGAACAGCAGACCCACTCAACGGAGTCTCCAACAACAACTTATCTGCCCTATGACTAGTTATCATATTGCAGTTATGAATCACTCTTCGAGTGATGAAAGAGTGCGTAGCACCCGGGTCAATCAAAACAGATACTACACAAGATTTAGACATATCAGAATATAAAAGTTCCATCTGACATGTCACTACTTGTGGATTGACCACTGCCTCTGGTGGGTTCATAGCATAGAACCTCGCCGTAGCCTGTTGTTGAGGTGGTGTTGATGATCCAGCTTGAGACGCTTGCCCGCGTCCTCGACCTTTTCCTTGAGATTGTCCTCCCTGTGATCCCTGTTGTCCTTGTCTCGGAGGCTGTGTCACACTGACAGGCCTAGATCGGTAGTCCTTCATCAAATGTCCCACCTTACCACAGTTGTAGCATCTTCCTTCTTGCGGTCTTTGTGGTCCGATAGCAGACATTGATGCAGAACTCTGTGTCCCCCGAGGTGGTTGTCCTCTTCCTCTACCTCTACTAGGAGACCACTGAGTCTGAGGACTAGATCTAGATGGTGGGGGGTTAGGCGCAGAGGATCTAGATTTCTTAAAGTCCATAGATGAAGAACCCTGGAACTGTGGATACCTCTTCTGTGTTTGCCTCTTCTCAACCACAGATCTCTCTATCCTTCGAACTGACTCAACGAAGGTAGAGAATCTCTCTCAGCTCTCTAAGGCAGACACTGGGGTAGACATGTCAGCATTCAACCCCTTCTCAAATCTCCTGATTCTCTCTTCATCCGTAGCAGCCATGTGCGGATAGAACCGCAACAACTCCATAAACTTAGCTTCATACTCGCTAATGTTCATCATACCCTGTCTCGGTCTCTCAAACTGAGAGATCTTCTCGTCTAGGAAGGTCTTTGGGAAATATCTTTGGACAAACTCCCGCCGAAAATCTTCCCACGAGATCTCTATTCCAGGTCTCTTCTGCTCTTCCATGGTCCACCAGTGACCAGCACTTCCTTTGAGAAGATAGACAGCATGTCTAACCTTCTCAGCTTCAGGGATGTTGAGGATCCTAAAAGCCTTCTCCAGCTCTGTCAACCACAGATCAGCATCTGCGGGGTCAGCAGTCCCATGGTACTCGGTAGCTCCGACACGACGTAGTCGCTCGAACGTCTTCCCGATACCTTGCCCCTCAGGCTGGACAGGTGCCCTAGGTGCAGGCATAGGCAACCTGTCAGTTATATGTGTCATGGCAGTCATGAACTACCCAAACATTGTCTAGACTACTGGGTTACCCATGTCAGCTGGGTCAAGCTGGGGTGGCTCTCTAGGTTGTTCTGGTACAGGCTGTTCCACCTCTGGTACTCCTGCACCACCTTGAGGTGCACTGGCACTACTTTCTTCCACATACTCATCATGTGGCTCTGACATTCTTAAGTATCTTCTTCTCCTGAGGAGCAGAAGATTCTATTAGATGAGGAAGGAGTACTAAAAGTAGACTCGACATCCTAAGTCCTATGCCTCTGTAGACTCGACTGAACCTGGAGCTCTGATACCACTTAATTGTGGGCTCCGATCTCTAAACCACGATTTAATCCCGAGTTAAACATGTGCGGAAGCAAACGGTAAACAGCGGAAGACAAAAATCACGGGAAATTAAAACTTTTCGAGACAAGAGCCTGAAATCACAAACCTTTTCCATAGAAAAAGGATTTAACTGTGTACATCACTGACAATTACTTCTTGAGTAATTATATACAACATGATACAAAATTTCTCAAGAATTCATACTCCAAAACACTCCAGGACCTGAGAGTATAGAGGACACATAGGACTTGACTCTAACTACACCATGAAGCAGGCTAGATCTCCACCTGAGATATTTACTGCTCCTGATGCTGCTGTTGCTGGGATTGGTCACCTGTGTTCTTGTTCCTCCTTCTTCGACGACCACCTAAAAAGTAGAAGTCTACGGGGTGAGACAATTATACATAATTGCCCCAGTGAGAGTTATAACTCTCCACTAGGCTTTATAAGCAAAGCAAGGAATAACTAAAGCAATAAGAGCCTTCAAGATATTCACTAGCAGTTCTGATGATAAGCAAGAGTTCAATCAATATTAAAATATGAGAACATCTATGCTATTCAAGGTAACATCAATCAAATAACTCGTAGATAACTCTAACAGATATGCTACGCTGTTGATTATGTTTTTCAAACATTATTGTTATGCCCTGTGGAGATGAGGCTTACCACTCATACTCCAACTGATCGCTAAGAAGTAGCATCAGTATCATACATAGGTCATTAAAAGAGCCGGATTCTTATGACCTCATCTTCCTCAGTCAGTTAGAGGATCGAATGTTAGATATCTGGCGGGATATCTTTTGTTATAGCTCTCCAGGGTAAACTGGACCTTCGCTATTTTAGAGTTACAGTGGCGTTCTGTACTCTCTTCGTCATCGGAAGATTTCTTGTTTATCTTTTATCGATGCGGTATTTGTGTCTTTAAGGGAGTGTAGAGATACATCTCACCTTTAGGACTTTATGGTGGGGTCTGATGGACTACTAGAATCTACATCATCCTCTCACCTTTTCTTTTATAGTGAAGGTATGACGGACTACAAGAATCTACATCAAATACCTACACTATGATGTAAGGTTCTACACATCCATGTACCCCACATACTCAAAAGTATGTGATCCAGGAGTTCCCTGAGGAAAACCTATTTCACCATCATTTAGACTCTGACAATGATGGATCTATGATCAGGGCTCTACATTTCACTTGATTAGTTAGGTACATTCAGTATTCATATCATCATACAAAAACATTAGCATCACAGCTATATATGAGAATACTAAAATGTAGCAGGCCTAACTTATCACCATCATCAGTTATTTCATCTCAAGTCATCTGTCAAGCATGACCTTGATAACATTTATGGCTCTTACAGCCCATAATTCACAAAAGATGTCACTTATCAGTGCATCAAGATGATTCATTATTCATAAAGCTTAAGACATGCATTCAATGAATAAAACATGGTATCCCCTACCTGGGTGTGACCATCATCTTATAATAACTTGTATGGTTAATTCAACAGATAATAGTAAACAATTCAACAATTAGGGTTTACTATTCATCTTTCATGTCATCACCCTAAAATTAGGGTTTACTATTCACTCCATGGTGAATTGTACTCATTACATCATTATGTAAGAGAAACATCATCATTAAGGCTCTTAATTAGGATTAAGATCCATTAGATATTATAAATAGGGTTTCCATGACCTCACATAGGTGGGTCATTCCCTAATCATGCACATTCATGTGTAATTAAAGTATCTCACTTGAGTTTCCTCCTTAAAAAGGTACTTTCCCTCTCTAGGATACTTTCTCTCTCTAGAAATACTTTCTCTCTCCTCTCACTAGTAGATGGTGACAACATCACTCTAGATCAGGTTGAGATAAGTCTCCATTGACTAACATAAGCCAAAACATCAACATCATGTGATTAGGGTTTGATTAGAACAAGGTTTTACCCCTTTACACCCCTCAAGGGTATTTTGGTAATTTGCCACATGATTACCATCATGGGTTAACTCACTAATCACATAGTCCCTTAATGACCTAGGTTACCATTAGGGTTTAGATTGAATCATCATTGAACTAATTACATCATCAAATGGTTAAGTACAAACCATCACCAATCTCCAAACGGTTTCAACCTTCAAACGGTTTCAACCACCCAAACGGTCTTGAGACCGTTTGGAGGTGAAGACCGTTTGGAAGGGTTGACTTCCAAACCGTTTGGAGCTTCAATCGGTTTGAAACCGTTTAATCAAAATTACTTGAGATCGATTGGACCAAACGATCCTGAGACCGTTTGAGCCCAAACGGTCTTGAGACCGTTTGGTCCAAAAAGGTCTCAAACCGTTTGGACCTCCAAAGTGGTTCAAAGGTTACCAATGTTCATGGATATGTGTGTTGAAGTCCTCAAATGGTCAAAGCTATGCTAACCACTTATAATTTGAGTCAGTTAGGGTTAGCCTTAACCACTTAGACATCCAATTGACCCTCAATTGCAAGCCAATTAGGGTTCAATCCTCCTCAATTAGGGTTTCAATTCGATTGGTCATCAATGTTCAACAATGTGAATCAATTCAAGGTTGAACCTATCAATTGACCTCCAATTGGGCTCAAACTTGGACCAAACGGTCTTGAGGTCGTTTGGACATCATCCAAACGGTCTTGAGACCGTTTGCCCAAAGTTTGACCAAAATCCAGGTCGTTTTGACTAAGGTTGAAGTCCAATTAGGTCAAAATCAGCAATTTTCATCAATTCATCAATTTCCTACAATTGGACCCTCAAACCATTAGATTAACTTAACCCTAGACCTTCAAACGGTCTTGGGTTGTGCCCAAACGGTCTTAGGACCGTTTGGAGGAATCCCCAAATGGTCTTGAGACCGTTTGGGTCCTTCAACCCAAAACTCAACGAGATCTATATGTCAAATCAGCACTTTTTCACCCGATTAGGGTTTCATGTTGAAGTGCCTTCAACTCTCAATTGGTTAAGAATTAGACTTTGATGCTTGGCAGAGATGAAATTCAATATGTTAGGAACAGACCCTCAAACGGTCGTCCCTTGGTCAACTCTTTCAAACGGTCTTGAGACCGTTTCAATCCAAACGGTCTTGCAAGACCGTTTGAGAGCAAACGGATTGAAACTGTTTGAACCCAAACGGTTTGCAACCGTTTGGACCAAAAGGGTCCAAGGTCGTTTGAAAAAGTAACATAGGGAATCACGCCCCTCATCTTCAACCTCTTGCATGGTCGGTTTCTCCACTGATTTGCTTGCAAACGTGCAAGGAAGAAGGGTGGTAGAAGGAGAATTTACCAAGTAAATTGCAAGAATTGAGCATACATATAAAGCATAAGTTTAGAGTTATAAAACCCGCCTAAAGGTTGATCTTAGAGCTCCAAGCCTTCAAGCTCCAAGATTTAATGGCGTCCTTGAGCTTCCACAACTTGGTCAGAGGTGAATTCTCCAAGGAAACGTTGCTTTGGTCGGCTAGAACAAGAAGACTAAGTAAGCTAACCATAAAACCAACCTTAGAAAGTGAATTCCTCCATGAATTCGAGCTAGAAGGTGGGGTTCTCTTACCTAGAATAGGTTGGTCGTCCCCCCTGAGCTCCAGAGCTATCCTTGGTCGTTTGAGCAAGAAAGGAATAGAAATGAAGGAAAGAAAGTTCGTTCACTTAATTGCAAGGGAAAAGGGCTTATATACTTTAGCCTCTTTTACACCCTAAGGACCTCACAAGATTGGAAATCACATCTAGGTCCCTCCTTGCTCAAGGCACGACCAAACCTATCTATCCTTATGCAAATCTCATGAAATCTCAAGATCTAGGGGTAAAGGAATCCAACCTTCAACTAGGGTACATACATGAAAGGGTTTCATACCCATTCTAGGTGATTTCTATCACAAAGGTCATTTTTCTCATCTGATTATTAAATGATGTATCCCTTTCATCATTTCTACTCTAAATGATGATAAGAGTCATAAAAGATATTCTAGATATTAAGAATTACAACTTGGACCCCTCAATTTGGGTAAATTGCACTTTACCCCAAATTAGGGTTTCTAAGCATGGGAATTGCTTCCACAGTTGCACCTTGGTGCTCAAGCTTGGGAAATCCCTCAAACTTTACCATAACCATTCTCATGATGTCTCAACATCAAAGGAACATCTTATCTTGTGAATTTTGCAAGTTCAACCCTTAAACTGGGTAATTTGCACATAGGTCCCTGCATACAACACAATGCTACAACTTAATACAAAAAGGAGCGAAATTGAAAGTAAATGTTCCTGAGGAACTTAATTACATGCCAGGGAGTGTTCACAAGTATATTAATTACATATTTAGGCAAAACTTCCAGGGTTAGGTCATAACCCAGGTCAGGGGTGTTACAGTTAGTATACATCATTGTAAAATGAGTCTTGGTCTGTTAAAAAATCTTACTTGGTATAGAATATATGTAATAATAAACACCTTGCCACAACAGAAAACTTTGGATAGAGAAGGTTGAGCATTGACTCTTCTATTCCAGAAAATCCAAACTTTTCACATTGGTACGCATGGCTTATTTCTACCATGGATAAGACAGAGATTCCTCAAATATTTAGGGACAAAATGGCAGTTATAAGAGGGAGATAGTTTAATATGTTTTGCACCATATCTATGATAGAAATAGATTCAGAAATCCAAAGTTTTAAATGAAGGTACACATGTATTTACTAAAGGTAATGAGCATATCTAAATCAAATAAAGAATATGAAACTGAGTAGAGCAGTAGTCTATAATGTAGTTACTTGAATAACAAGTGATGATGGAACTCAATGAGTGATACCCAGATGCAATGTGTCATAAAACTCAACTAGTGGAGTTGGCACAACATGGGAAGACAAAGACTTAGGTGGAACAACTAGTTGCAAAAGGGGTTCCGACCCTTGCAATTGGTAGTGGCTACGACCTATGACTCTATAGATGGTAGCAGCTGGGGTCTGAGGCCTTGGATATTGCTATGACAGCTAAGGATAAAGGTAGCGACAATATCTCTCCCTTGACGGTAGAAGGGAGCAACAATGTTGTCGACCCTTTTGTTGTTGTTGGAGTCAGGTTGAGAGCTTTTTTGGGGAAAGGGATTACGCCTGCTCTAATACTATGTTACGGGAAGTATTTTTTTGGTTAGTGATCTACACTCTTTTGTCTGAGTGTAGAGAGCATTTAAACCCAGACGCATTACCAAGCGGCAAAAATTAGATAGTTAACACAAATACTATTATAGAAATTACTGTCAATACAAGTTTGTATTTTGAACTAGCATTCATATATATATATATATATATATATATATATATGTATATATATATGTATATATATATAAGGATAAAGTGGACGTGTTCAAGTTGGAAGCATTAATGATTCATTTTCATAGTAAACTAAGAAAATGCCAAGTCAATCCTTCTGCCCAGATGTTCAACAACTTGGAATGGTGATTGATTGGCCTCATGGGCTGCTATTGCATAATAGAAGTAATATGAGTGAGAAAATGTCAAATTAAACCTTCCAGACCAATTTGACATCTTTTATCTTAATGTATTAGTATGTATGTTGTCCAATAGGGAAGGGAACTCATATGAAGGAGTTAGCACATAAGTATTTTGAAAGAGTGGTTCTATGCCAAAATCGTAGCTTTGAGCTTCGTTCAAGCTATGAAGTTGATCGTAGCATTGTTCAAAAATATTCTTTAGTAGTCAATTTCTGGTAGTAGCTGGATCCTTAAGTAATACTCTTCATTGAACAAGGCTTTTGCCAATGAGTTGGTGTTAGGACAAGGCTAGAACTATTGAGATGGGAAATGGTTGGGATTTATCTACAAAATTGATCATTTATGTATCTGAGTGACGGTGACTCCACAGATGACTAGTACAAGTTGTACTTTGATAAGTATCCCTTCTAGGGCTCAAGTCTTCTTATTGTAGTTATAACCAAGATGCACATATTGTGAATGTAAAAGGAATGTATTATTGTGATGGTGAATACAAGCATAGACACCCTTCCCTACATAGGATAGGAGTTAGTAAATACAAAGTTTAATAATATGGTATAAAAGACAAGATACTAAGAGAACACAAAGTAAATAATATAAAACTTAATATATCAACACTCCCCCTCAAGTTGAAGTGTGGAATCCTGCATGCCCAAATTGTCCATCATAGAAATGAATCTTGTCTTTGGTAGTGATTTTGCAAAGATGTCAGCAAGCTGATCCCCAATCATGATGTATGGAGTAGATTTGTGCCAGGATAGAATAGATTCTCTGATGAAGTGACAGTCTACCTCAATATTATTGGTGCACTCGTGGAATGTGAGAATACTTGCAATGAAGATAGAAGATTTATTATCAAAATACATAGGCATGGGATCAAAATCACAGACTCTGAACTCCTTTACTAACCCTTGAGCCCACATTAGCTCACAAGTAGTGTTATGAGCCATGTCTCAACACTCAGCTCCAACATTAGATCTAGCCATAACAATTTACTTCTTCTACAAGTGACTATGTTACAACCTACAAACGTGTAGTAACTCGTGTAGATTTATGATCAACCCTGTGGCCTGCATATCCAAAGTCAGAATATCCAATGATCTTACAGTTCCCATTTCCATGTATAGAAGATCCTTTCCATGAGAGATTCTTAAGTATATGAGAATGTGCCACACATCCCAATGACATTGTCGAGGTTTATCAAGATACCAACTGACAGGTCCAACAACTGATGTAATATATGCTCATGTAATTGTCAAGTAAATGAGCTTACACACAAGTCTTCTATATTGCTTGCTATCAGGATATGAAGAAGAAGAATCATCATCCAAATTAGTATTGGGATCCAGAGGTGTGCTAATTGGCTTGGCACTCTACATGTCAGTTTCTTGTAGTAGATAAAGGACATAATTGTGTTGAGATAGACATACTCCAGAAGAAGAGTACGATATTTCAATTGCCAGAAAATATTACAATTTTTCTATATTTTTAGTAATTGAGTGTTTGCTTATATGTTCCTTGGTAGCTTGAATACCCTGATGGTTACTCCTAGAAAGGATGATCTCATCCACATACATAATCAGGATAACTATTCCAGTAGTAGTTTTTTTTTACAAACAGAACGATCAGAATGTGAGCTTTTAAAGTTAAACATAGTAAGGATCTGACTTAATTTATCTAACCACACTCTTAGGCTTTTTTTTAGTCCATAAATGACTTTCTTTAGAGGACATAATTTACCCCCTGAGCAACAATCTGAGAGCTTGCTCCATATACCTCATCATGCAGGTAGCCATACAAGAAAACATTTTTGACGCTGAGTTAAAAAAGATGCCAACTTTTAGTGACAATAATGAAGTAAGAATAAGAACAAAGTTAAGATGAGAAACAGGCAAAAAAGTCCCAAAATATTCTATGCCATCAGTCTGTGTATAGCCCTTAGCAACAAGACCAACCTTAAGGCGTTCAATCATGCCATCATGTTGATATTTAAATGTAAAGATCTAGTGCCAACGTACATGATAAACATCAGCATGGACATCCAAGTATGCTGTGTATGAAGAGTTTCCATTTCCACCTCCATGGTACGACGTCGGGTAGGATGTATCGTAGCTTCGTCTGCAGTTTTTGAAACAACAATGGGGGAAAGAGCAGCAGTAAAATTGGCAAAACTTGAACCAAGATTAGCATCAGAAAAGAAATTGCTTATAGGATGTAGAGTACAAGAAAACACTCCTTTTAGTATGCTAGTCAGAGTATCCATGTCAAGATATATCTAATTGGTGTCGTAATCTATCTACAAAGATGGAGGGTTGGTTGAGAGAGGGGTCATACAGGGAGTTGCATTGTTGTGACGTCTCTGATAAACCTTGAGAGGAACACGAACAACAGGTTCAGGAGGCATCAACTCAATTAGAACAAGTGGGGTATCAACTAGAAAATATGTAGATAAAGTTGAACCCATATCAAAATAGTATGATGTTTCCTCAAAAAACACAACATCCACACTAACAAACCATTTCTTACTTATCGGGTCATAAAATATGTACCCTTTCTAAGTTCTAGAGTACCTTAAGAAGATGCATTTTGTAGGTATAGAATCAAGTTTGGCTAACCCAATCTGAAAGTTTCACAGAAAATAGATATTGTCTACAATTCTATGGGGCACTAAAAACTGGGGGTATATGGGGTACAAAATACTATATGGGGCACAATAAATAGGGGTGCAGTGGGTTCCATGGGTGTGGGGCAGTCGGTCTAGAGGATGATGTGTGTGGACAATCTTCAGAGGATGATGTGTGTGAAGTGTTGGATCTACAGCTCTAGAGGGGGGTGAATAGAGCTTCAAAATTCTCACAAGATAGATTATAACTTCAAATTATATCAAATTAAAACCAATAGCTTAAGTGCAATTTGAAGTCCTAACTAACAATCATAGCAAGGATGAGAGAAATTGATGACAAACACTTGACAAGGTTATGTAGAGTGGTTCCACTCTCCAAACTAGGAGAGAGTCAGTCCACTACCTAGAGAGGTTAGCCTCTATGACTTTGCAAGTGTTTTTCTCTATATTATCACTAATAAGAGTTACAATACAAGACCAACAAAGGACTTACCCATCCAAACACAAAGAGTATTCCACCTTACCAAGGTCTTATCCACTTTGCAAGAGTCTTCGGCCTTCTTCCAAGGTCTTATCCACTCAAGCATTAGTCTTCCACCTTCAAGGACTTTTCCACTCTTCTTGGATCTTCATCCTTTGCCTTCTCCTTCGCCTGGAGAAGATCATCACCTCTTCTTCAACCTTGAAGAAGAGCAACAACATCTCCACCTTCACTCAGAGTAGCGTACTTCACCTTTACTTCATAGAGGAAAGGGGTAGGAAAGATGGAGTAGATGAGAATTTTACATGCACAAGGGAATAGCTCTCTTACAATAGGCCTATCTCACTCATAGCAATGGTGGACAAGGAGGATGAATTACTCTATCTATGACACTATAGTGACATGACAGTTACCCAGTATGCCATGAAGTTTCACATCCTCCAGACGTACAAAGTTGATATGACTAAGCTAGAGATCAAGGACCTCAACTAATTGCTTTCTGTATGAGGCCACAATACGATGCAGGAATCCCTTGATTTTTCCCTAGAGATCAAGGACCACCCAGTAGTGCTGGAAAGAAGAACTACATTGGCGGGCAATATCATCACCAGTATAAGAACAACAACCGCCACCACAGATACATTCAAAAATAGTAGGATAGGAAGAGGAAGGCACCAGAAGGTGGACCCACTCAACACTATAATAAGAACAACAACACGGTCCACCCAAGTTCCCTGATGTCACAAGATTCATGGGGATGGTGCAGGCTTGGACATGGAGTCCACTAATTTCATGGGGAGCTTGGTTATATCAAGAGGGGTTGTCCCAAGTTCCCTTAGCAAGGAGGCTATGACAGAAAAGATGTTGTAGCTAATGCTCCTAGGGAGAAAATTCAGATTGACATGTTCATGATGGATGTAGAGGATGGCAAGTCATATTAGGTCATATAAGGTATTACTTTTATTCATGAACAAAGTATTAAAGTCCTATATGATTCTGGTGCATCATTTGCCTTTCTTTCATCAAGACTAGTTGATATGCTTAGTTTACTTGTTGATCATATAGGTTATGAGCTAAATGGGAGGATGCATGGTATCTAGGGTTCCCTTAACTATTGAGGAAAGGGTTTTTGTGTACACCTTATGGTAGTAGATATGAAATCTTTTGATGTTATATTGAAAATGAGTTGGATTCATGAGCACTATGTTCTTCTTGACTGTAGAAGGAAGCTTGTTGTGTTTATCTATCCTTGGGAGGAGCCCCTTGTTGTTAAAGGTGGGATAAGGGACAGGAAGAATCTCTTCATTTCTTGCATGTAGGTAGAGAATTTGAAGAGAAAGGGCCATATTGTGTTTCTCATATACTTCTTACTCAAGCAGGAGAAATATATTTCAAATATTCTTGTAGTGAGGGGCTTTCTTCTTGTTTTCCCTAGGGACTTGCTTGGTCTCCCTCCTTGTAGAGAGTTGGAGTTCTCTATTAATCTACTTCCAGGTAATGCTCCAATCTCAAAGTCTCCTTACAGAATGGCCCCTATCGAATCAAATGAGCTTAAGAAGAAGCTTCAGAATCTCTTAGACCCGGGTTTCACTTACCTAAGTGCCTCTCCATAGGGTGCTCCTTTACTCTTTGTCAAGAAGAAGGATGGGTCACTACGCATCTGCATTGAGTATTCCTTGTCAAATGAGTAAGAAGTCTTTGCCATGATAGAAAAGTCTTGAATGAAATGCATGTAGTTAGTTACCTATTAAATGGAGTAAACTACAAAAATATGTAGGATTTTAGGAACATCCTAGTTCTTGACCGACTCCACTTTATTTGGATCAACTGTTATGTGCTCATTAGAAATGATGTACCCCAAAAACAAGACTTCCTAACCTAGAAGTTGCACTTAGACAACTTAGCATATAATTGATGCTTCTTGAGCATATCCAAAGTATACGAAGATGTTCCTCATGGACAAGGTGATTGTCAAAATAAATTAGAATATCTTCATTGAAAATGATGATGAAAAATCAAGGAAACTATGGAATATCATGTTCAGAAGGTCCATATGAATAATAAGAGCAATATTAAGGATGAAATGCATCACTAAGAATTCATAATGCGTATATCTAGTACAAAAAGTTGTCTTCTTGATATGAGCACTCCAAATCTTCTATTGATGGTAGCCACTCCTCAAGTCAATCTCTGAAAATACCTTTGTAGTCATAAGCTAGTTAAAAAGACCATCAATCTCGAGATAAGGGTACCTATTCCTGATAGACTTGATTGAGCATCAGGATTTTTCTATGGTCACATCCAAATCCTCATGAAATTAGTTTAGGCATTCTAAATCTTAGGTTCCATAGTAGCATCTGTCGAGATTAACTCATGATAAAAATGATTAATTACTTCATTTAAATTGACAATTTCTAAATCGAAAACCATCCATCTAAAATAGTCTTGTAAAACCTGATCCGATCAATACATGGCTAAGGGGCTACTCTCCTCACCTCAATAAGGGAACTACTTACTATTCATAGTGAGGAATGGAGGAACAAGAGGAATAAGATAGTAAGCCATAAACTGCAAGTCCAGAATCTCCAAGGAGACCAAAGGTGGTAAAAACTAAATGGTTTTATTTATTAATCCCCCGCTCCAATCGAAAGAACTTAGAATAAGAACAAGAAATAAATGGCAAGATCCAGATCTATAACAAAGAACTAATTTTATTGTTGCATGTAAAGATTACAACTAAGAATTGAATTGAAAAAGTTCCAAAATGAAATGTTATTACAAAAGTTGAGGACCGTTTTCTTAGTGGAGTCCCCCCTCCTTTTAAAGGGGAAGGAGGGGTGGAAACCCTAAAAGGGAGGAGGAATAAGTGGTGTGGTTCCTGCTGGAAAACATTGATTGTGTGCCATGAAACCATCATATCGCTAGGAGAGATGGTTGTTTGACGATGATGTGGCTTGGATCTAGAAGGATCAGATCAAAACCCTAAAGAGGGTGGTGGTGGTGCCATTTGGTTGCAGTGTTGGGGTTGAAGCAATGTTCGAGATGGTCATCTGGTTGATATGGGACGCCTGTCTTGCATCGTTATGCGTGTGATCAAATGGTTGAAACCCTAAATTAGTGGTGGCACCCTTGAGAGTTGATTTGATCCTAGGTCAAGATGACTTAGTCGTCTGGGCTAGCCTAGGTGCTCGTCTGGGTTCATGAGATAGCCGTCTCACTAAAGCAAGACACCTTTCTAGAGTGTTGAAGTAGGTGGTTGAGCTGAGGCCAAAATGGTCATTAAGCTCTAAACATGAGGATCTGTGGGGGTGAGCCGACCATCTGGGCCTAGTGAGATGGTCATCTCACATGCTTAGTAGATCAAAATTAGTTTTGGAGAAAGACCCTACAAAAAGTGAGAAATAAGATAAGTATTTGCAAAATAGATCAATAAGTGGGTAAATTGCAATTTGGTCCTATAAATTACTAATAAAGAGATAATTTCTAATGAAAAGGATTACGAAAAAATATGCAAAAGATAGATAAATATGCATTCATCAAAATACCCCAGACTTGAGTCTTTGCTCGTCCCGAGCAATTTAAATTACAAATAAAGTCCAATTTTTACTCACAACATGTCTTTCCTTGCCCTTGTAACATTACTATAATCTTTACCTTCAAATTTTGGCCAAGTGAACCAATCTCCTAGAACCACATAGCACAAATTTGTGTATTCCCTATGAAAATAATTATCACATCTTGATTCTAAATTGAGGATGTGTAGAAAAATAAGCTTCATCGTACTTTTTCTTTGACACTTTCAATTTTATTTTTTTGTCAGTTGTTGCACAAAAATAGGATGAACGGGTGTGAGGAAAACTATTGATCCATCCTCTATTTGACTCAGGATATAAATTTGTGTAGTTGTAGCTACATTGGTCACACTTTATTTTCATGTGAACTTTTGGCATCTTTTAATGGTACGCCCTTTGTGGGGAATAGAATTTTTATTGGGAAGCATGCCACCCCGGACTTGATTTTTGACTGGTGGTGATTCTTTGCTTCTCCTGTTTAGAAGAAAAATAGAGGGAAGGAAGAGATGTTCTTTTGCTTATAACTTCAACATTATTTTTTTCATAGAATGACATTGCTCTAGTTAAAGTATTCCTATAGTTCACATCATATATGTTTTATAACAAGATAATCCATTATTTAAATATAGGGAGAAATTATGTTTGGTTCTATTTGATTCCTTATGACTTTCCAACTATCCCAAGGAGTGGTTTTATTTAGGGGTCCTTGGTGACAAGGTGGTTTCATACATGGCAATTTGTAATAGATTTTACAAAAAAAAGTTTTACTAAATTCAATTTGGGGTACAATGATAGATGCCTACTCAAGGGTTCGACTAGATAATGGCCTTTTATAGCTAAGGAAAACAAAAAGGGATGGCCTACTATATAAGGGCCATGAACTAAAGAAAATACATGAAAGGCAATAAAAAGGAAAAATAAAACAAATAAGGGAAAAGATATGGGGGTGGAATAGAATCGTACCACCCACCTCCACCCCAGACTTAGAATTTTGCTCATCTCAAGCAAAACCTAAATCTGAGATGGAGGGAAGAAAACCACTCTGGTGGTGAAAGTGTGAAGATGATGGAGGGTTGTAGTAGTAGTTTCTCCAATAGGGGGAGTTGGGAGCATGGTAGGCATGATGGGCCCCATACTCCTCATACTGGGGTCGACTGGTGTTATAGTGGCCCTGGTGCATATTTCATGACTCATGGGAGTGTTGCATCAAGTATATATGGTTGAGCCAATGATCTTGATGCTAATGCTCGTGTTAGATCTCCTCCAACTTGTCTCAGATCTCGTAAAAGCCATAAGGCTCCTCTGGGCCTTCCTCAGCGGCCCAGTATCTCCTGGTGTGGCATCGAGAAGGAGGATATGGTGGTCCAGTCTCATAGCCATGTGCCTCCAAGGAGACACTCTGTCTATGGGTCGTCGGTCCGAGGATGCCGTCTGGGTCAAGATGCTCCAGAAGGAATCATGCAATATGCACCGACAGATCTATCCAGTCGAAAACTAGGTTGGAGGTAACAAACCTAGCTTGGCGTGGAAGCTCTAGGACAACTTGGGATTCTTTAAAGAGCAAGTAGTAGAATCCATTGGCACTAGGATGGAGGAGCTTACAACCCTTCAAGAATGCCAGGTCAATCAGGTGATGCTTCAGGGTTAGCGACTAGAATGGGATATGAGTGTAGCCTAGAAAAAGTATGATATAGGTAAATACATTGACGATGTAGTAGGAGGATGAGGTAGTGTGGGTGGCCTGATAGTTGAGATGGTCAATCAAAGCACATCCCCAATTGTAGGGCTCTCTATTCAGAAGATACCATAGTGTATAAAGTTCCAAAGTGTAATGGCACCCTAAGTACATTCCTTGTCAAAGAAAGTGCACGCCAAGATGTGATGGAGGTATCAGACCACTGGTTTATCGATGCTAGATGCCTTCATGCTTCTAGCTAGCTTGGGTGGAACTCTAGTGATGTTCACCTAGAACTTACCTGCATTTTAGTTGTCAGGATGGACGTCGTGTTAGCACTCCATCCATCAAGTAAGCCACTAATCGTCACCTCCATCAAGTACAATGGAGGTTAGCTTCCTGGAAAAGATCTCAAAATCTTCACCAAGGACTCGAGCCTTGCAGTTGGAGTTGCCCCATGAGTCAAGAAGATGATAGTAGGTGGTGATGAACTCCAAGGTGAGGTCACTATACACAAAAGACCGATATAGAAAAAGGAGAATATGATTTTTCCTCAAGATGTTGTCTACAGCCTCCCGAATGCCAAGTGCGTCAAAGGTGACATTGCAGGCCCAACGAGGATGAGAGACACAAATTGTAGTACTATCCTTGAACCTATCATAGTGTGTGGTGCTGACAAACTGAGCATAGTTCCCTGAGGTAGGGGCTATGTGGGGTGGATGTGGCACAATGGAGTCGGAATCATCATGAGATGCAGATTGTCCTCTCTCATCCTTCAGGATGAAGTTGAGCTCATCAATGTAATGTTGCATTTCTTCAACCACTTTAGGAGAGGACTCACCAGTAGGCTCCCAAAACTAGATAATGCTACTTGCGATAGATCGGCGAGGTGACTCATGAGAAACCTCCTTTTGGTGGGATGCTTGCCTTTGCGGAAATGGTCAAGGAAACAGTAGTGTGACCCTTCCCCAGTCATGATGAATGTCTATTAAGGTGGGCTCAAAATGGGTATCTAGAGTGGCCCAAATGATCATTTGAAGAAGATGAAACTATTGTGTAAAGTGTGAAACGGGCGTCTGGCTTGGATCAACCCGTCATTTCATATGGACATTTTACAACAAGAACCACCATAAGTAGATGGTGATGAGATGGTGGAATGAGTGGTGGTGAGATGGCCATTCACAAGTGTGACATGGTTGTCTCAGCTAAAGAGGAAAGCAGGTCGAAGAACTGGAATGGTGTCTGACGGATGCAGTGTCTCAGCTACAAAATGGCCGACTATAGTTGCTGCTCGAGATGACCGAGGTTGGTGAACGGTGTCTGCTTTAGGGTGAAATGATCATCACTACCAATGAGGCGACTGACTGGTTGAGATGAGAAGCAGGTTGTGTCAACAAGGTTGTAAGGAACAAATGATGAGGGGTAGTAGTGGTAGAGCAGAAAAGGTGGTCGGGGTGTCTTGACAGTGAGACAGGCTCTCGAGTTGTTGAGATGGGTGGATGACGATGACGAGATGGGAGTCTCACGGCGGGGATGACCGACTTGTCTAATGGAACTTACACTCACAGGGGCTGAAGAAGAATGTTTGTGGGTATCCCCCCCCCCCCGAGTTGCTTGTTTTATAAGCCAGGTGGAGAAGCGAGATGCCCGTCCGGGAGAGCCCAAATGGCCATTTTTCGTTTAGGGTGGTCAAAGAGACATTTTAAATGTCAAAATAGTCGCACAAATTAAACTTCTTTTGAATGGCCTCCTAGGTTTGAGACGGTCATCTCGTTCAAACCAAAGGGTCCTCTGGTAGGGTAATGACGTTGTTTGAATTTCAAAATTTTAAAAGACCACAAATCTGGGAGTGTGTGCCTTAAAGGCCGAGATGGTTGTCTCACCTTCACCAGATGGTCATATGACCGGGTGAGTTTCCTTTCCTTCATCCAACCTTCGTCCAAAGGAATGGCAGGTTGTGTAGTAATATTTTTTACTTCCTTCTGAAATTGACTCGCAAGTGTTAGCTACAATAAATATAGAAGAAAATTGCAAAAATTTAAATAATTGGGTTTCCTCCTAATAAGCACCTAGTTTAATGTCTAAGGCCTGACAGAGATGGATCATGGAGCCATTTCTGGCTCAAGAGGGGGAGGTGGAGGTTCTTGTAGGTCTAGATCTTCGAGTGAAGAGATTTGATGTGCCTCATAAGATAGAAAGTCTCCAATGGTGTTTTACCATTTCATCCTATTCCCATTGACCTTAAACTCCTATAAAACCTTATCCCAAAGAAAAAAAGTGTCATGAGGATAGGCACACTTGACAAGGTAGGGCCCATACCATTTAGATTTAAGTTTTCCTGGAAAAAGTCTCAACCTAGAGTTGTACATTAAAACGTGGTTGTCTTCCCTAATATATTTCACCTAATATGGCCATCATGCCATAATTTCATTTTGTCTTTGTAAATCTAGCATTTTCATAGGTTGTCATCCTGATCTCATCTAACTCTTGCATTTGCACAAAAGTGATTTTCACCTACAGTAGATAGGTCAAAGTTAAAAGTTTTGATGGTCCAATTGGCCTTATGTTCTAATTCTACGGGAAAATGGCATGATTTGTCATAAATCAATTTGAATGGAGTGGTACCTATAGGGGTTTTATAGACGGTTCTGTAAACCCACAAGACATCATTAAGTTTTGAAGCCCAATTGGTCCTAGTACAATTGGTCGTATTCTCTATGATGGACTTGAATTTCCTATTTGACACCTCAACTTGACCACTATTATGAGGGTGGTAAGGGGTGGCAACCTTGTGATGGACTTCGTAACATTTTCACAAGGACTCAAAACTTTTCTCTAACAAATGGGAACCTCCATCAGGAACTATGGTACGAGGTACCTCAAATCTCAGAAAATTATGTCTTTGAAAAGTTTTTTTCACATGTTTGGAATCATAAGTTTTGGTGGGAATAACTTCCACCCATTTGGAAACATAATTTACAGCCACCAAGATGTATTTGTACCTACAAGAGGAAGGAAATGGGCCCATGTAATCTACTCCCCACACATCAAAGATTTCAATCTCTTATCAAGAAGTCATGGGCATTTGGTCTCTCTTAGATATGTTCCCAGTCCTTTTACATTCATCAGAAGCGATAATGAATGTAAAGAAAGTGCAAAGAAAGTAAAAGATTACACAAATGCAAGGAAATGAAAAGATTATTCTAAGACAAGAAAGTAAAGAAGAAGATTTTTTGCACACAAAATTATCTAAAACAAGAAGTAAAGTGTTGGAAATAAAGAGAAGCAATGGAAAACAAGTGTGGAAAGAGATTATTAAATCAGAAGGGGAAGCATCAAGGCTTAGGAGTTTCACCTTCTTAGACAAAGTGAAAACAAGATCAAGATATACACGACAAGAGAGATAGAAGCGGGTATGTGAATTATTCATAAAGAAAATGCAAGAGAGGACTCAACGTGTACCCATTGATCCTACTATTACTGCATCCTAGTTCTTCATCCTAAAGAGGATTTTTCTACAGTCACATCCAAATCCTCGTGAAGTCAGTTTAGGAATTCTAAATCTCAGGTTCCACGTTCGCATATGTAGGGATTAAAAAAATGATTTATTACTTCATTTAAATTGGTGGTTTCTAAATCGAAAATCATCCATCTAAAACAATCATGTAAAACCTGATACGGTCAACATATGGCTATAGGGCTACTCCCCTCACCTTGATAAGGGAACTACTCACTAGTCATAGCGAGGAATGGAGAAACGAGAGGAAGAAGATAGGAAGCCATAAACCACAAGTCCAGAATCTCCAAGGAGACCAAAGGTGGTGACGATTAAATAGATTGCTTTCTTAATACCCCACTCTAAGAGAAAGAGCTTTGAACAAGAACAAGAAACAAAGAGTGAGATCCAGATCTCGAACAAAGAACAAATTTTTTTATTGAATGTAAAGATTACAACTAAGAATTGAATTGACAAAGTTCCAAAATGAAATGCTAGTACAAAAATTGAGTACCCATTTCTTGATGGAGTCCCCCCTCCTTTTATCGAGGAAGGAGGGGTTGAAACCCTAAAAGAATAAGTGGTATGGTGGCTACTAGAAGACATTGATCGTGCACTGTGAAACAAGCGTCTAGCAATGACATGGCTTGGATCAAGAAGGATCGTATCAAAACCCTAAAGAGGGTGGTGTCGATGTCATTTGGTTGCAATCTTGGGCTCAAAGCAATGTTCGAGATAGTTGTCGGGCTGATGTGGGATGCCTATCTCGTGTCATTGTGCACATAATCAAAGGGTGAAACCCTAAATTAGTGGTGACACCCTAGAGAGTTGGTTTGATCCTAGGTCAAGCTGACGTATCTGTCTGGGCTAGCCTAGGTGCTCGTCTGGGTTCATGAGATGGTCGTCTCGCTGAAGTGAGATGCCCATCTGGAGTTTGAAGTAGTTGGTTGAGTTGAAGCCAAAATGGTCATTTGGCTCTAAACATAAGGATCTCTATGGATGAGATGACCGTCTAGGCCTAGTAAGACGCCTGTCTTGCAGGCTCAATAGGCCAAAAATCAATTTTGGAGAAAAACCCTACAAAAAGTGAGAAAGAAGATAAGTATTTGCAAAATAAATCAATAACTAGGTAAATTGCAATTTGGTCCTAGAAATTACTAAAAATATAATTTTAATGAAAAGGATTATGAAAATATGCAAAAAGATAGATGAATATGCATTCATTGATTTTAATGGAAATCTTAAGAACCATGACTTTGCCTTATCTGCCACTGAGTATGAAAATAGCTTCAGATAAATTACTATCACATGTACCATGTCTATCTTCAGCATGTCACAACTTTCCACAAAATTATTGATATGAGACATGGGATCCTCCATTTTGTGTCCATGAAATGGTTGTTATTTTATGAGTACTACAACCCGTGGATCAATTCTATTAGTTTCCCACATTCAATGCCTACTTTACAATCGACCCTAATTGTGTTGTGGCCGATATGGCTTTAATCTTTTTTGAGATGGTCTGCTCCTCAACTTCTCCATTGGCATCTCCCATGTCTACTTCATCTAGTTGTTTTGCCTATGGTGGTGGAGTGTGAATAAGTCTTTCCACAAAGCTACCCTACTCCCTTGCTCTGTGCAAGAGTTCCTCTTGACTAATGCTCAATGGAGTCAATTTTTCATAATCAGTGGTTCTGGTCTGCACCATACACTAGTACCTATAAATAATATGAATTCATGAGAAATGGACAATGGAAACTATGATGATTACTTGAAGAAAAATGGTAAATGACGAATAAAAAATTGGCTAGAGTGGTCAGTCACAACACTCATAGTGTTGGATTGTTGTTTTCCTAACAACGATGCCAAAAATTTGATGTATTTTTACTACATGTATAAAATGCAAGTGCACATGTCAGAATAATATAGGCTAAAAGAGGCCCAGATATCGAACTTATGTAAACATGAATATAGAAACTACTACTAATAGTGACATGATCAGCTAGGCCTATGGAAAATAGTGATTGGTTGATTAATTGGCTAATTGCAAGAATTAAAACTAAATTAATTGATTTGTGATCACATTTGGAATGAATTCCTTAGGATTACAGTTTTACCACGGTTCACATTGTACTTAACATCATTTCATTGATATGCATTCCTCCTAACCCTGGACTAAGGGACCTGTAGAAACAATTACCCGCTCTCACAACATAGTTCACTATCTAATCTAATATAAACCCCACTCTCATAGTGATTTAATTATTAGTTAGATGCTTTAACACAACCTCTAGGTTACCCTTCATATCCTTAAGCCCTCTTTGAGGTACGGTCTAGGCTATGCAAATATATGACTTATCCAACCCTTAGTCCATCTCTCAAAGCAATTAATAGTCTAAGAAATCAACTATGGTGATTAAGCATAGATAATCTATGAAGAAATCATAGATTCATGTCCAGAAATTTAGAGAAATATAGATTCTAACTCATAATGTCAAATACAATGCAAACCAGGCTACTCCCAAGTCCTAAGGAGAAAAGGGGATCAGCCCTGGATGATTTCCATTGTCGTCACATGAGATGAGAGAAGAAAAATATGGGAAACATTAGAAAAATTAAAGTAACCCCTTAGAAGTTCATATGGATGACTCCATCTGAAGAACGTGATGGTTTGATGTCCTCTGGATGCAAAACCACCAATCAGAGGTGCCCAAATCATCAAGGACGTGGTCGTCTATTCTCCTTCCTTCTCTATCTGTTCTTAACGGTTATGCAATGGAATAGAACATGATAATTAGGTCTATCCAAACTCTTCCCTAGTCATAAGAGAGACTTAGGGTGTCATTGAGTTTTGGTCACGGGATTAATCAAGATTTTAAATTCTCCTAAGATCACGACAAGTCAATACAACTGATAGAAAAGCAGTGGCACTGAGTCCTCTTATGGGTTTGTGGCTCTAAGTGTTAATACTACTGACAAGGGCATCGATAGCACCGAGTTTCTTTCTATCTTCATTGATGATTTTTCCATGTAATAGTCGACACTCCCGACATCAATTTGGTGGCACCAAGATGTTTTGGGTGTGTCTCTATCCCAAAAGTTGGTCGTATGGAACCACTGATTGGTAGCACAAATGTCTTGGATTCAGGTTTGTTCTTTTCCTCCAAAAGTCAGTAGAACAACATAGATGTCAGTAGCACCAGTTTCACTCAACACTTCTCAAATTACCTAAAATTCAAAAATAAAGAGCATCAATCTAATTGAATATGACAAATCACTATAAAATAGTGAAAATAGGTAATATTTGAAGCATTAATATGTTACAAGTTAATAGTGGTAAACAAGCATATGTTATTTCAAAACTAGCAAATATGCATGAAATGCATAGCTAAATATCCTATGAAAAGTCGATAATATTCAGTGCATCAAAGATCATCAAACTTAATTAATTGGGTTTGTGGTACTAACATCTTTGAAGAATCTTTTCATTATGTTAGTAGTTAACTAATAAGATAATCAATGGTATTGAGGGTTAATTTGGCATCACCAAAATTTATCTATAGCATCATTAAAATAAAAAATTACCTAAGTTATGACAAGGTGCCACCAAATTTGTAGTTAGTGGTACTGACATCTAGCATTCAAAATCATGGTCTGGTACTGATTTGGAGTCAGTCCACTAACTTGGGAGTTGGTGGTAAGAATTCATCAATCATATTCTAATAGCATTCAATCTAAGGCTTTCATGTGTGGTAAGAAGTTTAAATCAAAAGTCTCTTCAATAGAACCAACCTTCTCACTATAGATAGCGATACTCTTAATTTGTTGGTGTTGATGTGATGTCTCTATGTTCCCTGAAAAACCTTGTTGTCTTGGCTTTTTTATATCAGCAATTTCTACGGCCATCTTTGATATCTAGGTCTCAAACTACGGATATGATCCCTCTGATGATGTATCTCCCACGTAGTTTATTCAAAATGGAAATTCACTTTGGTTATGAACTTCCCTAACATGTCCTCTAGCCTATTGAGCCTTCTTAGGCACCTTCATGCTGATTTTGTTGTGGAACACTCTATTGTTGTACTTGGGGTTGTTGCACCTGTGAAGGATCATGTTGAAAACTATTTGGACCCTTCCACAAGAATATGAGATTGATACTCAATGAGTACTCATTTCCTACTGTCTTTAGACGGTTGCTTATATTCATATGAGGCAAAAACCTTCTTCTCTAGTTGTTTTGTACCTTGGGACATACGCATCTTGAGCTCCATGTCCTCATCTGATTCCTTGGCACTCTAGGTTATTGCTAAATATACATGCTCATCACCCCATGATTGATTCATGGCCATGTTCTTCAAAACTTCACGACACTTTGATGCCTTATTATTTAGAAATAACCATGCACCTGCACTATCTAAATTAGTCCTCTCTTCCTTGTGCAATCCATACTAAAATTGTCATTGCCTAATCGTACAATCAATTCCATAATGTGGAACCTTCCTCACCATGTTTAAGGTACCTCAGACAAACCTCTTAATAGGATTCATTTGTGTGCCTCTTGAACCCATAATTTTTTCCCACTAGGTCATTGGTCTTTGAAGGAAGAATGTACCTCTCGAAGAAAGTGCCAATCATCTCTTTCTGCAACCCTATTGATTCTAAAGGTAGACTAAAAAACCAAGTCCTTGCCTTGTCTATGAATGAGTGTGGAAATAATTTCAAAAAATTTACAATGGCTGGAATTCTATCTATCTTCAATATACCACATCTCTCAACAAAGCTATTAATATGCTTCATCGGGTCTCCTTTTTTGTCCCCATGGAATGCATGTGACTTGACTAATGCAACACATCATGGATCAATTTTTATATATTCTTACTTGAATATATGTTTCCTGATAGGACACAACTGAGACGTAATATATTATGCCTTTATTTTCTCTCAAATGGTATATTCATCATTTGAAACTACCACATCCTCATTGTCTTCCCCATGGTTAGACATATAGTTTTTCTCTTCTTCTTCTACCATAGGTTGTTGGATTAATGATTTAATCCCATTTACCTACTAGTGTGATTCTCCATGGATATGAGTCTATGTAATTCTTAGCTTCTCCAACAGCTTTACAAGATCATCCAATGATAGAGTAAAACCTTTGTAGTCTAGTAGCTCAAATCTAGACCATAAACTGGTAACTAAATAGCAAAAACTCAATGAGAGAACAAAGAATACTAGTTATTAGAAACTAAAGATTTTGAATTAACCAAAAAGAAAGTTAATAAAATAAAAAATTACATAGAGTGGCTAGTTTATCACTCATAGTGCTAGCATTGTCGATTCCCCAACAACAATGTCAAAAACATGACATGACTTAAGTGTGTATGTAAAACACAAGTGTATATGTTAAGAGTAGGGAAGGGACTTCAAGAGGATCAAGTTGTCAATCTTAGGGAATTGGGACATCTAGAAACTACAACTAACTAAAATAGATCAACTAGACTTAAGAATAGAGTTGATTTTGTTGATTAATCTAAGAATTGAAAATACATGTGATGAATTATAATGGGTTGAAGATCAGATTGATGGGATCTTTAGGATTCTAATTTTACCACGTAAATTCTCCTTGGCTAACATATATTATCTCTGATTCTTTGGATTAGGCGTCTCTAGATTGCACTACCCACTCTTGTAGTGTAGTATATTGTTTAACCTAATTACTAACCCGCTCTCACAGTATCAATATAGAAGAATAAATGATATGATCTCTCTCTAGACAATTGACTCCATAATGGTTAGCTTGCTCTCAGAGTACATCATTATTTATCTTGATAATCTCTTCTCACAGTGTTAATCCCACTCCCATAGTAAATAAAATCTAACACATATTTGTGGTGATCAAGCACAACTTAGGCAAATCAAAAAAATTCGATTATCAAAATCTAAAGAATAGAAGTTTATATTAAATTGAATATAAACATGCACAATGTTAACATATGGCTACTCCCGTATCCTAGAGAGCAGTGGGTTTAGACCCACATATTTCACATGGCATCAAAAGAAGGGTTCGAGGAGAAGAACGACATACAGAATGATGAAAACTCTTGTAAACATGCATAGGGATACTCCCTTCTGAAGATTTACACAACTAGAAATTACTTTGGTCACTGAAATCTCCTTGGAGGTGCTAGGATGATCCTTTCTACACTTCTCCAAGTCTTTGTCTACTCCATATCTTCTCTCTCATAAAATGATTGATGCCTACTTTTTGGCTGTCCTCTTAGGTTTTAATCAAAGAAGCTAAAATACAACTTGTTCAACAAACTATTGGATGTTGCCTTTTCTAATCATCACTATCAGAGAAGTCTCAGTGCCACTGACTTAGAAGTTGGTACCACTGAGATGTCTTTTTGCTTGACTATGGAGGGGCTATCTCGGTGCCTCCAAGCTGACCATCGGTGGTATCAAAATTATAGTAAGGATTTTTGGTCCTTCTCGTTAGAGTCATTAAGTCAGCATCTCAGCGGTATCGAGTCTCATCTTAGTGCCACTAAGATGAGTCTATGGTTAAACCTCTTTTTCCTTTTTAGCGGTACTAACAATGATGGCGGCGGTATCAAATTTCTTCAATTTGTACTTGTTCTGCCTGCAATAAAACTAACAATGCATCAGAATTATATAAAACACATAATTCTGAACCAAATGCATCGAAATGGATAAAATGGATGCACAAGAGATGGTATAGGCTATTTAGTCAAAAATGCATACAATTTGTAAATATTGGATAAATTCTTATAAAAAATGCCTAGAGTATCCCACAACTTGGTAGTGAAAATATGTGTATCAGTGCACACATGAGGGGTGGTAGGGTGAATATATAACTGATAACACTAGTCAATGTGATACATCACCTGATTGGATAGATGCAGGAACAAAAATAAATACATATCTTTATGACATAAAAAGTGTAGTATGGATTAGGTCAAAAACCAAATCTGATTAAGGATCCAATTAGCAATATGTATAACATGTATGGAGGTCAGTCACAAAAAAGAATAGTGGAGATAAGGTATGTGTATGCATAGTTTTTGGTAGCAATAGAGAGTGGTGGGGAGCAGTGGGTAAATGTGATTGGAAAGTGGTGGGTAGTAGGGTGGTTGTAATGACCTATTTTTAGATCAGTCATCTGATTAGTGTTTACTTGGATGATCGCATGCTTAACCAAACTGATCATTATTCAAATCTTGATTAATGATTATATTCTAATAATGGTTCTTTGAACCTAATGAAAAACTCTAGATATTCTTTTATTTCAAATAATTAGGGTTTTAGAATTGAAACCCTAACTGGCTACAATTAGGGTTTTATGTCATATAAATACATAATTTGATAAGTATAATGTTGTACTAAATGATTTTAAGTATTTTATATACAACTCCAACTTAGTTGAAATTTAGGAATACTATGTATAACTCAATTATTAGTGTTCTTGAAAAAATACCAAAATTTTGAATAATGTTATGACATATTTGTTGGCCGAGTTTCTCCACGACAAACTCAACCTTCTATGTATACTGATTGAAATATAGTAGTCTGGTATTTTAATTTTATATTTTTATTGGTAAGTCCAATTGATCTCAAATTTCAAGTGATGTTTTGGAACTCCAATTTAAACATTATTTTAATTTCTTAATTGGGTTCTATAGAGTGTGGTGTCAGTCGAGTTTCCACAGGATGAACTCAGCCGACCATGCATTCTGGCTAAAAAATAGCAGTTTGTTTTTTATTTTTATCTTTTATTGGTAACTATAAATGATCTAAAAAAATTATTGGTGCTTTGAAAAAAAATTATATAATACATAATTACTACATACTTTTTGGAGGAGGAATTACCTATTCTGGAAATGATTTTCAGCAACATATTTTATGACAGAAAAAGTTGTTGAAATAAAACAAAGTGTAAGTTGGGTCAGTTTGCAATTGACCCAAGCACCTTAATTGATATATATGAGCAACCTAGCAGCCAAGGAGCTCCCATATTTCATGATTCATTCTAGAGAAACAAAATCCTAGAGAGAGGGGAGAGTTAGGGTTTTGAGAGGAGAAAGTGGTGAAGATGTTAACCTAGGGTTTCACCATCCTATATATGATGAAATCAATTAAGTTTAGCTTATTTGCATAGTCTTTCATGGTGAATCTTCTCTCACATGTCAAGATTCTGACCCTACTATGATTTTATTTGAAATTATATCAAATCTCCCTATTTTCTCACTCTTTCTCTCCGAATCTCAATTTCTAGGGTTTCTAAGTTGATAGGAGGAATAAATGGATTTAATTGCTAGAGTTTGATTCGATTACTAGAAATTTAGAGTTTACCTATGTTTTTAAGGTACTCATCAATGAGGTGAGTGTATGTCTCCCTCTTAAGATTTGTATTCATGTTGAAAGCCTAATTCTATTTGGCTAGAATATTCAGAAACCTAGCTTTTATATATATGTGATTGAGTATTGATTTGGAAAAATATTAGGGAATCAAATTCTACTAATTTCAATTATTTATAATATATTGAAACTTGCTTAGTTCCTAATATATTGATGTAGGATCCATGAAAAATTCTATGGATGTATGACTATTCTATTTCATGTGAATATTACCTACAGATCATACCAATGGTCGATATGCTTGGGAATTGAATTGACATGTATATACTCATATTTGAATTGTACTAGAATGAATTATATAAGTGTATTGTTGAATCTCACTAAAATTGAATATGATATATACATAAGAACCCGTATGAGGTGGTGATATTCTCTATTTAGGGTTTGTATTGCGGGATTGAATCAAATGAGTAAATTAATCAATGTATACTTATGGTTGAAGAATGAAAGATGTGAAAATGGAAACTAGGTTTTCCATTTTTGTAAATAGATCTAATGAAACCATGTGCACCATGATGATATTACTGTATAATATGATTCTTATGATGTGTTGAACTAAGTATTACTTCTTGAAAATTCTAGAACTATAGTATTGAGCTGAGTTTGAGAGATAAAGCTCAAAGTTGTATATAATCTTGTGAATGTGATGAAATTTTCAACTGTAGGTGTTACTACTTAAGTTGAATATGATAAGTCTCATCTTGCATGATCTAAGCCTAATCATCTATTTTAGTATAATCTATAGAATTAGATATGAATGCAAGTGTTTATACAAGTCACATAACAATGAATTGTGAAGGATAAGTAGAGATTATGGTGTAAGAAGATGTAATACTAATTCATTCTTTTTACCTAAAATGAGTATATAATAAGGAATGATCATTGTTGATTGTGGGAATGTCATTAGAAGTCAATGATATGGTACACTTATCTAAATATAAGAAATGATATGATAAAAAAATGTAATGAATGGTAGTGGCAAGTTAAAGATGAAACTAATGAAGTCATTATGATGAAGTCTTTAATCCTTTATTTCATTTACATGTGGCTTTACCCAAATTGAATGAAGTATACGAAAATTGGACTTTGATGGACCTCAATGAGAAGATAAGCATTGTATATCAAGCGAATCAAGAATGAATGGTTCCAATAATGTAATGAACATGACATGAAAGAAGTTGAGACTAATGAATATAAAAAGAAGGAAAAGATGAGAATAAATAGATAAATATAAGAACCAAACTCTAACCCTAGAATGATGAGTTAGATGATGCTAATGAATAACAATATGAAATGAGGAATTAAGGAATGAACATAATTGTAGTTGATTCAATTAAAAGATGAGGTTAAAGCATTTGAATTCATTTACAAGAATGTATTTTTGGATTGTGATTGTTGATAGAATACTTGTACTTTGAGGATGGACTATTTTGATGAACTTCAAATTATAATCAACGTGTGCTAATTTGTAACCCTAACTAAAGAATGTGAAATAAAAGAAGGGAACTAAGTGTATTATGCATGTTTATGCATGAAATTTGTTTGCATCTATTGAATTTGGATGGAATAAGTATATGTTGCATGATAAATATATTCTAAGTATGATGAATGATATAAATATCTATATGCTTTTATTGTTTCTAGTTCTAATGTCTCTATGAATATTTGTTAAGAACTGCAATATAGGATGAACTGATAAGATATATGTTGATGTTGAATTTAACATGCACTAATTACATTTGAGAAACCATGGTGATGGTAAATGTTTCACAATGGGATTATATTTCAGGCTGTGTGATGATAAAACCTTGATGGTTAAATGTTGGACAATGAGATTATGTCTTGGGATGAAAGTTCATTGAGGATGACTGCTATGAGATGATGTGTAAATGTAAATAATTATTTGTGTTGCAAACTACAAATTGTTGTGCTTCTTCTTTTAGTCATTTTTTCTCTTGATGAGTCTAATTTTCTATGTGTCATGCCAGTTGCGTGAAAATACACACATATGATATGATGTTTTGAATTTTTTTAAGATGAGTAAAAGAGATTAATAACAAGTGAAATGATGACGCATCTAGATAGGTGCCATCAATATTGTGAGTTTTCCCTGAGGTCCACATTAGGGAAACAAAATGGATCTCCTTGTAGTATTCAATGAATTATGAGAAGGATTTCTAGAGTGTGGATTGAAACCTAAAGGTTTGACCACTAGGATTTAGGAATGACTCATCTAGGGTGGATTTTTCCCTAAATCCTTGTTGTGAAAGTCGATGTCCATGAGGAATAGAGTCTGACGAAATTAAATATTGAAATATGAAAATATGAGAAATAATGTGATATGTGATATATTATTTTGTTGGTTCCTATCTCGTATACCCAAGATGGGGATGTGAGCCTTTGTAGGCAACCCTAAGGTGGCCAGGGTCTGTTGTTGTCTTAGGGTGCCTGGCTAAACCCTAATATAGTGACAATTAGTCATTGACATGAGAACCAGGCGTGCCAACTTATACTTGATGAGGTACAAGCCAACTAGTTTTAGGGAAAATGAATAAAAGATGAAAAGTTGTGTAGAATATGATTTGAATGTTTGTTGCATAATTTAATTTGATAGTTGATACTTTTCATTTGTTGATTATGCTCCTTATTGTGAGAAATAATCATTCTGATATAGAGATTATCTATTTCATATTTAATTTATTTTGTTGACAAATAGTAAATGTTGGAATTTATATCCACTTTGAATATGATTTAGATTTCTTGTCATTTTATAGTACTGTTAGGTAGACTTGCCTTATGTGTGCTTCAGCTTCAGGAATACATGATATGTTCTTGGTCTAGCTGGTGTGGTGTGACAATGATGATGTTAATATTATGTATTGATTCAAAATGTTTAGATCTTGACTTGTCACTAATACTAAAGGATTGTTAATCTGATCTAAGATGCATCTACTGATTTGTTCATAGACATGCTCTAAAAGATGTTTAAATGTTGGATTTGGCTTAAGTGATTACCTTATCTATTTGATTAGACTAGCATTGTAAATTGGATTTGACTAGATGAACTATCTTCTAGACTTTTAATATCTGCAAGTTTTTTTTATGTTCATTATACTTAATCTGATGTGGATGCATGTACTCAGCTTGAGTGGGAGGTATCCACTCACTGGGGATCTATATGAGTCTCATGAGGTTGTTTCAAATGTTTTTAGATATAATTTTATCCATCAAAGAGGTCATGAAAAAGAAGATAGAAATAAAATAATATATATATATTAGATTGTCCCTATACACTCTCTTTCCCAGGACGGGTAGCATACAAAGTTTGTTGATTCGTGTACATGTATCTATTAAAAACTAAACTGCACATCAGCCATAAGATTTTATTCAAATTTTGATGGAGTTGAATAAGAGTTGTTTTATCATATTGTGAGGTCCTTGATGTGACATTGGTTTATGAAAATTATGAAAAAAGGAAAAAAATTAATATGTGGTTTTTGTATATTGTGTTTATCGCCTTTATCGGCATAAAATGATTTTTTTGCTTAATCGAGGTTTATGTTTAGGGATTCTCTCTAATGGTTGGCATTTATGCTGATCAAAAGAGAGGTCATGACAATGTGGTATCATAGCCTAGGTTAGATGAGTCTACATGGACAATAATTTAGGATTAAATGATAATTTGGATGTTGAATATAACATGAATGATGTGCATACTGACTAAACTCAGTGTCCAGATCATCTGGTCAAGTATTTGGATATTGAGATAAGTTAGTATAGAACTGCAGACTGTGCTACTTCTGGATATCGTGGCCAAGCATCCAGATGACTACAATTTCGGAGTATAATAAGATGCATGATGATAAAAAAGGAATGGCATTAAAATGATGAAAGAGAAAAGATTATATAATTCAATATGAGGCCTAAGGCAAGCATCATATTTCATATAAGAAAGATGAAAGGCTAGTGAGTTTGGAACTGAGTATGAAATCTAAAATTGTAAGAAAAAGCTAAGAACTAAGAATGATGCACACTAAATGATATTCTTTATAAAGGAAATTGATGAATGTGGATGATAATATAGAATGAGTCATAATCTTGATCCATGTGATACATAATCAAATTTTATAAGATTATGAAAGATGATGTGAATGGCATCTTGATAAATGATCTATTACTAATATTTGTGACTTAAGTGTTTGTAATACTCAAGGAGAGATATGATGATGACACAGGATGAAATATCCAACTAATGCAAAAAAATGTCATATGCAAGAAAGATAAAATGGAAGTATTTCTAACTTGAAGTTCAGAGAGATGAACAATTAGATGATATGATATTCTTCCACATCTTTTATTGGATTTTGGGACAAAATCCTATCAGGAGCGGAGAATTTGTAATGCCCATTTTCATATTAGTAATCTAATTAGGGTTTACTTGAATGATTGCATGCTTAACCAGATTAATCATTGTTTAAAGCTTGATTAATGATGGGACTAATATCTATTCTTTGAATCTAATGAAAAAATCTAAATATTCTTCAATAATTATAGTTTGAGAATGGAAAACCCTAACCATCTAAAATTAGTTTTTTTGATGGCATATGAATACATAATTTGATAGGTATAGTGGTGTACTAAATTATTTTTACTATTTTATATACAACTCTGATTTAGTTGAAATTTGGGTATAGTCTAGACAATTATTAGTGTTATAGAAAATATGAGAATTTTTGAAATAATTTTATGACCTATTTGTCAACTGATTTTTTACAAGACAAACTCAGCCAACCATGTATTCAGAATGAAATATAGCAGTTTGGTATTTGAATTTTTATCTTTTTTATTGGTCATCCAATTGATTTGAAATTGAAAATGAAGTTTTGAAACTCCAATGTAGACATTATTTGAAGTTTGTATTATTTTTGGATGATGTCTGACTTCTACAGAGTGTGGTGTTGGTCAAGTTACCCCAGGACAAACTCAGTCGACCATGCATTTTGGCTGAAATATAGTAGTTTATATATGATTTTTACTTTTTATTGGTAATTCTGAATGATCCAAATTTTTATTAGAGCTCTGGAATTTTGTTTTAGACAAAATATAAAAATTTTCATAATATTTGTAGGAGGTTTGACCTATTCAATAAATGATTTTTAGTAACATCTTTATGACAAAAAAATATGTTGAATAAAACAAATTGTAAGTTGGGTCAATTTGCAATTGACCCAAGCACATAATTTATATGAGAAACCTAGAATGCAAGGAGCTCTCATATTTCATGATTCATTCCATAGAAATGAAATCTTAGATATAGAGGAGAGCTAGGGTTTTGAGAGGAGAAAGTGGTGGAGATGTTTACCAAGGCTTTCACCATCCAATATATGATGAAATCAAATAAGTTTAGCTTTTTTATAGTCTTTCATGGTGAATCTTCTCTCACATGTCAAGATTCCATCCCTCCTATTATTTGATTCGAAATGATATAAAATCTGCCTCTTTTCTCACTCTTTCTCTCCTAGTCTTCATTTCTAGGATTTTTTAGTTGAGAGGAGGAAGAAATGGATTCAGTTGCTAGAGTTTTATTGGATTCTAGAAATTTAGAGTTTGACCCACGTTTTTAGGATACTTGTCACCTTAGGCGAGTGTTTTTATCCATATTAAGATTTGTATTCATGTTGTAAGCCTAATTCTATCTAGCTAAAATATTTAAAAACCTTTCTCATATATATATCTATATATATATATATATGTGTGTTATCGGGTTTGATTAGAAACATATTGAGGAATCAAATTCTATTGATTTTGATTATTTCTCATTGATTGGAACTTGATTAGTTCTTGATATATTGGTTGAGGATCCATGAAAAATTCTACTGATAGATGACTATGCTATTTCATGTGAGTATTACCTAAAAATTATCCCAATGGTCGATATGCTTGGGAATTGAATTGACATGTATATATTTATATTAGAATCATATTATAATGAATTATACAAGTGTATTATTGAACCTTAATGAAATTGAACATGATATATACAAAATAACTAGTATGCGGTGGCGATATTCTATATTTAGGGTTTGTGTTATGGGATTGAATCAAATGAGTCAATTAATCAATTTATACTTATGGTTGAAGAATGAAACATGTGAAAATGGAAACTAGGGCTTTCATGTGTGTAAATAGATTTAATGAAACCATGTGTACCATGATGAGATTCTTGAATAATATGACTCTTATGATGTGCTTAAGTATTACTTATTAAAAATCCTAGAAATATAGTATTCAGCTAAGTATGAGAGTAAAGCTCAAATTTGTATATAATCTTTTGAATGTGGTGAAATTCCCAATTGTAGGTGTTGCTACTTTAGTTGAAGATGATAAGTCTAGTCTAGTATGATCTAAGCCTTATTCATCTATTTCAGTATAATATACAGAATTAGATATGAATCTGAGTCTTTTGTACAAGTCACATAACAATGAGTTGTGAAGGATAAATAGAGATTATGGTGTAAGAATATGCAAGACTAATTCATTCTTTTTACCTAAAGTGAGTAGTATACTAAGGAATTATGATTGTTGATTATAGGAGTGACATTATAAGTCAATGATACGGTACACTTATCTAAATATAAGAAATGATATGAACAAAAATGTAATGAATGGTGATGGCAAGTTAAGGATGAAACTAATGAGGTTGTTATGATGAAATCTTTAATATTTTATTTTAGTTACATGTAGCATGACCCAAATTGAATGAAATATACTAAACTAGACTTTGATGGATGTCAATGAGAATAGAAGCATTGTTCATCATCTAAATTAAGATAGATCGGTTCTAATAATGTAATGAACATGACATGAAAGAAGTTGAGACTAGTGAATATGAAATGAAGGAAAAGATGAGAATTAGTATATGAATCTAAGACCCAAACTATAACCCTAAAATGATGAATTAGTTGATGCTAATGAATAACAATATCAAATGATGGATTAAGGAATGCACATAACTATAGTTTAATTTAGGTAAAAGATGAGGTTCAAGCATTTAAATTCATTTACAAGAATGTAATCTTGGATTGTGGTTGTTTGATAGAATATTTGCACTTCGAGGATGGAATATTTTGATGGACAACATGTGTTGATTGGTAACCCTAAGTGAATAATGTGAAATAAAAGAAGAAGTAAGTATGTTATGCATGTTTATGCATGAAATTTGTCTGCATCAATTGAAATTGGATGGAATAAGTATAAGTTGTATGATAAATCTATTATGAGTATGATGAATGATATAAGATATCTATTGATTTTACTATTGCTAGTTCTAATGTCTCTGTGAATATTCATTGAGAACTGTGATATAGAATGAACTGATAAGAAATATGTTGAAATTGAATTTAACATGCACTGATTAGATTTGAGAAACCTAATGAGGGTAAATACTACACAATGAGATTGTATCTCGGGCTGAAAGCCCACTGATGATGGTAAACCCTAATGGGGTAAATGTTGGACAATGAGATTATGTCTTGGGCTGAAAGCTCATTGATGATGAATGCTATGAGATGATAGGGAAATGTAAAGAATTATTTGTGTTGCAAATTATAGATTGTTGTGCCTCTTGTTTTAGTCATTTTCTCTCTTGATAAGTCTAACTTGTTATATGTCATGCTAGTTTTGTAAAAATGCACACATATGATATATGATGTTTTGAATTATTTTAAGATGAGTAAAAGAGATTAATAACAAGTGAAATGATGACATGTCTAGCTAGGTCCCCTGATTACCGTGAGTTCCACCCAAGGTCCACACTGGGGAAACAAAACAAATCTCCTTGTAGTAATCAATGAATTATGAGAAGGATTTCTGGAGAGTGGATCAAGACCTTAAAGGTTAGATGACTAGGATTTAGGAGTGAGTCAACTGGAGTGACATTGACCTTAAATCCTTGTTGTGGATGTCTATGTCCATGAGGAATAGACTCTGATGAAATGAAATATGTGAAATATGAAAATATGAGAAATGATGTGATATGTGATATATTGTTTTGCTAGTTCCTATCTTGTGTACCCGAGATGAGGATGTGAGCCTCTTTAGGTAACCTTGAGGTGGCCAGGGTCTATTGTTGATATCTTAGAGTGCCATGCTAAATCTTAATATAGAGACGATGAGTCATTGACACGAATCAGGTGTGGTGAATTCTACTTGGTGAGGTACACACCAAGTAGTTTTAGGGAAAATGAATAAAAGATGACATGTCATGTATAATATGATTTTGTTACATTATTTGTTCTAATGGCTCTTAATTTTCCATTGTTGATTATGCTCCTTATTGTGGAAAATAATCATTATGTTATAGAGATCATATGTTTAATATTCTAATCTATCTTTTTGACAAGTAGCAAATGTTGGGATTTATACCCACTCTGAATATGATTCGGATTTCTTGTTATCTGATATTACTATTTGTAGACATGCCTTATGTGTGTTTTAGGTTCAGGACTACATGATGTGTTCTTAGTCCAGCTGGTGGGGTGTCACAAAGATGATGTTAGTGTTACGTATTGGTTCAAAATGTTCAGATCTTGACTTGACTCATACTAAAGCATTATTAATCAGAACTAAGATGTATCTACTGATTTGTTCATAGACATTCTCTAAAAGATGTTTTAAAGTTGTATTTGGTTTAAGTGATTACCTTATCTATTTGATTAGACTAGCATTGTAAACTGGATTTGAGTAGATGCTAGAACTATCTGCTAGACTTTTCAATATCTACAAGTTTCTTTTAAGTTCATTATACTCAATCTAATAATGATGGATGTACTAAGATTTGAGTGGGAGGTTGATACTCAATGAGGCTCAATATGAGTCTCATGAGGTTGTTTCTGATGTTTTTAGGTGTTGGGTTTTAGGGGAGACAGAGAAGGCAACGGAAACAAAAAATTTCTCCCCCAAACCCAGAACAAGTAAACGTGTCAACGTCTATATAATAGGAAAGGATGGTTTGTGGAATCATACCTTGTCCCGAGGCTTGCTCGGCGACAATACCTCGTGCCTTGCGTGGTCTTCGACGGTGTCTGTGCAGCTCCTGGTCGCACCGGGACTGACGACTCCAGGTCTCACCGGACTGTCGGGTTGACAGTTGTCCTCCTGAGCGGCAGAAACCTCCCGCCTCTAAAGTAGTCCACACGGACCACCTGGAACTCCACACTCCTTGTCCCAAAAGGAAGTGGAAGGAGTCGCACCCTCCTATTGACGTACTAGTTGCCAACATACTCTCCTACTGCCAGTTGCAACTGCAGTTGTCCTTCCCTTGCTGCACCTCCCTTTGCAGGTAGCACTTGCTCGGGCTCTCTCTCGGTTACTAAAACTAGAGAGAACGACAACTTTGCAGAGCAACTGGTTGCACTGAGTTGTACTTTGAGAAGCCCCCAATACCCCTATATATAGGAGGGTCATGGGACAGGGTTCTCTATCCCGGGCAATGCGGGACTAAAAGTAGTAGTAGAAGGGTTCGAGATTTTCCACAAAAGCAACCAACTCGCAACCTGAACCGATCGTTTCACAACTGAAACGGTCGGTCGGTTCACAAGTGAACCGGCCGGTTGGGACACCTCAATCGGTCAGTTCACAAGTGAACCGGTCAGTTGGTGGTCCTAGTCGGTTCCCGATTGACTTTCCTTCTTTTGTTTCTAATTGGTATCGAATACCAATCCTATTTCCCAATCAAATTGGGCAATTGAAACGAAAGGAAAATTCTCACCAATCCTACTTTCCCAACTTGCTCAGTTGCACCAGTTAAATCGATCATTTCAACACTTGAAGCAATTGGTTCACCCTGATCTTGAGCCGATCGGCTCAACACTTGAGCCGACCGGTTCACCAAGCTCAGCCGATCAGTTCATCACATGAGCCGATCGGTTGGGAGTGTAGATTGTGCAGAATCAGTCAATTGTGACTTCAACCAATCCGATACTCCAATCAATGTGTCCAACACCTTGAACATTATGATATTGAGCTATCAATTGATTGAGTGTTTAATTGAACTACTAAACTCCTTTAGTAATCAATCTAAACATTGCTTGTGGACAAAACTCCTCTTCCAGGTTAAATCCTATGTGTGTGACCCTGCAGGTCCATTTCACGTTGGCAGTGAAAGTCCATAACACTTATGACTTCACAAGCAAAGAGCGGTGCCTAGTCACACATCAGTGCTACCCAAGTGAAAGTAGAAAGTTGGAGAACAACTTGCAATCCTACAATCCGTGAATGGTGTTACAGTGAATGTATAATTCCTTTGTCACTGATATCCCGAATGAACTCGAGGCATGGAACAGTCATCCTGTCAACGTTCATTCACTTTCTTGATCTCAGAGTAGACTGGAAGAGATATGTATGACATCAATATCACATACTGATTCACACATGCGTGCACGCCTATCTCAATCCTACTCATCAAGTGGCCATGGATATCAAACTCCCTCAGGAGGGACAAATCCCATATCTATCACTCACCCCTCAAAAGCCCCATGTGTCAAAGCCACCCAATCATCACCTTTATAACAACCCATGTTTCAGGACTGCGTTTGATGATGCCAAAGTGTGCCCAATGACATGTGTTGAGTGTAGTGATTTCAGGTCAAAGAATCACACTCACCACCATCACTGTGAGTACTGACTGTGACTACCATGTCATGGTTCCATGTGTCAAACTCACGGTGAGTCTGTCTGGTACACTTGTTCTCTAACAAGTACCTATGTGTTTGGTTTGATATCTCTATATCATGACTAATGAGATTCTATCATCAACCAATACCACAATCTAGTCTTGTGTGTCATTGATGTCTATCTACCTTCCACAATGACATCTGACTAGGGACATAACAAGAATGTACAAACTCTTAGTATCCGTATGATCTCATCATTCAGGTCATGAACCTGAAGGCATACGTCATTGAGTATTGTCATTCTCTAGACATTCAATCTGTTCTATCACTATCTCATATGACTGAACCAGAAAGAATTGGAAGCTTGCCTTTGATGTTTATCAAATCAATCTTAATGTATCCCACCAATCATCCCATGATTGGCTCTCAGGGCATACATACCAACAGACTCCCACTTGCACTACGAACCAATCACCATTGAATCATATTCATAGTGATCTTCAAACATGTCCCACATGTTACTGTGCTCTAGTGCGAACATAGTGAGTAATGGAAACACCTTGCCAAAGTCAGTATAAATTGCATGTCTCTCATCTCTTCGTTGTATGTCACACGTATGAGATGGAGTTGACGTAATATGTGATCTTATATTCCTATGCTAACCTTTAGCCACATTGCATGATCAAGGATTCCATACTTGTCATCAATGAGAGGAATATATATAAGTTCATCTCATGAACTTCCAGATCCATATAGTATCTATTGTTGTTCTCTAACACATAGATACTCGGCATTTCCTTTCAAATGGTTTTATTGGAACACTTCCAATTATCAACAAACTTTCACTTTTATACATCCTATGTATATTTTGCGATTAATTTTCTGTCCTTTCAAAAGTTCGCATCAATGTAACTTTTTACATAGAACTCTTCCTTATCTCCATAAAACTAGTACTTCCCAAGTACTTATCAAGTTCTCATGGTGTTCCAGTAACCCTTATTGGAAGTAGACAGACATCCACTCGTCATGTCCCACATACGAGTTATCAGGATGAGCACATCATGCAAGATAATGGGATGATTACATACACGATAGATCCATATCTATTCTTAGTGTTCCCATTCTTCATAAGAATTGGACACTTGGCCTTGGGATACTAACTCCATGTAACATGGACAAGTTTTCTCCCACTGAATCTGTGCATACTAAACACTTCAGTACAGATTTCCAATGTATGCTCTCTCTTTTCATGTCAAGAGATTTTTCGAGAACTATCTCTATAGATCTCTATTCCTATCACATAGGAAACATCTCTATCTTCCCTAAAGATAATTTCCACTTTTGTATTTCCATTCTAGAACATTTCCATTTCACATCAACATGTGAAATGTGAATATGCTCCCACTAAATCACAGATCCCTTCTTTATATTTGACATATCAGTCAAACCCTTTGACTATATTATCAAAGTAAATATCCAATTATGAGTTGCTTGTACTCAATCAATCATATTGATTAGTCCATTGTAACTTATAGACTTCATTTGCATTAGTGGATTCATAAAACTTATAGGTTGTGTCATGTACACATCCTTGTTTTATTCCTCATAGGAATGTGGTTTTAGTATCCATATGCCAAATGTCTCAGTCATTAAATTGCAATCAACAAGCATCATCCTTCTCAAAATGTTATCCATGTGTCTTAACACTTAAGACTCATTTGCACTTATGGATTTTATCCAATGAGTGCCACCATCAAGGTCATACCTTATGGTTGACATGGATGTCATTTAGGATGTAATGGTCATAAACCATATCTCAAAATTTGGTTCCTCATATTCATCTAGATAGTTGAATCATCACATGAACAACTTATCACATAGATAATTGAGGTGTATCTATTAAGTATATAAGAACTCACAACCCTTGTGATTCTTAATTCCTTTCATTAGTGTGGGGTATTCTTTTATTAAGAAGAATTTAGTTATTTGATAATCATTCTCTAACTCCTTAGAGTATGATTCCTTCTTGATTTAGACATCACCATGCCTTAATCATGAGTTCACTATGATACACTATCATAATCACTCATAAGGATCTCAAACATTTGGTCCAAGTATTTCATTCATTGATCTCATCAAGAATTAACACTTTACCAAATTTGTACTTCATTTATGATATTCTTGAACACTTCAAGATATTCATATTGGAATTTCTCTAAACACCATTTGAAGTATTAGCATTTGTTCCAATAGGTATGTAAATACATCACATGTACTGTACCTAATAGGATAATCACTCTCCCACTCCATTAGTGAAGATTGATTAATCATGTCCAAGATATTCATGTCTCTTAGTGGTTCTCTAACCAAAAAAGTCTAGGTTTATCCATCACATAGAAACTAGAAATGAATCTCTCATGATCGATGCTAATTAGATTGTTTGAGTTATCTATAACTTTTAGGTATCATTTTATCTTATGCATATCAAATACCACAAGATAAATAAGGCATTGCCACAAAGATCATATCTTTAAGATTGAAAACTCAACTTTATTAATTGCCATCATTGTCATACAATATGCAAAAATAAAGTGTTTCTATCTATTGGCAAATATGAAATAGCAGTTCATAAATGTATTACATGCCTTGTAGGCTGAAAATAAACTAAAGTACTCCTATCTATGGTGGCAACACTTGCCCCAATTATGAGTGCTTTACACTTTACATCTTGGTATCATATACCTCAAAAAGTGTTACAAGTTTACTTTCATGACACCTTTAAGTAGAGACGTCTGTAGCCTCCTTCTTCTTTTGTTCTTCCAGATAGAGAGGACAATTCCTTTTCCAATGTCCTGGATTTTGACAATGGTGGCAATTTCCTTTCTTGGTCATGCCTCCCTTGGCCTTGAGAGCTGAAGACGGCTTGGACTCCTGGCTAGCATCAGAACCTTTCTTAGCTTTGCCCTTGCCCTTGCGCTTGGACTTGCCTTTCTTTCTTGTGATCACCATCACATGCTTAGGCTTGTCCTTCTTCATCTGTATCTCAGCTGTCCTCAACATGCCCAACAACTCTGACAGTGGCCTATCAAAGTTGTTCATGTTGTAGTTCATCACAAACTGACTGTAGGATTCTGGCAACGATTGCAGTATCACGTCAGTAGCCAAGTCTTTGCTCAGTGGAAATCCCAGTCTCTGTAGGTTCTCCACATACCCAATCATCTTGAGTTTGTGAGGACCAACTGGATCTCCTTCTGTCATGACGCACTTGAACAGCGCCCTAGAAACATTGTATCTCTCTTGTCGTGCCTGATCTTCATACATGTTCCTGAGATGCTAAATCATCTCAATGACACCCATGTTCTCATGCTGTCTCTGCAACTCATGGTTCATAGAGCATAACATCAAGCACTTTGCATCAATGGCATCATCAGCATGCTTCTTGTAAGCATCCCTTTCTGCCTTTGGTGCATTAGGAGCGAGTTCCTCTAGAATTTGAGTATCCAGGACATAGAGCTTTCGCTCTTGACTGAGAACAATTCTCAATGTCTGATACCAGTCGTGGAAGTTTGTCCCATTTAGCTTGTCCTTGTTAAGGACTGATCGCAAAGAAAAGTGATTGTTGTTTGTTGCCATTTGAACTACAAAAGGAAAATATGCAATTTTAGTCCAAAAACTCATTTTTGACTTATTTGATTGATTTGAAAATTTGACGATATAATTAGGCCTTTAATTGGTTATCGCTCCCACTATTTACTTCAAATTGATAGCCTTCACCATCAATTCGGAAGATTGCAGCGTACAACCTTCTAGTGGGCAAGATCCTGAAATCCTCTAAGCCATGGACCAGCTAGGGCTGTCACCCACAACATAGATCTCTCAGGTAGGCAACTCTTGCCAATTGCATCATATGCAACTCTTGATAAGATGTCATATGCAACTCCTTGCCATGATCATATCCATGCCTCAAGGTACTAGATCCTATCTAGGTTACCTTGTTAAGTCTGACCCAAAGCAAACACGATGAATATGCACCCTACTAGGGCAGACCCACACATTCATCCTTCACGCTTCCACAAGATAGATGGTGCACCATGCTAGGGCGTGCCCACACTTGGTCGGTCAAGCTTTTCACGTGTGTCGCATTTGGAAGGCATCTAAAACTTAATATTTAATGAGGTATTTGGTTTTATATACATACACATATCCAGTCACCACAATACATAGTATGTATCATATACATGCTATATCTCACAGAAATCATGCAAAACGATAAAAGCGATGATTATGGCCATCCTAATGTGATTCCTCGAGCCAAGAGAAATCACGGTCATCTAGGTCTACATCACATGCAACCTTTACAAGATGAACTCTGTGCTTTGCCTTCTAAGTAGATCAACTCATCACATGATTGACTTGCTCATTCTGGCCCGGTCGTCTGGGTGCCACCAGCTGATCGGTTGGCTCCTCCAACTGATCGGTTCGCCTGGTTGTCGTGCATCTCATCATGGCCGCCACCCGCTCGTCTCGCTCCTGGAACCAGTCATCAACCGATCGGCTCACTCCCTGAACCGATCATCTGGAATGTCAACCGATCGGTTCACGCCTTGAACCGATCGTCTCAGCTGTCGTCTGGATGTCCACCGTTCTTTGACATAACAGGAAATAAAATCTATTCTAATATTACATTGCTTAAAAAGGAAACCCCGAGTTGCATTCGGGGGGAGCAAAGGTAGGAAAGAATCTCGAATTATTTCGAGTTACATCAGGAATAGGAGAAGGAAGATCGGTGCGCAGACCGAGATGCAAGCAACCACATACAACCATATACAGATAGGGTTTATTGGCCATAACCACACTATACATCCACCACAAAACCCATTTAAGGGTGACGTGTATCGAGTGCATTAATAATACATATCATATATGTAATTGGGATTTGTGGATTTAGGATTGGACATGCATAAAGCCAATTTTATTCGCATCGTATGCAATAAATAAAGGCAACAAACCAAAATCGATCATATCAATATTCCAAAAATATAGAGAAGTAGATGTGGCTCTGATACCACTGTTGGGTTTTAGGGGAGACAGAGAAGGCAGTGGAGAAAAAAAAATTTCTCCCCCAAACCCAGAACAAGGAAACGAGTCAAAGTCTATATAATAGGAAAGGATGGTTTGTGGAATCATACATTATCCCGAGGCTTGCTCGGTGACAATACCCTGCACCTTGCGCGGTCTTCAACTTTGGTCTTCGATGGTGTCTGTGCAGCTCCTGGTCGCACCGGGACTGACGACTCCTGGTCTCACCGAACTGTCAAGTTGACAGTTGTCCTCCTGAGCGGCAGAAACCTCCCGCCTCTGAAGTAGTCCACACGGACCACCTGGAACTCCACACTCCTTGTCCCACAAGGAAGTGGAAGGAGTCGCACCCTCCTGTTGACGTACTAGTCACCAACACACTCTCCTGCTGCCAGTTGCAACTGCAGTTGTCCTTCCCTTGCTGCACCTCCCTTTGCGGGTAGCACTTGCTCGGGCTCTCTCTCGGTTACCAAAACCAAAGAGAACGACAACTTTGCAGAGCAACTGGTTGCACTGAGTTGTACTTTGAGAAGCCCCCAATACCCCTATATATAGGAGGGTCATGGGACAGGGTTCTCTATCCCGGGCAATGCGGGACTAAAAGCAGGAGTAGAAGGGTTCGAGATTTTCCACAAAAGCAACCAACTCGCAACCTGAACCGATCGTTTCACAACTGAAACGGTCGGTTGGGGACCTGAACCAGTCGGTTCACAAGTGAACCGGTCGGTTGGGTCGGTTCACAAGTGAACCGGACGGTTGGTGGTCCTGGTCGGTTCCCGATTGACTTTTCTTCTTTTATTTCTAATTGGTATCGAATACCAATCCTATTTCCCAATCAAATTGGGCAATTGAAACGAAAGGAAAATTCTCACCAATCCTACTTTCCCAACTTGCTCGGTTGCACCAGTTAAATCAATCGTTTCAACACTTGAAGCAATCAGTTCACCCTGATCTTGAGCCGATCGGCTCAACACTTGAGCCGACCGGTACACCAAGCTTAGCTGATCGGTTCATCACATGAGCTGATCGGTTGGGAGTGTAGATTGTGCAGAATCAGTCAATTGCAATTTCAATCAATCTGATACTCCAATCAATGTGTCCAACACCTTGAACATTATGATATTGAGCTATCAATTGATTGAGTGCTTAATTGAACTACTAAACTCCTTTAGTAATCAATCTAAACATTGCTTGTGGACAAAACTCCTCTTCCAGGTTAAATCCTATGTGTGTGACCCTGCAGGTCCATTTCACGTTGGCAGTGAAAGTCCATAACACTTATGACTTCACAAGCAAAGAGCGGTGCCTAGTCACACATCAGTGCTACCCAAGTGAAAGTAGAAAGTTGGAGAACAACTTGCAATCCTACAATCCGTGAATGGTGTTACAGTGAATGTATAATTCCTTTGTCACTGATATCCCGAATGAACTCGAGGCATGGAACAGTCATCCTGTCAACGTTCATTCACTTTCTTGATCTCAGAGTAGACTGGAAGAGATATGTATGACATCAATATCACATACTGATTCACACATGCGTGCACGCCTTTCTCAATCCTACTCATCAAGTGTCCATGGATATCAAACTCCCTCAGGAGGGACAAATCCCATATCTATCACTCACCCCTCAAAAGCCCCATGTGTCAAAGCCACCCAATCATCACCTTTATAACAACCCATGTTTCAGGACTGCGTTTGATGATGTCAAAGTGTGCCCAACGACATGTGTTGAGTGTAGTGATTTCAGGTCAAAGAATCACACTCACCACCATCACTGTGAGTACTGACTGTGACTACCATGTCATGGTTCCATGTGTCAAACTCATGGTGAGTCTGTCTGGTACACTTGTTCTCTAACAAGTACCTATGTGTTTGGTTTGATATCTCTATATCATGACTAATGAGATTCTATCATCAATCAACACCACAATCTAGTCTTGTGTGTCATTGATGTCTATCTACCTTCCATAATGACATCCGACTAGGGACATAACAAGAATGTACAAACTCTTAGCATTCGTATGATCTCATCATTCAGGTCATGAACCTAAAGGAATACGTCATTGAGTACTGTCATTCTCTAGACATTCAATCTGTTCTATCACTATCTCATATGACTGAACCAGAAAGAATTGGAAGCTTGCCTTTGATGTTTATCAAATCAATCTTAATGTATCCCACCAATCATCCCATGATTGGCTCTCAGGGCATACATACCAACATTAGGTATTATGCTATCCAGAAAAAAGGTTGTGACAAAGAAGATATAAATAGAATAATCTATATAGATTAGATTGTCTCTATACACTCTTTTTCCCGGGATGGGTAGTATACAAAGTTTGTTGATTCATGTACATGTATATATTGTAAACTGAATTGCACATGAGCCATAAGATATGATTCTATTTTTTATGAAGTTGAATAATATTTGTGTTACCTTATTGTGAGGTCCTTGATGTGACATTGATTTGTGAAAATTTTAAAGAAAAATAAAAGGAAAAAATATGTGTTTATCGTACATTTTGTTTATTGTCTGTTTTGACAACAAAGTGTTTTGTTTCTTAATCGAGGTTTAAGTTTAGGGATTCTCTATAATAGTTGGCATTTATTCTAATCAAAAGAGAACACGATAGTGGCAGTGGGTAGTTGCAAGGCAAGAATCCCTCACACTTCACCTGATGTTGTAGGCAAGGCAGGCATCACACATCGTGTTAGTAATGTTCTAATTTATGTATTTATATAGCTTGTCCTCGACCACAATGCCATTAAGAACCCAACATGCCATTGCCTCAAGCTTGACTCTCCCGTTCTTCACAAACTCCTATGAACACTCCTCAGGGAATGTTCCAATAGTCTCATAGACTATCTTGCATGATGTTGTGTGCAAAGAAGGAGAGACACATGTAGAAAAGAAATGGCTTCATGGATGTAGGAACCAGGGTACACATGTAGTCGTAACTTCCTAGGGTGGCGCATGGGAGTGTTTCGACACTACAGTGCATGTTGCTAAAGTAGACAACAATGTTGTTTAATGTAGGGCGGATTTAAAGGTGTGAGATTGCATAGTCTTGTGGGTGCATGATAGTGGTCCTCCTCGATGTAGCAACTACACTTGAAATCGGAAATCCACGAGCAACAATCAGTCCCTAATCCTTTGGCATGAAATAAATGTCAGTTCATGTGTTATAGATCATAGATCCACTCCTAGAACATGACTTGGGGAAAGTGGTGGAACTACACAGCATGGGAGAGGACATGATCTAAGGTATGTGGCCAATAGATTTATTAAGAACTATAGTTGAAAAAAGGGAGGGAATTTTTCATAAAAAGTTGTAGTAATTATGAAAGAAGAATAAGATAGTTGGACATGGAAACTATGATGATGTTGGAGGGTGTCCAATCCAAGAAAAGACAATGGCCGCCCGCAGGTCGATGCTCTCTCTTTTTCTCCCTAGAATTAGGATCAATGATGTAATACCATGTAGAAAATAAGTTAGATGACTAATGAGATATTTCTTGTTAATAGACAACAAACTCCACTCCTATATAGGAGAGGAGACAACTACAAGGAAGCAAACCTAACCCTAATTGGCCAAGAAAATTAGGCCCATTTATAATTAACTAATAACTTTAACATCTAACAACTATAATATATCATTCTAAAAATAACTCTCAAGGTACAGTTTTTAACTAACAAGTACCTATGTGTCTAACTTGGTATCCAAACCCTATGACTTGTGATACATCATCGTCAATCATCACACATACTAGTCTCACATGTGTTATTGTTGTCCAATTCACAATAATTGTTGATTAGGGAGGTTTAATGTTATTGTTCTTTAAATCCCTTAGGATACCATGTTCAAGTCGCATATTTGAAGTCTCATGCATTTCAGCTAGTCATTATAGGGATATATATTATGAACATTGATATTGCATGTGAAATAATCCATATAACCATCATCAAATGAATATTTTCTAGGGGGTATAAACCAAAAAGTTCACATTTTGGATTATTCAAAACCAAACATAAGATGAATTTATTACAAATAAATGCCTTTGGTTGTTGAATCCTTAGTCACAAATTAGTGTGTGGCACCCAATTCTATTAAAACATTAGTATAAGTAGTGCCATATGTAATTAATTGCATTTGAACTGTCACTACTTGGGATAACACAACTCCCACAAACTGATTTATAGCATATAATCTTCATGTTTCTAGTTCTTTGACTTTGCTTCATTTTGATCTAGTCTATGATGCAACTCTTGAATTAGTAGAGCACATTTGTGATTTCCCCCTACTACTATTATATTTGTGTTGCTACTATAGGTGATGGATGCTCTATCAGTCTTTTTCATGGTGTCACAAATGTGACCTCCAGGGACATTCCCTTGTGTAAGGCCCCACTTGTGATGCCCTATCATGCTAAGAAAGATTACTTAGAATAAAACACACGGTCTATCACTAATTAACCACATAACCAGAAAAGAGGGTAATTAAACTGATTAAAAACGTACCATCATATTCAGAAATATTTACATAAGGATCCCACAACTTGCATATCAACATATACCATATCAGGTATTTACATGTATGGCCGGTGGTCTCAGCCACAACATGTATACAAAAGATATTATTCCACATATGCATGCCATATACAAACATCAAGCACACTGCCAAAAGCTCGAGTTGTTAGTTGTTATATACATCATCTACAAGACATCCTTGATAAGTGTCAAAGAGCACATCAATTCACTAGAATAATTATCCTAGAGTTTAATCCTTTTTTACTTTTTAGTTAAGGCTATTATAGAAGTTTCGATCCCACAAGACAATATTTTTAAGATTCATTTTCTTTTAATCATGATTGCTTTTTCAAATTACTTCGTTTTGGTATTTTTGAATAAGGAACAGAAAATAAATTCCAATTTGGAGGTTGGTTGTTTAAACTAGAATGGGAAATTAAAGTGCAAGGAAGTAAAACATTACACTAATGCAAAGGACAGAAAAGATTATTCTAAGGTAAGAAAGTAAAGGAAGAAATTGTTAGCTCACAAGATTATCTAAATAAAAAGTAAAGTGATGAAATTAAAAAGACAATTTGAAAATAAGCGTTGAAGAAGCTGTTTGAAATAAGGAAAGAAGACATCGAGGCTTAGGGGTTTCACCACCTTAGCCCTTGTGAAAACAAGATCAAGAAATACACAATAATAAAATAGAAGCATGTATGCTATTTATTTATAAACAAAATGCAAGAGATGAAGTCCATATGAACTCATTGGTCTTGGTGTTCATGTATCCTTGTTCTTCATCCTAAAGAGGAATTTCACATGGTCGCATCTGAATCCTCATGAAATCAATTTAGGCATTCTAAATCTTGGGTTCCATAGTCTCATCTGCTGGAATTAACAAATGATTAAAATGATTAATTACTTCATTTAAATCAATGATTTCTAAACCAAAAATCATACGTCTAAAGTACTCATGTAAAACCTGATCTGATCAGCACATGGCTAAGAGGCTACTCCCCTCGTCATGATAAGGGAACTACTCACTAATCATAGTGAGGAGAAATAAGGAGAAAAAGATAGGAAGCCATAGACCACAAATCTAGAATTTCCAAAGAGACCAAGGTGGTGACACTTAAATGGCTTGCTTTATTTATCCCCCGCTCAAAGAGAATGAACGCAAACAAATAATGAGAAATAAAGAAGTCAAGATGTAGAAGAAAGAACTAATTTTTAATGCTTGAATGAAAATATTAACTAAGAATGCAAGTAACAGAATTTAACTAAAATATAAGTACAAAATTTGGAGACTACAAATGAAGATTCTATTACATCTAGGACTCACTGATCTTTTTCTTCTAGAGTCCCCCCTCCTTTTATAGGGGGAGGAGGGGTGGAAATGGGACTGTAATGACCCCGCCTCCCAAAAACCCCCAATTAAGGGAGACCAAGAGGTCAGAGCCATTATCCCAATTAACAGGATCAAAGGTTCGACAAATAATCAATAACAATTATCAAATTCTACCAACTAAACTGAAAATTGGTATAAAACAAAACTTTGCATACCTTTTCCAAAAACTTGGATATCTACTTCTATCCACATCTGGAGTCCATTCTAACTAATCCTCCTTGGTACTTTAATTCTTATTTCATTCCACATATGCCACTTTACTATTTGTCCTTTGCAATCTTGTGCCTAAAACATCGACAAACAAAACGTCGGTCAGCATATTGAAATATGTCGGTATGTGGGGACAACCAAAATTTCACAAATATGGATAACAATCTAAATATCACAATCAATTTAATTAACAAGCGAGATTACACTTTCAATGTGACGTTCTCCACTGCTTTTGCCCTAACCCTGGAGTACCTCCTTAGGGTTTCTCTTTTACCATTGACTTAAGGCCACCTTCTCAATCCCGAGCTTGGTTTCTGGGGTCACCTCTCATAGTGCCCATTAGTCATGCAATAAAGACCACCTTCTCGATCCTGAGCTTGGTGTCTGGGGTCACCACTCATGGTGCCCATGGGTCTTCCCTCCAGGGCTTGACCTTTTTGCATCTTCCATCAGTGTGGCATGTAGGTGCGAGAATACACACTTATACTTTTATTTTGATAATCATAGTGACTTTATGATTTGCAAGTATGAACATCCAACTGATAAGTTGCATTCAATGTGATGAATCATCTGGGAAACTCTTCGGGAAACTAATGTGATTAACCATAATTAACCACATACCTGTCAAGCTAACTTGAGTGTAGAAACAAATCAGCCAAGTTAAGAAACCAAGCAAGCACACACAAGTTGATCCTGAAATATGCATCCAATATTCCTATCATTCATCAAGACATCATGGTCTATTAAACTTAGTTGTTTCCTAGGTTTACTAGTCCTTTTTATGGTTTTGATTACAATTAGGGTTTCACTTCCTCTTTATTATTTTAAATCCTAATTTTATTAAATTACTCACAAACCCTAATTATATCCTTTTATTTATCACAAAAGATCCTATGATCATATTTTGGCAACATAAAACCCTAATTTCACATTACAAGAACTTCTCTTTCCTTTTTCTCCTACTTAGGGTTTCTAAGGTTATTAACCACCATATTAGGTTTAAAACCCTAAATCTTACAATTTTATCTTCAAAATAGGTTAAGATCCATCTTTATCATTAAATAAGTTAATAATGCTCGAATTAACTTATTTGCAAGATTAAATTTATCCTTTATCATCAATTAGGGTTTCTAACCACAATTTAATACTTTTCCATCAAAATTATACACTTTTGCAAAAAGATACTGATTTCGGCTTCCAAACCATTTTTAAATTATTCGTCATATTTTATAATCAATTTTCATGATAAACTTTTCTCATCCAAATTTTCTAGCACAAGATATGATTTTAGCAAAGAAAATCCTGTTTATTGATTTATTAGTTGATTTCCATAAAAATGAGGATCGCTGGATTCATGATCCGCTGGTCCACTCAGGATCCAACGGCTCTAGATCCACACACCTATTTTATGATTAGAAGTATGTAAAGGACAAGATTGTCCTTACCTAGACTGAAGGCTCGGAGGGGCAGTTTGGTAAAAGAACACAAGGTCTTCTTCTTCCTCGCACCCAAAGCTCAGCGAGTCTGTGGTCAACTCGATCGTTCACTTCTCGATCTCGTCCACCTGCGAGCACACCAACAGGTCTAGAAGCTCTGCCTTCCTCCGTCGAACTCGTCTAGGGGTCCAATTGCATGTTGTGACCACATCACGACCCTCTCCTACTTGTCAGACTCCGGCGAGGTTTGTTGAGGTTACGAGAGTGCAGGTCAGGGTGAAAGGGACAATTGGAGGCACGAAAGCCCTCCTTGCGCTCAGCCACAGAGGTTGGGGTAGTAAAAGGGTAGTAAAAGGGTGTGTTGGTGCGCTCAGCCACAGAGGTTGGGGTAGTAAAAGGGTGTATATATAGGGTCGGAGGTAGAGCCCTACCAGATTGGGGATTCTCCCAATAGGCGGCCAAACCCCTACAAAGTAGGGATGATTCTCCTCGGTTTCCTCTCCAGAGTCCAAAGGAAACAAAAATAGGCTTGCACACTCTCTGGGTCTCGAGGAAAAAGAGAGGGAAAATCCCTCTGCAACTCATAGATTCCAAGTTCCTGTGGGACTAGACGATGAGCACCAAACATTGGATCAAGATCCAACGGCTCTTGTTGCACTCGTTCATCCAAAAGGAAAAAACATTTTCCTTTTTACAAAAGAATTCCATATTTTGGGAGATAATTTGAGAAAATCATATCTCCTAAACCATATCTCTTTTTTATCTCAAAATTTAAGGGAAAGTTTGTCTTGACATTATTTAGCTATTTATGAAATTTGGGAAACAAATTTCAACGGATGAGAAGGCTCCCTCCTCTCCCAAGTCATCCTTTAATTAATCCAAAAATTAATTAGTATTTCTTTTCCCTTTGCCATTATCTTAGTATTTTGGGTCCCTGGGACCTCAAGAAATCCTATAGGCATGAATTCCCATATTGAGGAATATCTATTTGCCTTTATTTTCTTATAAATTCCTATTTCTCATCTTTTCATTTTATTTCTTTATTAAATATATCTTTTTGAGGATATCTCTTTATCTCTCTTTTTATTTTCTCATTGGAATTTCTTTTGACATTAGAAACCTTGTGGATACGAAAATACACCAAGGATAACTCAATCATACCTCTTTCCACTTATTTCCCATATTTTATCATTGTTTTCAATTTCTTCCTTAATAAAGAAATATTTAATTGATCTTTTCTTTTCTTATTGCATTATCTTTGCAACTATGGACTCCTTGGAACCCAAGGAACCCAAGAGGCACGAAATCCACCTTTAGATTACATTATCTTGCCTTCTAGAGGTTTCTACATTTCCCTTTCCTCCAATTCTCAATTATTCATTTACTGATTGAATTTCCTTGTTATTGGGCCCAATAGCCAATAAAGCCCACAAAACAACCAACAAGGCTATTGTAAATAAAATCCTTTTATTCAAAACAAATTATATCATTATTTGTTCAAATATCTTTAATAGGATAAATTACATTTCTCACCAAAAGAACCCAAAAAATTGGGGTTGTAACATCCTTCCCCTCTTATAGGAATTTTGCCCCCAAAATTCCACCAGGCACACAAACAAATAGGATACGCCTTTCTTATGTCCGTCATGGCTCCCATGTGGCCTCACCCTTTCCATGGTGCTTCCCCAAGAACCCTCATCATTTCATATTCTTTTATATGAGTTCTTTCTTACCTTGGTATATCGTACCCTCATAGGTGACTCAAGACTTTTCAGCCTCTCATAAAGTTGAATAGGTTCATGGCTCAGCACATGACTTGGTTACCTCACATAGTGCTCTAGATTGGACTCATGGAATACCTTATACATCATGTTATCCTAAGGGGTAAGGCTAAACACAACCATTTCCACCAATCCATCTCAAATGGACCCATGTATGGGGGCTCAGCTTTCTCAGTTGTAGCTTAGAGGGGTCAAATTTTCACATCACATACTCTCCCACAGTGAACTGCATGTCAGTCTACTTTTCATCAGCTCACGACTCATGTCGCCCCTGGTCTCTCTTTCATCCATTGCACGATCAAAGTGACTTCATCTGCACACAATGTGGCCCTTTTCTGACCTTCGCGAGGCCCCTTCACCAACATCATCTAAATGAAGTGGTGACTGACATAACCTCATCCTGATATTGGCTATGGTGGTTATCCTCACATCTTATAGAGGACAAAAATTGTTTCTATGTATCACCCTGAATGAGCACACATGCTCTTATCAGACCCTCTAGTCTGGATTATACTAACCATTAGTTAGGGGTGATAAACTGTACTAATATCGAGTTCTTCATGTATCTACTTCCACCTCATGGAAGTAAATTTTTAGGTTAAACTCAAGAACTTTTGAACTTGCATCATGGTGTAGTTGAACCATCTCTTTGTCATATGTAGTTCAACTGGATCCGTCTCTTGACAGTATTCTTTCTTTCTCATGTCATCTAGGTAAGGCGATCTACCATAACCCATATTGTATCTTGACCTTCCTTGTCTAGGGAAGACTTACCACGACATCCATAGTGATAAACTCCCATTCCCTCTCAGGGACTCTTTATCCTCTATAACAATACACTGGGTTACTGGTGTTCGTCCTTCACCTCCTAGCTTGCATGGCGACAAGCCACGTGCAACTTCATCTTAGACATCCAAAGTACTACTGTCACTTACTATCTTCGTAGTACCATAGTGTATGATGAAATGAAAATCATGATCCCTTGTATGTCATGATTCCTCAAGATTGATTCTTTAGAAACCCTAAGCCACTCTAGTCGGGGTTTCATCACCTTCCTTTCCAAAGAAGTGCATCTGAGGTTTTACAACCATCCTTTTATTGCATCAAGGACTAGGCTGGCTAACCAAACAACTACTAACTTGATCAACTGATATTGTTACATCTGAGTGTTAGCCAAACTTATCTCTTTTTCAAACTTAGGGTTAGCCTAACAACCTCTTCTAGCCTCTAGCTAAACTAGGCAGATGCATCTCAACCAAAGCATCCATTACCACTTCACATCCTTAGGTATAAGGTAAAGTTGAAGACATACACCTACATGTATTCCACTTATCATCTCATCCCAAACTCTAAGTCTATCTTTATCAAGAAAACTCAGAGTTCATCTCCTTGGTTATCAAACTCAACCTTGTATAACTCGCAAATTGCTCATGATAAAACATCCTCACAAGATGACTACCTTAATACTCTTAGTGTTTGTAAACCATCCACATATCATTCACTCCACAATGGTATGTTATCATCTCTGTCCTCATACCTCATAGAAACGTTCCAACTCACATCATCTTTATCCTTGGTGCATGGCATGTGTACTGTCCTATCTCTCACTCCCATAACAAGAGGAAACAAGCATTTGGTTGCAGTCCAAATACAGAGTTCTTCTTGTTCCAAGAGTAGAGATGGTACATCCCACCTTGCCAGTACACCTTCAAATCTAAGTTGAACGTGAAACATATGTCTCTACATCACAATCATCTTGATATCAAAGTTACTTCCATGGAAATCTGGTCTCAAACCTACTTGGTCACCACACAATCCTTGGTCATCTCCTCTAGGTCTGTAGGGTGTCGGCACTTTTGGGGTCATCCCTCTTCCCTTATGCATCCAGAGAGTGCCCTACTTATCTGCCCTTTGGGTTCCATTATTTCATGAAGGTGATCAATCTCCTAACCCATGACCCTCAGACAATGATAGTTGTTACCTCCCGACCCTATGGTCATGTGCAACTAGGGAATTAGGATACTCCTACTTCCATCGGTCTTATCCCTTCCTGACCCTAGGATAGACTTAGGATTTTAACATAGTACATGTCCACCTTAGAACCTTACCCAAGCCTTCATCATCTCTCTCTGCATTCATGGGTTGTCTTTCATCCTTTCATAGGGATCATGGTGACCTACCTACCTTGGTTAGGCCCCATTTTGATTATTTCCATGGTAATACATCCACATGCACTTAGAGATGGTTACCTATGGGTCTTCAGGTTCATTCTCATACTATGTACTCTTCACTTAGTTTCTCAAGATCCTATGAGACCTCTTTAGGTTACCTTAAAACCAACAACAACCGGTATACACCCTACAAAAGGATCCCTCTCCCAGGATGGGAGGAAAACTACCTCTTGATAACAAAGGTCACAAACATCCTTAGGTCTAGGGTTTATATCCCATGAACATGCTTAACCCTAGCAAGCTACTAAGGCACAAGAAGACCACCTACTAAACCATGCTAGGTCATACGGGTTCTCATTCCTCAACATTGGACCAAGAACAAACCTTCTCATGCCACCACCTTGGTTGTGAGGGATTCATCAATCATACCTTCGACTTAAAGGGGTTTCCCCTTTCCTATAAACATGAGGAGTGCCATGCTCGAATCTATAGAAACTCAAATCTCATCATGAGCATTAGGTACACCACTTCCCCTCTTAGGCCTAGGAACCCTAGGTTTACTTTTTGGGTGTCCAACTGCATACTCAACCTCTTAACCACAAACCAAACATGTACAAGGTATGACATGCACTTCCTGTCATCCTTCTACTCGAGCAACACTTCAGAGTGGAGTCCTCCTCAAGGACAACCAACAAGGTACAAGGCCTAACAACCTATTACTAAGCCTCTTCAGGGTCTAAGGAACTCTTCTTCCTAACCCTAGAAGGTGAACATCTATACCATAGGCTCATAGGTACCAGCAGCCTCACCTTCTCTCTAGGTTTTGGTTCCACTAAAGGCAATCAAGATATCCTCAGCCTCTAGGGATCATGCATGAGACAACCACTATCATCTACTTAGGTCGCATCATGCTCAACTCCCCATGTTCCTCATATCTTGGAGTCTAAGCTTCCAATCTTCTTGCTTGGGTCCTGCTCTCTCTCTCTAGAGCTAACTCCACAACTAGCCTTATTACTAAAGGTCCTCTCTCCATGAGGTGGATCAGTTCACAAGCATACCCTTACATGGGTGAAGCCTATGTTCAAACCTATGTTTGCTCAATGCTATCCATAGCCCTTCTTTCTTATCTCATAAGCTATCCACATACTCTCCTAGCCAGGGTTTCAACCTATTGCCGCACTACTGACGTACTCTAGGTGCATGTTATGCCCTACTCACATAAGCCCATAGGGTTTCTATAGGTTCTTCTCTAACATCATCATTGAAGGAGCTATCCTTCACTCTAACATGCATGACCCTTCTCAGGATTGGGTCGCCAAAGGCACTAGGCCATCCAACCTCAGATGGCTCATATCGTCATGGGCATCCAAAAGCATGTCCACACACCTGGTCTATCATGACATCTAACTCATCATGTTATCTCTCTCTCTGACCACCACTTAGGGTTAGGGTTAGCATCATCCTCAGAGGATGTGCCAGGTCTCTTCTCATGATGGAGATCTCTACCTCCAAGACTAACTTTCTCCACTCATCCTCCTGACAAGAAGGTCTAACCTTAGGTCTCTCCTGAGGGCATGACAACACATGTCATATGACCTAAGCATGTATCTATTCTGTAGTTTATGCTTAAACTATTAAGCTTATGTCCATGACATCTTATTCACATGCTTTACATTAATTTGGTGGAGGATTCCTTAACCCTTATCAATTTTACCCATACCTCAAGAGGGTGAGAAAAAGTGAGAAAACCCTAATCCTTAAAATCCTTAACAGCATTTGAGTTGAGAAGGGATGAACAAAATGAGAGAGTCCTAAAGGTATCTTATTTTGAGTCAAATCCTGAGACTTTGGCCAGGCAGTCACACTAATCTGGGAGTCCTCGTATTCCGATTAGTGGTGCGGAGGAAAATCTTGCCAGCCCCCGGACGTGATCCTTTTCTAGACACCTTTGTCTTTCGAAAAATCCTCTAATAACTCCCTTGGGTTCTACAGAGTTCGTAAAATTTAATAATTATTAAAGATTAAATGAGGAACCTATGCTCTGATACCAAATGTAACGACCCCGCCTCCCAATAACCCCAAATTAAGGGAGGCCAAGATGTCAGAGCCATTATCCCAATTAACAGGATCAAAGGTTCGACAAATAATCAATAACAATTATCAAATTCTACCAACTAAACTGAAAACTGGTATAAAATAAAACTTTGCATACCTTTTCCAAAAACTTGGATATCTACTACTATCCACATCTGAAGTCTATTCTAACTAATCCTCCTTGGTACTTTAATATTGTTTGTCCTTTGCAATCTTGTACCTAAAATGCCGAAAAACAAAACATCGATCAGCATATCAAAATATGCCGGTATGTGGGGACAACCAAAATTTCACAAATATGGCTAACAATCTAAATATCACAATCAAGTTAATTAACAAGTGAGATTACGTTTTCAATGTGACATTCTCCACCGCTATTGCCCTAACCCTAGAGTACCCTCCTTAGGGTTTCTCTTTTGCCATTGACTTAAGGCCACCTTCTCAATCCCAAGCTTGGTGCCTGGGGTCACCTCTCATGGTGCCCATTAGTCATGTAATAAATACCACCTTCTCGGTCTTGAGCTTGGTGTCTGGGGTCACCACTTATGGTTCCCATGGGTCTTCCCTCCAGGGCTTGACCTTTTTGCATCTTCCATCAGGGTGGCGTGTAGGTGCAAGAATACACACTTATACTTTTATTTTGATAATCATAGTGACTTTATGATTTGCAAGTATGAACATCCAACTAATAAGTTGCATTCAATGCGATGAATCATCTGGGAAACTCTTCGAGAAACTAATGTGATTAACCATAATTAACCACATACCTGTCAAGCTAACTTGAGTGCAGAAACAAATCAGCCAAGTTAAGAAACCAAGCAAGCACACACAAGTTGATCCTGGAATGTGCATCCAATATTCCTATCATTAATCAAGCCATCATGGTCTATTAAACTTAGTTGTTTCCTAGGGTTACTAGTCCTTTTTAGGGTTTTGATTACAATTAGGGTTTCACTTCCTCTTTATTATTTTAAACCCTAATTTTATGAAATTACTCACAAACCCTAATTATCTCCTTTTATTTGTCACAAAAGATCCTAAGATCATATTTTGGCAACATAAAACCCTAATTTCGGATTACAAGCACTTTTCTTTCCTTTTTCTCCTACTTAGGGTTTCTAAGGTTATTAACCACCGTATTAGGTTTAAAACCCTAAATCTTGCAATTTTATCTTCAAAATAGGTTAATATCCATCTTTATCATTAAATAAGTTAATAATGCTCAAATTAACATATTTGCAAGATTAAATTTATCCTTTATCATCAATTAGGGTTTCTAACCATAATTTAATACTTTTTCCATCAAAATTATACACTTTTGCAAAAAGGTATTGATTTAGGCTTCCAAACAATTTTTAACTTATTCCTCGTATTTTTCTGATCAATTTTCATGATAAACTTTTCTCATCTGAATTTTCTAGCACAAGATATGATTTTAGCAAAGAAAATTCTTTTTACTGATTTATTAGTTGATTTCCAGAAAAATGAGGATCGCTGGATCCATGATCCGCTGGTCCACTCAGGATCCAATGGCTCTGGATCCACGCACCTATTTTACGATCAAAAGTATGTGAAGGACAAGATTGTCCTTACCTGGACTGAAGGCTCAGAGGGGCAGTTTGGTAAAAGACCATGGGGTCTTCTTCTTCCTCGCGCCTAAAGCTCAGCGAGTCTGTTGTCAACTCAATTGTTGACTTCTCGATCTCGTCCACCTACGAGCACGCCAATGGGTCAGGAAGGTCCGCCTTCCTCTGTCGAACTCGACTAAGGGTCCAATTGCGTGTTGCGACCACGCCGTGACCCTCTCCTACTCGTCGGACTCTGGCGAGGTTTGTTGAGGTGACGAGTGTGCAGGTCAGGGTGAAAGGGACAATTGGAGGCACGAAAGCACTCTTTGCACTCAACCGTACAGGTTGGGGTAGCAAAAGGGTGTGTCGGTGCCCTCACGCACCCTCCCCTATATATAGGGTCGGAGGTAGAGCCCTATCGGATTGGAGATTCTCCCAATAGGTGGCCAAACCCCTACAAAGTAGGGATGATTCTCCTCGGTTTCCTCTCCTGAGTCCAAAGGAAATAAAAACGGTCTTGCACACTCTCTGGATCTTGAGGGAAAAGAGAGGGAAAATCCCTCTACAACTCACAGAGTCTAAGTCCCTGTGGGACTGGACGATGAGTGTCAAACATTGGATCAAGATCCAACGGCTCTCATTGTACGCGTTCATCTAAAAGGAAAAAGCATTTTTCATTTTACAAAAGAATTCCATATTTTGGGAGATAATTTGAGAAAATCCTATCTCCTAAACCATAGCTCCTTTTTATCTCAAAATTTAAGGGAAAGTTCGTCTTGACATTATCTAGCTATTTATGAAATTTGGGAAACAAATTCCAACTGATGAGAAGGCTTCCTCCTCTCCCAAATCATCCTTTAATTAATCCAACAATTAATTAGTATTCCTTTTCCCTTTGCCATTATCTTAGTATTTTGGGTCCCTTGGACCTCAAGAAATCCTATAAACAAGAATTCCCATATTGAGGAATATCTATTTGCCTTTATTTTCTTATAAATGTCTATTTCTCATCTTTTCCTTTTATTTCTTTATTAAAATATCTCTTTTTGAGGATTTCTCTTTATCTCTCTTTTTATTTTTCTCATTGGAATTTCTTTTAACATTAGAAACCTTATGGATACAAAAATCCACCAAGGATAACTCAATCATACCTCTTTCCACTTATTTCCCATATTTTATAATTGTTTTCAATTTCTTCCTTAATAAAGAAATATTTAATTGATCTTTTCTTTTCTTGTTGCATTATCATTGCAACTATGGATTCCTTGGAACCCAAGGAACCCAAGAGGCACAAAATCCACCTTTGAATTACATTCTCTTGCCTTCTAGAGGTTTCTACATTTTCCTTTCCTCCAATTCTCAATTATTCATTTTACAAAAGAATTCCATATTTTGGGAGATAATTTGAGAAAATCATATCTCCTAAACCATAGCTCCTTTTTATCTCAAAATTTAAGGGAAAGTTCGTCTTGACATTATCTAGCTATTTATGAAATTTGGGAAACAAATTCCAACTGATGAGAAGGCTTCCTCCTCTCCCAAATCATCCTTTAATTAATCCAACAATTAATTAGTATTCCTTTTCCCTTTGCCATTATCTTGGTATTTTGGGTACCTTGGACCTCAAGAAATCCTATAGGCAAGAATTCCCATATTGAGGAATATCTATTTGCCTTTATTTTCTTATAAATGTCTATTTCTCATCTTTTCCTTTTATTTCTTTATTAAAATATCTCTTTTTGAGGATTTCTCTTTATCTCTCTTTTTATTTTTCTCATTGGAATTTCTTTTAACATTAGAAACCTTATGGATACAAAAATCCACCAAGGATAACTCAATCATACCTCTTTCCACTTATTTCCCATATTTTATAATTGTTTTCAATTTCTTCCTTAATAAAGAAATATTTAATTGATCTTTTCTTTTCTTGTTGCATTATCATTGCAACTATGGACTCCTTGGAACCCAAGGAACCCAAGAGGCACAAAATCCACCTTTGGATTACATTCTCTTGCCTTCTAGAGGTTTCTACATTTTCCTTTCCTCCAATTCTCAACTATTCATTTACTAATTGAATTTCCTTGTTATTGGGCCCAATAGCCAATAAAGGCCACAAAACAACCAACAAGGCTATTGTAAACGAAATCCTTTTATTCAAAACAAATTATATCATTATTTGTTCAAATATATTTAATAGGATAAATTACATTTCTCACCAAAAGAATCCAAAAAATTGGGGTTGTAACAGGGACTGTAAATGAGTAGAGTATGGTGCAGGTATGGTCATATACATAACTGTAACCATTTAGTTAAGCGGGTATGGGTATGGTTATATACCCGCTTGTCAAAAGCTATACCCGCACCATACCAATATCTGCATAACCGCCAGATATATGGATGGGTAATTGGGTATATGGTTATGTTTTACATGCTATAATAATACACCATAAACTTCAGGATGCAAAAAAATACCACAGTTAAATCGGCAGGTTATGGAGATATATCATTCAAGGCAGAGAGGAGAGAGGAGTGGAATGAGAGAATGAATTTATGGCCTTCATCATTTAGTGAAATGTGTGTGTGTTTCTATGAAGGTGTGTTAATGGATTGTTTATTATAGTACTACAAAGTACTTATATTTACTTGATTTAAGCGTTATGATGTGGAGTATTACATTTTAATATAAATATTTATTATCATAATGTACTTATACTTGCTAGATTTGAGCCCTATAATATGCACCATTACATTTCAATGTAAATTATTTATATCAAAAATTAAATGGGTATATAAGTATACAGGATATGGGGTATATACATAATCATAACCTTACTGTGTGAGAGGTGGGTACACGGGTATAAGGGTAAGCGGTTATATGGTTATAAAACTTTATACCCATGATAGGTTTAGAGGGTATGAGTTTGAGGGTATGCGGGTATACCCATATCCATTTACAACCCTAGGTGAAAATCTTAAAAGGGAAGGAGAAGGAAGTGGAAGAGGTGGTTGTTGTATGTCTTTGTCTAGAGAAACCCCTTCCTAAATAGGCAATAGAGAAAATCATTGATTGCCTTTTTTTACCCTTCAAATTCTGACTCTCTCTCTCTCTGCATATTCCTATTCCTGAAGTTTCATACAAATTTCGGCTAGTAACAAGTTTTAAATGCTATTGAAAACTATTTTTCCTATAGGTCTTTGAATTCCTTTCCAATGCATATTTGAACATTAAATTTTGCCTTGGGATGTGAGACTTATGTCAATTTTGGTGCAGGATATATATGTAAATCGGGAATTGTGAGAAAATGAGGAGGTACATTCATCGGTTGGTTGGCCAATCAAATGACTACCAAAATCACTGGAAAATATGTAAAAAAGGTGATATATACACATTATCAAAATACCCCAAACTTGGACTTTTACTTGTCCTCAAGTAAATAAAATCACAAATAAATCCAATTTATACTAACAACATTTCTATCCTCACCCTTCTAGCCATCACCTTATTTCATTCATCTAAATTTGACTGAGCAACCCTATCTCCTAAAACACAAAACACAAAATTATATATTACCTGTCAAAAATAAATATCATATCTTGTTTCTAAATCAAGATTTTGTAGAAAAATGGGATTCATCTTACTTTTGCTTTAACACTTTCATTTTTTTATTGTATATTATTGATGTGAGTTGTTGCAAAAGAACATGATGAAATTTGGGGGTGTGAAAACAAAGAAACAAGTGATGAAAAATATTGATCCCTCCTCTATTTGACTCAGGATATTAATTTGTGGAGTTGTGGCTACATTGGTCACAATTTTTTTTCATGTGCACTTTTTTGGCATCTTTTATGGTACGCCACTTTGTGGGGTATGGAATTTTTGATATGGGAAGCATGTCACTTCAGACTTTATTTTTGTCTAGTGGTGATTCTTTGCTTCTCTTTTTTAGAAAAAAAATAGGAGGGACAAAAGGTATCATTGTGCTTATAATGTCACACATTTTTTTTTAATCTCATTACATCATATATAATATTCATGTCAATCACATTATACAAGATTTATATCAAGGTAATCCATAGTTTAAAAATAGAGATAAATTGTGTTTGGTTTTTATTGATTCCATACGACTCCACAACTTTTCTAAGGAGTGATGTTATTTTGGGTCCTAGGTGACACGGTGGTTTCAGACATGGCAATATGTAATCAATTTTTGCAAAAGGTTTACTAATTCAAAGAGGTATAATGATAAACATCTATTCATATTGTCTGACTAGATAATGGCCTTTTTGCAACAAAAGAAATAAAAATATGACCGAATAGATAATTGCCATAAAAGAAGAAATTATAAAAGCAACTATATGCAAAACAAGGGGAAACATGATATAGAAAAAATAAAGATAAGGGGTTGGAGTAGAAACATACCACCCACCACCACCCCAGACTTAGATTTTTGCTCGTCTCAAGCAAAACCCAAACCTGATATGGAGGGAAGAAGATTGTTGGGTTCACCGGGATGCCCTAGTATCTCAAAAAATGTCTATCTAAAGGGAATGTCGATGATGGCTGGGGCTTTGAACATAGGAGCTTCATGGTACACCCGATGGATGGGTGGTCATGGAAGCTTAAAGGGTTTTCAGAATGATGTTGCTTGTCACCTCGCAGTCCTTCAAGTAGGATCCACAGATCTTCCTTCAGTAGTGAAACAAATGTTGGAGATGAATGTGGATTGGGGGAGATTAGCATGTGCACGTTAGGTAACACATGTGTTGTCAAATGTGGAAGATTAGGAGGAGTCTCAAGTATCTTTTTGTCACCTAGAAATACATGTAGTGGAGAAGGTATCGGTATTGAAGGAATTGGTTTGTCATCTGAGTAAACAATCACATCGGGTCGTATGTCTTCATGGAGGATTATGCAATAAGGTGCATGCAGATCATTTTCCCCATAGATGGAAGCCAATGGATTTGGTTTGGACGACATGTGTATGGTGTAATTGTCATCATAATTATAAAAATGATTAAGCCAGGTTGTTCAATCTCTATTGGAGAGCTCTCCATCTCTTCTTCATAAAAGATCCCATCAACATGGATGTCTATGGAGTAATCAAGATCCTTTATCATGCAGAAGGAGATATGTGATTCCTTTATAGGACATGTGCCCAACTCAATGCATATGGAATCACTTTATATGGAATCACTTCATCAAGTTTAACCAGATGTGGAAAAGGAGGTGGTTGAGTGAGAGCATAGTGCTCTTGATGAGGAATCCTTTCCAAAGAATCCATCAATGCATATTGGGGAAGTGATGGCACATTGGTCGCAACAGACCCAATCAACCTTGGATTTTTTTATAAACATCTAAATCTTATCCTGCAACCGAAAAGAGTGGTGGAGGTTTAGGTTGTTGGAATGTTCTTCAAGCCCACTAGTTTGTAACCTTTTTGTTAAAAGACTCTTGATTCGTGAATTTATCCACATAGGCCCCAATCTATTCATTTTCTGACGTATATGGATAGTCAGGGCCCCATATAGTTGCTTCCCTAGCCAAATGAAGTTCTTCATTCTTGACAGCCTTAACTTCCTTTATAACACTTGTCCATCTCATGATCAAGGTTGTATGGAATATCTACTTCTTCATGTTGGACTTCTTCCAAGGATGGCGGTTCATTATCCAGAAAGGGTAATTAAGAATAGCTACATTAACATCCACAATGGAACTAATTGGTGGAGCTTTGGGTAGTAGACTTGGTTCTACTTGATTGAAGATAATATGATAATAATAATCATCATCATTGATTAAAATCATCCTTGGCTTCTCTAGTTCCATATCAAAAAAAGGTGGTGTGGAATTGACGTTCGGTGGGCATCACGTGCACAATAATAATGACAGTTATATTTGAGTGCAGAAAAAATGTACTGTTGGAATGAAAACTTAGCAGAAAAAGGAGTTAGTACTTCTGAGATGTTACTCAGAAGGCATAAAAAAATGAAAAGAAGTTTTTTCAAAAAAAAATTGGGATTCGAGAAAACGATCTGTTGTCCTCGGTGACGGCGTCAAAATTAATACGCATCGAAGAACACACCAATTCACTAGAACAATTATCCTAAAATTTAATCTATTTTTACTTTCCAGTTAATGATCTTATAGAAGGTCCGATCCCACAAGACAACATTTTTAAGATTCATTTTATTTTAATCCTGATTGCTTTTTGAGATTATTTCTTTTTGGTATTTTTGAATAAGGAACAAAAAATAAATTTTGATTTGCGGGTTGGTTATTTAAACTAGAACGAGAAATTAAAGTGCAAGGAAGTAAAAGATTACACTAATGCAAAGGAAGGAAAATATTGTTCTAAGGCAAGAAAGTAAAGGAAGAAATTGTTATCTCACAAGATTATCTAAACAAAAAATAAAGTGTTGAAATTAAAAAGGCAAATAGAAAACAAGTGTTGAAGAAGCAGTTTGAAATTAGGAAAGAAGACGTTGATGTTTAGGAGTTTCACCATCTTATCCCTTGTGAAAATAGGATCAAGCAATACACGACAATAAGATAGAAGCGGGTATGTGATTTATTTGTAAATAAAATGCAAGAGATGAACTCTATGTGAACCCATTGGTCTTGGGGTTCGTGTATCCTTGATCTTCATCCTAAAGATGATTTTTCCACGGTCACATCCAAATCCTTATGAAATCCATTTAGGCATTCTAAATCCTGGGTTCATGCTTGCAACCTCTGGGATTAACAAGTGATTAAAATAATTAATTACTTCATCTAAATCAATCATTTTTAAATCGAAAATCATCCTTCTAAGTAGTCATGTAAAATCTTGTCCAATTAATACATGGATAAGGGGCTACTCCCCTTGCCTTGATAAGAGAACTTCTCACTAATTATATTGAGGAAGGGATAAACAAGGAGAAAAATATAGGAAATCATAGACCACAAATCCAGAATTTGCAAAGAGACCAAAGTGGTGACAATTAAATGACTTGGTTTCTTTATCCCCTGCTCCAAAAGGAAGAACGAGAAATATAGAAATTTAGATGTAAAAAAAGAACTAATTTTTATTGCTTGGATGAAAAGATTACACCAAGAATGCAAGTAATAGAACTTCAACTAAAAATACAAGTACAAAATTTTGGGACTACAAACTAATACTCTATTACAACAAAGACTTGATGATCTTCTTCTTGTATAGTCCCCCTCCTTTTATAGGGGAAGGAGGGGTGCAAACCCTGAAAGGGAAGGAGAATGAAGTGAAGAGGTGACTGATGTATGTCTTGGTCAAGAGAAATCTCTTCCTCAATAGTCAATAGAGAAAATAATTGATTGCCTTCTTTTGACCCTTCAAATTCTGACTCTCTCTCACATTACAGTTCTTGAAATTTTGTATGAATTTTGACTAGTAACAAGTTTTAAAGTGCTACCAAAAATTGCATTTTTCCTATAGGCCTTTGAATTTCCTTTTCAACACATATTTGAACATTAAATTCCGCCTTGGGATGTGAGCGTTATGTCAATTGTGGTGCAGGATATATATTTAAATCAGACATTACGAGAAAATGAGTAGGTACGTTCACCGGTTGGTTGGACAATCACGTCAAATGACTACCAAAGTCATTGGAAATATATTTTTCCTATAGCAATTGAAATTATCATTTCAAAAAAATCTAAATTCTAAATTTGAAATTTGTATGTGAGAGTTCTGACCGTTTTGGTGTCGTCTAATGTGAATTTCTGACACTGCGGGAATTGTACAAAACATCTTACAAGAGAAATTAATGATTGAAGTAATTAGGCCATTTTCATACAAAAATCCAACCAAATATAATTAAGACTCCAAATGAAGAGAGAAGATCTAAACTAATATAATTAATTGTAAAACTAATAAAATAAACAACAAAACAATCCTAAAATGATATCTCAAAGATGTAAAAAAAGTGATAGATACGCATTTATCAATCCCCTACCCCTACCTGGGAGTAAAAGGATGACTCTATAATTCTATAACAACTTGCCAACCTTCTACTCCTACTACTCTCCAAGTTGATCTTCTTCACCACCATGAACCTGACAACATCGTTGATGATTACCTAAAAAGATGTGGTGATCTACGAGAGTGAGACTCATGTCCCAGCGAGCGATATAACTCTCAACAACACTTATTGATTATGGTAGGTTATTTAAATTAAATAGAACAAACTATATAGGTAGATTAAGCAGAAAGTATAAAACCAACATGATTAGCATGATACTTAGATGAATTGAATAAGCTATCAACTTTTAAATAGTTGATTTCTGTTACCACATATATAACAACTAAACAATATAAGAAACAAGGCAAGGGTTAACATCTAATATGAATCATGTTTAACCCGAAACAGATATACTACATGACTATATTACATTTTTATTAATCCAAGAAGAGTTTGAGGTATACCACTCAAACTCCAACTAACCACTGCTAATTCAAAATCAATTATGTATAAGATCTAGGAGAGCATGAATCCTAAGATCTCATCCGCCCTTGATTTGTATGAGTCTACCACAGTGACATATGAGTCAAGCTGCAAAATAGCTTAGTCCGCCATTGATATATAGGTCACAACACTGATAAACTAAGGTATATAAAACCCCATAATCTAAGGTACAACCGCAGTTGTCCTCAATCACATCATGTATAATGAATCATAATCATCTGAGATACAACCTCGAATTCTATCCTATCGAGGTATGACCTCAACCATACTCAAAAGCATGTATATACTCAACAATATATGACTCTGAGCTTCCATTAGAGGATTACTCATTTCACCATCCAACAAGTCCTGACACCGGAATGGAACTATGGCACATGGCACTAAATGATTAGGGTTTCACTTGATTAGTTAATGTCAATCAGGTGAGTTAAGGCTGCATCAATCAAGTTACGTATAAACCCTAAAAGAGTACTACAAAAACATGGTTGGATTGTAACTTTAAAATATATAAAATGCATGAGATACATTTCTTATCTTATATCATGATACCAATTCTTGTCACATAAAGAAGAAGGTTACACCTCCATTAGGGTTCAACCATACCCAAGGGTCATTAAGACTGTCACATTATTCCCTACAAGAACATCATTATCTTTTCATGCCCTACCAAGTCTCAACAAACCATCACCATACATGTAATATACCATTTTCACATAGTATTGCATTTAAGGTTCATGATTTTCAAATGGCAACATATTAGGGTTACAACAACTTAGAGAGAGAAAATGTATCCTTCATCACACTACTCACACAAGAAGGCTAAATATGATTAACCATCAATACTAACTTATATTAGGGTTAGGTTTAACAAGATAAATTGAATTTATGTTACAAAACAACACTTAAAGATAAATCCTAATTCTTAACATTTCCATTGGATCATGAATGCAATTAGGTCAAACATAACAATCATAGAATCAAGAAAACATAGAGACCACTAGAGTCAGGAACTTGATCAACCACATATGTCATCGAGTAACATCATTCTGAAACATCCATGATGTTATACCATTATCTCATAATTGAACAAACATATAGATGAAGTTTGTGTTTATTATTAATCAAATTGTTTACTAGATATGACATTAAAACTATCATATGATTGGCTCTCTGGGCATACATATCAACAGTCTCCCATTTTCACTTAGAGTCAATCCACCATGAACTTAATCCTAAGAGTTATAATATGACCATCATGCTACTGCTGTGAAAGTGCTTTTGTCAAGGGGTCAACAACATTACTTTCAGTTGGTACTCTACAAATCTTCACATCTCCTTGTTTTATGATATCTTGTATGAGATGGAATCATCATAGTATGTGCTTGTAATGTCGATGTCATCTAGGTTCCTTAACTTGTGCAATCGCTTCATTGTTGTCACAATACAGCTCTACTGCATCGTTGATTCTTGGAACATTCCCATGTTCAAAGATGAACTTCTTGGTCCAAACAACTTCCTTTGCCACATTTGAGGCAGCAATGAACTCCACCTTTGTTGATGAATCAACAATTGTTTCTTTCTTGGAACTCTTCCATCTCATAGCTCTGTTGTTGAGGCAAAAGACAAAACTAGATTGCAATCAATAGTCATCTTTGTCAGTTTGGAAGCTAGCATTAACCACCATATGATTGGCTCTATAGGTATACATACCAACAACTAGAGGAGAAGTACATACTTGTATTGATCCTTTAGAAAGAGAGATTCTAGTCATCTTTCTAGGCATGTGAGGTCCTTCTAGTTGCTATTTAAGAAAGCCTACTTTCAATGATGATTCCAAGCTCTCAGTGGATTCCATTCACAAAAGATGTACGTGTCCTTGACAACATAAAAATCTTGTAGAAGGCATATGGAGGGTGTCTTCTTCCTTTAACGAAGTGATCCATATATACAAAGAATGAGAAGCTAATGCTTCAGATGACATGCTTTCTAAGAGGCACCTAAAAGTGGAGAAAGATTAATAGGGTTACAATAAATGTCCATATGATATGTTACCCCAACTTGAGGAAGACAAGATATGTAATCTGAGCGGCTGGGCATGTAGGAGAGGAGAGAAGATAGGCTCTTAAGCATTTCTTGAATTCAATAGGTTTTTGGCATGTCAATAAAAATGTAGTATTTGGATGTGATGTGTCTACATATGTATATGGCACAATTAAAGTAGTTGAAAGTCACATGGTCAAATGATAATTTGGAAATTGTATGAGGGTTTAATATTAGATTCAATTTTTTGTTATGCTTCTATGCCACATGTCACTAAAATTCAATATATTGTAAGTACTACTTGTATATATGAAGCTCATTGGTTTAGAACATTCCTTAATATTTGCCCTCATATTGCCTCAACTGCACCCCTTCACTTAGGGTATCTTGGTAGGAACTTACATGTAATCTAAGGGTTGATAAGTTGAGGTTGAGATCCATGATAGGTTGCTCTATAGTCGTGCCCACCTTTGACTCTTCTAAAATTGCTGCAATAGAAATAATCAAAGGTTGGAAGAATGCATGAAGGTCGGGTTCACATTTGTTGTTGTGCTGGAACTTGATGGGCACATGGTTGTAGTTGGCGATAGTTGTTCGTATATTTTCAAATGAGTTTTAACATTTGTGATCTTTTCTCAAGTCATCTTCCCCGACAAGCATACATATTTGTAGTTATCAAGGTTGTATCCTAGAGGAGAATAAGCTATTAGGCCTAAGAGTTGTTGTTTCCAATAATCTAGATCTAGTTAAGAGGATTGATTTTCATTCAATTAAGTTAATAGGTAAAAAAATCAAACTAAAACAACGATCACTTGAATTGATGATTCAAATTTAGTTAAAAAAATCTTGGAGATACGTTTTCAAATACCACATCATGTCATGAAGAAACAAGAAACCTAAACTAGAAAGAACAATCAAAAAGGGGTCTGATTTCTCCGCCCTTTTCAACGATGCAGAATGGTTCTAACACTATATATCACCGTCATGCATATACACATAATAAAATCACTAAAAACCATGAGAATCCAATGTTACACAACTACTCCCATCATCTATAAAATGAGTATCATTATGTCTTCTTACTTCATCCATACGCTCTCAGCATGTAAGGGAAGCAAAAATAACACACACAAAATGGACAGTCAAGCATATATGTCGAAATAAATGTTGATGCATCATGGAAAGTGATTAAACTAGATTTAAGCATGAAATATGTTGTTCAAAAAGACATGACACATGACTTACTCCCCCATTCCCAAAAATAAAGGTTCTACTCATCCATGGATGGAGGTAGTAGGTAGAAAAATGGAAAATAATGTTTTGCATCATATGAGTAAGAGACAAACTCCATACACTTGTGAAGAAGGAAGACAAAGCTGGAAGCCCTACCATGAGTCAAGTATTCATACTTGATGGCTGAACACTCTCTAGGAACCTTCACCTTAAGATTAAGAGAAGAAGTGACTGGAGATCTCTACTGCAACTATCAAGGAAGAAGGAAATGGTAAAATTCTCTTAGGATAAACCTCCTCTGGACTTTTAGTTGTCCTTGGTCACCTCCTAGTTCTATCTCTCTCTTATCTAGCTAAGTTAGACTCCAAATAATTTAACATAACCATGACAAGATGGCTTAGAGTCATATACATAAAAGTGGGGTGGTTAAGGCCAGAAATATGTGAAATCAACAAGTAATAGAACGTGTATGATAACCTAAACAACATGTCAGTCACATTCGGAGAAGTTATAACGGACGTGGACCATGTAACATGCACTCCATATAATCCATGTGTCGTGTCATACAAACATTGTCAACTTGTTGCCAAAACTAACACAACATGTCAGTGGCCCACTTCTCTGTTGTTTCCTTGCTATTGGATTGGATTGTATTGTATTGATATATGATTACATGACGTGTAGGGTGGCCTACACCACATGTTCCTAGTTGTTTCAATAATTCCAAAGTTTTGATTTTGTGGATAGTTGGGGTTTGAGGTAAGAAGTGATATGATGATCTTCCCCTCCTCACTTTATTGTCAAAATATGGCACCTACAATGGAAATATTGGAACTCGTTAGGATAACACACAATTACAAAATGGGTATTATCATAGGAAAATTTAAGCAGAAATGAGAAGTTTAGGAAAGAGCCTACAAAAGATGATAAAATCATGCACATCAAATTTACTAAAGCTTAGTCCATTGCTTATCGTCAAGAAAAAAGAATCAAATATGGGTAGTTGAAGAAAGCAACAAGCACATGTATCAATGAAATGAAATGGAAGAAGTAATTCAAGCCAATCCAACTATACCATCAAAGATATTTTCTATTAGAATGAGTTCAAATCAAACAACCAAAATGAAAATATAAGTTCAAAATAGTTGGTCAAACATAATTTGAACAATCAATTGGATGGCTAAATAGAGATATATATGAAAAGGTCAAATAAATAGTGAATATGAAACCTACCCCTCTTAAATATAAGGACAAACAAAGAGAATTTGTAAGCAATTTAGTACTAATCTATTTTCTCATAAATAAAAATGAAACAATCAAGCATGGGTTCTATCACTCTACTGCTAGAATAGGATTATACGCACACAGAATGTCGACTGGGGTCAATTTACCCTCCGAATTTGTATCACCCAACCATGATGGTCGTATTATACTTACACTAGGTTGGCACACTAAGTGGACAATTTGGCCATATTTTGTGGGTAATAATGTATTTAAATGAAAAGTAGTACAAAATAAGCATGTATGAATCGGGTCCTTCCTAAGAAACCTCACAGACTTAAACTAATGTATTTTCCCCAAAGTTCAAGAGAGTTATGTTGAAATTCTAAATATAGATTTCAAATTATTATCAAATTTTTCATCTAGAGGGTGGTAAAAATACATTTAAGATTTGGAAAATGCATCCATATTGCTAAATAACATTGTAATGTTGGTGAGTCCAAAAAGATTAGGCTGTTACTTGCATTGATCAATCATGGGTGAAAAGGATGAACACACAAGACAAAGGCAAGAAACCAAAATAGAGAGGTGTGGTTGGCAAACAAGATCATGTAATTGATGCATGGATTATGCAAGCCTTCTTCAAATGATATCACAAAGATAAAATACAAATGAATCAACAAAAGGAAAATCCACCTAAAAGGAGAAATAACCTTATAAACACACAAGATCTAAACACTATCTAAAATAAAATAAAGATAGGAAAGAAGTTTTAAAACTACATTACTACCTGGTTGCCCCCCAATCATGAAATCTATAATGTCCTCACTATATAAATCAAACAAATAAAGTAGCAATTGGGTACTTCATCATGGTGGAGATGTCAAAGTAGAGGGCAGCTCCATGATATACAATACAAAGATGTTGTGGTAGTGTATCATCATCATCTATCTCCTGGGATGGTTTTTCCTTAGGTGACATTTTCATTTGAGATGGAACGGTGTAGTGTTCTTGGGTGATGTGCCAGACATCCATCTTGTGTACCATAGAGTGCATGTCATGGTATCTGGATCAGTTGAGTGAGATGGGCATATACATAAAGTGTTGATCAAACCATTATTGAATATACTCTTACTTGTGGCTCATGTCGGGCACCACCCAAGTGTAATCAGTCTAAGTGCTAGTGGAAGGAGATGGATCTGCTTGTGTGTCATGTATGATAGAAGAGTCAACTTGTCCCCATATGTGGTATCACCATAATCATTGAATGTACATTTCTAGTTCCTTGGGTTGGTTAAAGAGGTTTCGTCTGGATCAGGTAATTCAATGTATCCATGTGACCATGGAAATATTGATGTATTTCTGATTTTCAGACTATGCTGGTGAAAGGAGGTTTGACAAGATAAGGAACTTCTAATTAACTATGTTCCTCCCTGTGAAATTATCAAGATCATCTAAGTAAATCCCCAACTTGATGTCCAATTTTGTGATTAGCCCCCAATCATTATGCCTCAGCTACTGCCTTTTTGACCATTTAAACACAAAATATTTGACATTTATTTTGTAGTTATGAAGCATTCCCCATAGGAAGAATAAGTCTTAGTTTATCACTAATCCTTGAGTTTCCTTCCTAGAAAAAAATCAGGTGCTCAGAAGCATGTGAATTTAGCACAAAATAAGGATTGTGCATATGCAAATCCCAGATGGTGGTGGTTTTTAGATAGACTTATCAATGATTCTACTCCAATATCATCTGGCTCAAAGGTTCCTAGAAGGATAATGATGCCATCATAGGTGGGGACCATACAACTCACAAAATTGTTTGAAAATTATTTGATAAGGTTGATTTGGGAGTCTAAAATGAATGATATGTATCCAATGACTCCACAACATTCTTGGCATCATCTTCATTGTTGACTATTTTAAGAAATTCATATGTCAAGTGAGGGTATGTGGCAACAAGGTGGATGACAACAATGATCTATTGCCAGGTTGTAGAGTTCCATCCCTTCATCAGGATATCTGGGGAAAACAATGGTGTTTTCATAGGAAAACCTTGTAATTTAGCACCTGATATGCAGCCAATCTATGGTAAATGATGTCATCTTCTTCAATGAGAGTGAAATACAAGGAGGAGGTGAAAGTGCCTACAATAGCTGAATATGTCTCGGCATTTACACATTTGGCAGCCAACATTTACGTGCCAATTATGAACAAATGGTGGTTGGGTGAGGAAGAACTTTGTGTAGCATTGCTAAAGCATGACATTGAGCTTTGGGAAACATGGCATGGAGAACAAAGCAACACAACATGGAGAGATTTAGCCATGACATGGAAGGGACTGGACAACAGGGCTTGTAGAAGCACATTACGATGACCATGAAGTTACATATAGTGAGCTTGAAGTTGGTGATGCCCAAGGAGGTGGAAGTGGTGGCCAATAGGGCAATGGGTGCAGAGAGGGGCGAAAACCATGGTTGGGGCCTTACAAGACAACAGATGGATTTGCAGTTTGAGGTTGTCAAATGAGAGAACCCATGATTGAAATGCTTACTTGATGGTCAACAGTGAAGGAGTGCCCTCATCAGAGGCTTGCAGATAGTTGGAGGATCCAAAGGTTGTAGTGGAAATTGCAGGTTGGCTAAGGGAGGCACCACATGTGAGGGTAGAGAAGGTGTTGAAAGGCCTAGAACAATGCGAGGGAAGAAATGGTTGTGTTGGTTTCAAATTGTGTAAATGAACTTGAAAGGGGGGAACCCTAGTTTGTAGCTATTTACGAGTTGCTTAAGAGTAATACATGAGATGTTAATAGAACATTGTGTGAAATTTCTCTGAAGGTACATGTTGTTTGACTAGATCACACATTTTCTTGGTGAAATGATGTTTTGTTAGATTTGTCTAGAATGCATTGTACACGATGTGTAAAAAGCTCACATGACATGTTATAGGAACCATGTATACGAGGGCTTCAAGATGCATACATCATGTATAACTTCTACACATCATGTCGTTGGGTTCATATTGTAAACTATAGTTCTTCTATGAGTGTTTACATTTTTTGGTTGTATCTCCAATAAAGATTAAAAAATGATCACAAGGAGGCTTAAAATCAAGATTTCACCATGATAACATTTATTTGAAAGTGTCAAATTCAAAATAAATGGAACAAATAAAGCTAAAATAAGTCTGGGGTGATCTCCCTCAAAGGTAATCTTCTTAAAGTTGAAAGTGAGACTCTTGATCATCTTTAACTTGAAATAGAGAGGGAGTAGGTGACTCCCTTATTAATCAATTCTCCTAGAGTATAAAGCTTGACTCTCTTTCCACTAAATTTGAAGGGGGATTTTGTCCTTGCGATTTTACAGATCCATGGGGGAATACTTTGACAAGTATGAATGAACCAAATCACTTGGAACCTATTCACCTGGGAAGAGCTATAATCTTGAATTGAACAATAACACTCTTGGTCACATTTGACAACTCTTTATGCCTAATCCTCTTATCATGATAACTCCTTGTTTGATCCTTGGATATCATGGAATTTTTATATGCATCTAAGCAGAAATATTCTAATTCTTTGAGTTGTAGAAACCTTCTTTCTCCTACCTTCTTCATGATGTAGTTCAGAATATAATTTCTCAAAGTGCCATATGTTCAAGTTCAATGGGTAGATGAAAAGATTTTCCATAAATAACTCTAAACATAGTTGTTCTAATTGGTGCCTTGAAGTTGTCATATAGGCCCGTAATGCATCACCTAATTTAGGTACCCAATATTTTCTTGATATTGAAACCGTCTTCTCTAATATTGCTTCTGTTGTCTATTATAAATTTCAACTTGTGCCATTTGTGGATGGTATGATGTTCAGATTTTTTTCTTGACTTCATACTTTCTCAATAAAAATTTGAATTTTCTTTCATTAAAATGACTGCCTCCAATAGATATGACTGCCCTTCGAGCACCAAATCTAGGAAAAATAATATTTTGACACAACTTGGTCATGGACTTTGCATCTAGAGCTTGTGTAGGGTTTTCCTCTACCCATTTGGATACATATTCACAAGCAAAAGAATAGAATATATGACTGTATGAAGAGGGAAATGGACCCATGTAATCAACACCCCATACATCAAAAAATGTGATCTCTAGAAACAAATTGAGTGGCATCTCACCCCGCTTTGAAATTCTTCCTAATTATTGGCATCTATCACATGCTTTAACAAATGTGTGACATCTCAAACCAATGTTAGCTAATAGAAACATGCATGAAGAATCTTAGTTGATGTTTCATATCATCCAAGATATCATCCACATGGAGAGGATTGACATTTTGAAATCACACTTGGAACCTCCACATTTGGAGTACATCTTTGGATCAACCCATCGGTGCCTTGCTTAAACAAAAGAGGGTTGTCCCAAGAATAAAACATGACATCGTGAAGAAAATTCTTTTTCTGTCGTTAAGTATGGCTTGGAGGAAGGAACTATCACAACCTCGACAGCATACACAACTCTAGCATAAATGAATAGGAGATCACGAAAAAATTGTGTCATGGTATCATTCATTAAGAAAAAGCCATATAAATTTAAATCATCCACTCGTAGTTTGGTAATACATGCATAAGGGAAATAATTAAATGTTTAACATCCTTAGAACATGGAAGAAACATAACATACACATGAATATAAAAATAAGATAGAGGAACACTCTAGAATGACACCCCACCTAGGTAGGATTTAAAAGTTTCACAAATTGCACCTCCTATTCCTACTGATGATGTGGTTACTATTGGCGTTGTCCACCACCTATGTGCATCCAAACATAGACATGCATTTGACAAAACTACTGGAAGTGGTTGGGTTTGATAAATATATGAACAAAATCTAAATAAAGATTAAAATTTATATAAACTTGCATAATATTAATTATGACTTAAGAATGCATTTTTAACTTTATTGAGAGTTCTTATTAGGTCACATAATTAATGAAAGTTATGCAATATGATATCAAAACGCACACAAGATGTGCAAACTTCTGAACACATTTAAAGTGAACGTGATTGGGCTTTAACCTGATAAACATAAACATACTGAACACACTAAAAATGAACAGATTTAGGCTTGAACTGACAAAATGAAGGGTGCTCATGAGGGGCCAACCTTCCATAAAAAATGTTCAAAGTAGGGCCTAATTATTTACTCTTTATATGATCTGATCTGATCTAATCTTATCTTACTTAGGATATTTCACCCATAATTACATCACTGATCTTAAACATGTAGAGGTATAGGATCTTAACCAAAATCTTAAAGTAGTAAATATTAACAAGATGTGCATATGATAATACCTCTTAAAATATTAATGTTCTCACATGGTAACATATATATTATGAAATTTTAGCATGATTAAGTGAGAAAAACTAAATGATGCAGTGTTTCAAAACCCAAGACATGGACCACTTACCTATTCCAATAACAGAACCCACTTCTAGATTCTTGATATCAAATCCTTTATTTTTCCTATCAATATAACCCAAAACCTAATTGTTGTCCCTGTAAGGACCCTGGCCTACATTTTGGGATAACCCTATTTATTTTTCTTAAGTATGTTTCTTAGCTCCTTTCTCTAATCATTTGAGATGTAATTAGTGCATGTTGGAATCTTGAATTCCTTATTTGATCTTGTTTGGTTGATGCTTGTGTTTTATGGAGAGGCTTTTGTGCAAATTGTAATTTACCCAGAGTAGGAGTTGATGTGCAAATTTTCCACCTCTAGAGTGTTCCTTATCTCTCTCTCTTAGCCTCATATAGAGGATAGAGAGAGATGTGCATCTTGTTTGAGCCTTGGATGAGTGGTGGCATCCTTGGTGATGTTTTGGACACATGTTTGAGGTGTGTCTTGCACCTAGAAGTGTTGTCTTAGGCTTGAGAGCCTTGGAGAGGCCATGTATCGGTTTGTGGGTCTCTTGAGGGACATTCTATCAGTTTGTGGGTGCCTTTAAGGACAACCTATTAGTTTTGTGGTGTCTAGAGGTGCACCACATCGGTTCTTGGTACTTAGGGTTTACGCTTATTGGTTGGTGAAGAGGGTAGATGTGTGTATCGGCCTTACCTAGTGGGCGAGACATAGATCTTATCACCTCATTGCATGGTGTTGCATGTGTCCCTTCTTCATGGAAAAGTGTCACCTAGGATTCTAAGGTGGTGACACCTTTCCCTTGCTCTCTCTTTCATCCCTCTTATATATACATGTTTCTCTCAATGCAAGAGAACCCTTTTGGTTATCCTTGCATTCCCTCTTTGGTGGATGACCTTGAGCTAGAGGAGTCTCTCCCTTGGATCCTGGAGGATGGGTCCCATGCTTGTGGTGCTCTCTTCATCCTCTACCTTGGTAAGCCATGATCCTTAGATCCTCTTTCTCTCTTTCTTTCTTCCTCTTGTCCATGGATTGTGGTTACTTTCTTTTTCCTCTCATGCTCTCTTAACCTTGGTTCCATCTTCTCTCTTAGAAGTGTTGTTGTGATCAAGCTTGAAAGATCTTCTTCTACCTTGAGCTTGTGAACCTTAGAGATTGGTGGTGATCCTTGAGGTGGGTTATATAATTGTAAACCCTCTTTGTTATTATCACCCCTTTCTATCTTGATCTTTATTTTTGGTCTGTTATCTCTTGCATTCTAGTAGTTTCTTCTTGGGGGTTTTGCATTCTATTACAAAGAAAGGAGTCTAGCTTAGTTGTTGCCATGTGTTACACCTTCTAGCTTTGCTTTGGATGAGTGTCTTTAGGCTGAAGATGATGAGGTCGATATGCATGTTTAGGATGATATGCTATGGGTGGCCATCACGATCTGTGACACCAATGACCATCACAACTGTGATTGGTCATCATGACCTCGGTAAGGCCTAGTTCGACACCTTTTTTTGGATGGTTGTCACATCCTTGGGGAGTCCTGGTTCGACACGCCTTGGTAAAGTTTAGGTCGTCATGTCTTATGCTCAAGTAAACCAATGTGAGAGCAAATGTTATGTGATGTTTGGAGAAGTGTTTCTCATCAGGACTCTGGTCATCACACCTTGAGAGGTGTTGATGCTCGATAGACCTAACTCATGATGCCTGACATGCTGATAATCCATCACAACTCAGGCGTTGCATTATGTCGATATGATGATGCCTTATTTGGACAGAGGCCGACACACCCTAGGATAGTGTTGTCCAATATCTTCTGATGTCTGTCACACCATGTGATGGTGTTGCATGATAGGTTGAATTGGCTAACTCCCCCTCCTTAGATGTTTCTTCCCAATACCCTCATGATGATAAACCGATACACATCTTGAGTAGGTAGCCCGATGATATGTTTTCTCACCCAACATATCCTAAATCGATACTCTACCTTTGAGTGGTTTCCCAATACATTTAGGGTTAACCTGACACTCAATGTTATAACCATAACTGATATCTTGTGGTAGTGTTTGTGATACACCATGTTGATGATTGGGTGACATGAGATGATGTGCTACCCTATGAGGTAGTCATATGAATGATGTTGAAAGCTATGTTTCTATACCTCATAACATGTGTTATAACAGTGACGAAAGTGTTAATCTAATGGTGGTTGTTGATCCAACCTTGTAAACCCTAATCGAGTACAAAGAAACCCTAACCCTAATAGATATAATGAAACATGCATGGCATGAGACCTATGAGATGATAATGTTAAGGTATTGCTTCTCTTGTTATAAATTTCTAACCATGCAGGTAATATCAGTTGACACGCATATCCATGTATGAGCTATGGTGATTACAGTATGTTGAATAAGCCCTTGGGAGGCACGTGTGACATAGTAACACATAAAGAGGAAGAAAGTAGTCTTATGATTTGACGATGGCTTATTGCTTATGTGAGATGATAGTTTCCTCCAATGATGAGATGAGGGGCCATTACCACATGTATGCGGTTCTTGTGATGGACATATGGTGAAAGGCTGACATAAAGTGATGATGAGGTCCTTATGTGATTTAATATGTGCTAGTGATGTGTCATGCCTTGTTTACATAGATCTTGTTTTAAGTTTATACATTATAACTTGATTGATGCTGAAAGATGCTTAAATAGCCTAACTAATCAAAGTGGAACCTAATTCTGCAAGTTTGCCCTGTGTCATAGATCCATTCAATGTCAGTACTTGCTGAATGGTGAAACAAGTTTAACTCAGAGCGCATATTATTGAATATGCGGTGCAAGGTGAGGTATCTCCTTGTATCCTGACCTTATAGGATTGGTTGTGGACCATAACCTGAATAGAGTGTGGTTGCAGGTTGTAGCTCAAAAATATGTGTTACATTATTGGCTATGGGCCATACCCTAAATAGAGTGTGGCTGTGGGCCGTAGCTCACTAGCGTTGTGACATGTACCAAGGCAGGCTAAATATGTACAGATAGACTATATGTCGTTGATAGCAGTCTGACTTATGATGTTACTTAATGTTCACTCATACTGATAGAGAGAAGTTGAGGTTGTGGATTCTGACTCTTCCACTAGACCTGTATGGCACCATTTTTGACTATATATATAGTGGTCGTTTGGATTTGAATGGTACAATTTAAATCCTTAGGGCATAATAAAATGCATAAGTGTGTAGGATCAAAATACAAAAACATTGGATGAGGTCTTGCTTGATCTTTATACAATGTTGTTGATAGGAATTATACATGTTCTTCATATTCCTTTTAAGTTATTAAGATGTTTCATAATTGAATAATAATTGCTCTTCTTGTTAATGATCATTACCTACTTTACATAGATGTTACTTTATTTCTACTTAGTTTATCTTATTTGTGATAATAATATAGTTGGTGGTGAGTTATATCTCCCACTGAGATTTGGAATCTCACCCCCATGGGTTTCCCACATCATTTATAGGTGGTCATACACAAAGTAGAGGTCGTGCAGCGGAGGTTGAGGAGCAGCAGGAGGACCACTAGCTGACGAGTTTGGCAATGCTACTGGATGTCTTTTACTGATAGAGCCCTAGAGTCATCCATGTACACTCGGGTCTCTTTGGAAATGTTTTGTAGATGTTTTGTGAACGTTCTTTCCTTATGTGGTTGGTTTGTATACATGTTATGTACAGATGAGATGGAATCATGTATATATGTTCTGGAATAGTTCTTTGATAACATGTTGATAGCATGCCTTGTATATGCTTTAAGGAATGAAATGATGTATATGTAAAGGTTCTCAATATTTTAAAAGTTTTATGAAATGGTTTTAATTTTTTTAGTGTTTTTGGATAATCTGATTATTAAACTCTCGTCCATGGTTTTGTTTTGAATAATCTCACTTTGTGTGAAAACGGGTGTCACATTTGGTGGTATCAGAGCTTTAGGTTCACTGAGTCTATAGGGTCCTAGGACTAGGGGTTGTGTTTGTTCTAGTGTCCTCCAGTTTGTCTTATGGTCACTTCTACTTATGCAAAAGTAGAAGAGAAATCTTAAAGATGGGTGGAAAACACAAAGAACATGACGCCGAGAGTAGTGTTGCAGCACCAGGTGGTGGTGCAAGGAACCATGCATGAGAAGATCGGGTGCCTGAAGTCCCCCAGGTTGACCCAACCATGATAGAAAATCCTGCCTTCCGACCACTTTTGGGCATTTTATGGATACTATGACTCATATGGAGGACATGATGGCTACACCTCATTCTAGGGCACCGGTTCCCCATACTGAATCTTTGGGAACTGGGAAGACTTTTGAGCTACTTCGTCGTGTTGGAGAAGTTGAGTATGCGGGAACACCTGACCCAACAGATGTGCATCTATGGCTTACTAAGCTTGAGAAGTCTTTTGAGATCCTGAGTATCCCTGAAGAGGATAAGGTGAAGCATGCAGTATACCTTCTAAAAGGGAGTGTTGTCCATTAGTGGGCAATAGAGAAGGAGAAGAGACCCAATGTTGTGATCGGTTGGGAGGAGTTCTGACAAGAGTTCATTAGTCGGTACTTTCCTTGGACGTATCTTGATAAGAAGATCAACCAGTTTGAGAAGATCCATGACGATCAATGAGTATGAGGCATGGTTTATGGATTTGTTGAGGTTCTATCGTCACATGGTCGTGACAGATGACGAGTGGATTTGTCATTTTGAGAAGGGGTTGAGTGATGAGTAGACTACCCCAACAATTTCTTTGGAGAATCGAGAGAGGTCTTCCATGTTCGTGGAGTCTGTTTGGCAAATAACGTGATCTATGAAGGAAAAGTGGGAGACAAATGCCAAGAAATGGTCTACACAGTTCCAGTGGCAATCATCAGGTGGCTTTAAGAAGCTGAGGTTTTCTACACTGCCAATTCCACAGAGGTTTGATGCTTAGACATAGTGGTCGCCAAGTAAGGGACAAGGTCATATTTTTCATCCCGTATGAGCCCACAATATGAAACTCAGACTTCCACAAGTGTGGACAGAAAGGACATCTGGTATGGGATTGTTTGGCAAGAGATGATGAAGTGACCCAACAGCTGAGGTAGAGCCAGCATGGATCATGGAGGTAGCAACACAACAACGTAGGAGGATGAGGATGTGGCCAAATGTCACAAGCTAGATCGTCTGCTCAGGGAAGCATAGAATGGGGGTGACAATAGGAAACGACTAGATTCTAGGCTATGAGTCAGCCAGAGGTGGTGGTCAACCCGCGAGTGGTTGCAGGTCATATGGAGTTATTTCATTCTGATTTGTCTTCTTTTTCTTTATATCTATTTTGGTTGATCCGAGTGCAACACACTATTTTATCGCATGAGAAGTGCTTAGTAGTTGTCATTTGCATGTTAGTCAGAAGAATAATAGTTTGTTGCTAGAAACCCCGTTGGTTGGTTCTGTAGTGTTGGAGAATGTGTGTCCTTCCTATGTTCTTTACTTTTAAGGATACATCATTCAAGTGGTTCTCATTCCACTTGACATGCATGGATTCAATGTGATCATTGGAATGGATACCCTAGAGAAGTATAGAGTAGTCTTGGATTGTAGTTCCAAGTAAGTGATATTTGTAGATGGTGATGAGATGCGGATCTTCCAAGGGGACATGATGATTCTTCTGACATGTCTTATATCAGCCATGGTAGCAAGGAAGCTTCTAAGATAGGGTTGCAAGGCATTTTTGGCACACATGATGGATACTGAGGCAAGGAGTCCTAGTATTCATGAGGTGCTAGTTTTTAGAGAGTTTAAGGATGTGTTTCTTGAGGAGTTTCCAGGTGGTCCCCCACCCTGAGAGATTGATTTTGAGATCAATCTGGTCCCCGTAATGCAACTGATAGCTCAGACACCGTATAGGATGGTACCAACAGATATGGTAGAGTTGAAGAAATAGTTGTAAGAATTGCTTGATGAAGATCTCATCAGACTGAGTACATCATCTTGGGGTGCTCCAGTACTATTTGTAAAGAAGAAAGATGGATCTATGAGGTTGTGCATAGATTACAGACAATTGAACAAGGTTACGATAAAGAATAAGTATCCTTTGTTGAGGACAGATGACCTATTCGATCAATTTCGTGGTGCGACGGTGTTCTCGAAGATAGATCTGCGGTCAAGCTATCACCAATTGAGGATCAAGGACGATAACATACCTAAGTCATCTTTTAGGACAAGGTATGGTCACTATGAGTTTGTGGTTATGTCGTTTGAGCTGACCAATGCACCATCATCGTTTATGGATTTGATGAACAGGGTGTTCTGACCATTCCTTGATCAGTTCATGATGGTCTTCATAGATGAAATTTTGATATACAGTTGGGACAGTTAGCAACATGGACAACATCTTCATCAGGCGTTGATAGTGTTGAAACTGCACCATCTCTATGCCAAGTTTAGCAAGTGTGAGTTTTGGTTGAGGGAGATAGATTTCTTGGGGCATGTCATATCTGTTGAAGGAGTACGTGTAGATCCTAAGAAGGTGGATTCTATGACATAGTGGGAGCAGCCAAATATGTCGACAGAAGTGCACAATTTTCTAGGTTTGGTAGACTATTATAGGAGGTTCATCAAGGACTTCATTGCTATCACCTGACCCCTAACAAGGTTGATGAGAAGGGATGTGTCATTTGTCTAGAATGACAATTGCCAACATGCTTTTCAAATGTTGAAGGAGAAACTAACAAGTGCACCAGTTTTGGTCCAACCTGAACAAGGAAAAGGATACATAGTCTTTTTTGATTCATATAAGAATGGTTTGGGTTGTGTGTTGATGCAATACAAGTAAGTGATTTCTTTTACTTCTTGTCAGCTTAAGAAACACGAGGAGAATTACCCAACCCACGATCTGGAGTTAATAATGGTAGTCCATGCTTTGAAGATTTAGAGGCATGGCCTATATGGAGAAAAGTGCCAGATTTTCACATATCACAAGAATATGAAGTACATCTTCTCACAACTGGAGTTGAACATGTGGCAACGTCGCTAGATGGAGTTGATCAAATACTATGATTGCATGATTGATTATCACCTGGGAAAGGCGAATGTCATGGCAGATGCATTGAGCAGGGAGTCTTCATCTTCATCCATAGATAGAGGTCAACTGAGTTCTTTTATGTGCCACAAGTGAGGCGTGTTGGTCTCCTTGCATCATATGAATGTCAAGTTGGAAGTCTCCTTGTTATCCAGTTCGTTAACACAATTGCATGTGAAGTCTACACTGAGACAACAAATCAGAGAAGCTCAACAGATAGATATTAGGGTACAATGGATTAGATCAAAGTTCAACAGTGAGAAGTGTGATGGATTCCATGAGTCATATGATGGGACAGTTTGTTATCATGATAGAATAGTGGTTCCTGATGTTGATAACTTGAGGAAGATGGTGTTAGAGGAGGCTCATTCATCCATGTATGCTATGCAATCAGGTAGTACCAAGATGTACCACATTCTGAATGATATGTATTGGCAATCAGGCTTGAAGAAGGATGTGGTTGAGTTTGTTGCAAGGTGTGTGATATGTCAACAAGTTAAAGTTGAGCATTAGAAGCCTGCATGAACGTTAAAATTGTTGCCTATACCTCAGTGGAAATGGGATCATGTAACTATAGACTTTGTGGTTGGTCTTCCTAGGACAGCCAAAGGTTATGATTCCATTTCGGTGATTGTTGACAAGTTTACCAAGTCAACACATTTCCTTCCTGTAAAGATGACGTTCATAGCAGAGAAGCTTGCCCAAGTCTATGTTGATGAGATAGTGTGTTTGCATGGTCCATGGAGGAGTAGTGTGTCGGCCTTTGACCTTTGTTGACCTTCTTGCCTTAGTTGTGTCACCCTAGCTTGGACATGTGGCCGACCCTTGGGGGAGTAGTGGCATGGCATGTGCATGAGTTTTGCAAGATGGTAAAATGTGTGGACAAGTGTCCCTTGGTAAGGTGACACCTTGCCTTGGTTTAACCTTGACCCACCATCTATATATGCCTTGCCTTTCTCTTCCTTAGGAACCCTTTAGCTTTTTGTTGCTCCTCTCTTCCTTGTGTGCCTGATACACCTCTTCCTTGCAACCTTGGTGGCCGATACCCTTGGAAGAGCTAAGGTTGGTGACTGATCCCCTTGAAGGAGTTCCCTTCTTCTTCCTTTAGCTTGGTAGCCAAACCCTAGGCGAGTCTTGTTTCCTTGGTAAGCATCTTCCCTCTCTCCTTAGCATCTTCTTCTCCATCTTGCCTACTCTTCAGCCATGATGGTTATGCTTCTTATTCCTTTTCTTGAGGTGGCCGAAGTAGTGTGCTTGGAGCTAGGAGCTTAAATCTTGGAGCTTTGGAGCTTGAGGAGTTTGCTTAAGGCGGGTTACATAACTTCTAACCCTAGCTATACTACCTTCTCTATGTTGCATGTTTCATATATGTTGATGATCGGCCATTGCATGTTATGTATCTTGCTCTAGTAAATGTTGTTGATCTTGTGGATATAATAAGCATGTTGTTGTTGTTGTTGTTGTTGATGTTGTTGATGTTTTTGATGGTCTATGTGCCTTTACACCTAGTTGGCCGAACCATGGTTTAGGGTTTCCTTGTTGAGAAACACTCTTTTCTCTCCTTGGTCTAGACAAGTGAATTTGAGATCTAGTAATGTGGTTAATACCCCTCTCTCGATTAGGTTGAGAGGTGAGCTTATATTCTAGTTGCTTGAGCAACACCCTCCTCTCACCATGGATTAGAGAGGTGAGCTTTTGGATAGATGATGACCTATGTTGAGGTGGATCCTTGTGGTTGCCTGATTTTTGATAGAGGTTGTGCAAAACCCCTCTCTTGGTTGTTGAGAGGTGAGCCAACCTTCTTGATCAATTAGGGTTTGGTTCCCTTGTACTTGAGGTTGAAGATGATCTTGTGATGTTGTGCCTTGCACGATATGACCTTGGAGTTGTGTTGCCCGATAGCCTTGTTTGGAGTTGTACCTTTGGGCAACATACCTTGTTGAGATAGTTGGCTTGGTGCCCGTTATGCTTTGGTCAATATAGAGCCTCAACCCTAGCTTGGGTGTTAGAGTTGCTTTGGGCGACATGAGTTGTCTACCATTGTGGCATGATATGTTCTTGAGGTGGAATCCTTGGTAGATATGCTTGCTTGGGCATTAGGTTGATCCTTGTATCCTTTGGCCGATATCCCTTGTAGAGATGATGGATGGATGATACACCTTGTAGAGGTGGCTGCCCGAAACACCTAGTAGAGATGATTGGACGATACACCATGTATAGAGGATGCCTGATGCACCCCCTTGTCTTGAGATGACCTTAGCCGTTATGTGAAGTTATCTTAGTGCCTGACATGGTCTTGGTCGATAGGATTTGATAGCTTGTTGCCCGGCATAGCCTTGGCCATTATCCTTGTTTAGATTCTTGGGCGATATGGCTTGGTGCCCAGGATGGCTTTGGCCGATACCACCGTGTCTTAGTTGAGCTTTGACTTATATGAAGTGTTGGACGATATGGCTTCATGCCTGACATGCTAACCCTAGATGTTGGTCATTATGATGCGTCATGGCCATGAATGACACCTTTCTTGGGCGTCATGGGTACCCTGGCTGATAGGGTTAACCCTCGGATGATGCTGAGATGGTTGCATGATAGGGGCGCCTTGGGTGACACCCCTTTGGTCGATATGGTTCATGTTGAAGGTTAGTTGATAGTGAAACTTAACTCTAACCCTAGCTCGGTGCATGTTAGACCCTTGGCTGATAGCCATGGTAGTGCTGCATGTTATACCTTGGCGATGGTTGCCCGACACCATGAGTGCTAATGAAACCTTGATGCATGTTAGAGGATATGCAGTGATTGGCCTATATAGTGGTGAGTTGCCTTAAGGTTGGAAATCCTAGCCGTTATACCTTTGGTAAGGGTATTGCTATACCGGGTACACCCTTTGATGAGGGATGGCACTGCTCGCCATGCTTAGTGAGGGTTGCAGGAGTTTTGGTGAGGGTTATGGTAACTCGGAATGTATATAGTTGATGGTTCTATTTTAATAATGATAATACAAGTGAAATGATGTGATCACTTTGAATCCTGCAAATATATTGATAAGTTAAAATAATAGATTGTGAACCAGGAAGATTGGAAGCATATGATGTTGCTACACATGTTGACATGACACATGCATATGGTCGCAAGTGTAAGGCATAATGTATGCCCATGATTGATAATAATACTATGAATGATAAAGCTTATGTGTGATGTACTCATGGATGCTTCTTTATAATTGATAGTATAATAACAATCTTGATAATCCATGATGGCTTCAGTTATCTTTGTGGATATGTGCACTAACCGTGCACGTATTTCATGTGGATTCATGGCCTGGTCAGAGCTATGAGGTATATGTGCTTTGACTAGCACAATGTGATGATAATCCTTGTTAATGAAATAACAAGTTGATAGGTCTGAGGACCTGATAGAAGGCTGAGTGCCTAGCTGAGGTGTTATCCTCTAATGATGAGATAAGGGATGTGTTTCCCGGATGCTAATGCATGATTGTGATGACTTGAGAGGCAGTGGTTGATATCATGAGGGATTGAGGTCCCAGGACAGTATGTTGATGGCAATAATGATGTAATTCTTTAAGGCTATGTTATACTTTGTTTTGCCTCAACAATTGGCTTAAAATATACTAATCAATTATGGATGAACATATCATGTAGTTTTCCCTGGCCATAGATCCATTACCATCAGTATTTGGTGATGGTGAAACAGGTTTATCCTGCGGGATTACCTGGAACGCATATTGTTGAATATGTGAGGTTTTCCCTAGCCTAAAATAGGAGGGTTGAGTACAGCTATGGTTGTAGACTCAGGATATATGGAGCATGGTGAACATACCCATGGCTCAGGATATGTGATGATGAACATGATGTGTTCATGGCTCGGATGTATGCACTAGCACCTATGATGAGGTGAGCTAGAGACATGGGTAGCTTGCGGAGCTGACCCAGAGGCTGAGGCCCTATAAGCATAAGATTGCGGTCTTGCTCGATGATTCGTGTACTAACCATGAGAAGGTGAGGTCATGGAGTCCAGATCTCCTTACACCTTGTATGGCACCGGATTGGGCTTCGCAGCCAATGGTTGGATTTGAGCAGGGAAGGCTCACTTCCTCAGGGTATAATAAAATGTAATCCAGTCGAATGGTATATCTTACTTAGAGCAAAACACGGAACATTGATTGAGGCCTTGCTTATATAGCTGATCTAGTTACACCTTGCATATATGTGTACGATCCTTATACTTTGTGATAAGTTTTTATATAGCTTATCTTGTCAATCATGTTTCATAAAGAATACTTGGTTATATGCCTCCTGGATATCTTGGTAAGCATGATGGTATTAATAGCCTTGCTCGGTATGCTGCTCTTGTTATTCGCTTTCTGAGGTTTTATAGTTTCGGCAGGGAGTTATGTTTCTCGATGGGACTGTGTGTCTCACCCCACTGGTTTACACCCTTTTTAGGTGATTTCTCTAGACCCGGTGGTGTTCGTGAGGTTGCGGCCGAGCAGCAAGTAGAGTAGTAGAAGGCAAGATTTTAGGTGATTGCTCTAGACCCGGTGGTGTTCGTGAGGTTGCGGCCGAGCAGCAAGTAGAGTAGTAGAAGGCAAGAGGTGGACATACTGCTGTTTTGGTGGTTTTGTAGAGTCCTAGAGTCATCCCTGTACTCTCAGGTCCTCGGAGGTGTTTTGACGATGTTTTGCGACGTCTTGCAGTTGTAATCTTTGTATAACTTGTTGATGGCCGTACGTGGTCGTTATGTATGTAAACAGGTGTTGAACTCTAGTACGAATGGTACAGCTGGTTCTGATAAGCTGTGTACCTATAACAAGGCTTGTGAATGTTTATATAACATGTTTCTTTGCAGGATCTGTATGTAAAAGTACTCTCACGTATGCTTTCTGCAATCGGTTTTAATTAACCCGTGTTTTCAATAATATGAGGTTCCGCACGTTTTTGCGTATCATCTCATTGTCAGTGTGATGGCGGGGTGTCACAATCTTTGTACAAGTATACACTTTTATTATATTCTTCTGTTACTGCCAAGTATATTAGTTTTATCTTATTGCCAAGATATGATGAGAGGTATATAAAAGACACGTAGGCGTACTCAGTAAAATATTCTTGAATATTGTACTGACGTGTACCACATGTAATCTTTTGTTTAGGTTACAATTATGCTCTTGAAGATCCAGGATAGTTGAGAGTTGTGTGGCGAGCTGATGTACAGGTGGACCTGTTGTCTTATGATCCTGTAGTTTAGTGGTAGTACATGTATATGTAGAAGTTTACCTTTCAATATGTAATATCAAATGTTGTAACAATTCATGTTGTAATTTTATGTTGAATGGTGAACATGTGTTGTATGGTTTTATTATTATTCATGTGCATGTGCTACTGTGTTTCCTTCTGACTCCCTTGATTTTCTTCTTCTTAGCTTAGTGTGTTGTGTTTAAATTGCAATTCTTGCTGAGGTGTGGGTTTCAATTTGAACGTCACACATCAAATTAAGTTTTAGAAAATCTGGGTACGTCACAAACTTCTTGGTCTTGAGCTTGTGTAGTAGACAACAGAGAAGATCAAGGTGACATAACAACAGTTGAAGGGATCATATGATAGGCAGAAGTCATACGTAGACAATCTTCATAGACCTTTGGAGTTCTAATTGGGAGATAAGGTATATTTGAAGGTCTCTCCTTGGAAGGGTGTTCTGTGGTTAGTGAAGAAGGTTAAGTTGGCTCCCAGGTTTATGGGACCTTACCCAGTTGTGGCACATGTTGGGAAGGTGGCTTACCGGTTGGAGTTGCCACCTGAGTTGCATAGGTTACATCTAGTATTCTATGTCAGTATGTTAAGGAAGTGTCATCCAGATACTGAGTTAGTGTTACAACCTATCAAGGAGGAGCTTGATGAGGATATGACCTATGTGGAGGGTTTGATGTTGATCCTCGACTGGGGAGTGAAGAAGCTGAAGAGGAAGGACATTGTGCCTATGAAGGTTCTTTGACATCATCGTGGTGTTGAGGAAGCCACGTGGGAGCTCGAAGAAGAAATGAGGAGGAAGTATCCCTCCCTTTTCTCTAAGGATTTTGGGGGTGAAATCCATGTTAGGGGTTTATGGCTTGTAATGACCCTGACACACATTTTGGGATAACCCTATTTGTTTTGCTTAAGTATGTTGCTTAGATCCTTACTATAATCATCTGAGATGTAATTAGTGCATGTTGGAAGCTTTAGTTCCTTGTTTGAGCTTGTTTGGTTGATGCTTGTGTTTTGTGAAGAGGCTTTAATGAAAATTGCAATTTACTTAGAGTAGGGGTTGATGTGAAAATTTGGCACCTCTAGAGTGTTCCTTCTCTCTCTTAACATCATATATAGGAGAGAGATATGGGCATCTTGTTTGACACTTGGATGAGTGGAGACATCCTTGGTGATGTTTTGGACACATGTTTGAGGTGTGCCTTGCACCCAGAAGTGTTGTCTTGGGATTGAGAGTCTTGGAGAGGCCCTTTATTGGTTTGTGGGTGTCTTGAGGGACATCCTATTAGTTTTGTGGTGTCTAGAGGTGCACCATATCAGTTTGTGGTACCTAGGGTTTACCCTTATTGGTTGGTAAAGAGGGTAGATGTGTGTACCGGCCTTGACCAACATAGGAGACCTAGTGGACGAGACATAGATGTTATCACCTCATTGCATGGTGTTGCATGAAGCCCTTCTTCATGGACAAGTGTCACCTATGGTTCTGAGGTGGTGAAACCTTCCCCTTGCTCTCTCTTGCATACCTATTGTAATTATACCTCTTTCTCTCAATGTAAGAGAACCCTTTTGGTTATCCTTGCATTCCCTCTTTAATGGATGACCTTGAGCTAGAGGAGTCTCTCCCTTGGAGCTTGGAGGACAAGTCTCATGCTTGTGGTGCTCTCTTCAGCCTCTACCTTGGTAAGACATGATCCTTAGATCCTCTTTCTATCTTTCTTTCTTCTTCTCGGCCATAGACCTTGGTTACTTTCTTTTCCCTCTCATACTCTCTTAACCTTGGTTCCATCTTCTCTCTTGGAGGTGTTGTGGTGATCAAGCTTAGAAGATCTTCTTCTACCATGAGCTCATCAATCTTGGTGCTTGGTGGTGATCCTTGAGGCAGGTTATATAACTCTAAACCCTCTTTGTTATTATCACCCCTTACTTGCTATCTTGATCTTTATCTTTGGTCTGTTATCTCTTGCATGCTAGTAGTTTCTTCTTGGGGGTTTTGCATTCTGTTTTGAAGAAAGGAGTCTTGCTTAGTTGTTGCCATGCATTACACATTCTAGCTTTGCTTTGGACGAGTGTCTTTAGGTTGAAGATGATGAGGTTGATATGCATGTTTAGGCCGATATGCTATGGTGGTCGTCACAATCTGTGACACCATTGATCATCACAACTATGATCGGTCATCACGGCCTTCACAAGGCCTAGGTCGACACATTTTGTTGGATGGTCATCTTTTCCTTGGAGAGGCCTGGGTTGACATGCCTTGGTAACATTTAGTTCATCATGCCTTATGCATGAGTAAACCGATATGAGAGAAAACATTATGCATTGCTTGGAGAAGCATTACCCGTCAGGACTCTGGTTGTCCCGCCTTGAGAAGCGTTGATGCTCAATAGACCCAACTCGTGATGCCTGACATGCCAATAATTCAGCACAACTCAAGCATTACATTATGCTCGTATGATGACACCTTATTTTGATAGAGGCCAACACACCCGAGGGCGGTGTTTCCCCTATCACACCATGTGATGGTGTTGCCCGATAGGTTGGGTTGCCCAACACCCCCTCCTTAGGTGTTGCTTCTTGATACCCTCATGATGATAAGTCGATACATATCTTGAGTAGGTAGCTTGATGCCATGTTTTCTCACCTAACACATCCTAAACTGATACCCTGCCTAGGAGTGGTTGTCCGACACATTTAGGGTTTATCCGACACTCTATGTTATAATCATATAACCGATATCTTGTAGTGGTGTTTGTGATACCATGTTGATGATAGGGTGACATGAGATGATGTGCTACCCTATGGGGTAGTCATATGAATGATGTTGAAAGCTATGTTTCTATACCTCATAACATATGTTATAACGTTGACAAAAGTGATAATCTAAGGGTGGTTGTTGATCCAACCTTGTAAACCCTAATCGAGTACAAAGAAACCCTAACCTCGATAGTTATAATAAAACATGCATGGCATGAGTCCTATGAGATGATAGTGTTAAGGGTGTATTGCTTCTCTTGTTATAAATTTCTAACCATGTAGGTAGCATTAGTTGACACAAATAGCCATGTACATATGAGATATGGTGATTACAATATGTTGAATAAGCCCTTGTGAGGCACATGTGACATAGTAACACAAAAAGAGGAAGAAAGTAGTCTTATGATCTGATGATGGTTGCCTTATGTAAGATACTAGTTTCCTCAAATGATGAGATGAGGGGCTGCTACCACAAGTATTTGGTTCTTGTGATGGACATATGGTGAAATACAGATAGAAAGTTATGATGAGGTCCTTATGTGATTCAGTATGTGCTAGTGATGTGTCACACCTTATTTATGCAGATCTTGTTTTAAGTTTATACGTTGTAACTTGACTGATGTTAAAAGATGCTTAAATAGCCTAATTAATCAAAGTGGAACATAATTCTATAAGTTTTCCATGTGTCATAGATCCATTTAGTGTCAGTACTAGCTGAATGGTGAAATTGAGTTTAACTCAGAGCGCATATGTGGGGTGCAAGTTGAGGTATCTCATTGTGTTCTAACCTTACATGATTGGCTACGGGTCAAACCCTGGATAGAGTGTGTTTGCGGGCCGTAGCTCAATAATATGTCATACATGATTGGCTATGGGCCATACACTAATTAGAGTGCCACTGCGATCCACAACTCACTAGTGCCATGCCCTGTACCAAGGTAGACTAGATATGCACAGATAGGTCATATGTCACTGATAGCAGTCTGACTTATGATGTCACTGCATGTTCACTCGTATTTTGACTCTTCCACTAGACCTGTATGGCACTTATTTTGACCATATATATATATATATATATATATATATATATATATATATATATATATATATATATATATATATATATATTATCTCCCATTGAGATTTGGAATCTCACCCCATGGGTTTCCCGCATCCTTTTTAGGTGGTCGTACACGAAGAGGTAAAGGTCATGCAGTGGAGGTTGAGGAGTAGTAGGAGGACTAGTAGCTGACGAGGTTGGCAGTGCTACTAGATGTCTTTTGCCAATAGAGTCCTTGAGTCTTCCATGTACACTCGGGTCTTTGAGAATGTTTTGTAGATGTTTTGTGAGCACTCTTTCCTTATGTTGTTGGTTTGTATACATGTTATGTACAAATGAGATGGAATCATGTATATATGTTTTGGAATAGCTCTTCGATAACAGGTTGATAGCATGCCTTGTATGTTCTTTAAGGCATGGAAGGGCGTATATGTAAAGGTTTTCACTATTTCATAAGTTTTTGAAATGGTTTAATTTTTTTAGTGTTTTTAGATAATCTGCTTGTTAAACTCTCTTCCCCAATTTTTTTTGAGTAATTCACTTTGTGTGGCAATGGGTGTCATAGTCTCATGAATGCTAATTAGGCTAAGTTTTGAAATCTGAGAACCTAGAGTCAAATCATGACTTCTAACTTTCCCAATGGCTACATCTCAAAAAATTGATCAAAAACCATATATTACTCGACCCAATTTGACATACCAATAAAAAAGAAATGCAAATCCAAGTATCGGCCACTCAAAATTTATATAACTCCCATTTTATCCTTTTCTTGGATTAGATAAACAAAAAAATCAAAAGATGAGAAAGCTCTTTGATCAAAACTGGGACCTTCAACATGATTGGGGTTAAAATCATCCATCAGTACATCACAAATCATCATAGAAATTAACATGATACCATATTAGGATCTAAGTTTGACTAATGTAAATTGTGACACATACTGTCCTTCTCTTCCCTTCACGTGAATACTAGGATCCTTCCTCTAGGGGCTGGGTCATGGAGCATGAAGCGCCCCCTTCCTCCCAAATTAAAAAAACTCCAATAGCAAACTCTATCATGCCTAGATAAAAGTCAACGTTGGTTCTTGGGAGCACTCCGAACGGAATGATGCCCAATGGGATTTTAGAGAGGTCCAAGCAAACAAGATGCCTCCTGCATGGCTGGGAAGAATCTTTGGGCCTGGTGCCAAATCATTGGCTCAATCAAAGGAGACACAAGCCACGTCCATTGGGTTTGTGTGGGTCTATCCAAGTAAAAATAATAATGTTCAATGAACGATACATAGAAAAACCATTATGTAGCCCCATCATGGTTGAGAATAAAGTAGTAAATCTTAATACATGAACATGAGGTATTAGAGAGGGAAACGCAAAACCATAGATGATATTGGCTTTTCCATGAACGTCCTAAGGTCAAAGAGGAGAAATTGAGGCAAAAAATTACACGAGATGGACTGACAACCATCCCCATCTTCGACAAGGCGAGGAGTTTGTCGACCCAATGCCTGACTAAAACGTGACACAAATGAAGGCTACAAACAAGAAGTAAAGGTGCCCAAGAAACTTTCTGCAATACCAATTTGTCCAAGAGAAGTAGGAGTTGTGTTAGACTAACCGCGACGATTGGAGATGAACGTCAGATTTGCAATGTAGACTCCAAGTAGTTGAGCCAAAATTGGATGAGAGAAGATGTTTTTCAGGATGTAATGAAGCTTCAAGGAGCGACAGATGATGCCAAACGGTGAGTGCAGTATGACTATAATGATTGCAGAGAAGCTGAAGACGATGGGTTTCGATATTTTGTGAGGGAAGAAAATTAGGGTTAGCTACCAGATATTTATAGGTTTGGGTTTTAGTCCCGAATCCATTGGGATTAAAATCCCTCTTCGATTTGCAATGAAAACAAGGAAAGTTGTAAATATCTTGGAGATACTTGGAATGTGCAAATTCCAGGCTTGGGCAGGAGGTAGGTGATGAAGAGTCTTCCCTTCGATCCCATCCAATGGTGGACAACGGTCTGCAAAAAATGAAAAAAGTTAAGGAGTGTATGACAGTAAGAAAATTACTCAGATTTTGGCTAAAAAGTCATAGACCTATAAACAATGTCAGTGGGCCATTCTAATCTTACTCAACTATAAGAAATTGCATCATTTACTAAATGTCAGGGTTATTTTGGTCCTAACTATATAAAAACTTCCAAAAATCATTTGAGGGATCAAACATGGTCAAAAATCTCTCAATTATTAACCATAGATTCCTATTGACATGTAGGACACTATTGTGGGCTAAGATTCCCAAATTTTAAACCAAAATTCTTAAGTAATTTAATTAGGTTTAAACCCCCATTATTTTAACTAAATCATAGAATAGTGTTATCTTGCCAAAATTGGCCATGATGCTTATTCCATCATGCTCTTTAACATAAAATTCGTTCATCACTTATTATAACCTCAAAAGGCATAAATAACACATTAAGCATTTTGATCTAACAAAGGTGTGTAAATATGTAACAAAAGAAATTGCATACCTAAGGAAAATGAGGATGTGACATTAATCCCCCCTCCTTATAAAAGATGCATCCTTGAAGCTTCAAGAACTAAAAATCTCTAGGTTTTCCTTCAGCATTTCAGCTCTAAGATCTCATGTAGCTTCTTTAAGATTGTGATTGCTCCATAAAACTTTAACTAGAGCAATATCCTTGTTCTTAAACTTCTTGGTCTGAACATCCATAATCCTCAAGGGAAATTCTTCATAGGAAAGATCCTCCCTAATCTCTATACACTCATGAACAAGAAAATGAGATATATCTTTGATGTACAACCTCAACAAGGATGCATGAAACACTTTATGAAATTTTTCATAATTTGGCTGTATTGCTAACCTATAATCACTTTCTCCCACCCTATCAAGGTTCTCAAAAGGAACCATATAGTGAGGGCTAAGCATACTCTTGATCTTCAATCTAAAAATAGATTTGATGGGTTTTACTTTTAATAAAAACATGATCACTCACATTGAACTCTCTATTAGATCTATGAGCATCAACATACTTCTTTTGTCTATCTTATGTAGTTTTCATCCTATTTCTAATAAGATAAACCTGATCTGTATAGAATTGCAACTCACCACTTAGGATCAAGATTCTTTCATGAACCTCACTTCAAAGAAATAATGACCTGCATGGCGTACCATAAAGAACTTTACATGGTGCCATGCATATATTGTTGTAAAAACTATTATTATAAGATAACTCGGCCAGAGGTAGGAACTTCGACCAAGATCCTCCCCATTCAAGAGTGCATGCTTTAAGTATGTCCTCCAAACTCTGAATAGTCTATTTAGATTGCCCATTCATCGAGGGTGACAAGTAGTACTAAAATGAAGCTAAGTAACTTAGAAGTAAATCTTGGGTCCCTATTAGAAACAACATAATAGGGAACACCATGAAAACAAACTATCTCATGATATATAGAGCAGCCACCTCAGAAACACTTGTAGTGGTTTTATAAGCTAGAAAGTGTGCACTTTTTGTCATATGATCAACCACTACCCATACTGCATCATGTTGTTTCTTAGTCTTGGGAAAACAAGTAAATAAATCCATGGTTATCTTCTCCCACTTCCACTCAGGAACATGAAGGGGTTGGAGAAGACCATCGGGTCATTGGTGTTCAGCCTCCACCTAGTGACATGTCAGGCTTCTAGAAACAAAAGCAGCTATATCCATATTCATACCTTCCCACTAAAAGTTTTTCTTCATATCATGATACATCTTTGTAGAGCATGTATGAATAGTGTACTTAGTGTCATGTTCCTAAAAAAGAATCTTCTACTTTAGCTCATTTAAAAGTATACACATTCTTCCATTCATCAAAATCTCACAATATTTACCCTTTGTGATTCTAGTCATATCTCTCTCAAGAAGCTCTAACATATGTGGATACTAGGGGCTACATTGGTGTGCAGTATGTACATCAGATGTCCAATCTAGCTTGATCATGATATGTACCAACTTCAACTTGACCTCAACAAGCAACAATATCCACTCTATCAACTCATGATTAATCTTCCATTTATCAACTAGGATAGAAGCACAACCAACATCCTCCTTTCTACTTAGATAATCAACCACTACATTGACTTTTCCTAAATGATAGGTGATAGAGAAATCATAGTATTTGATGAACTTTAGCCATATATGGTGCCTCCAATTGAGATATTTCAGCATATATTTGAGACTCTTTTGATCAGAGAACACCTTAAACATCATGTCATACATGTAATGCCTCCATATTTTCAGTGCGTGAACTATAGAAACTAGATCAAGGTTGTGCCTTGGATAGTTCTCTTCATGCACTTTGAGTATTTGATAAGCAAAAGAGACAACTCTCTTATTTTTCATGGGCATATAACCTAGACCATGCTTTTAAGCATCACTATAAACTACAAAGCCATGATCATCAGATAGAGAATAACAAATATAAGAGCAGATGTCAACTTGTCCATTAGGGTTTGAAAACTACGCTCACAAGCATCATCTTAGACAAATTTACAGTCCACATGTAGAGGAGTCTTATTCAAAGGTATGGTAGAGATTCTAGAATATGTTTAGGAAGGTCCCTCCTTATAGGATTGACCCTTACAGGAAAGTAAATACGTTCTACGACGGGATTCATAAGGGAGAAACAACCACACTTGATAGTTTAAGGGCAAGATTTTCTCTCAACAACAAGGTGTCCGAGTGTCATGAAATCTTAAAGAACATGGCTAAAAATCTAGACATTGGTCTAGGTTAGGAGTCATGATCCTGACTCTAGTTTCTTGTATTACAAAACTTAGACTAATTAGGGTTTATGAGGAAATAATTAGTGTCTAGATTATATTGATAGGAAAAATAAAGAAGTTGAGGTTAGAAATTCAGGAGTGATTGTTTCTATTGTAATAGGTAAGTGGTCCATGCCTTGGGTTTTGATACACTGCATCATTCAATTTTTCTCACTTAATCATGTTTAAAGTTCATACTATATATGTTATCATGTGAGCACCTTAATGTTTTAAGAGGTATAATCATATGCACATCTTATTAAGGTTAAATACATTAAGATTCATGTTAAGATCAGATCGGTTAAAAGAATATACCTCTACATGTTTTAGTTCAATAATGCAATTATGGGTGAAAACCCCTAAGTAATATCAGATCAGATCGGATCATATTAAAAAAAAATTAGGCCCTACTCGGTTACATTTTTATGGAAGGTTGGTGCCTCATGTGCCCCCCTTATTTTATGGGTTCAAGCCCAAATCTGTTCACTTTTAGTGTATTTAGTATGTTTATGTTTATTGGGTTCAAGACCAATCTTGTTCAATTTTAGTGTGTTCAGAAGCATGCACACCTCATGTATGTTGTTAGATCAAATAAGATAAGGTTCATTATGTTCCATAATAAGAACTCTTAATTAACTTAAGAATGCATCATTAAGTAATAATGAATGGTTATGGAATTTTATATTAGTTTTAAGATTTATTTAGATTATGTTCATATATTTACCACACCCAACCACTTACAATGGTTTTGTTGAATGCTTGGATATGTGTGAATACACATAGGTGGTGGAAAGTGCCAACAACAACCGCAACAACAATAGTAGTGGGACGTGCAATTCATGAAGCCTTTGGATCCTATGTTGGTAGAGTTTCATTCTAGAGTGTTCATCTGGCTTATGTTTATATTGATGTTTATGTTAGGTTTCTTTCATGTTCTTAGTATGTTGGGCATTCACTTAATTCCCTTATGCATGTATTAAGACTCTACAAGTGTATGCTTCATTTTTCTATGAATTTTGCTTAATGAACCATACCATGTGACGATTTTTTCATGATCTCCTATGTATGAAAATGCTTCCATTATACTTGGGTTGTGTATGTTATGAAGGTTGAGATAAAAGTGGTATCAAATAAATCCTAGAATGACCATTGTAGTAGGATCTTATAAGTTATGATATAGACTTATGAATTCTCTTTGTCCTCTTCCATATGGCCCCTAGGTGTCACTTCGAGCATGAAAAGTCACCCTTAGACTCTGGTGGATAGAGTGATCCCAACTCTGGGCATGAGGAGATCCTACATGGACTAGACCCTCCTATCTCATATAATGTGTTGGTCAGAGCTCTGGCAAATGCAATGGGAGGAGTTCAATAATGCAATTATGGGTGAAAACCCCTAAGTAATATCAGATCAGATCAGATCATATTAAAAACAAATTAGGCCCTACTCGGGTACATTTTTATGGAAGGTTGGTGCCTCATGTGCCCTCCTTATTTTATGGGTTCAAGCCCAAATGTGTTCACTTTTAGTGTATTTAGTATGTTTATGTTTATTGGGTTCAAGACCAATCTTGTTCAATTTTAGTGTGTTCAGAAGCATGCACACCTCATGTATGTTGTTAGATCAAATAAGATAAGGTTCATTATGTTCCATAATAAGAACTCTTAATTAACTTAAGAATGCATCATTAAGTAATAATGAATGGTTATGGAATTTTATATTAGTTTTAAGATTTATTTAGATTATGTTCATATATTTACCACACCCAACCACTTACAATGGTTTTGTTGAATGCTTGGATATGTGTGAATACACATAGGTGGTGGAAAGTGCCAACAACAACCGCAACAACAATAGTAGTGGGACGTGCAATTCATGAAGCCTTTAGATCCTATGTTGGTAGAGTTTCATTCTAGAGTGTTCATCTGGCTTATGTTTATATTGATGTTTATGTTAGGTTTCTTTCATGTTCTTAGTATGTTGGGCATTCACTTAATTCCCTTATGCATGTATTAAGACTCTACAAGTGTATGCTTCATTTTTCTACGAATTTTTCTTAATGAACCATACCATGTGACGATTTTTTCATGATCTCCTATGTATGAAAATGCTTCCATTATACTTGGGTTGTGTATGTTATGAAGGTTGAGATAAAAGTGGTATCAAATAAATCCTAGAATGACCATTGTAGTAGGATCTTATAAGTTATGATATAGACTTATGAATTCTCTTTTTCCTCTTCCATATGGCCCCTAGGTGTCACTTCGAGCATGAAAAGTCACCCTTAGACTCTGGTGGATAGAGTGATCCCAACTCTGGGCATGAGGAGATCCTACATGGACTAGACCCTCCTATCTCATATAATGTGTTGGTCAGAGCTATGGCAAATGCAATGGGAGGAAGAGATGGAGGTCATCATCATAGGAGGGATGAAGCCACCTTGATACACTTCCTCAAGATGAAGCCTAAGATGTTTGTTGGAGAAGAAGAGATTGACGTTGTGGGTAAGGTTGAGTCTTAGATCCACAACCTAGAGCATTGATTTCATGACTTGGACTTCTTTGAGGAGTCCCGCATTAGGTTCAAGACACACATGCTGAGAGGATCCACTCGTGTCTGGTGGGAGAACTTCCTATGATGCCATATAACCAGATGAAGAATTCCTTATGTGGGAGGAGTTTTTGAAGTCTTTCAAGAGCCATTGTGTTAGAAGCAATGATGGACAAGGATGTTGAATTACTTTATCTACAACACTCTGGTGACATGACGGTTACCTAGTATGCCATGAAGTTTCACATCCTCTAGAAGTATGAATTCGAGATGACTAAGCTAAAGCGAGCAAAGAATTTCATTTGAGGTTTCAAGTGAGAATTTAGATAATTGCTTTCTATATGAGGCCACAGGATGATGCAGGAAGCCCTTGATGTTTCTCTAGAGCTTAAGAATCACCCAGTAGTGCTGGAAAGAAGAACTACAATGGTGGGAGGCATCATCACCAACCACAAGTAGCAGGACAAGAAGAGGAAGGCATTATAAGGTGGGCCCCACTTAACATACAATAAGAACAACAACAATGGTCCACCCAAGTTCCCTTAGTGTCACAAGATTCATGGGGATGGTGCAGGCTTGGACATGGAGTCTACTACTTTCATGGGGAGCTTGGTCATATCAAGAGGGATCGTCCCAAGTTCCCTTAGCAAGGAGACTATGACCGAAAAGGTTGTAGCTAATGCTCCTAGGGAGAAAAGGCAGACTCACATGTTCATAATGGAGGTAGAGGATGGAAAGCCATATAAGGTCATATACTACTTTTATTCATGATCAAAGTGTTAAAGTCTTATATGATTCTGGTACATCACATGCCTTTCTTTCATCTATACTAGTTGATATGCTTAGTTTACTTTTTGAGAATATAGGTTATGAGTGGAACATCATACCTCCTAGTATACATATACATGAACATGGGAGGATGCATGGTATATAGGGTTCCCTTATCTATTGAGGGAAGAGATTTTTGTGTACACCTTATGGTAGTAGATATGAAATATTTTGATGTTATATTGGGTATGAGTTGGCTTCATGAGCACTATGTTCTTCTTGACTGTAAAGGAATTTTGTTGTGTTTATCTATCCTAGGGAGGAGCCCCTTGTTGTTAAAGGCGGGAGAAGGGACGGGAAGTGTCACTTTATTTCTTGCATGTAGGTAGAGAAGTTGAGGAGAAATGGCCATATTGTGTTTCTCATATACTTATTAGTCAATCATGATAAATATATTTCTAATATTATTATAGTGAGGGACTTTCTTGTTGTTTTCCCTAGGGACTTTCCTGGTCTCCCTCCTTATAGAGAGTTGGAGTTCTCTATTGATCTACTTCCTGGTAATGATCCAATCTGAAAGTCTCCTTACAGAATGGCCCCTACTAAGATAGATGAGCTTAAGAAGAAGCTTCAAGAGCTCTTAGACTCAAGATTCACTTGCCCAAGTGCCTCCCCTTAGGGTGCTCCTGTACTCTTTGTCAAGAAGAAGGATGGGTCACTACACATGTGCATTAACTATAAGATGCTCAATCAAGTGACTATCATGAATGTGTACCATTTTCCTGGTATTGATGATCTTTTTAACCAACTTATGACTATAAAGGCTTTTCAGAGATTGACTTGATAAGTGGCTACCATCAATTGAAGATTTGGAGTGATCATATTGAGAAGACAACTTTTTGTACTATATATGGACATTACAAATTCTTAGTGATGCCTTTCATCCTTAGTAATGCTCATATTATCCATATGGACCTTATGAACATGATATTCCATAAGTTCCTTGATTATTTCATCATCTTACTCATCTAAGATATTTTAATTTATTTTAACAAATACCTTGTACCCATAAGGAACATCTTAGTATAATCTGGATATGCTCAAGAAGCATCTATTATATGCTAAGTTGTCTAAGTGCGACTTCTAGGTTAGGGAGTCATGTTTTTGGGGCACATTATTTCCAATGAGCACATAGTAGTTGATCCAACTAAGGTGGAGTCGGTCAAGAACTAGGGTGTTCCTAAAATTTCTATAGGTATTTGTAGTTTCCTTTATCTTGTAGGTAACTAGATGCATTTCATTCAAGACGTTTCAATCATGGCAAATACCTCTTACTCATTTGACAAGAAAGGACTATAAATTTGTTTGAGATGAATTTGTGAGCATAGTTTTCAAACATGTGTTTGTTCTTCTGTGTCTAATGATCATGTATTTGTAATTTATAGTAATGCTTCAAAGCATGGTCTAGGTTATATGCCCATGAAGAGCAAGAGAGTTGTCTCTTATGCTTCTCAAAAACTCAAAGTGTATGAAGATAACTATCCAAGGCATGACCTTGAGCTAGTTGTTACAGTTCACAAACTCAAAATATGGAGGCATTACATGTATGTCATGATATTTAAGGTGTTCTCTGATCACAAGAGCCTCAAATATATCCTGACACAGAAGTATCTCGATTGGAGGCAACATATATGGCTCAAGTTCATCACAGACCATGATTTCTCTATCATCTATCATTCAAGAAAAGTCAACATAGTGGTTGAAACTCTTAATTATAAAGAAGGATGTTACTTGTGCTTCTATCATAGTTGATAAATGGAATATGAATCACAATTTGATAGAGTGGATATTGTTGCTTGTTGAGGTCAATTTGAAGTTGGAACATATCATGATCAAGCCATATTAAACTTCTCATGTACATATTGCACACCAATGTAGCCCCCAATATCCACATATGTTAGAGCTTCTTGAGAGGGACATGACTAGAATCACAAAGGGTAAATATGGTGGGATTTTGATGAATGGAAAAATGTGTATACTTTTTAATGAGCTAAAGTAGAAGATTCTTTTTAGGCACATGGAACTAAGTACACTATTCAAACAAGCTCTATAAATATGTATCAGGATATTAAGAAAAACTTCTAGTGGGAAGGTATGAATAAGGATATATCTACTTTTGTTTCTAGATGCCTGACATGTCACTAGGTGGAGGCTAAACACCAAATACCTGGTGGTCTTCTCCAACCCCTTGATGTTCCTAAGTGGAAGTAGGAGAAGATGATTGTGGATTTATTTACTTGTTTGCCCAAGACTAAGAAAGGGCATGATGCAGTATGGGTAGTGGTTGATCATCTGACAAAAAGTGCACACTTTCTAGCTTATAAAACCACTACTAGTGTTTTGTAGATGACTTATCTATATATCATGAGATGGTATGCTTTCATGGTGTTCCTTGTTCTGTTGTTTTGGATAGGGACCCCAGATTTACTTCTATGTTTAGGATGATTTAGGAACTCAGCTTCATTTTAGTACTACTTATCACCCTCATATGAATGGAGAGTCTAAAAGGAAGCATGCATGCTTGATTGGGGAGGATATTGATCGAAATTCTTGCCTCTGGCCTAGTTCACTTATATTAATAGTTTCTACAATAGTATAGGCATGGCACCATATAAAGTTCTTCATGGTAGGCCATGTAGGTCACCATTTCTTTGAAGTGGTTTGTGAAAGAAGCTTGATCCTAAGTGATGAGTTGCATTTCTATACAGATAAGGTTGATCTTATTATAAAGAGGATGAAAACTACACAAAACAGACAAAAGAAGTATGTTGATGCTCATAAATCTAATAGAGAGTTCAAGGTGGGTGATCATGTTTTATTGAAAGTAAAACCCATCAAATCTCTTTTTAGATCGAAGATCAACAATACGCTTAGCCCTCATTATATTGTTCCTTTTGAGATCCTTGATAGGGTTGGAGAAAGTGATTATAAGTTAGCAATACCACCAACTTATGAACAAATTCATAATTTGTTTCATGCATCCTTGTTGAGTTTGTACATCAAGGATATATCTTATTTTCTTGTTCAAGAGTGTACAAAGATTAGCAAGGATCTTTCCTATGAAAATTCCCTTGGGGATTATGGATGTTTAGACCAAGAAGTTGAAGAACAAGGATATTTCTCTAGTTAAAGTTCTATGGAGGAATCACAATCTTGAAGAAGCTATATGAGATCTTAGAGATGAGACGCTGAAGGAAAACCCAGATATAATTAGTCCCTAAAGTGTCAAGGATGAAACTTTTATAAGGAGGGGGGATTATCACATCATCATTTTCTTTAGCTATGTAATTTCTTTTGTTACATATTTACACTCCTTTATTAGATCAAAATACCTAACGTTCTATTTATGCCTTTTGAGGGTATAATAAGTGATGAAATGAATTTTATGTTAAAGAGCATGATGAAATAAGCATCATGGCCATTTTGGCAAGATAATGTTATTCTATGATTTAGTAGGAATAATGGGGGTTTAAACGTAATTAGATTACTTAAGAATATTGGTTTACAAATTCGGGAATCTTAGCCCACAATAGTGTCCTACATGTCAATAGGAATGTATGGTTAACATTTGAGTGAGTTTAGACCCTATTTGACCCCTCAAATGATTTTTTGAAGTTTCTATATATTTAGAACCTATATAACCTTGATATTGAGTAAATGATGCAATTTCATATAGTTGAGTATGAAATGAATGTCATGATGACATTATTTACAGGCCTGTGACTTATCAGCGAAAATTTGAGTAATTTGTTGGTTGTCATACGCTCCTTATCTTTTTCATTTTTTGCAGATCATTGTCCATCGTTGGATGGGATTGAAGGGTAGGGTTTTCATCACCTACCTCTCGCCCAAGACTGGAATTTGCACAGTCCAAATATATCCTAGATATTTACAACTTTCCTCATTTCTATTGCAAATCAAAGAGGGATTTTAATCCCTATGGATTTTGGAATAAAACCCAAACCTATAAATATGTGGTAGCTAACCTTAATTTTCTTCCCTCACAATATATCAAAACCCATCTTCTTCAACTTCTTTGCAATCTTTATAGTCATAATGCAGTCACCCTTTGTCATCATTTGTCGCTCTTTGAAGCTTCATTATGTATTGTCAAACATCTTTCCTCATTCAATTTTGTCTCAACTACTTGGAGCCTACATTGCCAATCCGACCTTCATCTCTAATTCTTACAGTTAGTCTAACACAACTCCTGCTTCTCTTAGACAAATTGGTATTGCATTAAGTTTCTTGGTCACCTGTTCTTCTTGTTTGTATCCTTCATTTGTGTCACATTTTAGTCAGGCATTGGGTCAACAAAATCCTCACCTTTTCAGAGATGGGATGGTTGTCGGGCCATCTCGTGCAATTTTTTGCCTCAATTTATCCTCTCTGACCTTAGTACATTCATGGAAAAGCCAATATTTTCTTCAGTTTTGAGTTTTCCTATCTGATACCTCATGTTCATGTATCGATCTTTACTTCTTTATTCTCGACCATGGTGGGGCTACATAATGGTTTTTATATGTACCATTCATCAAGCATTGTTTTTTTGACTTGGATAGACCCACATAAACCCAATGGACGTGGCTTGTGTATCCTTTAATTGAGCCAGAGATTTGGCACCAGGGCCAAAGCTGCTTCCCAGCCATGTTGGAGGCATCTTTTTTGCTTTGAAATCCCACTAGGCATTGTTCTGGTTGCAGTGCTCCCAGTTTATCTAGGCATGATAGAGTATGTTTTTGTAGTTTCTTTTAGCCTTGGGAGGAAGGGGTGCTTCGTGCTCCATGACCCCGCCCCTAGAGGAAGGATCCTAGTATTCACATTAATGGAAGAGAAGGTCCAAATGTATTGTAGATTTATTTGTATGTGTCACAATTTGCATTAGTCAAACTTAGATCCTAAGATGGTATCAGGTTAATTTGTATGATGATTTGTGATATATTGATGGATGATTTAAACCCTATCACACTCAAGGTCCTACTTTTGATCAAAGAGATTTTTCATCTTTGAATTTTTTTGTTTAGCTAATCTAGGAAAAGGATAATATGGGAGTTATTTAGATTCTGATTCGCCGATACTTGGATTTGCATTTTTTGGTATGTCAAATTGGGCATGGTAATATATGGTTTTGATCAAATTTGAGATCTAGCCGTTGGGTGGGTTAGAAGTCATGATTCTGACTCTAGTTTCTCATATTTCAAAACTTAACCTAATTAGCATTCATGAGATAATAATCAGGTTTTGGGTTATATTGATATGAAAAATAAAGGATTTGATATTAGGAATCTAGGAGTGGTTTCTCTTATTGGAACAGGTAAGTGGTCCATGCCTTGGGTTTTGATACACTGCTTCATTTAGTTTTTCTCTCTTAATCATGCTTAAATTTCATAATATATATGTTATCATGTGACCACCTTCATATTTTAAGAGGTATTATCATATGCACATCTTGTTAAGATTTACCACATTAATATTCTTGTTAAGATCAAATGAGTTAAAAGAATATACCTCTACATGTTTAAGATCAGTGATGTAATTATGGGTGAAACATTCTATGTAAGATAAGATTAGATCAGATCATATAAAGAGCAAACAATTAGGCACTACTCTGAACATTTTTATGGAAGGTTGGTCCCTCACGAATACCCTTCATTTTGTCAGTTCAAGCCTAAATCTGTTCACTTTTAGTGTGTTCAATATGTTTATGTTTATGATTATGTTTATCAGGTTCAAGCCCAATCATGTTCTGTTTTAGTGTGTTCAGAAGTCTGCACACCTTGTGTGCATTTTGAGATCATGTCACATAAGTTTCATTGAATATGTGACCTAATAAGAACTCTTAATGAAGCTAAAAATGCATTTTTAAGTCATAATTAATAGTTATGCAAGTTGATGTCAATCTTAAGCTTTATTTATATTATGTTCATATATTTATCAAACCCAACCACTTACAATAGTTTTGTCGAATGCGTGCCTATGTTTGGATGCGGATAGGTGGTGGATAGCGCCAACATCAACTGCATCATCAATAGCAATAGGAGGTGCAATTTGTGAAACTTTTAAATCCTACCCTAGTGGGGTGTCATTCTAAAGTGTTCCTCTATCATATATTTATATTCATGTTTATGTTATGTTTCTTTCATGTTCTTAGGATGTTGGACATTTAATTCTTTCCCTTATGCATGTATTAAGAAACTATGAGTGGATGCTTTAAATTTCAATGGATTTTTCTTAATGAATGGCATCATGTCACGATTTTATCATGATCTCATATGTATAAAAACACTTAATCTATATCATGTTCATAAATGACAGGTTCAACCAAGATAGACGTCTATTTCACACTTCAAACGACCATTTTGTCTGCTTCAAACAACCGTCTAGGCCACTCCAGATGACCGTTTTGAGTCCACCACAATAGCCATTCATCGTGTCTAGGGAAGGGTCATGTTGTGGTTTCCTTGATCATTTCCACACGGGCAAGAAGCCAGCCAAAAAGACGGTTTCTTGTGAGCCCCCTCATCGATCTGCCGCAGGTAGCAATATCTAGTTCTGTGAGCCTACTGTCGAGTCCTCTCCTGAAGTAGATGAAGAAATGTAACATGACATTGATGAGATCAACTTCATCCTGGAGGTTGAGAGAGGACAATTTGCATCTCATGGTGATTTAGAGTCCACAGTGCCACATCCACCTCACCTACCCCCTACCCCGGGGAACTATACTCGATTTGTTAGCACCATACACTATGCTAGGTTCAAGGAGACTACTGCAATTGGCATCTCTCTTCCTCGTTGGGCCTTCGGCGTCACCCTTGACGCACTTGGCATTTAGGAGGCTGTAGACAACATCTTGAGGAAAAATTATATTCTCCTTTTCCAAGTATCAGTCTTCTATGTATAGTGACCTCACCTTGGAGTTCATCACTAACTAATATCATCTCTACGACTCATGGGGAAACTCCACCTGCAAGGTCCAAGTCTTTGGTGAATATTTTGAGATATCCGCCAGGAAGCTGACCTCCATGATACTTGATGGAGGTGATGATTACTGGCTCACTCGATGCATGGAGCGCTGCTACGACGTCCATCCTGACAACTACAATGTGGAAAAAATTTGGGTGGACATCACAAGACTTCCACCCAAGATACCTAGCATCATGAAGGCAGTTAGCATCCACAACCAAGTGGTCCAATACCTCCATTGCATCTTGGCCCGCACTTTCTTTGGTAGGGGAGGTACTCAAGGTGCCATTACACTTTCAGAGCTTTATACGCTATGGTTTCTTCTAAACAATGAGCCCTACAATTGGGGATGTTATATGATTGACCATCGCAACTATCATCCCACCCTCACTACCTCATCCTCCTACTACATCGTCCATGTAGTCACCTATATCATACTTTTTATGAGCTACACCTATATCATGTTCTATCTGTTGACCCTGAAGCATCACTTGATTGACCTGGCATTCTTGAAGGGGTTTAGGTTCCTCCGTCCTTGTGCCAATGGAGTCTACAATTTTCTCTTTAAAGACTCTTGAGTTGTCCTCAAACTTCTATGCATGCTAGGTTTGCTACATCCAACCTAGTTTTCAGTTGGATAGATTTTTCGGCACATATCATATGATTCCTTCTGGCGCATCCCGACCCAGACGATGTCCCTAAGCCCATGACCCATAGCAAGAGTGTCTCCTTAGAAGCACATAGCTATGAGACTAGACCACCTCCTCCCTCTTCTCGATGCCACACCAGGAGATGTAGGGCTGCTGAGGAAGGCCTCGAGGAGCCTTATGGCTTTTACGATATCTGAGATAAGTTGGAGGAGATCCAACGTGAGCAAAATCATCAAGGTCATCAGGTCAACCATATATACTTGATGCAACACTCCCATGAGTCATGGCATGTGCACCAGGGCCACTACGACACCAGTCGACCCCAATATGAGGAGTATGGGGTCTGTCATGCCTACCCTAAGCCGAACTCCACCTATTGGGGAAACTACTACTACAACCCTCCATCATATTCACACTTTCCACCGCCAGAATGATTTTCTTGTTGGTATGTATGCCCATAGAGCAAGTCATATGATGATTGTAATGGGATACTTTGTAATTGATTTGAATAATAATAATAAAGGCAATTTCCAATCTATATGTTTAAACTATTTCTGAGATGATGGTGTAACATAATAGATGTCTAAATATTGTTTTACTCAATGATGTATGCTTTTGGGTTGAGGACCTAAACGATGAGATCATACGGATGCTAAGAGTATTCTTTCTTGTTTAGTCCCTAGTCGGTTGTTATTGTGGAAATAACCATAGACATCAATAACACTAAATACTAGATTGTGTGTTGGTTGATGACAGAATCTCATTAGTCATGATATGGTGATATCAAACCAAGCACATAGGTACTTGTTAGAGAACAAGGTACCGGACAGACCCACCGTGAGAGTGACACATGGAACCATGACATGGTAGTCACAGTCAGCTCTCACAGTGATGGTGGTGAGTGTGATTCTTAGACCTGAAATCACTACACTCAACACATGTTGTTGGGTACACTTTGACATCATCAAACGCAATCCTGGAACATGGGTTGTTATAAAGGTGATGATTGGGTGGCTTTGACACATGGGGCTTTTGAGGGGTGAGTGATAGATATGGGATTTGTCCCTCCTAAGGGAGTTTGATATCCTTGGCCACTTGATGAGTAGGATTGAGAAAGGCATGCGCATGCACGTGTGAATCAATATGTGATATTGATGTCATACACATCTCACTCGGTCTACTCTGAGATCAAGGAAATGAATGAACATTGACAGGATGACTGTTCCATGCCTCGAGTTCATTCTGGATATCAGTGACAAAGGAATTATACATTCACTGTAACACCATTCACGGATTGTAGGATGAAAGTTGTTCTCCAACTTTCTACTTTCACTTGGGTAGCAATGATGTGTGACTAGACACCGCTCTTTGCTTGTGAAGTCATAAATGTTATGGACTTTCACTGCCAATGTGAAATGGACCTGCAGGGTCACACACATAGGATTTAACCTGGAAGAGGAGTTTTGTCCACAAGCAATGTTTAGATTGATTACTAAAGGAGTTTAGTAGTTCAATTAAACACTCAATTAATCGATAGCTCAATATCATAATGTTCAAGGTGTTGGACGCATTGATTGGAGTATCGGATTGATTGAAATCGCATTTGACTGATTCTGCACAATCTGCACTCCCAACCGATCGGTTCATGTGATGAACCGGTCGGCTGAGGTTGCTGAACCGGTCGGCTCAATTGTTGAACCGATCGGCTCATGCACAGAGTGAAACGACCGGTTCAAGTGTTGAACTGATCGGTTCAACTGGTGCAATCGAGCAACTTGGGAAAGTAGGATTGGTGAGAATTTTCCTTTCGTTTCAATTGCCCAATTTGATTGGGAATTATATTGGTATTCGATACCAATTGGGAAAGAAACAAGGAAAGTCAATCGGGAACCAACCTGGAACCCCAACCGACCGGTTCATGAGTGAACCGATCGGTTCAAGGGTCCCAAACGATCGGTTCAGTGGTGAACCGATCGGTTCAGGTCCCCAACCGACCGGTTCACTTGTGAACCGATCGGTTCAGGTTGTGAGATGGTTGCTTTTTGTGGAAAAATCCCGAACCCTTCTACTCCTGCTTTAGTCCCGTATTTCCGGGCACAGAGAACCCTGTCCCATGACCCGCCTATATATAGGGGTATTGGGGGCTTCTCAGAGTACAACTCAGTGCATGTTGATTGCTCTGCAAAGTTGTCGTTCTCTCTGGTTTTGGTAACCGAGAGAGAGCCCGAGCAAGTGCTTCCCGCAAAGGGAGGTGCAGCAAGGGAAGGACAACTGCAGTTGCAGTCGACAGCAGGAGAGTGTGTTGGCGACTAGTACATCAACAGGAGGGTGCGACTCCTTCCACTTCCTTGTGGGACAAGGAGAGTGGAGTTCCGGGTGGTCCGTGTGGACTACTTCAGAGGCGGGAGGTCACTGCCGCTCAGGAGGACAACTGTCATCCGACAGTCCGGTAGGAGGAGGAGTCTTCAGTCCCGGTGCGACCAGGAGCTGCACAGACACCGTCCAAGACCGGAGGTGAAGACCGCGCAAGTCGTGTGGTATTGTCGTCGAGCAAGCCTCGGGACAAGGTATGATTCACAAACCTTATTTCCTATCATATAGATGTCGACGCGATTCCTTTTTGTTCCGGGTTTGGAGAGAAATTTTTTTTGTTTCCGCTGCTTCTCTGCCTCCCTCCATAACCCAACATTTCTTACCTCCATCTCTGATTTAGATTTTACTTGGGATGAGCAAAAGTCTAAGTCTGAGGTGGAGGTGGGTGGTACCATTCTATTCCATCCCCTTATATTTTCCCTTATTTGTTTTATTTTGCCTTTTATTGTCTTGCATGTATTTGCTTTATGTTTATGGACCTTATCTAGTAGGCCATCCTTTTTTGTTTTCCTTAGCTGTTAAAGGCCATTGTCTAGTCAGCCCATTGAGTAAACATCTATCATTGTACCCCAAATTAAATTTAGTAGAACTTTTTTTTGTAAAATCTATTACAAATTGCCATGTATGAAACTACCTTATCACCTAGGACCCCTAAATAACATCACTCCTTGGAATGGTTGGCAAGTCATAAGGAATCAATCAAAACCAAGAATAATTTTCCCTATATAAACAATGGATTATCTTGTTATAAAACTTGTATGATGTGAATTATATGAATACTTTAACCAGAGTAATGACACTCTCTGAAAAATAAGGAAAAAATAACGTTGAAGTTAAAATCATAAGAATATCTCTTACTTCCCTCTATTTTTCTTATAAAAAAGAGAAGCACATAATCACCACCAGACAAAAATCAAGTCTGAGGTTGCACACTTCCCAAATAAAAATTCAATACCCCACAAAGGGTGATCCATCAAAAGATGCCAAAAGTGCACATGAAAAAAATTGTGACCAATATAGCTACCACTTCAAAAATTTATATCCCAAGTCAAATAGAGGAGGGATCAATACTTTTACTCACACCCCTTCATCCTATTCTTAGACAACAACTTAAAAAAAATTGAGAGTGTTAAAGAAAAAGTAAGATGAAGCCTATTTTTCTACCAATTCTTATTTTAGAAGCAAGATGTGATCATTGTTTTGATAGGGAATGCACAACTTTGTATTATGTGGTTCTATGAGATTGGGTCACTTGGCAAAAATTTGGAGGTAAGGATTATAGTTATGTTACAAGGGTGAGGAAAGACATGTTGCAAGTATAAATTGGATTTTATTTGTAATTTAAATTGATCGATACGAGCAAAGATTCAAGTCCGATGTATTTTTATGAATGCATATTCATCTATCTTTTTGCATATTTTTCATAATCCTTTTCATTAGAAATTATCTCTTTTTCAGTAATTTCTATGACTAAATTGCAATTTACTCACTTATTGATCTATTTTGCAAGTACTTATCTTCTTCATCACTTTTTGTAGGGTTTTTCTCCAAAATTGATTTTTGACCTACTAAGCATGTGAGATGGCCGTCTCGCTAGGCCCAAACGGTCGGCTCACCCCCAGAGATCCCCATGTTTAGAGCCAAATGACCATTTTGGCCTCGACTCAACTAGCTACTTCAACACTCTACATGGGCATCTTACTTTAGCGAGATGACCGTCTCATGAACCCAAACAAGCACCCAATCTAGCCCAGACGGCTAGGTCAGTTTGACCTAGGATCAAATCAACTCTCAAGGGTGTCACCACTAATTTAGGGTTTCAATTTTTTTATCACACGCACAATGGCACTAGACGAGCATCCCACATCAACTGTATGACCATCTCGAACATTGATTCAAGCCCAAGATTGCAACCAAATGGCATCCCCACCACCCCCTTTAGGATTTTGATTTGATCCTTCTAGATCCAAGCCACATCATGCCAGACAACCATCTTGTCTAGTGAGATGGTCGTTTTGTAGTGCACAATTAGTGTTTTCCAATAGCCACCACACCACTTATTCCTCCCCCCTTTCAGGGTTTCCACCCTTCCTTCCTCTATAAAAGGAGGGGGGAATCCACTAAGAAAAAGGTCCTCAGTTTTTGTACTGGCATTACATTTTGGAACTTTGTCAATTCAATCCAAGTTGTAATCTTTACATTCAGCCATAAAATTAGTTCTATTTTATAGATCTGGATCTTGCCCTTTATTTCTTGTTCTTGTTCTAAGTTCTTTTTAGAGTGAGGGAGAAAGCCATTAAATTGTCACAACCTATGGTCTCCTTGGAGATCCTGGACTTATTGTTTATGGCTTCCTATCTTCTTCCTCTTGTTTCTCCATTCCTTGCTATGACTAGTGAGTATTTTCCTTACTGAGGCAAGGGGAGTAGCCCCTTAACCATGTATTGCTTGGATCGGGTTTACATGATTGCTTTATATGGTTGGTTTTTAGTTTAGAAATCACCAATTTAAATGAAGTAGTTAATTGTTTTTATTGTGAGTTAATCTCAATGGATGCTACCGTGGAACCCGTGATTTCGAATGCCTAAATCAATTTCATGAGGATTTGTATGTGACTGCAGAAAAGTCCTCTTTAGGATGAAGAACTAGGATGTGTAGACACCAGGACCGATGGGTTCATGTGGAGTTCCTCTCTTGCATTTTGTTTACAAATAATTCACATGACTGCTTCTGTCTCACTTATCGTGTATCACTTGATCTTGTTTTCACTTTGGGTAAGGTGGTGAAACCCCTAAGCCTCTATGCTTCCCCTTTTGATTTAGTCATCTCTTACAATGCTTGTTTTCCATTGTCTCTCTTTATTTCTAGGACTTTAATTCTTGGTTTAGATAATTTTGTGTGATATCAATCTTCTTGTTTACTTTATTGTCTTAGAATAATCTTTTCCTTTATTTGCATTAGTATAATCTTTTACTTTCATTGAACTTTTAATTTCTTTTTCTAGTGTAATCAAACAACCTAACTAGAATTTACTTTCTATTCCTTATTCAAAAATACCAAAAAGAATTAATTAAAAAAAAATCAATCAGGTATAAAGAGAACAATATTAATAATGTTGTCTTATGGGATCGACTCTTCTATACTAGTCTTAACTGGAAAGTAAAAATGGTTAAACTCTAGGATAATAATCTTAGTGAATCGGTGTGCTCTTCGACATGTATCAAGAATCCATATCCACCATGGAAGGGATGATAATGCCTTCTTTGAAAGATATTTCCCTCCACAGAAGACATATGACCTAGTCGGATGGATCTACAACTTTAAGAAACATGTAGAGGAGTCTTATTCAAAGGTATGGGAGAGATTCTAAAATACATTCAGGAAGGTTCCTCCTCATAGGATTGACCCTTACAGGAAAGCAAATACATTCTAAGATGGGATTCATAATGGAGAAAGAACCACACTTGATGCCAACCTCCAAACTAGGAGATGTTCATCCAATACTTATAGAGTTCAACCTCTAGGATTTCCAACCATGTCTCACTCCTTATATTCATTATAAGAGTTACAACATAAGACATCCCTTTTTAAGGTCAAGGGTACCTACCCATCCCTTTGAGGATAAGGGAGCCAACAACCATTACAAATGAGTTACATATCCATGACCAAGAGTGTTAAATATTACCAAGGATTTACTTACTCTTGCAATGAGTTTTCGACATTCTCCAAGGACTCACCCACTCTTGCAACAATTCAAACACCTTCAAGTATTTACCCACTCTTGACTTGTATCTTCTGCCTTTGACTTCAACTTCACCAAGGAGAAGCTTTTACTGAGGGACTCCTTCCCTTCTTCTTCGTCTCTCCTAGCCAAGAGAAAGAATCTTCATCTTCATGGAATAAATAGATATTGGGAGGTAGAGGAAGTAACATCCTAATAAGATATGCATGTAGGACTATATCTCTTACAAATCTCCTCCTGGAAATTAGCTCATGAGAGTAGATAGAGGCCTTTAGAAGGAAATTTTTCTCAAATATAGTGTATGGATCTTCATAGTTCTTGGATAACCATGGGAGGAAGCCCAAGGGGTCCTATTTATAGTTGAGGTTTCCTACTTGCTAGTAGAGACACTAGGATTAGATTCTAGCTGTTTTGGGTGTCCCGATGGATATATTTTTGAGTTTTGCAACAATCTAACTGCTAGAAATACTTTTATGCACTTTTCTGTATAGGTTTTGTCGGATGATTTCCTTTTAGGAAACTCGACCGAAAACACTATATGATAAGTCAAAGTGTAGGGTGTTAGTCGATTTTCCACCAGGACAAAAATAACTGACCCTTAGTATTGTTAAGAGCCATGTCAGGCTGTCGGGTGAGTTTCCACTAGGATGAACTTGGCCAACAAGCAAGTATGTGATGGCTTATGAAAAATGCCCAAAAAGTGTTCATAATTCATCCTAATGAACTCTATTACAAACATGAGCTTAATTAAAAATCATACAATCATTATAAGAGATTTACATCAAAGATCTAAGTAGATAAAATTTTGTTCTTCAATCTTGATCTTTATGAATGTATGACTTGATTTGTCCAAGTTAGGATGTGAAAATTTAGGCATTTAAAGTGTGTATTTTTAATATAAAATCACATACGTAGAAGCATTATACAAAATAAGTGGAATGTTTTAGTCATCATAAAACAAGGGATTAGTCAATTTAGACCTTGAATCAACATTCTCCCCCTTTTAGAAGATGACAAACCATTCTGTAAATGTGTTAAAAGCATTTAAGTAAAATCATACCTTTTGAGAAACCTATGAAATTCAATAGAATTGAGTTAATATGCTCCCCATCAATTGATGTTAATAGAGTTCAAATATTCCCCCTCCATTGATGATATATATCTTGCATGGTTAACTTTCATAAGATTTATAAAAAATATGCCTTCTACTCATATATATTATACATATATGTCTTTTCCCCTTTTCATAGACATTACTTCCTCCCTTTGTCATTTCAAAAAGTGAGGGGGTTGAAGAGCTTTAACACAAGTTGTTAGAAAATAGGGAGAATAGAAGAGAAAAAATAGAAGGGCTTATCTAAGAAATTTATGTAAAGGTAACCAAGATTGCAACACACTCAACTATAGCAAGGACTTAGAATAGTATGAATGAGCAAACTTAGAATGAACTCCAAGGGATCCTATTTGTAGATGGGGGTGTTCCCTTGAGTTGGGGATCACTTAGGGTTGAATTATAGCCATTTTCCACACTACAATGGATCTATTTTCACCCAAACAGTTATAATTACTTTTTTTGTGTCTCCCGTACAGTACATTCGGTCGAGTTTGAATAAAGGTAACTCAACCGATCAACTAAAAGACAAAGCTAATTTTCAAATTATCGGTCAAGTTTGCTCTGGTAAACTCGATTGATGAGCTAAAATTAGATTTGCTTAGTGAGTCGGTCGGTCGAGTTTTGTGAGTGTACAACTCGACCAGTGGGTCATCTTCAGAAAATCCATCATAGGATCGGTCGAGTTTCCAACTCGACCGATGAACAGCTTGTGACAAATTTTCTAAGTTGGCTTTTGAGTGATTAAACCTTGGAGTTGAGTGTCCCTAATATTTTTCTCATCTTAGTTACAAGTCATATCATCAATACAAGTGATTACAAAAATCATCTAAGGTCATTTGGAGTGATTTCCCAAATTGCACACTTGCATTGCATTTGACTTGAACTTGAACAAGCTAGGGCTTGTGTAAATTTATCCTTTAAAGCCTGAAATCAATATTAAACAAACATATTAGATACATAGGAATGGAATGATTAAGTCATTATCAAAATATGGGCAATGTATAACTCTCAAGTCAACATTCTACCCCTTTTTGACAATGACAAACCATTCCTCAATCATATTGAAAATGATATTGAAGTTATACATCTACCTTGTGAGTTGTAAGGGGATTCAAGATTTAAACAATGTGAATTACTCCCCCTCAATCTATGCTTACTTTAACCTGCATAGTTAGTCTATCTACACAAAGCAACATGACATACATATAATATGTGGTCATTTAGCAAGTCACATGATAAAGCATATAATGAACAAGAAAAGGATCACATAGGCAATAAAAGCAATATGGTTGAGCTTCAAAACATTGAATTTCTCTCCCCCTTTTGACATTATAAAAAAGAAAGGGGGGTAGAAGAGAATAAAAACATGTCTTTCCCAAGCACAGCCAAGCATACATCCATAACATGTAGTCTAAAAACATACATCAAATAGAGACGAGAGAAACAAACAAGCTAAGTCATAATCAAAATATGGTAAAACATGGCACTAACTCTTGAGATATAGTAAATCAAAGAGTAAGTGTGCACATAATTAAGATTACAACTCAGAAAGCAAGCTCTCATAAAATAGCCATAAGACAAAAATGATAAAAGCTAAGATGATAAAATACTACAGCTTAGATCATGTGCCCAGATTTTTCTATTACAAAATAGCCTAGAAAGATATATATGATCAACATCTAGACTAAAAACTAAGAACAACTAAACATCTAAGCTATCTATAACAACATCATCCACAACATCATCAACATCATGCTTGTAGTCATCATCTCCATCTGATGGTGCAACAACATCACCTTCATCACTGGAGTCACCAGCAGAGCCACCAGATCCATCATCATCAGAAGCATCACCATCCTCCTCATCAACCTCCTTGTCAGCATCAACAACCTCCTCATCGGCCTCGTCCAGCATCTCTTCATTAGCATAGGGACCGAAACCACGAATGGGCCAACGTGCATTCTGCTCATCCCAGGACATACCAAGAGCATGGATCTCATTGGCCTATGGGAAGGAAGGAGAAGAACTACCGAGGCTGGCAACCAGAGTGGCCAATGGGCCAACAGGCAGAGGAAACACTACAGGGGTAGGTCCACCAGTAGCAGAGGGTGTAGCAGTTAAAGGTGCAGGTGGACGGGCAGGGTAAAAGTGATCATATGCAAAGGATGTATAATCACCTCTTGGGTAGGGCTGGTAGGCTGGTTAGGGGTGTACACATGACATGTTCATGTTGGACATGATTGAACATATGTCCTAATGTAGGTGCTCCTGAACTTGGAGGTTGTATTCCTATTGATGCATTATATAGCCCATAAGGGTTTCATTTGACACATGGAATGGGGTACATGAAGGTCAGGTAGGCTGGGTGGTGAAGATGCTCGGGTAGAGGCAGATGTAGAGGTACCAGGTGTGGTAGAGTAGAGGGTAGGCACGGACTTCTAAAGAGTGGTCTCACTGATACAAACTCCTTTCTGGGCACGTTTGTAATGGAAGTCGTGGAAAAGAGATTTGCCCGTGGTAAGCTGAAATAGACCACAAATTAGGGTAGTGTAGGGAGGGTGTGTTCTTACATGAGTCGAAGCAGGTCATATGGTGGATAATATATCTTTACCACTTGACTCCAATGTTCTCTAAGAGACAATACATGATCACCGTAGTGTTTTCTACAATCTCCATTTGATTCTTCTTGGGGTGGATATAACAGTGAACAACTAGGGTGAGGTTGCGTCTCTTGAGATCCAAGACAGAGGAGGAAAGGGTGCACTTCTTCTTATAGGGGAATTGAGGAATCTTCAAGAACCTATGGATAATAGGGAGAGTAAGATCGTATTACTTGTACAAGGCCTCAGGCTCAACTAGGTCATAATACTCTAGGTAATCATTACGCCGGGTGTCAGTCTCATCGGTTCCTGAAAAGAAGATGTTCAGGGTATCCTAAGAGACTTGGAATTTCATCTAGGCTATCATGGATGTGATGACTACTTGAGCATTAGGTGAGGGTATGAGAGTGTCATATTTCAAACGTAAGTTAGCATAGAATTCGTGAATCACTTTTGTGTTAGTGATAGAATTGTTATAGCACGCATGTTCAACACCCAAGGTAGATAGATGGTGAACGTTAAGCTACTATGTTACTTGATCTATGACCTCTTGTCTTCTAGGTATCGGCTCAAATAGGGCATGAAAAGGGAAATGATTCTAGGGAAGGAGATCCTTATACCTATTTACAGTCTCATTTGAGACAAAAAGAGTGTCATCAAACGGAATCAAGTGGGAGGATGATGAAGATGAAGGTGTATTAGTTGGGGTGGCTCTCTTCCTTCTATTGGATTCCATAGAGATGAAAAGGAGAGGAAGGAGAGAGAAAAAGATAAGGAAACGCCAACAAAACTTGTCCACGGACCTAGGTTAGCAAGGGGGAAGATCAACAAAGGTCTAGCTAGGTCGGATTAGGGCTAGGGAGAGGAAGGTTGGGGCTAGGATAGAGAGCTTAGGGTAAATGGAGGTGGAATTGGTTGACTTTTCTGTAGTTGAGAGAGAATAGTCGATCGAATCCAACTTAAGATTGCTTCACCCCGGCCATCGATCGAGTTTTGTGAACTCGGAAGCTCAACTGATAGGCATTTTAAAAAGCCCTCGGCCGATGGTTAACTTGACCTAAACATAAGAAACTTAGTTTCTAGACATTTTAGTGCTAATTAAATTTATATTTCAAGTCCATTATGTATTTTGAACATACTTAGACACATATCACTCATCATTTGATACTATTTTGCGGTAAAACATGTGTTTGCAAAAAATACCCAAAAAAAGAGAAAAACAAGGCAAATGAACATGAAAAATGGATTTTTAGCATATTAGCAAGCAAAGATGATCAAAGCAGCGGTAAGACATATAGGATATATGACAACTAAATAGAAGGCATATCGCATTCATTCAAAGTAGTTATAAGCAATTTTGATCTAATAAAGTTAAATTACTCTCTAGCTAGAGGTTTAGTGAAAATGTTCGCCAATTGATTTTTTGTGTCCACATGCATGATATTGATATCCTTCTTGGCAATGTGATCATGGAGAAAATGATGACGAACCTCTATATGTTTAGTTGTACTATGCAAGATAGGATTATATGAAACGTTAATTGCACTAGTATTATCACAATAGATAGGAGAAGCATCAAAATGAATGTTAAAGTCTTGAAGCATTTGATTCATCCACAGGAACTTGGGCACAATAACTCCCGGCTGCAATGTATTTAGCCTCCATTGTGCTCTATTTCTTGGAGAACCAAGACACCAAGAATGGTCCTAGGAGGAAATAAGTACCACTTCTGCACTTTCTATCAATCAAGCACCCTGCATAATCTGCATCACTATAAGCAATAAGAGTAATGTCCCTTGACTTGGGATTCCATAGTCCAAAATTTGGGGTTTTGACTAAGTACCTTAAAATCCTCTTAACAATTATAGATGTGATTTCTTAGGATTTGATTGAAAGTGAGCACACAAGCCAACACTAAACATTATATTAGGTCTATAGACAGTTAAGTAAAGTAAACTTCCAATCATACCTCTATAGAGCTTCTCATCTACCTTCTCACCTTCTTCATATTTGTCAAGTTTGGCGGTGTTTGACATGGGTGTGTCCATCCTCTTGGTGTTCTTCATACCAAAGCACTTGAGTAGTTCACTTGTGTACTTATCTTGGTTAATGAAGTTCCCATCTTTTGTTTGTTTGATTTGAAAGCCAAGGAAGAACATGAGTTCACCCATCATACTCATCTTGAACCCACTATGTATAAGATCCACTAAATTATTTGCAAAGATCAAGGTTAGTTCTTCCAAAAATGATATCATCAACATATATTTGTATGATAAGAAAATTGTTAGAAGTGTACTTTAGAAATAAGGTAGATCCACTTTTCCCACGATATACCCATGATCTAACACAAAGTTCTTTAATTTCTCATACCAAGCTCTAGGTGCTTGTTAGAGTCCATAGAGATAATTTTTGCAACAAATAAACATGGTTAGGTAGACTAGCATGTTCAAATCTTGGTGGTTGTGAAACATACACTTCCTCTTCAATTGTACCATTCAAAATGCACTTTTAACATCCATTTGACACAGAAAAAGTCTTTATAACTAGCAAAGGCAAGCAACATATAAATGGACTCAAGTCTAGCTACAGGTGCATATGTCTCATCAAAATCTATACCTTCCTATTGATTGTAGCCTTGAGCCACTAACCTTGCTTTGTTCCTTACCACTTTGCCACTTTCATCAAGCTTGTCGCGGTAGACCCATTCGGTGCCAATGATCTTTCTATCACTTGGTCTTGGCACTAGGGTCCAAACTTTGTTCTTTTCAAATTGCTCCAACTCTTCTTGCATAGCTAGGATCCACTCGTCATCCCCAAGAGGTTCATTGATATTCTTAGGCTCGAGTTGTGTGATGAAGGTGTTGTTGTCTTGCTCTTTGTTGAATGCAGCCCGTGTCTTCACTCTTTCAAATGAATCACCTAAAATCAACTCCTTTGGATGATTCTTTGCAAATCAGGAGGTTGATCCTTCTTTTCATCATCTTTATCTTCTTCTTGAGTGATCACCCCTTTACACTTTTGGATGATGTTGAGCTCTTTTAGAATAGGTATTACTTTACTTGCAACATTATCATTTGGAAAAATATCCTTGGGAATAGAGGGGTTAGTCTCTATAAACTTAACATTTATGGATTCTTCTACTTTAGCAAGATCAACATTAAAAACTCTATAAGCCTTGCTAGTAGTGTTATAGCCAAGAAAGAAAGCCTTGTAAGATTTTAGATCAAACTTGTCGAGAGAATCTTTCATATTCAAAACAAAATAAGGAAATCTAGAAAAATGCTCGATAGAAAGATTTCTACCACACCATAGCTCATATGGGGTTTTCTTCAAAGAAGGATAAGTAAAAATCCAATTTTACACAAAACATAAGGTACTAACAACTTCAATGCAAAATTTCTTTGGAGTGTCATACTCTAGATGTAACATACTAAAATCTAGGATCATAGCTTGACCCTACCTTACTCTAGGCCCTTTTTGAAATTTATTAATGTCTAGTACTTTTCCTCCTGAATTAATATGTTTTGGGATGAAATTACCAAATAAATTCAATACTATGGTTGAATGTGAAAATTCATCAACAAATCAGTGTTGACCTTACTTTACGCTCCAAAATATTATTCAGTCCATTTAAGAAGAAGAAAAAAAAATGAATATGAATAATTGTGTTGGATTGGATAAAAGAAGAATAAATGTATCAAATGCATACTTAACAACCCAAGTAAATAAATAAAATATTAAACACTCTCTTAGGACAAAAACAATGATATAATTGGATTCCTTACATCTTAATTGATCTATGTGTTAAATTTCAAGTCAATTGAACCATATTTACACCCCTAAATAATTTATAAATATAAATATCCTAAATAATCTAAGTTTGTTGGGCCAAATCTATATTTACATTTATGCCACCCGTTTATTTTTGCACTGTGGTCACGTGACTGGTCTGGTACCGGCTTGACTGTGTCTTCCTGATCCCCCACATGACCTCCTCCCTCGCTGACGCGGGTCATGCGCCGAGGGCATGGCCACAGATTGCGCGCCCATCATCTTCCCCATGTCTACCGGCTGTCGTCCTGCTCACTGCCACCTACCCTAACGCCCCATCTTCTCCTTCACCAAGCTCTGACGGCAACAAAACACCAGGCAAAGCCCTGCATCGCAGGCAGCACCGCCGCCTCCTCTTCTCCTCTGCCTCTTTCTCCTAGCCTTCCCTCCTTCGTCACATATAACCCTGCAACCTGCTAACACCTTCTGCTGCATTGTGCCTCCCTCAACTCATTTGTGTTCCCCTCTAATGGAAAGACTATCACCAACACCTCTTCTCACCCCGACACTCTTTCTTCCTCACTCTGTCCTTCCTAAAACCTTGGTCGCCACCACTTTCCTTTCTCCTTGTACCCTGTGTGTGACTGAGAGGAGCCATTGCCACCAGGCGCTATGGCTAGCGGTGGTGATTTACCTCTACAGGTCACCTCTGGTAAGGTGTGGCATCACCGCCGCCAAGGTCGTCCCCTCCATCTCCTGGCCTACAGATCGACAAAAAATGACTTTCCAGTGCATAGGTGCTTCTCCTTCTTCCCCCTTATCAATGCTTCCCTCATTGTCCTCAACTTAGACTCGATCACAGTCTCATGGCACAAGTCATCATAAAATCTAGGTTCGACACAAATAGTGTCTCCGTCCTTGTTCTATACTGCAGGGCCGCAAATCATTCCCCCACATGTCCTCTCTTCTTACCTCTCAATCTAATGCCAACACCCTCACCAACACCTGAACTAGCGGCAGCTACTTCCCTAGATCCACTTTTGTCCTACATCCCTGCTTCTCTAGCACTGGTTCTTCTTTCTCATCTTCTTCACCTCCTCTCTTTCTAGCAATCATAAACCCTAGCCATCGTAGTTGCACCTCACCCAACGCCTAGTAGCTTAGTGGGGACGAAGCCCTCGCCAGAAATCACAGGCGATGGTGAAGGCTGCATCGAACTGTGTGGTCTTTCTTTTCATTTTCTAACTACTGCAGCCACCACCGTCGTAGGGACCGATCCAAACCACCAAGAAGGACAATATAGTAGTAAATCAAGCCTAACTATATTATGACGGCCACGGTCTCCCCTCTCCTACCTTCTCTTTACCTCCAACCCCTTCCTATAACTCACTTGTACCTACAGAATCCTTTGGCACAGCCATAGTTCAAAGACAGAGGAAAAGATAGGCCTCAAAGTTTTCTCTAACGATCTGCCTCCAGATAACTCGATTATCAACAGATGGATTACGACCCCTCCAACCCCCTTTATGTTGGTCTTATTCCCAACTAGGTTCAGAATTGTTTAAGGAACTAATGGACAATGAGTTCCTTCTATAGCCTCTGCTAGACTCCAAGGCAGTCATGATCGTTGGTCATCCAAATATGCGGGTGTTGGACTCCGATCATTCTCTTGGTGAGTCTTCTTCTTCCTTAACCTTGATTAAATATGTTCGGTTATTTGTAGCATTGATAAAAATTGGTTAGATGCAAAGCTTAATATAGGAAACATCACGATACTAATTAAGAAGACTAGTAGCCAGTGTATCTATACCTAATGGTAACATACGGTTATACTTACCTTACCTATGTATATGTATGTAAACAAGAGATCTATAGTTTCTATTATACTGCTATGATATAGTTAGTAACCCCTTGGACAATATTCATGGAATTTAGGTTGTGGCATCTTACTATGATTATGACATGCAATCGGTTATTTTGGTAATTGATATATTAGTATATCTATGTTGGTGTATGAATACATAGAGTTGATACAGTTTCAGTGCTTGGTAAATGATGAATTCTTACTACTAAATAGACATGTCATTAACTTAAGCCTAGAAATATATATGGGAAGGACTTGGACAATATAACATGGATTATTAAAATGTTGTTATCTTGATTAACATAGATCATTAAGGTGGATTCTAGAAAAGAAAACAACGACTACAAATAAGAAATAAAATTAATGAATATAGTTATAAATGACTTTATATCATCTTAGACTATATCTTCATTTTTATAGTAACTCTTCTAAAATCATTTCTACAATAGTTGTATATACTTGCATTTATGTGCCCAATTAAGACCTAACTTGGGTAAATTGTATAAATATTTGTGTTTATATACAAAATTGTGTTAATATGATATTTAGTTTATTTATAAGACCAAAAGATACAGTTTGATATACTCTAGGACGTGACTTTCATCATATATAACCTACTAGAAACCCTAGAATGATAATTATTGTAAGATATGTGAAATACAATCCTATATGGAAAACCCTAATATGTCATATGGCAATTGGAACTAGGATAAGATAATTTAAAATTCTACACTAGGAATGTATAAGCATGTTCACTTTAGTTTGCCTAACATACCTAATGTGTTCTTAGGGTGAAAGCTGGATTTTGTGACCAAGTATTTAGATTGAATTAAGAATTAGCAATGAATACCAGGTATGTACACTCTCTATTTTTATTTTGGGCATTAAATGACTGAAATCCATATATCTTTTAATGAGGCATCTCTTGAATTGTAAATCCCTTTTAAAATCCAAATACTTGGACATTTATTGCTCCTGAAATGAATTCCTTTTATTTCTGTGATATTTATATTGCTATGCTCATTTGGGTCATTGGACCCCTCCTCCCATGTTGCCTTTATTGAAAATGACTAAAATAATAAGTCTTGCCACTCTATTATAGCATGTTGCTTGTATGACTAGAATATATAGAATAGCGGTACTTATGTACAACCATATTTATATAGGGCGTGTGTATTCCGCCCGGGGTGTGCGTTTCCACCCGTGTTTATTTTTAGGCCATGATCCTATGGTGTTATGGCCCTGTTTTAGGTATATTTAGTCTACATTGTTATGCATGCAAATATTTGTTGTTTTAATGTGAATCTGTGGTTGATTGATATGGCAAGACGCTCTTTTATTATCATGCTTGTAATCTGAATTTAATATGCCTCATTTCTTTTGCTTCATTTCTTTTGTTACTTTTCTCTTGAACATACCTACTTGTAAATAGCCCCCTTTTCTTGTGGGAACCTCTCTTTTTGCACTTTTAACCCTATATAATGCCCAGAATGTTTTATATATGTACATACTCAGCCTTTGCTGACCTCTTTGTTGTTTCCTATGTTCTGGGTGATGTTCCCTTCCACCCAGGTTTAGGTGCATTAAAGATCAAGGTTGCTCGAAGATCATGTAAAGAGAATTATACCTAAGGATAGCTTGGAATGGCTAGGTTACTCTCTGCTACTGGGCTCATTTGTAGTTAGTTCAAGTTTTTGTAACATAACCTTTTATGGTGATGAGAAATTGTATAATGATACCCATTGTAACTTTGTAATAGTTTTGTTTCCGCTGCTTATTCATTATCATGCTCTGTAATATGTGCCATTTGAGAAATGAATGAAATTCCTCCTTTCCTTATTACCTTTTGGTATGATTGGGATTGGATGGGCTATTTCTTCAATTCAGTGAAGAGTGGATTCCCTATTGGTTCTCACTCTTTACAAAATGGTATCAGAGTCTAAGCAGTCGGTAACTTGACTATTTCAAGTTATCCTTGGTTGACCCTTAATTAGATAGGTGACCCTTAGAGGTTATTGATAAACCTATTTCCAATTAGTCAATACCAATTAGGGTTTTCAACCCCTGATTAATTTGGTCACTTGCACTCCTTGACCCATCCATGTGAACGTGAGTTAGTCTTTAGTAACCCTTAACACCCACACCTTCTTTATGGAGGTGGGAGGAAGTCACATCGAACTGACTCTTGTAGTGTTTGGTTTACATCTCATGATTTTCTAGGATATTAGCCTAAGAGCTATGAGGTGCAGATTGACTTAAATAGTCATAGATAGGCATATTCTAGTTCTCACCTTAAATTCCTTTACCTTTGTTGTTCTCTAGCACGCCTTGCATACACATACTATGGGGGTGCTGAGAACACATGAACTATAAATATAAAATTTTCGATGTAAATCTTAGGAGTTCATATGTTTCCTTGTTACTAAGTGATGGTATGAACGAGCTTAGTTATTGTTAGGCATGCCTTGCCTTCAATGTGAAGAATCACAACATAGGTATGTCCCAAGATCACTTATCTAAGGTTTGGATACCATGTTTGATTAGCTTTTATGCCCCATACATGAGGTTTAGTGGGTGGAAGATATTAAGTTTTGTATAATATTCTTAGGAGTTTGCCTCTCTCGCCTCCATGGTGCAATTAGGTTACCCAGTGAATGATGTTATTGGTAAATTTACTATATAGTTCATCTTGTCTTTTGATGGGACTACAGTTGTAAATCGTAAAGTGTAGAAGGAACACATATACCTTACTATAATTATTGGACGATCATATGACTCCCTTAGGTATTGCGATGAGGCTGTGTCAATTATGCTTAAGAGTGATATGGGGAATGGTGGATGTCTTACCTCGTTAAGGTTTGATGAATTTGACCATGCGTTATAGGATACCCTTCTCCCTCCCATGTAAAAACATAGTTGAGGTGTAGTCAAATGCCCTATGTGGTGTCTGAAGGCTTAGACCCTTTAAGTAAAAGAATGTGACGATAAATAATAGTATGTGTGTGGTTTTGTGATAGGTGGTTGACTTGGTTCTCCGGTTGATTTTGGTGCCAATTTTGAATTCTTCACTGCAAGTTTTGTATCGTCAAACTAATTTTCATTATTAAATTATATTTACAAAAGAAAAGTTTTCAGATTTTATCGATGGTTTTTGGAACCAAGTCACCACCACAAGAAAGTTAAGTAGTAGAGAATCTCTTTAGTGAAGTACCTTGTTTGGCATGTTCAACTCTAATACCCTAGGCCTAAGACTGACATAGTTAGTTTCAAACATATATATTAGACCTAGAGGATCCACCCTTTTCCCCCTCTAGGTTATGCACTAAGTTATAGTTTAAACCTTTTAAGGGGTGGAGTTACATATAGTTTATTCATTAGGAATCAAATTAACTTAAGGAAGGACCATGATTAATAACAATTACAATAAGTAAAACTTGGACAACTCCTAGTATTAATGTCAAACATATGTAGAGGCTACCAAACTGAGAATTCCAGACGAGCCTTGCTAATCATACCATCATAAATAAATAAAAAATTTACCTCGACAATTAATATAGATTTTAAGATTTTATCTTGAGTTATCCTTAACGGATGTATATAGTCAGATGTGGGTAAAAGTAAAACTCCACTTCAAAGCTCAAATTAATATTATATACCCCAAACCGCTAATAATTAAATGGTAAGGATGGCTATATAGTATATGCTAGGGTGAAGATACTTAGTATGGTGGAATTTCTGAGCTTTTCCCATGTGACCCTTTTAGATAATAAGATGTTGATGATGTTTATGATGATGATGAGGAGTAGGTGATGATGTCGATGATATTAATGGTGATGATGTTGTTGTTAATGATAATGAGTAGATGAGAAGATGGTGACCATGATGATGTGGATGATGAAACTGACGATGATGATGATGATAATGTTGAGAAGGAAATTCTCCTTAGTAGTAATAATGATAGGAATCATTGTTCTTGAGGATTGATGTTTATACGCAAAAGTAGTTCACCAATTTAGCGGTCACAATCTGAATGGTTCTATTGGGAAATTTGTAAATGAAGATTGGTTATTCATGCTTAAGTGATGGAAGATGAGGATCTGTAGAACAAACTAGCACTCAGGTCTAGCGGTGGATGGATTTCGGGGACGAAATCCTCTTTAAGGGGGGGAGTGTTGTAACATACTAAAATCTTGGATCATAGCTTGCCCCTACCTTACTCTAGGCCCTTTTTGAAATTTATTAATGTCTAGTACTTTTCCTCCTGAATTAATATGTTTTGGGATGAAATTACCAAATAAATTCAATACTATGGTTGAATGTGAAAATTCATCAACAAATCAGTGTCGACCTTACTTTACACTCCAAAATATTATTCAGTCTATTTAAGAAGAAGAAAAAAAATGAATATGAATAATTGTGTTGGATTGGATAAAAGAAGAATAAATGTATTAAATGCATACTTAACAACCCAAGTAAATAAATAAAATATTAAACACTCTCTTAGGACAAAAACAATGATATAATTGGATTCCTTACATCTTAATTGATCTATGTGTTAAATTTCAAGTCAATTGAACCATATTTACACCCCTAAATAATTTATAAATATAAATATCCTAAATAATCTAAGTTTGTTGGGCCAAATCTATATTTACATTTCTGCCACCCGTTTATTTTTGCATTGTGGTCACGTGACTGGTCTGGTACCGGCTTGACTGTGTCTTCCTGATCCCCTGCAAGACCTCCTCCCTCGCTGACGCGGGTCATGCGTCGAGGGCATGGCCACAGATTGTGCGCCCATCATCTTCCCCATGTCTACCGGCTGCCGTCCTGCTCACTGCCACCTACCCTGATGCCCCATCTTCTCCTTCACCAAGCTATGACGGCAACAAAACACCAGGCAAAGCCCTGCATTGCAGGCAGCATCACCGCCTCCTCTTCTCCTCTGCCTCTTTCTCCTAGCCTTCCCTCCTTCGTCACATATAACACTGCAACCTGCTAACACCTTCTACTGCATTGTGTCTCCCTCAACACATTTGTGTTCCCCTCTAATGGAAACACTATCACCAACACCTCTTCTCACCCCGACACTCTTTCTTCCTCACTCTGTCCTTCCTAAAACCTTGGTCGCCACCACTTTACTTTCTCCTTGTACCCTGTGTGTGACTGAGAGGAGCCATCACCACCAGGCGCAATGGTTGGCGATGCTGATTTACCTCTACAGGTCGCCTCTGGTCAGGTGTGGCATCGCCGCCGCCAAGGTCATCCCCTCCATCTCCTGGCCTACAGATCGACAGAAAATGACTTTCCATTGCATAGGTGCTTCTCCTTCTTCCCCCTTATCTATGCTTCCCTCATTGTCCTCAACTCAGACCCGATCACAGTCTCATGGCACAAGTTGTCGTAAAATCTAGGTTCGACACAAATAGTGTCTCTATCCTTGTTCTATACTGCAGGGCCGCAAATCATTCCCCCACATGTCCTCTCTGCTTACCTCTCAATCTAATGCCAACACCCTCACCAACACCTGAACTAGCGGCAGCTACTTCCCTAGATCCACTTTTGTCCTACATCCCTGCTTCTCTAGCACCTAGTTCTTCTTTCTCATCTTCTTCACCTCCTCTCTTTTCGGCAATCATAAACCCTAGCCATCGTAGTTGCGCCTCACCCAACGCCTAGTAGCTTAGTGGGGACGAAGCCCTCACCAGAAATCACAGGCGATGGTGAAGGTTGCATCGAACTACGTGGGCTTTCATTTCATTTTCTAACTACTGCAGCCACACCGTCGTAGGGACTGATCCAAACCACCAAGAAGGACAATATAGTAGTAAATCAAGCCTAACTATATTCTGACGGCCATGGTCTCCCCTCTCCTACCTTCTCTTTACCTCCACCCCCTTCCTATACTCACTTGTACCTGCAGAATCCTTTGGCACAGCCATAGTTCAAAGACAGAGGAAAAGATAGGCCTCAAAGTTTTCTCTAACGATCTACCTCCAGATAACTCGATTATCAACAGATGGATTATGACCCCTCCAACCCCCTTTATGTTGGTCTGATTCCAAACTAGGTTCAGAATTGTTTAAGGAACTAATGGACAATGAGTTCCTTCTATAGCCTCTGCTAGACTCCAAGGCAGTCATGATCATTGGTCATCCAAATATGCGGGTGTTGGACTCCGATCATTCTCTTGGTGAGTCTTCTTCTCCCTTAACCTTGATTAAATATGTTCATTTATTTGTATCATTGATAACAATTGGTTAGATGCAAAGCTTAATATAGGAAACATCACTATACTAATTAAGAAGACTAGTAGCCAGTGTATCTATACCTAATGGTAACATATGGTTATACTTACCTTATCTATGTATATGTATGTAAATAAGAGATCTATAGTTTCTATTATACTGCTATGATATAGTTAGTAACCCCTTGGACAATATTCATGGAATTTAGGTTGTGGCATCTTACTATGATGATGACATGCAATCGGTTATTTTGGTAATTGATATATTAGTATATCTATGTTGGTGTATGAATACATAGAGTTGATACAGTTTTAGTGCTTGGTAAATGCTGAATTCTTACTACTAAATAGACATGTCATTAACTTAAGCCTAGAAATATATATGGGAAGGACTTGGACAATATAACATGGATTATTATAATGTTGTTATCTCGATTTACATATATCATTAAGGTGGATTCTAGAAAAGAAAACAACGACTACAAATAAGAAATAAAATTAATGAATATAGTTATAAATGACTTTATATCATCTTAGACTATATCTTCATTTTTATAGTAACTCTTCTCAAATCATTTCTACAATAGTTGTATATACTTGCATTTATGTGCCCAATTAAGACCTAACCTGGGTAAATTGTATAAATATTCGTGTATATATACAAAATTGTGTTAATATGATATTTCGTTTATTTATAAGACCAAAAAATACAGTTTGATATACTCTAGGACGTGACTTTCATCGTATATAACCTACTAGAAACCATAGAATGATAATTATTATAAGATATGTGAAATACAATCCTATATGGAAAACCCTAATATGTCATATGGCAATTGGAACTAGGATAAGATAATTTAAAAATCTACATTTGGAATGTATAAGCATGTTCACTTTAGTTTGCATAACATACCAAATGTGTTCTTAGGGTGAAAGCTGGATTTCGTGACCAAGTATTTAGATTGAATTAAGCATTAGCAATGAATACCAGGTATGTACACTCTCTATTTTTATTTTGGGCATTAAATGACTGAAATCCATATATCTTTTAATGAGGCATCTCTTGAATTGTAAATCCCTTTTAAAATCCAAATACTTGGACATTTATTGCTCCTGAAATGAATTCCTTTTGTTTCTGTGATATTTATATTGCTATGCTCATTTGGGTCATTGGACCCCTCCTGCCCTGTTGCCTTTATTGAAAATGACTAAAATAATAAGTCTTGCCACTCTATTATAGCATGTTGCTTGTATGACTAGAATATCTAGAATAGCGGTACTTATGTACAACCATATTTATATAGGGCGTGTCTATTCCGCCCGGGGTGTGCGTTTCCACCCTTGTTTATTTTTAGGCCATGATCCTATGGTGGTATGGCCCTGTTTTAGGTATATTTAGTCTACATTGTTATGCATGCAAATATTTGTTGTTTAATGTGAATCTGTGGTTGATTGATATGGCAAGACACTCTTTTATTATCATGCTTGTAATCTGAATTTAATATGCCTCATTTCTTTTGCTTCATTTCTTTTGTTACTTTTCTCTTGAACATACCTACTTGTAAATAGCCCCCTTTTCTTGTGGGAACCTCTCTTTTTACACTTTTAACCCTATATAATGCCCAGAATGTTTTATATATGTACATACTCAGCCTTTGCTGACCTCTTTGTTGTTTCCTATGTTCTGGGTGATGTTCCCTTCCACCCAGGTTTAGGTGCATTAAAGATCAAGGTTGCTCGAAGATCATGTAAAGAGAATTGTACCTAAGGATAGCTTGGAATTGCTAGGTTACTATCTGCTACTGGGCTCATTTGTAGTTAGTTCAAGTTTTTGTAACATCACCTTTTATGGTGATGAGCAATTGTATAATGATACCCATTGTAACTTTGTAATAGTTTTGTTTCCACTGCTTATTTATTATCATGCTCTGTAATATGTGCCATTTGAGAAATGAATGAAATTCCTCCTTTCCTTATTACATTTTGGTACAATTGGGATTGGATGGGCTATTTCTTTAATTCAGTGATGAGTGGATCCCCTATTGGGTCTCACTCTTTACACTAGAAGCACGGTCCTAGCCATCTCCTCTAAAGACCTATTCTTCCTCTCTACAACCCCATTTTGTTGAGGTGTTCGAGGTGAAGAGAAGTTGTGTGCATAACCAGATTCTTGACAAAAACGTTCAAAATCTCATTTTCTAATTCTCCCCCATGGTCACTATGGATGGAAACAATGCAATAAGAAGCTTAATTCTCAACTTGTTTACAAAAGCTCAAGAAAACATCAAGTATATCACTCTTAGAAACGAGAAAGAAGGTCCAAGTATATCTTGAAAAATCATCGACAATAACAAGGAAATGATTGGAACCACAAAGTGATTGAGTTCTCATTGGTCCAAATAGATCTATGTGAAGAAGCTCAAGAGCTCTCTTTGTACTAAGGACTCCTTTATATTTGAAGGAGGACTTGGTTTTCTTTCCTTGGGTACAAGGTTGGCATTCCTCTTTCTTTTCAAAATTCAATTTGGGAAGTCCCTTGACCAAGTCCTTTTTGCTCAACTTCTTCAACTAATGCATATTTACATGACCAAGTCGGCGGTACCAAAGAGAAATATCATTCGAGTTGACTACTAGACATCTACCAACAATAGGCTTAACAGAGTCAAGAACAATAACATAGAGATTACCACTTCTAGTTCCCTTATATATAACTTGATAGGTGAGGGAATCTAGAATCAAGCATTCAAAAGAAGTAAATAACACAAGATAACCATTGTCACATAGTTGACTAACACTAATTAAGTTGTGATGTAGGCCATCCACAAAGAGAAATTTTATGATACACAAGGATTCACCTACATCACCCACACCTTTGACTTTACCTTTATTGTTGTCCCCAAAGGTGACCGATCCTCCTTTCTTTTTGGTGAAGTTGTTGAAATGGATTATATTACCTGTCATATGCTTAGTGCAACCACTATCAATAATCCATCTTCCTTTTTCCTACAAGAAAAGAGAATGTCAGTTCCCAACTCAAACTTTGAGATCCGGAGTTAACTTGGGGCCCATTTCATCTTTGAGTTGGTCCCCTTAGGCTTGTCAGGACAATAAGTAGAGTAATAATTATCACATTTGCAATAATAATAAACCATATGATTCTTAGTGTCAGAAGACTCTCCTACTAAGAAAGAGGTCTCCTTTCTCTTTTTCTTACCTTTGGCTTTGCTCTTGCCCTTTGTTGCTCCCCCTACAAATCCCAAACCACTAGTACCACTTTGTTTGGTAGAATGGCCAAAGATTTCATTTAGGGAGTTCTTCCCTTTGAGGAATTTCTATAAGGATGATCTCAATCTATGGTTATCATCAGTCAAAGATATAATGGTAGAAGATAAGCTAGCCATGTCATCCCTAGCATGAACAAGATCAGTCTCAAGGCATAAGGCTTTAGTTAAATATATATCCTTTCCAAGAGAGATAGAAGCAATATTAGCACTAGGCAATAAAAGTATAGAAGATAGATCATTTACTTGACCAAGTAACCTAGCATTTTCAGATTTAAGCATTTGGATTTCTTTAAGATAGACATACAAGCATCAATAAGGAGTTTAAATTCAGCATTTTCAATTTTAACTATTTCAAGCTCTTTAAGGCAATTTTGATTTTCTTCCTTAAGATTTTCAATATGCTTAAGGTAGATACCATTCTCAACTTCAAACCTATTGTATTAGAGCTAAAGATCAAGATATTTCCCTTGCAAATTATCAATACTCTCAAGATTTGTTTTCTCATTCAATTCAGGGATTTCAAGTTTAGCATATAGATCATCGATGATTTTTCCTAATAATTTTCTTTTAGATTTACATTTAGCAAAAGATGAACGGGTAGAGATAAGCATATCAATAAGAACTTCCTTAGATAACTCATGCAAACTTACCTCACTTACCTCACCAATTTCTTCACTAGTAGAGACCATGAGTGCAAGGTGGCACTCTCTATCTTCTTCGGAGCTTGAGCTGCTTGAAGATGAAACTTCCCAAGTTGCATGAGCTGCATTATTGTCTCTCTTCTCCTTCTTGTCCTTCCTCTTATATTTTCTCTCCTTCTTCTACTCTTCTTCCTTCTTTGATCTTCCCTTATGGTGTGACTTTCTTGACTTGGGACATTCACTCTTGTAGTGTCCCTTTTGCCCACACTTGTAGCATCTAGGAGTAGAAGAGGAGGAGGCTTGCTTTCCCTTGATGTAGTTGGCTTCATGCTCACTTGGGCCATCATCTTCATTAGAGGAGGAAGGATAAGTCTGAAAAGCAAGTTGTTATTGAAGGATGACCACCTCCACTTGTGCTTTGAAAGCACTATCTTTGATCTTCTTGGCTTCCTTCTCTTCTTTCTTGGCTTCTTCTTCTTGCTTGTTAAGCCTTGGCTCATGGGTTTGGAGGTTTCCAATGAGATCTTTGGTTGGGATGTCACCAAGGCTCCTTACTTCTTTAATGAGGGTGTTGGCAGCATACAATGTAGGGGGTGGGTGGCAGGGGAATATGGGCTAGGGGCGGAGAAAGAAAAAAAGGAAGGAAAAAAAGAAAAGGGGGATATGTGGGAAGGGGCATTAGGGTTAGCAGAGGCCTAAGGAGGATCAAACAACTCTAATACCATGTGAATGTAAAAAGGATTGTATTATTGTGATGGATTCATAATAATTCTATAAAGCTTCTGCATAATTTCCTTCAGATTGAGCTGACATCTGTTATGGTTGTTGATTTTGTTCAAAGAATCTCCACTCCAGAAATGTATATGAGATTTTCATCTCATACATCTCCTCCCTTCTGTGCATGGTTCTCCATAATCTATGAAATCCAATTTGCAATATTCTAATTATGAACTGACGGGGGCTAGTATTTTTACAAGAAATTTCTAGCCAGCTTTCCTGTAAGAGTTTGTAAATACAAGCATAGACCCCCTCCTTATATGATTGGAGTAGTTAGTAATTACAAAGTTCACCAATATGGGATATGAGACAAGATACTAAAGAGAGAACAAACAAAATAACATAAAACTAAATATCTTAACACAACAAATTAACTTAGTGAAGGTAGATTTTCTAGATTCTTGTTAATGATACAAAAATACATGAGTCAACATGACATCCTTATCATGATTATTGGAGGGACTGCTTGTAAGGGACCTCTGTGGATAGCTATGATTATCTACAACAACTTGACAATTGTGGGTAACTAAAAGTGAGATAGTTCACTAAGATCCACTATGAAACACTTGGTGAGCCTAGAAAGCCACAAGATTCATGTTAGGGTTTTGGACAGTTATAAGTATCTATGGTAATTGTAGGTAGTCATGCTACATAGGTTGTTGATAGGGACCTAACTCATGAAAACATAAATTCAATAATCACACTCTCTACTGATACACATATCTAGAGGTTGGTAATTATAGAAAACGACTAAAATCCATATTTTCCGCAATATTTGTGCTAATAACCTAACCAGTGACTTAATCGATTAACTTATGTAAATAAAATATAAAATCTTAGAATTTACACAAGTCCCTCAAATGAATAACAAGTCCCTAAAATTAAATAAAGCACCCAAAGTAGCCCAAATATCTAATTACACTTAATCAAGCTCTCTAGGGAACTTCTATCTTCCATCAGCTTTCGCCGAAAAAATGAGCCTTTGATGAGTTTTGTGTGTGATCCGAGACCTACGTCTATGTCGTAGTAGTGTACCACAACCAAAGTCTATGGGAGTTGGGATTTGGAGTTGATGTCTCGTTAGGATCACAACCCAAGACTACCATGTTCCTTTTAATTATCATGCTCAACCTTGTGAACTAGGATGAAAAGTCTAGTTTTGCATCATTACATATGCATTGAGGATGGTAACTGATGATTGACTTGAGTTTGGACAATGCTCTGGTGTGGTTTTTCCATTATAAGAATGGTTAGAGAAGAGACATGATAATGCATGGTGTAGTCAATGTAGAGTGTTAGAGGTGGTAATTGTTGTTTGTAAACATGATTGACAGTGGCAGGGCGGAGATGTCTCCTTCCGGCGTTTGACATGGTATGCTTCATTTATGCAAGGGGATGTGAAGTTGTTTTCTTATCTCCCCCGACGTAGATTAGAACTCAACACCGACCTCTTCTATAATCATGGTCCAATCATTGATGTCGTTGATGTTAGTGTTGTGAGCTTTGTCCATAACTGTGAAAAAACAAAGTCACACTTGGAGGAAGAAGGGGACCAACCCAATCTCGAATAGACAAACTTTTCACCTCTGTTTCTGGCTTGAACGACAAGTGGGACAATGCACATCTCAATTGATCCAACTTTGTTGTTCAACATCTTGGACTATCCATCTCTTAGAAGGTCTCGTTAAAAGATCATAGGTGGAAATCTTCCACGATAAGAGAAGGGTCGTTATCGTGATGAACCATGGTGAATGTCAATGAATCTTAGGTGAAATCAAATGTTTTAAAATCCAAATAATATGGTTTGTGGGTACGATGGGACCCCTGTGATAACCACTGCAAGGTGTGCAACACCTAGTATTTTTGACATGGTCTAGGGTTGCTTTGGATCTGAAAGAGAGGGAACAACTGGAATTAGATCAGGCCTTAATAACCAGACAAATATAATACTAGAACAATATTTTTAGAAAGTTGACGACTATTAGAGGAGGTCATGGATCCTAGGTACTTTTGTGACCCTAATGGTGCTTGGGGATGGTGAAGTGGGATAAAGCACATCATGTATTGTCATTCCTAGAGATCGAAATCCTATTGTTGTTGTAGGGTGATGGGAATCTAGGTGATAATTGTTAAATGTTTGTCTAGTTGGAGGAGGAGTACTATCCAACTCCACAATAGTCATTGGTGGTTGGGATCTAGGCCTAGCAGGCGCTAGGGCCTAGGGGTAGTTGGGGTCCAGGGAGGATAGTTAGTTGCATCTGGTTTGGTTGCTACTATCATTCTCGGTCTGAGTTGATGTAATATAACACCTTGACGTGAAGGAGAGGAGGTGGAGGTTTAGGGAGATGAGAGACTGGAGGAAGATGAACACATCAATCATGGCGTGTTGTGTGCTAATGAGCACATGAATAGACACATAGGATTTGAATCACTAATGAGTGGTGGAGATGATTCCTGAAATTAAAAGTCTAGGAGGTTAACCTTAGATAAGAGTGCCCAAGACCTAGACCTAGGCTTTAGGATTTTGGCTCTAATTATCAACTAATGGGGATTTAACTCCCAAAAACATCATCCAATAGTAAACTCTCTACCTAAACACATGCCACGAGGCTGGTATTTATAATGCCAATAGAATGTAGTATTTGTAACTAATCACCTAGCTAGCGACTTAAGTAAAAAATGTGAAATAAAATGCAAAGTGATGGAACTTTGAAATAAGTCCCTAAAGTAACATATAAATTCCTTAATTATCAACTAATTCCTTGAATTAAACTAGAGCACACAATATAGATAAAATAACTAATCAACCATAACTGGGCGCCATGGGGCTTTTTTCTACATTAGTGAGTGAGACATTGAAGAAATACTAGGAGACAATCAATGCTTTGTAAGTGCAACCTTGTCTCGCAGTCAAATCACTAAATCCTCCATACCATAGTCACAAATTGAGAACTTGGAAATTTCTTTCATTCTAGTTTAAATTTTTTTTAATGAGGATATGCATAATTTTTTTAATGAAAGTTAATAAAATAAGTGAACTATTCTGGAAGATTTGAGAATAAAATATATGCAATGAAGCAAGGATAAGAACATGGTTGTGGGTATCGTTATGGGCTACAATGATTTTTGAAGATTTGGGATAGGGTTATGAGATGGATACAATAAAAAATAATTTAAATTAATTATATATATAATTTTGTTCATAAAAATAAAAAAGAGACCATCCAAATTCATTCAAAGATATATATAAATGAAAAGGAATCCTCTTGGACATGACATATTTTGAACTTTGTTCGACCTCATGAACAACCTGTTGTATTTCACTTGGGTATTCTATATTGAATTTTGGGTATTTGATCCCATTCTATGGAATCTTTAAACAAGTGCCTTTTTCCCTCTAGTAAATGCTCCCCTTTACTCTTTGTTAACATAGCTATAACAACATTAACTATTGCCACTTTCATTCTTTTGATATTACAATCACATATTTCTACATGGTGCATGATCTTCACATTCAGTTGCAAGACGTGTTTCCTTCAATAAGAGAGAGAAAGATTTGATAAAAGAGAGAAAGATTGGTGCAGATTGGATACTATAAGGTGGAAACAAAGATATAGTTCAAAGGTATGGAGTATATAACTTACATGAAAAACAACCCTAAGAACTAGGTGAAAAATGATATGGAAATTTTGACAAAAGTGAGACTAGAGATATTCTTAGCAACTTAATACAAGATGTTGAATTAGCATTGTAATGGTTCAAATGCTAACAACAAGAACCCTAACTTAATATGGGCACTTCCATACATTTGATCCATAGTCTAGAAGGGTTTGTTTAATGAAAACTAAGTTTATAAAATAGTTCATATATAGATTCATAATTAACATTCAACAAGATTTCATTACAGTTTGAACTTCTAACTTCAATTTATGAGCCAAAGAGTTCTAGAAAAATTTAGAACTAATATTAATTTATCAAATTAGTCCCAAGAATTTGGAACATTAAGTTACCAACGGTAGGTCTAACAAGTATTGACAATAAGTGACATAACAACCAAAAATAGTTTTGTTAGAGTGTCAGCTTGTTTTCTACAATGAAATTGTCTAGATCCATAATTACCATACACATTGATTTTCATTGTAGTCCCATGATACTCAAGTTTTATTTGAGACCCAAGAAAGAAAAAATATGATAAATAGAGAATGGAGAGTAACAAGAGGCACCAACTGACGAAAGTAAATCATATATATTTATGTATCTCTATATAAATGGGTTGGGCCATATCCACAAAAAAGTGGAAAACATCTAGATGCATCTGAGAAGTATCCAATAAGAAGCATATCGAAGGAGTACTAGTATCTAATAGGTATTTGGTACTATTGTTTGGAGTATCCATGCTTCCTAGGATATGTGGTTGTTATTTAGAAAAAAAAGTTTGGATGAGGAATAAGAGGCATTTCAAATATTGAAAATTGGTTAAGGCAATTTTATAGAATTTGTATCAATGCATGAAAATAGAAGATAAAATGATCTCAGATAAATGAGATTGTTTAGAAATCACATATGGATGAAAAGATGACTTCTATAAGTATAAAAGATGTATCAAATTTACCATTTGGATGTATAGAGAAAACCATGAGGTCTATGAGAACGAAAGTAAGTTGCACTTCCCAAGTGTAAAAACACCAGAAAGAGGATCTGATTCAGAAAGAAAAAGGTGATATACACAAAAAATATTATATTTTAATCTAGGTACTGAATTGAAGTCATGTATTATGGAAAATATACAAAATAGAGGTTTAATATTAAAATAGGAGTTATTCAAGTGTAACTTGTTGGTGAGGAAACCTTTGCTTGAAATGCGATTTTACCTTTTCAAAGTCTCTACTTGTCGTCACTACAATTAAAACTAGTTAGATTGATTTGTTCAATGTATGCAAATAGGTTTTCCAACTCTTACCTTGGGCAATATGTCTTTGGAACAAAAAATGTGGACTCCTTTAGTGGGAAGAGGAATTTGAGGGTGATAAAAATCTGAAGTTATATTTACAATTGATAACGTTGGTGACCTGGAGAGAGATGGTGGCTTTTGCACCTTACCACCTTAGGAACTTATGTTGTTGTAACTTGAATGGAAGCTTGAATTAAAGGAATATAGCCAATAAGTTATGTGTGAGTTGTAAATATATATATGATAATCTGAATACAAATTCTATGCTGGTACTTTCTAGTCATTTAGATAGGTTCTCTTGATCTCATCTATCCTTCGCATGAACTCCATAACTTATCTTCTTGTGCGCAGCCATGGGTTCTGACAACCCGTATGGTTAGCAGAACTATTCCTCATATTGTTAACTTCCATAGACTTGACAGATTGCATCATAAACTCCAGGGATGATGATTTATATATAAAGAAGACATACAATGTGCAGCTGGTCTATCTTGACTCTGATTTGTCACTTTTCTTTTAGAAAGGATTGCAATTCTTTGATTTATATGAATTGTAATTCTTTGGAGTATGTGGGTGCCAAATGGTTTGGAAACAATGTCTATAATTTATAATTTCCTCAAAGTTTTAGAACTTCTATCCTGGTTATTGTGGCCTTTTCATCTGAAGAGCTATAATCACTGGTGCTTTATAGCCCAATTTGCATTGTTCTATTACAGTGGCTACTTGGTGGTCCTTTGCATCTTGAATACAAACACCTTGGATAAACCACCTATGAATTCCTTGATTTGTGCTCTAGAAAGAGTCACCATCTAACCCTAGACATCCCTTGATTAACAACATAAAAAGTTCCATTGAGAGTAGGGTAAAACCCACAATCGACTATTCAGTTAAAACAAGCCATCCATTGTCAACAATTAAGCTCCTTAAGTTGATCATATAAAGGAAACCATCTAAATCACATTATTAGGACAAACATATTACATTAGCCATCATTCCACCTTAATGGAGGAATAAACAGTAGATCTCAACCATTGGGTCAAGTTCACATGTTAAAACCATCAATTACAGTATAGGTCTAACCATTGCATCAAGTGACCCAAGAAACCATTGGTCTAAGGCTTAATTGATGCTAAAACTATATGATTAACTCACTATAGATTGTAGAGACCTGACCCAACATCATTAGTGATCATTAAATCACTATAGGTTGTTAGATCAACAATATATTCATTAATCAGCATCAAATATTAAGTTGATGTCATCATTGATTGATATCATCAGTAGTGTACTTAATGATTGATCATTATACTTTAATTGATCCAAAACCTGACCTAAGGGGTGACCATAGGTTGTCACCATCATCTAAAACCTTTGATCACGACCATGAGTTGTTATGAACACAACACCATAGGGTTGTTGCAATGGTACCATCATCGGGTCATGGTTTATAGAAGAAATTAGCTTTAAACCCTAAAATTGACCGTTGTTTGATAGGTGCTTAGCACCATAGGTTGTAAAAACAACCTTATCCAAGTCATATTATACCTTAGGAATAAAATACACATGATCACAGGTTCATATATAACTGAAATCAGAACAGGGAACATTATAAAAATTGAAATCCAAGTCAAGAATAGCTTTTTAGTGCATGGATCATCATTTTCAAGCAAGAACATGATCTAGAAAGCTTATGGTAAGCAATAAACATTGAGAAAGTTATAAAACTTGCCTCTAATAAGAAGATGAAACCCCACACCAAAGAAATCTCTAGAAGGTAGGGTAGAAAATCCAAGAATAAGTTATGAATTCGTTCATCTAGCACCTTTCTTCATCAAATGAGCAAATTCAGGGTTCAAAATGTCTGGATTCGACTGGAATTGCGTCCAGGGGGTTGTCTTCAACCTCGGAATAAGCCCAAATTGAACCTGTTTCACACAACAGCTATCACACACAAATAGGTTGAAGAAGAAACCTTGGCTAGGGGATAAATCGAGGGCTAACAGCTACAGATTCGTGCTTAGGAACCTCAGACGAACTCAAAGACACTGATTTGATGCTGCTCCTCACCTAGAATGGTCATGGTTCGGACCTGCTGCAAGCAGCAGGTACTTGGTGTTGGCTAAATTGGATATTATTATAATCCCTTTGTTTTGATGATGACAAACATTTCATTTTTGTGGATCTAACATGCTACTTGAGTGTTGCAGGAATTAGGTGGATGACAAACTACTTGGAAGATCTATATGCTTTAATGGATTTAATTCATGATTGTAATCAAATGTAAAAACTTGTACAAGATATATAATTTACAAGTACTTAGACATCATGTAAATCAAGCGTTAGATCTTTCCTAGTCAATCACAATACTTAGATAGGTCATCCCCTACAATAGTGTCACAATTGCACACTCATACACACACTTAGTACTTCGTTTAAAACATTGAAACAAGGTTAATCTCAGTCGACAAAATTCTCGACCAAGACACTCTCGGTCGACAAACTCTTCGACCGAGAATGACCCAAGTAGTCGTTAGACACAGCAGACAAGGTAGTTGGTAGTTGGAGTAGAACGTTGTACATACTTGCTCCAGACAGTCCCTCGGTCGACAAGACCTTGACCGAGAAGGACTCTCGATCGACAATTCTTCGACCGAGATGAGTTCTGTATGCACTTTTCAAAATTAATTAACTAGTCGTTGCTAATGCAACTAATGGATACCTAACGGCTAGTTAAGCACTAAGAACCCCCTAGAAAGTGTCTAGAATGCCCTTAAGCACTTGTAGGCCATTCCTATAAATAGGACATGCCTTAGGACACCCCAAAACACACTTGTTCTACACTTGAGCATTCATATTTTCAATTGGTATCAGAGTAGACTTCAAGGAGCTCTAATCGAGTCTTGAAGAATGAAGGGCGTTGGTGTCTACAACTGCAAGCAAAGGAAAAGTATGGACCAATCTTCAACAAGTTGCAATTGGTTCTTAGGAACAAGGCACACTACCCCTAGCTGTCCATGGAGGTCAAAGAAGGAATAAGTGCATAAAGAATGCCTAATTGCTACAATAAGTGAAGAAGAATAAGAAGAAGAGGTAAGTCTTTTTTATTTACCTAAAGAAGAGTTCATTGCTAGTCTTGAAGAGACACATAATAAGTATATTGAGTGCAAAAAGAAATTAAAGAAATCTAATAAGGCAAATGATGAGTTACATGCTAAACTCCTTACTCTCACATCTAAAAATGAAGATCTCAAAAAGGTTATTCAAGATCATGATATTAAACTAAAGTCTGTAGAAGCAAATTGCGGTCTTCTTTCCCTAGAAAAGTTAAACTTGCAAACTCAAGTAAATGATCTTCAAAAACAACTTGTTTTGTGTACACATCTAGATTATGATATTATTGTGAAAGAAAGAGATTCCTTGTTATCTAATCTAGATCAAGCAAAGTTAGATATCAAGAAGAGAATGGATGAGATTGTTAAGTTGGAACAAGAAGTGAGCAATTTGAGTAACAATGATATCCTTGATAAAATCTTAAATGATTCTTATCGTCAAGTTGGAAGGAGAGGACTAGGTTATAAGCCTAAAGGAAAATCTTATCAAAAACCTAGTTGGAAAAAGACACAAGTGCCAAAGAGTCAATCCATGAATGTACCTAGAGGCAAATATACATATGTACCCAAGAACAACCTAGAACAAAATCATAGAAAGAGATATGATGTTGATTCTATATGTTGCCATTATTGTTTATGTCTTGGACATTATTCCTTCTCGTGTCCGTACAAGAAAAAGGATGTTGAGTTAGTATGGGTTCCAAAACCCCCAAACTAAATGAATATAATTAAGTTGAGATATGACCAAAAACTCCAAGTTGTATATCTCCATGTCTATCTCAACTTAAAATAATAAGATAACAAATTGATTCAAATCTCTAACTTGAAAATACACATTTTATATAAATCTGCAGAGACACATCTTTAGAAATTTGTCTTAATTTGGGTTCTCAAAACCTAAAGATTTGAATATGATTAGTTGAGATTTGATCTGCATATTACTTTGATATTTATATGTTTTATCTCAACTAAACTAATTTTTAAAATCACATAATTGAATTGAAAGTGATCTATGTTTTACTTATGAAACAAATTATTGAAAAACAGTACAGAAACAATTTCGGTCGAGACACTGTTCGACCGAGAACATTGTCGGTCGAGAATTAGTCGAATGAGCAGGTTACTGTTTTCAAGCTTGCAATAAATCTGACAAAACATGTACAAACAGCAGCATTCTCGGTCGAGAAAAACATCGACCGAGATAAAATCGGTCGACAAACAGTTCGACCGAATCAAGTTCTGCTGAACCTGTTTTCAATTAATGTAGTTTGCTATCAATATGTTATTAATGATTGATTTAATATGCAAATTAAGAATAAATCTTGGAGACCATTTTTGAAACAAGACATATTGATCTTTTTGCATCATGAATTAAGGTATAACATTATGAATATTGCAAAAGTGTTATATGAAGACTGATTTTAAACAAACCTTATTCATTGATTGAAAAAGTTTATTAAGCATGATCATTTACATGGTTTATCCTCTACATGATTTGGCTTAAAATTGAAAACCATGAACCATGTTGTTTTTAAATCAAGGAAATTACTATTTTATCATAATCCACATGGTTTGTCCCTGGTCTATCTATATAGGAACCATGTGTATTAAAATTTAGTTTAAATGACCATGATCATTGTATTTCATGAAATTATATGCTCGTATCTTGATCACTATATTGTGGATATGCTTCTACTGATCATCAAAATGATCATTGTGTTTCATTTTTACTTGGTTTGTCTAAAATAATCTTTGATCTATATATACAAACCATAAATGGATGATCATTGTGATTCAACACATTACAAATATAGATGATGTTATCATTGAAAGTGTCTCTTAGAACAAAAATATTAATGTTTTATCTATTTGTTTGTTCTAAGAAATCAAAAACAAAATCTTGACTTTAAGATATTAATCTTGCTTTCAAGGATATATGTCTCTAAAGAATCCTATGATTAATCTGAAAATGAGGGTACAAAAAGAAATGGGAATTGCTATTTATGTACCTATAGCAAAGCTCAGGAGACATCATTCAAAATGAATACAGTCTAGGAAAATCAAGGACAAAGACTTCATTGTGATGCCTATATTAAGTTTTTAATTGATAAAACTTCTTCATAATAGGTATAACTCAAAGTGCTTCAAATTGATATTTATTTAATCAAGTTACCTGCAGACATTATACTTCACATATGAGTGTTCAAATTGAAAATCTGCAAAAATTGCCTTTTGGTTGAAATCAAGTTTGACCAAGGGGCGCTATGGTTGAAGTCAAGGTCGACCTAAAATAAGCTTGACAAAATGCTTATTTGTACATCATTTTACTGGACTTAATCTTAGTATCTTGATTCAAAATATGTTTATCATATTGAAAACATAATTTTAGTGCATAACTCTCATAAAAGGTCAACTTATTATGATCTAATATTGATTGTGACCTTAGAATCCTTAAATCGTCTTGACTATAAGATTAAGGGGGAGCTCACACAAACTATCTTGATTATAAGATTAAGAAGCTTACAAACTTTGTAAACATCATTTGAAGCTTGTTATGGCCTTAGTATCCTTAGAAATAATTTTGGTTCTGAAAAAAAAATCTAAAATATTCATGAATATGACATATATATTGTTCTTAATGGAATTATCTAAACAAATTAGGGCTTAACATCCCATGTATTTGATTAGAGATACATTCTACTATAAGCTTAAAGGATTCTCATATCATTTTCAGGGCTTAACATCCTTTGCAAATGATTGAGAAATAAATTGTGGCTAAATTTAACATTAATTGGTTTGCATTAATCCCTTGATTTTAAATTGAATATCTCTTTAAGGGAGAGCATAGCATAAAATTAAGGGGGAGAAATAAAAAGTCATTCTAAATGATTATCTTGGATATCTTTTTGAAATGACAAAGGGGGATAAATAATATAAAATCAAAAACATAAAATAAAATGAGTTTTATAATATCTCGGCCAGCACCCACTTGCAAAACAAGAATAGCTACAAAAGGTAAACTTCAGGTATGAAACTCATATGATTTATATTTCCTTATTTTATATTTAGGAAATGTTTTTTATCTTCAAAAAGGGGGAGATTGTTGGTTAAATTGGACATTATTATAATCCCTTTGTTTTGAGTATGACAAACATTTCATTTTTGTGGATCTAATGTGCTACTTGAGTACTCAGGAATTAGGTGGATGACAAACTACTTGGAAGATCTATATGCTTTAATGGCTTTAATTCATGATTGTAATCAAATGTAAAAACTTGTTCAAGATATATAATGTGCAAGTACTTAGACATCATGTAAATCAAGCGTTAAATCTTCCCTAGTCAATCACAATACTTAGATAGGTCATCCCCTACAATAGTGTCACAATTGCACACTCATACACACACTTAGTACTTAGTTTAAAACATTCAAACAGGGTTAATCTCGGTCGACAAAATTCTCGACCGAGACACTCTCGGTCGACAAACTCTTCGACCGAGAATGACCCAGGTAGCCGTTAGACACAGCAGACAAGGTAGTTGGCAGTTGGAGTAGAACATTGTACATACTTGCTCCAGACAGTCCCTCGGTCGACAAGACCTCGACCAAGAAGGACTCTCGGTCGACAATTCTTCGACCGAGATGAGTTCTGTAACATCCCTGACCTGGGTTATGAACTAACCCTAGGTGTTTTGCTTAAATATGTGATTAGATGCTTGTGGTTATCTTTTTATATGTAATTAAAGCTTCTGAGGAACATATATATTCTTTTTCAGTCCTTTTTTAACAATGTTGTAATATTGTTTTGATAAATATGGACTAATGTGCAAATTACCCAATTAGAGGGGTTAACTTGCAAATTGCACATGTTAAGATGTTCCTCTGATTTGGAGACATCATAAGAATGCATATGATGTAGTAATATGGATTCTCCAAGCTTGAGCACCAAGATATAGCTTGTAGAGCAATCCTTGTGCTTTAAAACCTAGTTTTGGTGTAAAGTGCAATTTACCCAAAACTTAGGATGCAACATGTAAAATATACCATCTAGAGTATCTTTCATGTTTCTTGGCATCAAGTAGAGCAAAGAAAATGAGAAGGGCACCTCATTTGAATAGTCAAATAAGAAAGATAAACTTAATATTTAAATAACCAAGTTTTAAGCAAAATGGCCTTTCATATATATAACTTAGTAAGGTGTTTGGCTTCTTTTCCTTTTAACCTTGGATAAGGGAGGAGTTTTGCTTAAGGAAATAAGGGAGAAACGTGGCCAAGAATTGGAGAAGGACTTGGTGGATATAGTAGAGAAATAAAGGAAATAATCTCCTTTCCTTGAAAATATACCCAAAAATATATAAGTGTATCCTTTTAACAAGCAAGGGATCGTTTCCCTTCATTCCTTCCCCTATAATCTTGCTTTGGCCGACTAAGGAGAAGCTCAGGAGCAGAGGAGGACGACCAAGCTGATTTGGGTAAGCTTTGATCATCACCTAGCTCGAATTCTTGGAGGAAATCCTACTACAAGGTTGGTTTAGTAGTTTTCCTTACACAACTCTTCTTTCTAGCCATCTTCTCCATCCAAATCTTGAGGAACGGACCTTGGACGACCTTTATAGCCCAAGCCACCATTAAAGCTACGAAGCTTGGAGCTCTGGATCAGTCCTAGAGGCGGGTTTTATAACTCTAACCCTTAAGTTTTACGTATGCATCTTCCTTTCATGAAAACGTTGCTTATTCTCTTTCTTTAGACACTTCTATGTGTTCTTGCTAGCAATTCTGTGAAGAACAGTCCATGTTCTTGAGGTAGAAGAAGATGACATTATTTCCAAAGTTTATCCTAATCTTGCTTTAGCAAACGGTCTCCCACCTCTTGCTCAAACGGTTTTCCAAACTGTTTGGGAGCAAATAGTTTCAAAACCCACTACAAAAAAAAGATCATGTAGCTACAATTATTCTGACTATATTTATATTATTTGTAGTTAAAGATTAGATTTGGCTACAAATTATAATAATGTAACTAAAATAAATGTAATCGATTCTTTTGGCTACAAAATGACTACATATATTTTAATTGAATACAAACTAAATATCATGCCGAACAACTTAGTGAAAAAATCCTTCCAGTTCTCAACACTCGCCCACTCTCAAATAACCATAAGCCAAAAATTTCAAATTTGTCGTGTGTCGAACTTTTCTCTTCAATTGGAGCATCTAGCACTCCCACTCCTTCCCGATGGAGCCCCTCCTTCATCCCTGTCTTTCCCTCCCTCTCACCCGATAGTTCCTTCCCAAACAACGAGCCTTATGTGATCTCTCTCTCTCGCTCTCTCTCTAACACTCCCTTCTCCCCCATATCCCCCTCTTTGTCAACGTTTTCTCCTCAACCGAATAGAACCCCCGATATCCTATTCTCTATTAGTAGCTAGCCATGTGATTGCATACAGCCGGTTAGGAGGCTCCGGATGGACCAAACCCTGCCAAAAAATATAGCATAGTAGAGTAGAGGAGCCCCGCCAGCAAGCAAACTGAATGGATTTTCTATTTGTACATGTAAATCCTTATCCATATGTATGGGTGATCAGATAGATCCCTAAGATTAGAGGTACGCCACACCCAGGCGCCTATCCTGGCCCCAAACTATTCTAAACTTGCAAGCTGTTTCAGTTTCTTTGACAGTTGTTAAACATTGTAGTACAAATAGGACATGACTTGGGTATATATCCAAATAATTAATATTAGGTTTTATTTCTTTCGACATTACGTAAAGTTATTGATTGCTCAATCTTTCTTTTTCTGATTTCATTGGTAGATACAAGGGCAAGATTCATGTTGAAATGTGTGGCTGACTTGAGGAAGAACCTAATCAGCCATGACCTCAACCTACTGGTCCGGAAAGGCAGGCTTGAAGATCTACAGTCAGAGAGTTAGTTCAGATACTCATATTTGTGTTTGACATTATTCTTGTTTAAAGATGCCATCTTCTCGCCTACCATGGGGTCATTCCTTAATGCCTTACGTATATAGTGGTTATCCATCTTTATACTTATTTTTTATTCACATTATTCTCTACATGCACATACAGTTGTACGTGTGGATGATTTCGAATGTTTAAATCCTCCATTCATGTAGTCGGTTTTTCTAGCTTTTCCTATGAAACCACCAATGCGTGTCTGAGAAAAAAAAAACAAGCCTCATTAAAAAAATTCTATGACAACAGTTCCTGTCAAACTTACAGCAACGAATGACTTTGCACATGTATAGACAGACTGTGTTTTGTATATATTTCGACTCTTTTCAAAATCTAAGTATTAAGTATGTGTAAGTCACATTTCAATTTCACATCAATGCTAGAATAACAAATAGAGGAAGGGGGCAACATATAAAGCATATATGTGATTCTAGGGGAAAGCATAAGTAAATTTCCAACCAGAAAACATTTTTCATCATTAAGCCAGATGGATCACTGCATTTTTTCAGTTTGTTTGAGAAAAATAGATAGTAATATCAATGGGCACTCCTCCATACTTTTTTTAACAACAATCACCTTGTTTCAACTTCCAGGAGACTAGAGGGATAATATTTATGATCTCTCCCCCGCGTGAAACCCTAGCGCTCTGGCGATAGGTTTTGACGACGGTGGGTGTTTTTCATCTCTCGAGTGGGTTACCCTACATCTCCCAAGTGGTTGTTTCTTTAATCTCTTGCAGGTCCAAGGTTAGTGAAGGCTTTTCTTGGGGTCATCCCTAGGAATATGGCGGAAGATTTGATTGAGAAGTATGCACATCTAGGCCTGGCAGAGGAGGACGAAGACGATATTGTGGATCTTACGGAGGGAAACGTTGTGGAGAGAGGAGAACATATTTCCCTAGCCTTGGCGGCAAAGCTACACACCAATTGACCATATAACTTCTGGGCGTTGAAAAGGACATTAACCCAAGCATGGTCGCTGGCAAACAAAGTTATTTTTAAGCAAATAGATGCAACAATTTTCATCGTACAGTTCCTCCACTGGAGAGATAAATAGAAAGTGGTTGAGTGGGGACCATGGAACTTTGAAAACAAGCTTCTATTAATAAAAGAGATCGAGGACGAAGATCTTCTTGGAAAAGTTGTTTTTAATGAAACCTTATTTTGGGTCAGAATCTGTGATATTCCTCTAAGCCAGAGATCTACGGCAGCGATTGAGGCCATTGCTGGAAGGGTCGGACAAGTAACTACAATTGACAGAGATGACTTGGGATGGGAGTCATCTGCAAGAGTTCGAGTAGCTCTGGACATAAATAAGCCTTTAAAAAGAAACCAGAAGATCAAAGATAAACGGAGAGTAATCATCAACCTAGAAATCAAGTACGAAAGGCTTCCTAGTTTCTGTTATATCTGCGGCAAGTTGGGGCACATTGATAGAGATTGTCTCCTAAACGAAGAAGACGGGACACAACAGAGACCGTGGGGAGCATGGCTGAAAGCATCACCACGTAAACCAACACTGTCTTGTGCGGAGGAAGTTTATGGAGAGGGTTCGGTGAAGCGTATCCTGAAGTTCCATGTGAAACCTGATCGAGATCTAAGAGAAGGCAAAAAGAATATGGCTGCAGAGGAGGGACTATTGCACAAGTGGGATAGTCCATCATCAAATCCCGTAAACAACCAAAGGCCGAGGGCCAAGGAAGTCAATGACCATACAGTGGCAAAGATGATGATACAGAGTCCAGGTACAGAGCATAATTTACTCAGACTAAATGACCAGGGGGATAACGAAAGTACTGAGGAAGCAAGGCAGAAAGGGAAGGATAAGGAAGTGAATAATGTAATATCAGTGAAAGAAGGCAGGAACTTTGATCAGTCAGGGAAGGCTTGTGAATGGTATACATCCTTTACTTCTTCTCCAGAAGTGGGGGGGAAGGAACCTCGAGCAAGTAAAGGAGAGGAAGCAGCTGATCCGGATGATACAGGAGCAACGGTTGATCTGATAAATCTTTTTTGTACGCTGAACAGAGATCTGGGGGCTGACGAAGTTAGAACTGTAGACCAAAATCAACATCCAATCGGACCGCACGAACTGTCCTTCCAAGCTGGGTGGGACGCCCGAAATATCCAGACCAGAGGACAGTGGAAGAAAACCTCGGCACATGGACAAGAACCAAAAAAACAAGTATGAAAAAGGCACTGTACGTGAGGTAGGGAAGAAGTTACGAAAGCCAACTATCGTGAAAAGGCATCCTAAAGTTATGGAAAGATTACCAGAAGCAGAATCGAGAAATAATAGAAATCTCACTTGTAAACGATCGCGTACGGAAAGTGGGGAAGGAATGGAAATCGACTTACCTGCCGGTGAGCAATCGTTACTTAAAAAATAGATCTTCATGGCGAATGTCGAGACTGATGCATCTGATGGGAAGTTGCTTACAATAGCGGGGTATGGGGGAGACCTACCCCGCGAAGAGCCATGAAAATATTAAGTTGGAACTGTCGGGGGTTGGGAAAACCCAGTGGTTCAGATGCACTACGGAGTTGGTGCTGGAGAGAACGCCCAAGCTTGGTCTTTGTTACAGAGACTAAGATGTCGGAAGTACAACTGGAAAAGGCAAAAAGGAAATGTGGTTTTAGTGACGGGATTTGTATAGCTAGTGTTGGCAAATCCGGAGGGGTGGGTATGTGAGGGAGGGATATGGATGTGGAGGTTCGTAGTTTTTCACAACACCATGTTGACTGCTTGGTTATGGAGGAGGATGGAATTCACAAATGGAGAGCCACTGGAATCTATGGTTGGCCTGAACAACACCAACAGTTTAACACGTGGAATCTGATAAGGAAGCTACACCAGGAGATAGTCATGCCAGCTATTTATTTCGGGGACTTCAACGAGATAGTATCAAATGAGGAAAAGTGGGGGGGACTGCCAAAGCCAGAAAGGTGGATGCAGGACTTCCGGGACGTCATTGACGACTGTGCTTTGCTAGATCTTGGTTTCTCGGGACAAAAATATACATGGGAGTGTGGTCTTACTATGGATACGCTGGTGAAAGAAAGGCTAGATAGAGCCCTTGCTACTCTTGAATGGAGACAGCTTTTTTCCTATGTTAAAGTGTTACATCTTCCAATGTATAAGTCAGATCATGTGCCAATTGTCATCACAGCAGATAGAAGAGAGGTGAATAAAAAAAGGAGGGAAAAATATTTTTTCTTTGAACCTATGTGGATGACTGAGGAAGGGTGTACAAAAACAATTGAGGAACAGTGGAACGCCTGTGCTATGGGAGGACTCGGAGAAAAGATCAAAGCTTGTAGTGAAAAGTTGGACTCTTGGGCGGCATTAAAATTTGGCAATATCAGGAAAAAAAATCCAGGAGGTGGAGAAGAAGCTTAAAGCTGAACAGAAGAAACCACCAGATGATGGTGTCCTTACAAGGTGTAAGGAGCTGGCGCAGGACCTGGAGTACTGGCACAGACAAGAAGACTCTTACTGGTGTGCAAGAGCTAGAGTGAATGAAATGAAGGAAGGGGATAAAAACACTTCTTATTTTCACCATAAAGCTTCACATAGAAGGAAGAGAAACACTATCTTGGGGATTAAGGACAAGTAAGGAGTGTGGCAATCCGAGGAAGAAGATATTGCGAAAGTCATACTGGAGTATTTTACTGATCTGTTTAGTACATCAAATCCGAATGCAATGGAGGAGACTATGCAGGGGATGGAAGAAAAAATCTCTGAATGCATGAACCAGCAGTTGCAGAGAGATATTACTGATGAAGAGATTTGGAAAGCGTTGAATCAAATGCATCCTGACAAAGCCCCCAGACCAGATGGTATGAAACCCATATTTTTTCAAAATTTTTGGTACATTGTTGGCAGGGATGTTGCAAATTATAGCAAAGGATGGTGGAAAGATGAGCATAGTATTGCATATTTCAACTCTACTCTTGTTGTACTTATACCAAAAGTCCAGAAGCCTAAAGAAATTTCAGAATTCAGACCCATCAACCTTTACAATGTGGTGTACAAGATTGCCTCAAAAGTCATGGAAAATAGATTGAAGCTGTTTATGGATCTAATTGTCACGGAAAATCAGAGTGCTTTTATTCCGGGAAGAATGATTACCGATAATGCTCTGGTGGCCTTTGAGTTGTTCCACAAGATGAAGGCAGGAAAAAACAACATGAAAGGAAGTCTGACACTAAAGCTTGATATGTCCAAAGCTTATGATAGAGTTGAATGGAGTTTTCTGGACCATGTGCAGCAAAAGATGAGTTTTGGTGAAAAGTGGAGGAAAAAAATCCTAGAATGTGTATCTTCTGTCAATCAATTTTTCGCCATTAATGGGGACCGCTCCAAGAAGATCTATCCTTCTCGAGGACTGCGTCAGGGTGACCCTATCTCTCCTTATCTCTTTATTTTATGTGCTGACGCTCTCTCTATTTTCATAAAAATCTTGTAGACAGAAATCTTATTCATGGTATAAAGGTTAGCAGAACTGCGCCTTCTATATCTCATCTATTTTTCGCAGACGACAACATTCTCTTTACTAGAGCTACTCGTCAAGAATGTCTGAAGATAGCTAATATCCTTAGCAAGTATGAACAGGCATCGAGTCAAAAAATAAATCTCCAAAAGACGGAAGTAGCTTTCAGTAGTTGTGTGAGGCAGGAAACCAGAGAGGAGCTTAAGGAGGTGCTACAAGTCCGAGAAGTTGACAGACACACCAAGTACCTAGGCCTTCCTACTGCAATGGGGAGATCAAAAAAGCAAACTTTCTCTTTTATCAAAGAGCGAGTTTGGAAAAAACTACAAGGGCGGAAGGAAAAACTCTTATCTAAACCAGGTAAAGAAGTCCCCATCAAAGCGGTTGCACAGGCTATCCCGACCTACATCATGAACATTTTCTAAATCCCCAGTGGAGTACTTGAGGATATACAGAGTTGCATAGCTAGATTCTGGTGGGGAGCAAAAGGCACTGAAAGGAAAATATCGTGGCTATGTTGGGCAAATTTATGCAAACTGAAAAGGGATGGAGGGCTGGGATTCAAGGACATGCATTTAATCAAGCCCTTCTCGCAAAACAATTTTGGAGGCTCCTAACAAAACCAGAATCCTTAGCACACAGAGTATTAAAGGCAAGGTACTTCCCGAGGACTTCCATTCTGAAAGCTACTCGTGGGCATAACCCAAGTTATGTATGGAGGAGTTTGTGGGGAGCAAAACCTGTGGTGCTGGAAGGCATGTACTGGAGAATAGGTGATGGCTCGATAGTAAGTATATGGGATGACAGATGGTGCATTAACGTAGACGGCTTTCTGGAAATGCAGCAACAATACAATGATGAGATGCCCATATTAGTTGCAGAGCTGATAGACAAAGATACGGGGACGTGGAAGGAGGACATTTTACACTCTGTGTTCTCACTTGAAGTATGTCACTCGATCATGAGTATTCCCGAAAAACGATCTCGCGTGGTGGCATGATCCTAAAGGCGTCTTCACTACGAAGAGCGCTTACTGGCTCAGCCACCTGGGGAAGCGAGAGTTTAACATCAGTCGAAGGAAAAACAATGACAGGATATGGAATATAGTTTGGAGACCAGAGAGGCCGCCGAAATTGAGACACTTTCTATGGAGGATCTGTATTGGAGGGATGGCAACCAAAAGACGGCTGCAAGACGGGCACTGCGATACGGATGGCTTATGCACGCTGTGCAATGGAGCGAAAGAGACTATTCAACACAGGTTTTTTGACTGTTAGAAAACCAAGTAGGCGTGGGCACTCAGCCCAGCATTCAATCTAATTGAAGACCTTGGCATCCCAACGAAGCGATCTGTACACTAGAAGAAAAGTTGTCAGAGGAAGAGATGAGCTTAGCGATTGCAATCTTGTGGGGCATCTGGAATTATCGAAATAAGGCTGTGTTCAACGGAGATTCTAGCACGCTAGAGGCATCGATATAGATAGCTGTGGCATTTTTGCAGGACTATAAAGCTGCAAACGAAAGTATTAGCAAGGAAAGCGAAAAGAAATCACAACAGATGGCTTGGAGGGGGCCGGAGAGGGGGCAGTAAAAATGAATGTGGATGTAGCTTTCTTGCATCAGCAGATCACGGGACTTGGGGAAATCTACAGGGGACATCACGGGGAACCAGTGGGGCTGTTCGCGGAGAAAAGGATGGTTCATCCAGAACCTACAGTAAATGAAGCTTGTGCTATTCTAGCTGGACTGAAGCAGGCTTTGGCGTGGAATTTACGGCACCTTGAAGTAGAGTTGGACTCGCAGTTGGTAATTGGACTCCTGCAAAAGAAAGGAGATAGAAGAGATTATCTAGCGCTGGTGGTGGATGATATCTTGAATTCAATTAGCTCTTTTCATTCGATTTCTTTCTGTTACGTGAGTAGGAAGTTTAATGTAGTGGCTCATACAGTAGCTAAGTTAGCTAGTACAAGTTTATGTACAACTGGTAGGGAGACCTCTAATTTCCCAAGCCAGGTCCTAGACCTTGTTAATTTGGAACTGATTTAATGGAATCGAGCGGAGCCTTCAAAAAAAAAACTTCCATGAGACTAGACGTAGTTTGGTTGTCTCACATTTCTCACTCCATACAAAATTTTGTATCACCTAATCGATTCTGTCATAGACTATAATTGGTAGATAGGTGGACTGCATTGTGTATATGGAAGAATAATATATTAACTATTCAGCTAAATAGATATTCGATGGCTTCTTCTGTATTCTTATCATTACACCTGGATGGATTTGATTACGTTTGCTTCTTTTGTATTCTTATCATTACATCTTGCACACATCCCAACAGTTCCCATTCCTCTTTGGACCCTCTTCAGGTTAGCTAGAAGAGTATTGCGCATTTCCTACCACATGAAGGCCTTCATCTTTTGTGGCATGCAACAAGTATCTTACAAGTTTCTCTGGGCTATTGAGCTGATTGCTGGTAAAGGCTGGTGTAGATGAGCATATCAGGTGCTCTGTTGTGTGCTTATCTTCCTAGGTTTGCATTGCACACTGAGGCATATGTTCAGTTGGTAATCATTCTAGAATATCTGAAAATATAGGCTATAAAAAAGGGTTCATTTCTGTGGCTGTAAATTAGTTCGGGTCCTTTCAATACAGGAATCTTTTGTTCTGTACATCTTATATTACATCTTTGTTGCAACTTTGATGTGGTTTATTCCCTGAAGCTACTTTTTATATATGGTTTCCTATCAGTTGGTATGTATTTTTTTTTTGTATTTTCTATGTTCTCCACAAACAGGGTATCTCCTTATTTTCTTTTATCTTAAATAGTTTGACTCACAAGGGGCTATTCCTGAGTTCAAAATTAGATAAAGGGACAGTTTGGTCTTTCTAAAACGTACTAACAATGCAAGGAATCAATATAAATGAAATAACCATGAGTTCAACTTATAAGTCGATCCTGGATCCCTTCATGTATCCTACATTCAACCAGTTTCATTGTAACCGGAAGCCACCATGACTTTTTCTTTACCGAAGCATCCACATACATCAGTAGTGATTCTTGGGTGACTGTGATGCATTTGTCTCCCACACTCCCCCTTTCTTGTTCAGTCTATTCGCCTCTTTTGAATGTGGTTATACATCGAAGCACTTCAGTTCTTATATAGTTGACATTTATGTGTGTGGTAGTAGTGTTGTTATAAAGCACTAGCTAACACATCTACTTCCAGATCTTCCATGTGCCTGGAGCAAACCAAGTTGGCCACTCTTTCTGGTGTATCAGTGCTTCACATATGGTAGGTGACTGCAACTCAATCATCTTGGTTGGTGTCTAATGCTATTTTAAATTTATAATTTGTTAATGATGACAGTCATCTTGAGTTATAGGGGTTCATTTCCAGATTACATGAATGTATAGCTGGTCTATATGGCATGCACTGCATGTCTTTATCACCATTTTGTTTGTAGTGATAAGCAACGTTAAATACTGAATTCCTTCATATTATATGATTCATATATTTTGTAAATGTATAGTCATATCCATTACATGTTACCCTATTGAAACATTTATTTCTCGTTTTAATTGGTAAAAAAAAGTATTCAAATTTCTTTGCCAAATGTGCAATTATTGTTGATTATCTTTAAGTGTTATCTGATAAAGGGGGAGCTTTTTCATGGGCATCACTTCATTTAGTACCATCCAATACCGATTCAACTCATTTTTTGCTACATCCGTCATAGCTACCAGGTACTGTCTAACTCTTATTCAACTTTTCTTGGTTAGGTTCGTCATTTATCACAGCTTGTGGTTCACAAATTACATGTTACCATCAACATTGCTAGCCTGATCACTATGAATCAAGGCAATCCTTTGATAGTTGGTAAACTAATATTTCTATTCATCCATTCAACATTGTGGTTGTTGAACCTCGTCCAGTAGGCTATTTTGGCTATAAATAGACTATTCAAGGAGGATACTAGTACTTCGAGTTCACCCCTTGTTGAGATCAGGGAATGTCTAGTGGTGTTCTTGTCATTTCAATAACGTGGTGTTCTGTTTCTATTTTGTGCTTTTAAAAAAGTATTACTTCTTTTTGCTACAGGAACCTATTGAGTTCCCTTTCCATTGCTCTTTGGTGGAAGAGACTGTGTTCTTGGTATACAACTTGATTTGGATAATCTGAATTTAGAGTCCCTTATCCTCCTTCCTTCCAAATGTCATAATTAGAGACATGGATGTCAATTTCCAACACTGATGGGAGAAAGAGGTGACTGCTGGATTCATTTCCCATGGATGTCGATATCAATGATATGGTGGATCGTGTTGATGCATGCACATCTGAAGATTTTTAGTGTCCTGATGGTCATAATGTATTTTCTTACACTTCTAGCACTTGACCCATCATCTTGTGGTACTGCAGCCTCTGCTCTTCAAAATGAGGTATGAAATTAATTGTCCAGCATATAATAAATACAACACTCTGAATTAGTGACCTTGATTCTTTTTAATTTCGTTCTAAGTGTTATTAGTGGTATCGTTGCTAAATGAGCATCATGTTTTTGTATTCTTCAAAACCCTATATATGCTATGTTGAGTCATCTTGAAGCACCACTGGAAAGCTAGTCTCATCCATATAGAAATGTCATGATGAATTGAGGTGTGTAAATTATCATCGAGGTGATAAAGGGGAATCTGTTTTTGCTAGAGTAAGAATCTATTATGGAACTAGAATCATATCTCTAGTTTCCTAGATTTTCTTTTTTTAAGCAAGTGTCCATTCTATTCTGCACATCAATGCTCTGGTTTTGCTTCAGATTTTCAAATATACCTCCTCCATTTCCTGGATTTTCTGATCATACATGATTGGTCACTTTAGAAATCTATTGTTATTACCAACTACTCAAATTTGTTGATTAGGGTATAGGTAATATTACCAACAACTCAAATCTATTGGATATTACTGTATCTTCACAAATGCTAATCGTTTAGGGTTTGGAAATATGTATAAAACTGCTTCATGTCAATTGTGCAAAAAACCAGAAGAGACACCCTTACATTCCTTAAGAGATTGACCCACTACTAACCAAATATGGTGAAACATCAATCCTGAACTAAGTGTTCAATTCTTCAATACAGAGTCAGAGGTTTCCTGGATGAAACAGAACCAGAAATCGAAACTGGGACACATGTTTTCTAGAAAAATAAACCATCATTAAGGGACATCATACTTGAAATCTAGACATTTCAAAGGGATGTTATGAGGACCATGTGTAGCACGCTAGACTAGGAGAACCATATAACTCAGAGGCATGTGATTAGATACACCATAGGAAGGAGTTATTCAAATAGCAGTAGGTAGTGCAATGAAAGTTGTCAATTATCCCTTTCCCACAGAGCATCCTGTGGAAAAAATGTTGCTAAATCGCAAAATATCTGAAAAGGCCTGAAGATTGGTGGGGTGAGCCCACGGTTGGTCCTCAACTTGGGTATGTCTTGAGGAACACAAGAGGGGACTGGATTTATGGAGGGGCATCAAAAAACCTAGGAAATGAACCACTTGAAGGAGAACTTTTGGCCATTCCTCATGGGAACTTTAGTAGCTTGCAGAAGGGAAGGTGAGTCATATGAGTTATGTACAGACTCCAAAACTGCTATGAAATTTCTAACAGAGCCAAACAGATGCCCCACGAAAAATTTCTCCCTGGTGCACATAATTTCAGACTTAAGATCTAGCAGTATGTATTGTACTGTCAACTGGCAGTATGCCGCAAGTAGTCTCGTGCACTAAATACATATGATGCACCCTCTTTCAAACATTTTGAGTTTGTATAAGCTGTTGTTAACTTCCAAAATTTTTATTTTGGTACTATTTTAAATTGTATATTCTAAATATTACACTAATCTATAAACGTCCACTGTTATATTCCAATTGTCCTCATATACAACTTGTTTTCTGCATCACTAACTATCATATTAACTATTTACCATAACATATGTGTAAACATGATGGTCATTACAATAACTTATAGATTAATACTGAAATGAAAATGAAGGCAGCTAGATATATTTGGAAATTAATGGATTCAGAATTCAACTCTGGATTTCCATGGAGTGTTGTTGGGACACCCGTCCATGCTAGCAACTATAAGTGTCATGGGTAGATCATATCATTTATAAAGTACAATGATTTTAAAACATCAGCATTCAAACAAAGTTGTTCTTAGTAAATATCTATAATATTTGAAATGTTTTTTATCTTTTATATGTATCTACAATCTTCTTTTTTACATCCTCTCTTTCTATAGATTTTTCTTGCTGTTTGAATTGATAATTGTTTGGCTTTCTCGTTGACTATGGGCTTCTGCTGACTATGGGCTTCTCTTCGCTAGCCCTGGTCTGTTGGTATTAGATTAGATATTTTGAGTCCTCTTAATGCTTATGTCACTTCTTTTCTAGTAATGTTAATCCTTAACTACATTTTTATGTGCTATAGAGGTCATCATGTATAGGTAGGAGCTTTTCTTAAATGCACTGGGAGAAGAAAGCTTATGTAATAGGTAAGTTATGAGTAGGAGAAACTATGTTTGCTTGTTTCTTTCGTGAGATATATCTCAAAACTTGTATGTTTCTTTGTAGGTATCCATGGTGGTTCGCACAAAGTGGATGCTACCATCAACTTGATGGCACTTGAGATCCACAACATAAAAAAGTACATAATGTATAGATTATGAGAAGAAATGCCAATATGTTCTGATCCAGGGGATTCGCCAACCAAAACTAACCATACATGAACCTCTACATGAGTTGCTTATAGGAAAGGCTGCAACTCTTATGCTCAGTCTTATGTGTTGAGAGCTTTGGGAGTTGATGAGGACATGGCACATACCTCTATCATGTTTGGGATTGGAAGATTCACCACAAAAGCTGAGATTCATAGGGTTGTTGAACTCACTGTGAATTAGGTGGAGGAACTAAGGGAGATGAGCCCTCTTTATATTGTGCTTTGTAGTCTGTAGTGGATAGATGTAGTCAGAAGAAGATATTATATATGTGTCTTTTTTCCATGCATATTGTAAAACAGGGGCCAGGTCAATGTCCTCCCCATGTGTACTCATTGTTCAAATATAAATAAAAGTATCATTGCTGACATTGTAAGCACAACTTGATCTTGATTAACATTCATCTGCTTTCTTATTGAAAACCCCTCTATATAAGCAAGCGACTGACTGGATACATAATGTCTCTCACTACATATGTATGTATAGTACATGGTGTCTTTCACTACACACTAGCTATAATTACATGTGTAGCAAGTGCTAATTTTTGCTATACATGAACTACAAATACAAATTGTAACCAATGTCATCTCTCCCTACATATCATAGGTACAAATTTAATTGTAGTCATACATTTGGCTACAATGGAAACTACATGTTTATGTGTAAGGACATGTTTTACCTACAATTAGGGTTACATATGAATTTGTAGCCAGAGGAATAACTAACTACAACTTTGAAAAATGTAGCCTAAACAATTAGCTACACGGGTATTAGCTATATATTATAAATGCAAGGATAAATGTAGCCAAAGCTTTTAGCTACAAATTTTGGGGTTCTCGCTACAATTTTTTTGTAGTTAAAGACCATATTTTTCGTAGTGACCGTTTGAAAGCAAACGGTTTCAACCAAGAACGCATGGGAGCAAATGGTCCCAAGACAGTTTGGATGTGTTGACCAGGCGTTGACCATTTGGAGATTTGTTGTACATAATGTGGACTAATCACCCACCAAAAATCATCATCTAATTCCAAGTAAATCACCAATTGAAGGCCTATTAGTCACCTAAACCCTAATCGGGTTTATTGCTGATTTCAAAGATACAATCATGTTGAAGTTTGGGTTGAGTGACCCAAACGGTTTCAAAACGGTTTGGAGATCACCCAAAAGGTCTCAAGACCGTTTGTTGATCACCCAAGACCATTTGGAGGTCTAGGGTTAAGTGGGTTTGACCAATTGAGGGTCCAATGATACCAAGTAGTTGAGCAATTAAGTGCTGATTTGGTGACCAAATCTAGGGTTCAACCCTTAAGTGAATGACTTGGTTTTTGATGAAAAATGGGAAAACGGTCTCAAGACCGTTTGGAGGATGTACAAATGATCCCAAGACCGTTTGGGGGTCACCCAAGACCGTTTGGAGGTCTAGGGTTGACCATGGTTAAGTGGTTGAAGATTGAAAGCCAATAAGTTGAAGTATAATCGATTAGTGACCTAATGATCAAATCAATGAATCAAACCTTAATAGGTTGAGTTAGATTTTGGTGTTGACTTGAGCAAACGGTCTCCATACCATTTGGAGGTCATCCAAATGATCCCAAGACCGTTTGGGGTCAGATCATGACCAATTTGAATGATGGTTCAGTGGGTTCAACATCAATTAGATTCATGTTGATACATGTTGAAGGGTGATAGATTCCAAATCCTAATTCAATTGACCCAAACCCTAATTGGTGATCAATTGAGGGTCAATTGAGGGTCAAATCAGTTGAGGGTTGACCTAATTGACTCAATTGATAAATGGATAACTAGTGCATGAACGATTGAGGGGTTCAACCTTGGAAACCCTAACTCAATTGAAGAGGTTGAGACACTTTTTGGTCCATGCAGTTTTGAGGTAGTTTGGACCAAACGGTCTCAAGACCGTTTGTGTGACGACCGTATCACGAAAACAAGATTAACTAATGCGGAAGCGTTCATCAAGAAGCGTATTAGCGAAAATCACTAAAAATTAAAACTTTTTGCAAAGAGATCCACACATAGGAAATCTTTTCCAACAAATGCCATTGTATATCATATACATTCTATTTCAAACGTACATATCATGTACCATCTTTTTCCAGAGACTACATCATCAGCTGCCTTATAAACATATATGCAGGAAGCATACAAATCTCGAGGCATCAAGCCAAAACCTCATACTGATATATCAAAAACACTGACTAAAAACTCCGAGGACCTGAGAGTACAGAGACGACATATAGGACTACTATCTATATGACTAGACAGACAATATCTCCACCTGAGATCTTATTGTTGTCCCTGTTGTTGTTGTTGCTGCTGCTCTTTCCCTGTTCTAGGGTTTCTACTCTGCCTTTCATGCATACCTAAAAATGTTTCCCACGGGGGTGAGACAATTGTAAATTGCCCCAGCGAGAGATATAACTCTCCGCCAGAAACATTGTTATAGTAGATTATGAAATTAAACTGAGCAGGGGTTACTTTTACATTATTAGGCAGAATTATTCTTCATAGAACAGAATAAGAAAATCTCCATTTTCAATAAGAGCATTGCATCTACCCATGGTAGACTCATAGTTCATCCATCTACTTGTAATGAATACAACAGATATGAATAATCATCAATGAACTATAGATATATAACAGAAATGTAACATCGGCCAAGTTCTCTAGCATAACTTATTAACACAAATGCTACAAAGAAACATGATACTTGTTACCCAAGCATCACACATGGCTCACAAGGCCATTCATATCTTGTCACCTCTCACTAGGCAACAACTTATTCACATGGCTCATGTAAAATCCCTGACCTGGGTTATGAACTAACCCCAGGTGTTTTGTTTAATCATGTGATTAAATTCTTGTGGTTATCTGTTGATAATGTAATTAAAGCTTCTGAGGAACATATATTTCCCTTTCTGTCCTTTTTGAACAATGTTATAATATTGTTTTGTTAATAGGGACTTATGTGCAAATTACCCAATTAAAAGGGGTTAACTTGCAAATTTCACATTTTAATATGTTCCTATAGTGTTGATACATCATCAGAATGAATATGATGAAGTATGATGGATTTCTCAAGCTTGGGCATCAAGATGCAGCTTGTGGGGCAACCCTTGTGCTTAAAACCCTAATTTTGGGTAAAGTGCAATTTACCCAAAACATGGGGTGCAACATGTAAAATATACCTTCTAGAATATCTTTTATGACTCTTGGCATCAATTAGAGTAAAAATGATAAAGGGGGCGCTTCATTGGAATAATCAAATAAGAAGGATAACCCTTGTAACTAAATAACCAAGTTATAAGCATAATGACCCTCTTATATTGCAACTTAGTAAAAAGTTGGCTTTCTTCACCTTTAGACCTTGGGTTTAAGATGAGTTTTTCTTAAGTATGGAAGGGAGAAATGTGGCTTAGAAGAAGGGAAGGACCTAGATGAGAAATGGAGAAACAATTTGTCCTTATGTTGGAATTTCACCCAAAGTATATATATACACCTTTTCTCACTTAGCAAGGATCGTTTCCTTCACTTCCCTTCTTATCCCCTTGCTTAGACCGACTTAGGACAGAGCTATGGAGCAGAGGAGGACGGATAAGGAGTTCTAGGTAAGCTTTGGTCATCTTCTTACTCGGATTCATGGAGGAATTCATGGTGCAAGGTTGGTTTTATGGTCTTCCTTACTTGTTTCCTCTTTCTAGCCATCTTTTCCCAACCTTTCCTTGGAGAAACACCCTTGGCCGACCTGTGGAGCTCAAGACACCATTAAAGGCTTGAAGCTTGGAAGTTTGGAGCTCAAGTAACGACCTTAAGGCGGGTTTTATATGTGGGCTCTGATCTCCAAACCACGATATAAACACGATTTAAACTTAGCGGAAGCGATTCGATTAGCAGCGGAATACCAAAAATCAGCGGAAATTAAAACTTTTTGAGATAAAGCATTGAAACCATTAAACTTCCTTCATAAAAGGAGATAAATTGTTTACATCTCAGATAATTACTTCTTGAGTAATTATATACAACATGATACAAAATCTCAAGAACTCATAACAAAAATCTCAGACCAAAAGACTCCAAGACCTGAGAGTACAGAGGACACATAGGACTGACTCTAACTACACCACATGGCAGGCTAAATCTCCACCTGAGATTTTACTGCTGCCCCTGGTGCTACTGCTGCTGGGACTGGTCACCTATAGACCTGTTCCTCCATCCTCGACGTCCACCTAAAAAGTTGAAGTCTACAGGGTGAGACAATTTTACATAATTGTCCCAGCGAGAGTTATAACTCTCCGCCAGAAGCTTTATTATAGCACCTCAAAGAATAACTTAAGCAGTAAAAGCTTCAAAGTATTCAACATCAGATTTAATAGTAAGCATGAGTTCAACAGTTATGAAACATGAAGACATTTGCACTATACAGTGTAACATCAATCAATCAACTCGTAGTTATCTCTAACAGGTATGCTACGCTGTGGATTATGTTTTTCAAACATTACTTTTATGCCCTGTGGAGATGAGGTTTACCACTCATACTCCAACCAATCACTGCTAAGTGCCTCGGTATCATACTAGGTCATCGAAAGAGTCGGATTCTCATGACCTTCACCTTCCTCAGTCAGTAAGAGGATTACTTGTAGGACATCTCATGCCTCTACTATAATAGCTTACCAGGGTAATCTGGTCCTTCGCTATTTTAGAGTTACAGTGGCGTTCTGTACTCTCTTCGTCATCAGGAGATTTCATGTTTATCTTCCACTGATACGGATATCTGTGCTTTCTTCGTCATCAGGAGGTTTCATGTTTACCATCCACTGATACGGTATGGGATTGTAGTGAAGGATTGACGGATTACACATCTACATCAAACACCTACACTAGGATGTAAGGTTCTACACATCCATATACCCCCACATACTCAAAAGTATGTGATCCATGATTTCCCTTAGGAAAACATGTTTCACCATCATTTGATCTCTGACAATGATGGATCTATGATCAGGGCTCTACATTACACTTGATTAGTTAGGTACATTCAGTATTCTTTTAACATCATACATTGTTCTTCAAACAATAACATTAGCATAACAGCTATGAAATGAGAATACTAAATGTAACAAGTCTAACTCTCATCGATCATCATTTCTTAATATATTCATCACAAGTCATCTCTAAAGCATGACCTTGATGGTATTTATGGCTCTCACAGCCCATTTAATTCATAGGTTGCCATTGACAAGGCATCAAGATATTTTACTATTCATAAAGCTAACAACATGCTTTCAATGAATATAGCATCATCATCCATACCTGGATATGATCATCTTCATATCAGAACCTGCAAGGTTAATTCAACTGATAAAAGCAATTCAAATCAAAAATTATACTTTCCACTCTTGCCATAAGAGCTAAGTTCCCTGATTCTCATCAATTAGGGTTTACTATTCACATTACATGCCATCACCCTAGAATTAGGGTTTATTATTCACATTATGGTAAAATGAACTCATAACATCATCATGTATGAGGAACATCATCAATGATGCTCTCAGATAAGATTAAGATTCATCAATTATCATAAATAGGGTTTTCATGATCTCACATAGGTGGATCATACCCTAATCATGTACATTCATATATATTGAAGGTATTTTACTTGGATTTCAACCATAATTGGGATTTTCTCTCTCCTCTTGCTCATAGGTGATGATTACATCCCTCTAGATTGGGTTAGGTCTAATCAACATTGATAAGCCTAGCCAAGTCATCACCATTTGTAACCATTGGGGTTTGCATGATAAAAAGGGGTTACCTACTTGAATCCATAAAGGGTATTTTGGTAAAGTTCACCATTGATCATAACATGGGTTAATATACTAACCACTTGACCCTTAATGTCCCTAGGTATCATTAGGGTTTAGGTTTAACAACCATCAAACCATCTAAGCCTTCAAGGCATTAGGCAGACTTATCCTTAAAAGTCCCCAATAGGTTTCACACCTTCAAGCTTCAAACGATCCTGAGATCGTTTAAGGTTGTGGACCGTTTAGCTTTGGTTGACTTCAAGACCGCATGACACTCAAGACCGTTTACCCTTAAACAATCTTGAGGTCATTTGCCCAAGATGGAATGAAGACCGTTTAGTCATAGTTTGACTTCTGAAGTCGTTTGAGCTCATTCGGACCTGAAGTCGTTTGAACTCATTCGGTCCCAAAGTCGTATGAACTGATTCGGTCCTGTAGTCGTATGAACTCATTCGGTCCTGAAGTCGTATGAACTCATTTGGTCCTGAAGTCGTATGAACTCATTCGGTCCTGAAGTCGTATGAACTCATTCGGTCCTGAAGTCGTATGAACTCATTCGGTCCTGAAGTCGTATGAACTCATTCGGTCCTGAAGTCGTATGAACTCATTCGGTCCTGAAGTCGTATGAACTCATTCGGTCCTGAAGTCGTATGAACTCATTCGGTCCTGAAGTCATATGAACTCATTCGGTCCTGAAGTCGTATGAACTCATTCGGTCCTGAAGTCGTATGAACTCATTCGGTCTTGAAGTCGTATGGTCCTAAAAGCTCAAAATCGCATGGACCTCCAAGGTGATTCAAAGGGTAAACTCGATTAGGGTTTCCTATGTTGAAACCTTCAATTGGTCTCAAGCTTGCTAACCACTTATCAATTGAGACAATTAGGGTTAGCCTTAACCAATTGGTCACTCAATTGATCCTCAATTGATATCCAAATAGGGTTGGAGTTGGTTCAATTAAGGTCTATAAACATTCAACCATCAACACTCAACAATATGAAGCAAATCGAAGTTGATCCCATCAATTGACCTCCAATCGGGCTCAAACTTGGCCCAAACGGTCTTGGGATCGTTTGGATAACCTCCAAACGGTCTTGAGACCATTTACCCAAGAATTCATCAAAATCTAAGTTGATTTGATAGGGGTTGAACCTTAATTAAGTCACAAATCAGCAATTTAATTATTTCAATAACCCACTGTAATTGGGCGCTCAATTGATCAAATTACCTTAACCATAGACCTCCAAACGGTCTTGGGTTGACACCAAACGGTCTTGAGACCGTTTGGATGAGTTCCAAACGGTCTTGAGACCGTTTGCCCATCCATCCTTTGGACTCTAGTGAAAATTCATCAAGGTTTGATCTATTGAGTTGATCATCACATCAATACTTAATTGCAATATGATTTGGTATCTTTGGACCTTCAATTGGTCAACTATACTTGACCCCAGACCTCTAAACGGTCTTGGGTGATCCCCAAACGGTATTGAGACCGTTTGGATGATTCCCCAAATGGTCTTGAGACCGTTTGGGCTAATCAACCCAAAATCACTAATTAACTCATTGGAATTTCAGCACTGATTTCAATTAGGATTTGCCCTATTAATCAACCTTCAACTCATAACTCGTTTGGAATTAATCCATAAAATTTGGTGAGTCATTAATAAACATCATTATGAACAGTAATCCCAAACAGTCAACGCTTGTTCAACCATATTAAATGGTCTTGAGACTGTTTGCCCAAAAAGGGCAAATTAGACAGATTGAAAATCAGAACTTAATTCAATTGGATTTGCTAATTGATTTGCTTATATCTCACGATTCCTTTGGATTTAACCCCTCAAATTTTGTGGGTGATTAACCTACATAATTATAAACAAGATTCCCATACGGTCATCGTTTGGTCAACGCGATCAAATGGTCTTGAAGGCCGTTTACCTTCATACGACCCTGAAACCGTTTGCCCACCAAACGGTTGTGTAAACCGTATGGGCAATTGGTGGAGGTCGTTTGGTAAAGTGGAAATCCGTGGATAAGCATAGGAATTAACGCCCTTATCTTCTACCTCAAGAACAGTAGCAGTTATTCACGATTTTGCTTGCAAGGATGCAAGGGAAGATAGGGAAGAAGAAGAACTAGCAACTATATGCATAGAAAAAGATGTATAATCAAAGCATAAGGTTTAGAGTTATAAAACCTGCCTAAAGGTTGTTCCTTGAGCTCCAAGCTTCCAAGATCCAAGCCTTTAATTGCGTCTTTGAGCTCCACAGGTAGGCCAAGGTGTATTCTCCAAGGAAAGTTGAAAAGGAATGGCTAGAAAGATAAAGCTAGGTGAGCTAGCCATGAATTCAACCTTGAAAACGAGTTTCCTCCATGAATTCAAGCAAAAGGGATGATCCAAACTTACCTAGGACCCTTGGTTGTCCTTCTCTTCTCCAGAGCTTAGCCGTAGTCAGTTTTGATCAAGGGGAAAAGAAATGAAAAGAAGAGGATCGTTCCCTTGCTAAGTGGGGAAGGCAGTATATATACTTAGGTGAAATTTCAACATAAGAACATATGCTTTCCTCATTTCTCATCTAAGTCCTTCCTTTCTTCTTTGCACGTCCCCACATCTTATTTCTAAGGACAAACTCCTTCTAAGGTCAATAATTGAAGGCAAAGAGTATCAACCCATCACTAAAGCATACACATAAAAGGGCTATTATACATACACCTTGATTATTCAATCACAAAGGTGTTCTTTATTATATGATTATTCAAATGAAGTGACCTTTTCATCATTTCTCTTCTAAATGATGCCAAGAGTCATAAAAGATATTTTAGATGATGTATTTTACAAGTTGCACCCCTCAAATTGGGTAAATTGCACTTTACACCAATTTAGGGTTTTCAAGTACAGGGGTTGCTTCCACAGCTGCACCTTGGTGCTCAAGCTTGGGAAATCCCTCAAACTTCATCATAAACATCCTCATGATGTCTCAACATCAGAGGAACATCTCAACATGTGCAATTTGCAAGTTAATCCCTTAACTGGGTAATTTGCACATAGATCCGTGTATTACAAAACAATGCTACAACTTTATATATAAAGGAGCAAAATTGAAATATATGTTTCTGAGGAACTTAATTACATGCCCAAAGTTAATCACAAGGATTTAATTACATATTTATGCAAAACACCTAGGGTTAGTTCATAACCCAGGTCAGGGATGTTACAAATTATCCACCCCTTACAAGGATTTCGTCCCCGAAATTGATAAAACGTATTAAGAGAAAAGGGCAGGGTATTTCCTTCTCATCTCATCCTCTAGTTCCCAAGTCGCTTCTTCAACACCACGGTGGTTCCAGAGGACTTTCACAAGGCTTAAATCTTTCTTTTCTTTAACTTTTTAATTCTGCTATCAAGGATTGACACTGGTCCTTCCTCATAAGATATATCATCATTCAATTCTACCTCCATAGGTTGTAGAACTGACTCAGTGTCTGGGTGACATTTCTTTAGCATAGAAATGTGAAACACAGGATGTAACCTCTGTAACTCTGGTGGCAGCTCTAGTTTATAGGCTACTTTTCCAATCCGTTCAATGATTGGATAAGGCCCCATAAATCTAGGAGCTAACTTCCCTTTCTTTCCAAAACGAAGGACTCCTTTCCAAGGTGAGACCTTGAGATACACTTTGTCTCCAACCTCGAACTCTAAGAGTCTACGACGCTTGTCAGCATAAGATTTCTGCCTATCTTGTGCAGTCTTAATCTGTTGCTGTATTACCTTAATCTTTTCTGTAGTTTGTTGTACAAGATCAGGTCCTAACAACTGATGCTCACCAGTCTCATACCAACACAAGGGTGATCTACAACATCTACCATACAAGGATTCATAAGGTGCCATATCAATACTATGCTGATAGCTATTGTTATAGGCAAACTCTATCAAGCTTAGGTGTAGATCCCAACTTCCGGTAAACTGGAGAACACATGTTCTCAACAGGTCTTCCAAGGTCTGTATGGTCCTTTCCGACTGTCCATCAGTCTGTGGATGAAAGGCCGTACTAAACCTTAACTGGGTGCCTAAAGCATTATGAAGTCGTTCCCAAAAATGACTTGTAAACTGGGGACCTCTGTCAGAAACTATAGTGACAGGAACTTCGTGCAAACGCACTATCTCTTGAACATACAACTGTGATAACCTTTCAGCAGAATAGGTTGTTTTGAAAGGTAAGAAATGTGCTGTCTTAGTCAACCTATCTACAACTACCCAAATGGAATCATGTCCTTTGCTTGTCCTGGGTAGGCCAACAACAAAGTCCATGGTCACATGGTCCCACTTCCACTGTGGTATGGGTAAAGGTTGCATTGTTCCTGCAGGCTTCTGGTGTTCAGTTTTAACTTGCTGACACATAGGACACCTCAGAACAAATTCTGCAACATCCTTCTTCATTCCAGGCCACCAATACAGATCTTTTAAATTACGATATATCTTGGTGCTCCCTGGATGCATAGCGTACATTGAAGAATGAGCTTCTTCCAGGACTAACTTCCTCAAGTTATCCACATCCGGCACTATCATCCTCCCATGATAACTTGCTACATGATCATCTGAATCATGGAAACTATCTCGCTTCTCATTTCCATACTCTGATCTAATCTGTTGAACTACAACATCAACATGTTGTGCCTCCTTAATCTGCTCTCTTAGGGTAGGTTTAATATGCATCTCAGCCATCAACCCGGCTAACAATGACACCTTCAACTGTGCATTGTCTTGCCTTAAAGATATAAGCATATCTCTCTTAGAGCATACTAAAGAGTTTAGTTGTGCTCTATCCATGGTTGATGTTGTTGATTTCCTACTCAAGGCATTTGCAACAACATTGGCCTTCCCTGGATGGTAATCAATTATACAATCGTAGTCCTTGATTAACTCCATCTAGCGACATTGCCTCATGTTAAGCTCATGCTGAGAGAAGATATACTTAAGGTTCTTGTGATCTGTGAAAATCTGGAATGTCTCTCCGTAGAGATAATGCCTCCAGATTTTCAATGCATGAACCACGGCAGCTAACTCTAGATCGTGTGTTGGATAATTCTCCTCGTGCTTCTTAAGCTGTCGAGAAGTAAAAGAAATCACTTGTTTATCCTGCGTCAACACACATCCAAGTCCATTCTTGGAGGCATCACAGAAGACTACAAATCCTTTTCCTTGCTCAGGTAGCACAAGCACAGGTGCACTTGTCAACCTCTCCTTCAACAACTGAAAGGACTGTTGACACTTATCACTCCAAGAAAAAGGAGCATCTTTCCGGGTTAACTTGGTCAAAGGTAAGGCTATAGAGCTAAAGTTTTTAATAAACCTTCGATAGTAACCAGCTAACCCCAAGAAGCTTCGAATCTCTGTCGGTGTCTTCGGTTGTTTCCATTGTAGAACAGATTCTACCTTTGCAGGGTCAACACGAATTCCCGAGGCAGATATCACATGTCCAAGAAAAGATACCTCCGACAGCCAGAACTCACACTTGCTAAACTTATCATACAGCTTATGTTCTCTTAGCAAGGTCAAAGCTTGGCGAAGATGCTGCTCATGCTGCTGAGCATCCTTACTATAGATCAGAATGTCATCTATGAATACGACAACACATTGATCAAGGAAGGGTCGAAAAACTCTATTCATGAGTTCCATAAATGCAGCTGGTGCATTGGTTAGTCCAAACGACATAACCGTGAACTCATAGTGACCATATCTTGTCCTAAAAGCAGACTTGGATATGTCACTATCCTTAATGCGGAGTTGATGATATCCAGATCTCAAATCTATCTTTGAGAAGATTGTTGCACCACGCAACTGGTCAAAAAGATCATCAATCCTCGGCAAAGGATACTTGTTCTTTATTGTTACTTTATTAAGTTGTCTGTAGTCAATGCACAACCGCATTGACCCATCTTTCTTTTTAACAAACAAGACCGGAGCACCCCAAGGTGAAGTGCTCGGTCGGATAAAACCCTTCTCAAGTAACTCTTGAAGCTGTTTCTTGAGTTCTGCCATCTCGGCAGGTGCCATCCTATACGGTGTCTGGGCTATGGGCATCTTGTCAGTTATGTGTGTCATGGCAGTCATAAACTGCCCAAACATCGTCTGAACTGCTGGGTTACCCATATTAGCTGGGTCAAACTGGGGTGGTTCAGGTGCAGGCTGTTCTATTTCTAGAACCCTTGCACCGCCTCGAGGTGCACTAGCGCTACTCTCTGCCACGTACTCATCATGTGGCTCTGCCATCCTTATGTATCTTCTTCTCCTGAGGAGCAGAAGATTCTATTAGATAAGGAAGAGATACTAAGGATAGACTCGACATCCTAAGTCCTATGCCTCTGTAGACTCAGCGGACCTAGAGCTCTGATACCACTTAATTGTGGGCTCTGATCTCCAAACCACGATATAAACACGATTTAAACTTAGCGGAAGCGATTCGATTAGCAGCGGAATACCAAAAATCAGCGGAAATTAAAACTTTTTGAGATAAAGCATTGAAACCATTAAACTTCCTTCATAAAAGGAGATAAACTGTTTACATCTCAGATAATTACTTCTTGAGTAATTATATACAACATGATACAAAATCTCAAGAACTCATAACCAAAATCTCAGACCAAAAGACTCCAAGACCTGAGAGTACAGAGGGCACATAGGACTGACTCTAACTACACCACATGGCAGGCTAAATCTCCACCTGAGATTTTACTGCTGCCCCTGGTGCTGCTGTTGCTGGGACTGGTCACCTGTAGACATGTTCCTCCATCCTCGACGTCCACCTAAAAAGTTGAAGTCTACGGGGTGAGACAATTTTACATAATTGTCCCAGCAAGAGTTATAACTCTCCGCCAAAAGCTTTATTATAGCACCTCAAAGAATAACTTAAGCAGTAAAAGCTTCAAAGTATTCAACATCATATTTAATAGTAAGCATGAGTTCAACAGTTATGAAACATGAAGACATTTTCACTATACAGTGTAACATCAATCAATCAACTCGTAGTTATCTCTAACAGGTATGCTACGTTGTGGATTATGTTTTTCAAACATTACTTTTATGCCCTGTGGAGATGAGGTTTACCACTCATACTCCAACCAATCACTGCTAAGTGCCTCGGTATCATACTAGGTCATCGAAAGAGCCGGATTCTCATGACCTTCACCTTCCTCAGTCAGTAAGAGGATTACTTGTAGGACATATCGTGCCTCTACTATAATAGCTTACCAGGGTAATCTGGTCCTTCGCTATTTTAGAGTTATAGTGGTGTTCTGTACTCTCTTCGTCATCAGGAGATTTCATGTTTATCTTCCACTGATACGGATATATGTGCTTTCTTCATCATTAGGAGGTTTCATGTTTACCATCCACTGATACGGTATGGGATTGTAGTGAAGGATTGACGGATTACACATCTACATCAAACACCTACACTAGGATGTAAGGTTCTACACATCCATATACCCCACATACTCAAAAGTATGTGATCCAGGAGTTCCCTTAGGAAAACCTGTTTCACCATCATTTGATCTCTGACAATGATGGATCTATGATCAGGGCTCTACATTACACTTGATTAGTTAGGTACATTCAGTATTCTTTTAACATCATACATTGTTCTTCAAACAATAACATTAGCATAACAGCTATGAAATGAGAATACTAAATGTAACAAGTCTAACTCTCATCAATCATCATTTCTCAATACATTCATCACAAGTCATCTCTAAAGCATGACCTTGATGGTATTTATGGCTCTCACAACCCATTTAATTCATAGATTGCCATTGACAAGGCATCAAGATATTTTACTATTCATAAAGCTAACAACATGCTTTCAATGAATATAGCATCATCATCCATACTTGGATATGATCATCTTCATATCAGAACCTGCAAGGTTAATTCAACTGATAAAAGCAATTCAAATCAAAAATTATACTTTCCACTCTTGCCATAAGAGCTAAGTTCCCTGATTCTCATCAATTAGGGTTTACTATTCACATTACATGCCATCACCCTAGAATTAGGGTTTATTATTCACATTATGGTAAAATGAACTCATAACATCATCATGTATGAGGAACATCATCAATGATGCTCTCAGATAAGATTAAGATTCATCAATTATCATAAATAGGGTTTTCATGATCTCACATAGGTGGATCATACCCTAATCATGTACATTCATATATATTGAAGGTATTTTACTTGGATTTCAACCATAATTGGGGTTTTATCTCTCCTCTTGCTCATAGGTGATGATTACATCCCTCTAGATTGGGTTAGGTCTAGTCAACATTGATAAGCCTAGCCAAGTCATCACCATTTGTAACCATTGGGGTTTCATGATAAAAAGGGGTTATCTACTTGAATCCATAAAGGGTATTTTGGTAAAGTTCACCATTGATCATAACATGGGTTAATATACTAACCACTTGACCCTTAATGTCCCTAGGTATCATTAGGGTTTAGGTTGAACAACCATCAAACCATCTAAGCCTTCAAGGCATTAGGCAGACTTATCCTTAAAAGTCCCCAATAGGTTTCACACCTTCAAGCTTCAAACGATCCTGAGATCGTTTAAGGTTGTAGACCGTTTAGCTTTGGTTGACTTCAAGACCGCATGACACTCAAGACCGTTTACCCTTAAACGATCTTGAGGTCGTTTGCCCAAGATGGGGTGAAGACCGTTTAGTCATAGTTTGACTTATGAAGTCGTTTGAGCTCATTCGGACCTGAAGTCGTTTGAACTCATTCGGTCCCGAAGTCGTATGAACTCATTCGGTCCTGTAGTCGTATGAACTCATTCGGTCGTGAAGTCGTATGAACTCATTCGGTCCTGAAGTCGTATGAACTCGTTCGGTCCTGAAGTCGTATGAACTCGTTCGGTCCTGAAGTCGTATGAACTCATTCGGTCCTGAAGTCGTATGAACTCATTCGGTCCTGAAGTCGTATGAACTCATTCGGTCCTGAAGTCGTAAGAAATCATTCGGTCCTGAAGTCGTATGAACTCATTCGGTCCTGAAGTCGTATGAACTCATTCGGTCCTAAAGTCGTATGAACTCATTCGGTCCTGAAGTCGTATGAACTCATTCGGTCCTGAAGTCGTATGAACTCATTCCGTCCTAAAGTCGTATGGTCCTAAAAGCTCAAGATCGCATGGACCTCCAAGGTGATTCAAAGGGTAAACTCGATTAGGGTTTCCTATGTTGAAGCCTTCAATTGGTCTCAAGCTTTCTAACCACTTATCAATTGAGACAATTAGGGTTAGCCTTAACCAATTGGTCACTCAATTGATCCTCAATTGATATCCAAATAGGGTTGGAGTTGGTTCAATTAAGGTCTATAAACATTCAACCATCAACACTCAACAATATGAAGCAAATCGAAGTTGATCCCATCAATTGACCTCCAATCGGGCTCAAACTTGGCCCAAACGGTCTTGGGATCATTTGGATAACCTCCAAACGGTCTTGAGACCGTTTTCCCAAGAATTCATCAAAATCTAAGTTGATTTGATAGGGGTTGAACCTTAATTAAGTCACAAATCAGCAATTTGATTATTTCAATAACCCACTGTAATTGGGCCCTCAATTGATCAAATTACCTTAACCCTAGACCTCCAAACGGTCTTGGGTTGACACCAAACGGTCTTGAGACCGTTTGGATGAGTTCCAAACGGTCTTGAGACCGTTTTCCCATCCATCCTTTGGACTCTAGTGAAAATTCATCAAGGTTTGATCTATTGAGTTGATCATCACATCAATACTTAATTGCAATATGATTTGGTACCTTTGGACCTTCAATTGGTCCACTATACTTGACCCCAGACCTCTAAACGGTCTTGGGTGATCCCCAAACGGTCTTGAGACCGTTTGGATGATTCCCCAAACGGTCTTGAGACCGTTTGGGCTAATCAACCCAAAATCACTAATTAACTCATTGGAATTTCAGCACTGATTTCAATTAGGATTTGCCCTATTAATCAACCTTCAACTCATAACTCGTTTGGAGTTAATCCATAAAATTTGGTGAGTCATTAATCAACATCATTATTAACAGTAATCCCAAACGGTCAATGCTTGGTCAACCATCTTAAATGGTCTTGAGACCGTTTGCCCAAAAAGGGCAAATTAGACAGATTGAAAATCAGAACTTAATTCAATTGGATTTGCTAATTGATTTGCTTATATCTCACGATTCCTTTGGAGTTAACCCCTCAAATTTTGTGGGTGATTAACCTACATAATTATAAACAAGATTCCCATACGGTCGTCGTTTGGTCAACGCGATCAAACGGTCTTGAAGTCCGTTTTCCTTCATACGACCCTGAAACCGTTTGCCCACCAAACGGTTGTGTAAACCGTATGGGCAATTGGTGGAGGTCGTTTGGTAAAGTGGAAATCCGTGGATAAGCATAGGAATTAACGCCCTTATCTTCTACCTCAAGAACAGTAGCAGTTCTTCACGATTTTTCTTGCAAGGATGCAAGGGAAGATAGGGAAGAATAAGAACTAGCAACTATATGCATAGAAAAAGATGTATAATCAAAGCATAAGGTTTAGAGTTATAAAACCCGCCTAAAGGTTGTTCCTTGAGCTCCAAGCTTCCAAGCTCCAAGCCTTTAATGGCGTCTTTGAGCTCCACAGGTCGGCCATGGTGTATTCTCCAAGGAAAGTTGAAAAGGAATGGCTAGAAAGATAAAGCTAGGTGAGCTAGCCATGAATTCAACCTTGAAAACGAGTTTCCTCCATGAATTCAAGCAAAAGGGATGATCCAAACTTACCTAGGACCCTTGGTAGTCCTTCTCTGCTCCAGAGCTTAGCCTTAGTCGGTTTTGATCAAGGGGAAAAGAAATGAAAAGAAGAGGATCGTTCCCTTGCTAAGTGGGGAAGGTAGTATATATACTTAGGTGAAATTTCAACATAAGAACATATGCTTTCCTCATTTCTCATCTAAGTCCTTCCTTTCTTCTTTGCACATCCCCACATATTATTTCTAAGGACAAACTACTTCTAAGGTCAAGAATTGAAGGCAAAGAGGATCAACCCATCACTAAAGCATACACATAAAAGGGCTATTATACATACACCTTGATTATTCAATCACAAAGGTGTTCTTTATTATATGATTATTCAAATGAAGTGACATTTTCATCATTTCTCTTCTAAATGATGCCAAGAGTCATAAAAGATATTTTAGATGATGTATTTTACAAGTTGCACCCCTCAAATTGGGTAAATTGCACTTTACACCAATTTAGGGTTTTCAAGTACAGGGGTTGCTTCCACAGCTGCACCTTGGTGCTCAAGCTTGGGAAATCCCTCAAACTTCATCATAAACATCCTCATGATGTCTCAACATCAGATGAACATCTCAACATGTGCAATTTGCAAGTTAATCCCTTAACTGGGTAATTTGCACATAGATCCCTGTATTACAAAACAATGCTACAACTTTATATATAAAGGAGCAAAATTGAAATATATGTTTCTGAAGAACTTAATTACATGCCCAAAGTTAATCACAAGGATTTAATTACATATTTAGGCAAAACCCCTAGGGTTAGTTCATAATCCATGTCAGGGATGTTACTTTATAACTCTAAACCTTTTGCTTTCTTATGCATATCTTTGTTCTTGCAATTCGTACTTAGTTCTTCTTCTTTCCCACTCTTCGTTGCTTTCTTGCAACTAAAACCACGAAGAACAGACCTTGATCTGGAGGTAAAAGAAGATGGGCGTGATTACCAATGTTACTTTATCAAACGGTCTTGTTTTCCCCCCTTTGGCCAAACGGTTTGGGGCAAACGGTTTGCAAAACCGTTTTGAAGGGCAAACGGTTTCACAAGGTCGGTTGGAGGAAACGGTCTCCAAGACCGTTTGAGGGCGTTGAACAAGTGTTGACCGTTTGGGATTTCTGTTCATAATTATGTAGTCTAATGACCCACCAAATTTGAGGGGTTAACTCCAAAGAAATCGTAGGTTGAAGGCCAATCAATTAGGCAAATCGAATTGAATTAAATGTTGATTTTCAGTCTGATTAACTTGAACGTTTTGGGAAAACGGTCTCAAGACCATTTGAGTGCGTTTACCAAGCGTTGACCGTTTGGTATTACTGTTCATAATGATGTGATATAATGACCTACCAAATTTTATAGGTTAACTCCCAAGGAATCATGAGTTAAAGGCTAAACAATTAGGTAATTGAATTGAATTAAGTGCTGATTTTCCAATATGATTAATTGAACTTTTTGGGAAAACTTCTCAAGACCGTTTGAGGGCGTTGACCAAGCGTTGACCGTTTGGGATTCCTGTTCATAATTATGTTGGTTAATAACCCTACAAATTTGAGGGATTAACTCTAAAGGAATCGTGAGTTGAAGGCTAATCAATTATGTAAACCCTAATTGGATTAAGTGCTGACTTTCAACTTGATTGATATGACTTTTTGGGTTTTCTTGCCCAAACGGTCTCAAGACCATTTGGGGATCACCCAAACGGTCTCAAGACCGTTTGGAGGTCACCCAAGACCGTTTGGAGGTCTAGGGTTGGATATGGTTAAGTGTTTGAAGGACAAAATATATGGTGTTAACCCTAATCGACTAAGTGTTGGATTTGCATTGAATTGAGTTGATTGTTTGGGGTTGATTGGCCCAAACGGTCTCAAGACCGTTTGGGGATCACCTAAGACCGTTTGGAGGTCTGGGGTCAAGTATAGTTGACCAATTGAAGGTCCAAAGGTACCAAATTACAAAGCAATCAATTGCTGATTTGATGATCAACTCAATAGCTCAAACCCTAATGATTTTTCACTAGAATCCAAGGGTTGGGTGAGCCAAACGGTCTCAAGACCGTTTGGAGGTCACCCAAGACCGTTTGGAGGTCTAGGGGTGAGTATGGTTAAGCAATTGATGATCCAATGTTACCAAGTTAAAGTGTAATCAATTGTTGATTTGGTGATCAATCCAATGATTCAAACCTTAATTTATTGACTTGGATTTTGATGATATGATGGGCAAACGGTCTCAAGACCATTTGGAGGTCATCCAAACGACCTCAAGACCGTTTGGGGTCAGGTCATACCCAATTTGGATGATGGTTCTATGGTTTCAAAGTAACTAGTCTCACATTGATTAGTATTGAAGGATCATCGATTCCAAACCCTAATTCAATTGAATCAAACCCTAATTGATGAATGATTGAGGGTTAATTAAGGGTCAAATCAGTTGAAGGTTGACCTATTAAACTCAATTGATGTATGAGTATAGGTCCAATTGATGTTTGGTTCCATGAATTCAATGATTGAAGTAATCAACATTGGAAACTCTAATTCAATTGGATACCTTATGTAATGGAGGTCCAATGTGATTAAATCTTTGGGAATTAAGATGATGAATATTCTATTGATCCAATGATGATTAGTAATGATAATCAATGAAGGTATGAAGGTTGAAACCCTAATAATACCTAAGTGATTAGAACCAATTAAAGGGAGAATTCTTAATTGTTTATATTAATAGCTTGATACATTATGTTAACCATAGTAGCATGTACTTGATTGAAGGGTTGATGTGACCTAATCAAGTTAAAAGAATGAAAGATTAGAATACATATATTTATATATATATATATATATATATATGAATCATGCAATGATCTTATGTAGCACGACCGTGTAAGGGAGCACGACCGTGGTAGCCTTAACTTGTACGACCGTGCAAGGGAGCACGGCCGTGGTAGCCTTACTTTGCACGACCGTGCAAGCGGGCACGGCCGTGGTGTCCTATAAAGAAATTGAAAAGTTTTGGTATTGTGTTGACATTGTTATATATGCATGTCCTTATTTGTATAAGTCATACATGTTGATATTATGAGGTGATCATAGCCAGGTAAGAGTTATGATGTCATATTCCTTGAAAACAATTATAAGCTTTTAGAGTAATGATATGTGAGAAGTATATGCATTGCTTCAATCAAGGTCATGTTGTTAGATGACTTGATGCTTATATGTCACTTGGTAGCAAGTGTTATGATAATCTGAGGGTTTGAATAACCATGATCATGAATCATTTTATGCTTAATGCCTTGAAGGCTTAGATGGTTCAATGGTTGTTTAATCTAAACCCTAATGATACCTAAAGACATTAAGGGGTTAAGTGATTAGTGGATTGACCCATGTTATGATTATTAAAGAAGATTATCAAGGTACCCTTGAAGGGTTCAAGTAGATAACAACCCTTGATCAAGCAAACCCTAATGATTATAATGGGTTGACTTAATCTATGTTAATCAAAGATGGCTTGACCTAATCTAACCTAGAGTGATTTAAACATCATCTAGTAGTAAGAAGAGAGAGAAAGCTCCTAATAGGAATGAGAATCAAGTAACATACTTTCAATATGTAAGAATGTACATGATTAGGGTATGATCCATCAAGGTAAGATCATGGAAATCCTAATTATAATGATTAATGAATCTTAACCTAATTTGAGGGTATCAATGATAATAATTTTCATATATAATGATGCTATGAGCTCAATTCACTATGAAGTGAATAGTAAACCCTAATTCTAGGGTAATAACATGTAACATGAATAGTAAACCCTAATTTAGGGTGATCTGATAAATGGAGTAATTCAGGGTTATGCCTTTGAGTATGAAACCCTAATTACAATTTGTAATATGAGAAATCTTTATGCCTCGAGAGCTAAGAGGTTCTATAACCCTATGTTGAAGTAAAATAATACAAACCCTAACTAATGAAGGATGGGGTATGTTAACCCTAGTCCTGGGTTATGCTTTCAAGTATGAAACCCTATGAACTAATTACAATATAAGAATTCTTATGCCTTATAAGACAAAGGGATTCAATAACCTTAATTGAGTGGGGTAAACCCTAACTCTACTTATGCTTTTAAGCATGAATCTTCATGATTAAAGTATGAGATGAGGAATCATTATTCCTAATTATAAAGAAAGGGATTGAATAACCCTAGTTGATGTAAATAAGGGAACCTAGCCTTAGTGTAAGCATGAAGGTACTATTCCTGAATTGAAAGGTTAATTCTGCTTTATAAATTGCTGATCTGGAAATGAAATGTTTGTTGTTGTCAATTGAATTAACCATGCAGGTTCTTATAAAAGGATGATTATATCCAGTTAAATGTTATGATATCATATTCATTGGAAGCATGTTATTAGCTTTGTGAATAGTGATATACCATATTGCCTAGTTAAGTGACATCATATAAGATTGATAGGCTGTGAGAGCCATGAGTAACATCAAGGCCATGCTAATAAGATGACTTGTGATGAATTAAGGGTTTGAATACCTTATTCTTGAATCATAGTAATGAAATGGTTAAGAAATGATATCCAATTGATAATTGATGTGAGTTAGACTTGATACATTTAGTATTCTACTTTTATAGTTGTTGTTCTAATGATTAATGCTTGGAAACATGCTTGATGCTAAAAGAATGCTAGAATGTACCTAACTAATCAAGTATAATCATATCATGTAGAGCCCTGACCATAGATCCATCATTGTCAGAGACCAAATGATGGTGAAACAGGTTTTCCTAAGGGAACTCCTGGAGCATATACTTTTGAGTATATGGGGGTATATGGACGTGAATATCCTTACGTCCTAGTGTAGGAATTGATGTAGATGTACTTTAATCTTTCAACCCTTCACTATATATTCATACCGGGTGATGTACCACAAATCTCTCGAAGAAATTACTAATACTGCATCGATGAGAGATAAACAAGAAATCTTTCGATGACGATGAGAGTTCAGAACTCCACTGTAACTCTATAGCGAAGTTTCCAGAATACCCTGGATAGCTACTACAGCAGAGACACAAGATGTCCTGCAAGTAAATCCTCTTACTGACTGAGGAAGATGAGGTCATAAGAATCCGGCTCTTTTGATGACCTATGTATGGTACCGACGCGATTTTTATAAATGGTCGCTTGGAGTATGAGCGGTATACCTCATCTCTGCAGGGCATAATAATGTTTGTAAAACATAATCAACCGCGTAGCATATCTGCTTAGGTTGAACCACGAAAAACAATGATTGGTGTTACATTGTTTACATTAATGATCCGTTCGAAATATTTAGTGTACATGTTCTTTATATGCTTTAAAGAAATGATTTCTTAAGTAAAAGTTACTTTACTTATTATCAAACCTGCTGTTAAATGATTTAAGTTACTTTGCTTATGTTGTTTCTTAAATGTTATAACAAAGCTTCTGGTGGAGAGTTATAACTCTCGTTGGGACAATTATTCAAATTGTCTCACTCCCGTAGGTTTCTACTTTTTAGGTAGACACCGAGGACGAAGGAATCCATTTAAGAATGAGCAACAACAGCATCAGGGGCAGTAGTGAATCTCAGGTGGAGATACTAACTGTCTAGTCTTGTAGATAGTGTGTCTTATGTCGTCTCTGTACTCTCAGGTCCTAAGAGTCAGTATATCTAAGATTTTGCCATGATGCCTCGAGATTTTGTATCTTACCTTGTACAGTTAACAAGGTGGGTTTTGTTGTAATGCTTGAGATGTGTTTATTACAGAGATGTATCAATGGATCAGTTTGTAAATGACCTATCATGTTGTTTATGAAAGATTTTTTATCTTTCGAACATCTCTTTACAAAAGTTTTAAATTTTTAGTGATTTTTGATAATTCCGCTGCTAATCGCTTCCGCATTCGTTAATTTGATTGTCAGTTTGGTGTCGGTCGTTTCAAGTGGTATCAGAGCTCTAGGTTCGCTGAGTCTACAGAGACATAGGACTAAGGTAGTAGAGTCTGTTCTAAGTGTCATCCAGTGTATCTGATGGTAACTTCTGCTCACATAGGAGGAGAAGAACTTGAAGATGACTAGATCGGATGAGGAGTTTGCTGCGGGGAGCAACAATACTGTACCAAGAAGAGGTGCAGAGGAGCAAGCAATAGAGGGACAATTACCTAAGATTCCCCTAGCTAACCCAACCATGATAAGGAATTCTTCCTTAGGAATCATTGTTGGGGAATTTAAGGCTACCATGATGTATCTAGTGGATCAAGAACTAGCAATACAACCCAGATTACCAGCTCCTAATGATGATGTTTGGATATCAACAGAATATGTGAAACACAACAACAGGTTGAAGCAATGGTAAATGATGAAGCTTTGAACCTAAAGCAAGTCAGTGCTCAACCTCAGTCTGATGAATCAGTATACAGTAATATAGGGGTTAGAATACAACCAGAGACCAGGACCTTCTATAGGTGTAGGAAGCCTGGACATATCAGAAATAATTTTCCAGAAGAGAAATATAAAGGAAGAATTGAGAAAAGACCTATCCAAACCCAGGAGCAGAGACCTGGTAGTTCCAAAAGGAAGAAGTTTCTGGTGTCACCAACACAACCAGGACCTAGTACACCAAGACAATGGTCATCCATAAAGGGTAAAGAACCCTTCAGACCATACTAGGCACCTAGAATTTGTTACATATGTAGACAGGTTGGACATCTGGCAAGAAATTGCCCAGCCAGAAATGTTATGGCAAATAAACCTCTGAGGCAGAATCAGCTTGATACAATGAATAATCCTCGAGTCATGACAGGTTAGACAAAATAAATGTTATTCTTATATGTCTTTTTATGATCTCTTGGACAAAACTGAGAAAGTAATTGATTGAACTTTTCTTGATTAATCCTATAAGGACTTATAATGTTGTATAAAATAGATGTTTCATGTTACATGCTTACCTCCATAAAAAGGATGAAGTATTAAAGAGATGTCCGGATAAAATTCAGTAATGTTAGATCTTATACTTGTGATAATAGGAAAAGAGAAGGAAAATGGTAGTATACAAATGCATATTACCTTATCTCAGTATTTATATACCCTGGCCAGGTATACAATTGCTGATGATAAAGTAAATATGGAAACTCCTAGATTGTTATCTTTTTGATTGCTCTGATCAAGTAGTCATTCTGAAACAATCTAATGAGTATCAAGAAATAAGAAATATGGGAATAAGGGAGGTCAACCCTGTCCAGTAAAGATGTAAGAATAATAATAAAGATCCTCCCCATAATGTGAAAATGTGATGGAATCATAAGATGTTTCATGAATGGTTGAAAATACATGATATAACAAGAGGAATATGATCCCTTATTCTCTTTCTTTCCAAGGACATGGCAATCAAGTGGGTCTTAGGACACTTGATGTGCATAATATAAAGATGTTTATGTGAAGTATACCTAGAAAGGTATCAGTTTATCTTGGACTTTAGTTCCAAGTTGAGAATATATGTAACAAGTAATGTCCCAAGATGAAAGGAAGATAACACATGTGATAAGTATCAAGATAAGAATGTAATAATATATCAAATGACTTATGTTGATTACCTGGAATGGTCAACTATGAAATCAAATTAAACATGTAAAATAATATGAACATCACTTGTTAGGGGTTTATGTTTTCATAAACATATCTTTCTTCAAGATATCTATCAAATAAGTCCTTGATTGATAAGAAACTTTTCCCTATAATAAGAGAATGTACAACTAATGAGAGAATTAGTGCAAATAATAAGGAAAGTTAATATGGTGTTATCAGATATGATAACACAATCAAGGTATGAAAGGACTTATATAGTCTCAAATAAATAACAGAGTATGAGTGTGATCTTAAGAAAAGTTGATCAAAACTTTATAATATCTCCATAATGACGAAATGTTATCTAAGGATGTAATGATATGATGCTTAAATAATGTTTGCTTTCCCTTTTCTTTCTGGGATTTCGGGGGCGAAATCCTTGTTAGGGGTTTATAATTTGTAACATCCCTGACCTGGGTTATGAACTAACCCCAGGTGTTTTGTTTAATCATGTGATTAAATTCTTGTGGTTATCTATTGATAATGTAATTAAAGCTTCTGAGGAACATATATTTCCCTTTCTGTCCTTTTTGAACAATGTTATAATATTGTTTTGTTAATAGGGACTTATGTGCAAATTACCCAATTAAAAGGGGTTAATTTGAAAATTTCATATTTTAATATGTTCCTATAGTTTTGAGACATCATGAGAATGAATATGATGAAGTATGATGGATTTCCCAAGCTTGGGCATCAAGATGCAGCTTGTGGGGCAATCCTTGTGCTTAAAACCCTAATTTTGGGTAAAGTGCAATTTACCCAAAACATGGGGTGCAACATGTAAAATATACCTTCTAGAATATCTTTTATGACTCTTGGCATCAATTAGAGTAAAAATGATAAAGGGGGCGCTTCATTGGAATAATCAAATAAGAAGGATAACCCTTGTAACTAAATAACCAAGTTATAAGCATAATGACCCTCTTATATGTGCAACTTAGTAAAAAGTTGGCTTTCTTCGCCTTTAGACCTTGGGTTTAAGATGAGTTTTTCTTAAGTATGGAAGGGAGAAACGTGGCTTAGAAGAAGGGAATGACCTAGATGATAAATGGAGAAACAAGTTGTCCTTATGTTGGAATTTCACCCAAAGTATATATATACACCTTTTCTCACTTAGCAAGGATCGTTTCCTTCACTTCCCTTCTTATCCCCTTGATTAGACCAACTTAGGACAGAGATCTGGAGCAGAGGAGGACGGATAAGGAGTTCTAGGTAAGCTTTGGTCATCTTCTTGCTCGGATTCATGGAGGAATTCATGGTGTAAGGTTGGTTTTATGGTCTTCCTTACTTGTTTCCTCTTTCTAGCCATCTTTTCCCAACCTTTCCTTGGAGAAACACCCTTGGCCGACCTGTGGATCTCAAGACACCATTAAAGGCTTGAAGCTTGGAAGTTTGGAGCTCAAGGAACGACCTTAAGGCGGGTTTTATAACTCTAAACCTTTTGCTTTCTTATGCATATCTTTGTTCTTGCAATTAGTACTTAGTTCTTCTTCTTTCCCACTCTTCCTTGCTTTCTTGCAACTAAAACCACGAAGAACAGACCTTGATCTGGAGGTAGAAGAAGATGGGCGTTATTACCAATGTTACTTTATCAAACGGTCTTGTTTTCCCCCCTTTGGCCAAACAGTTTGGGGCAAACGGTTTGCAAAACCGTTTTGAAGGGCAAATGGTTTCACAAGGTCGGTTGGATAAAACGGTCTCCAAGACCGTTTTAGGGCGTTTAAAAAGTGTTGACCGTTTGGGATTTCTGTTCATATTTATGTAGGCTAATGACCCACCAAATTTGAGGGGTTAACTCCAAAGAAATCGTAGGTTGAAGGCCAATCAATTAGGCAAATCGAATTGAATTAAATGCTGATTTTCAGTCTGATTAACTTGAACATTTTGCGAAAACGGTCTCAAGACCGTTTTAGTGCGTTGACCAAGCGTTTACCGTTTGGGATTACTGTTCCTAATTATGTGGTCTAATGACCTACCAAATTTTATAGGTTAACTCCCAAGGAATCATGAGTTAAAGGCTAAACAATTAGGTAATTGAATTGAATTAAGTGCTGATTTTCCAATATGATTAATTGAACTTTTTGGGCAAACGGTATCAAGACCATTTGAGGGCGTTTACCAAGCATTTACCATTTGGGATTCCTGTTCATAATTATGTTGGTTAATAACCCTCCAAATTTGAGGGATTAACTCTAAAGGAATCGTGAGTTGAAGGCTAATCAATTATGTAAACCCTAATTGGATTAAGTGCTGACTTTCAACTTGATTGATATGACTTTTTGGGTTTTCTTGCCCAAACGGTCTCAAGACCATTTGAAGATCACCCAAACGGTCTCAAGACCGTTTGGAGGTCACCCAAGACCGTTTGGAGGTCTAGGGTTGGATATGGTTAAGTGTTTGAAGGACAAAAGATATGGTGCTAACCCTAATCGACTAAGTGTTGGATTTGCATTGAATTGAGTTGATTGTTTGGGGTTGATTGGCCCAAACGGTCTCAAGACCGTTTGGGGATCACCCAAGACCATTTGGAGGTATGGGGTCAAGTATAGTTGACCAATTGAAGGTCCAAAGGTACCAAATTACAAAGCAATCAATTGCTGATTTGATGATCAACTCAATAGCTCAAACCCTAATGATTTTTCACTAGAATCCAAGGGTTGGGTGAGCCAAACGGTCTCAAGACCGTTTGGAACTCATCCAAACGGTCTCAAGACCGTTTGGAGGTCACCCAAGACCGTTTGGAGGTCTAGGGGTGAGTATGGTTAAGAAATTGATGATCCAATGTTACCAAGTTAAAGTGTAATCAATTGTTGATTTGGTGATCAATCCAATGATTCAAACCTTAATTTATTGACTTGGATTTTGATGATATGATGGGCAAACGGTCTCAAGACTGTTTGGAGGTCATCCAAACGACCTCAAGACCGTTTTGGGTCAGGTCATACCCAATTTGGATGATGGTTCTATGGTTTCAAAGTAACTAGTCTTACATTGATTAGTATTGAAGGATCATCGATTCCAAACCCTAACTCAATTGAATCAAACCGTAATTGATGAATGATTGAGGGTTAATTAAGGGTCAAATCAGTTGAAGTTTGACCTATTAAACTCAATTGAGGTATGAGTATAGGTCCAATTGATGTTTGGTTCCATGAATTCAATGATTGAAGTAATCAACATTGGAAACCCTAATTCAATTAGATACCTTATGTAATGGAGGTCCAATGTGATTAAATCTTTGGGAATTAAGATGATGAATGTTCTATTGATCCAATGATGATTAGTAATGATAATCAATGAAGGTATGAAGGTTGAAACCCTAATAATACCTAAGTGATTAGAACCAATTAAAGGGAGAATTCTTAATTGTTTATATTAATAGCTTGATACATTATGTTAACCATAGTAGCATGTACTTGATTGAAGGGTTGATGTGACCTAATCAAGTTAAAAGAATGAAATATTAGAATACATATATTTATATATATATATATATATATATATATATATATGTAAATATGAATCATGCAATGATCTTATGTAGCACGGCCGTGGTAGCCTTAACTTGCACGACCGTGCAAGGGAGCACGGCCGTGGTAGCCTTACTTTGCACGACCGTGCAAGGGGGCATGGCCGTGGTGTCCTATAAAGAAATTGAAAAGTTTTGGTATTGTGTTGACATTGTTATATATGCATGTCCTTATTTGTATAAGTCATACATGTTGATATTATGAGGTGATCATAGCCAGGTAAGAGTTATGATGTCATATTCCTTGAAAACAATTATAAGCTTTTAGAGTAATGATATGTGAGAAGTATATACATTGCTAAATCAAGGTCATGTTGTTAGATGACTTGATGCTTATATGTCACTTGGTAGCAAGTGTTATGATAATCTGAGGGTTTGAATAACCATGATCCTGAATCATTTTATGCTTAATGCCTTGAAGGCTTAGATGGTTCAATGGTTGTTTAATCCAAACCCTAATGATACCTAAAGACATTAAGGGGTTAAGTGATTAGTGGATTGACCCATGTTATGATTATTAAAGAAGATTACCAAGGTACCCTTGAAGGGTTCAAGTAGATAACAACCCTTGATCAAGCAAACCCTAATGATTATAATGGGTTGACTTAATCTATGTTAATCAAAGATGGCTTGACCTAATCTAACCTAGAGTGATTTAAACATCATCTAGTAGTAAGAAGAGAGAGAAAGCTCCTAATAGGAATGAGAATCAAGTAACATACTTTCAATATGTAAGAATGTACATGATTAGGGTATGATCCATCAAGGTAAGATCATGGAAATCCTAATTATAATGATTAATGAATCTTAACCTAATTTGAGGGCATCAATGATAATAATTTTCATATATAATGATGCTATGAGCTCAATTCACTATGAAGTGAATAGTAAACCCTAATTCTAGGGTAATAACATGTAACGTGGATAGTAAACCCTAATTTAGGGTGATCTGATAAATGGAGTAATTCAGGGTTATGCCTTTGAGTATGAAACCCTAATTACAAGTTGTAATATGAGAAATCTTTATGCCTCGAGAGCTAAGAGGTTCTATAACCCTATGTTGAAGTAAAAGAATACAAACCCTAACTAATGAAGGATGGGGTATGTTAACCCTAGTCCTAGGTTATGCTTTCAAGTATGAAACCCTGTGAACTAATTACAATATAAGAATTCTTATGCCTTATAAGACAAAGGGATTCAATAACCTTAATTGAGTGGGGTAAACCCTAACTCTACTTATGCTTTTAAGCATGAATCTTCATGATTAAAGTATGAGATGAGGAATCATTATTCCTAATCATAAAGAAAGGGATTGAATAACCCTAATTGATGTAAATAAGGGAACCTAGCCTTAGTGTAAGCATGAAGGTACTATTCCTGAATTGAAAGGTTAATTCTGCTTTATAAATTGCTGATCTGGAAATGAAATGTTTGTTGTTGTCAATTGAATTAACCATGCAGGTTCTTATAAAAGGATGATTATATCCAGGTAAAGGTTATGATATCATATTCATTGGAAGCATGTTATTAGCTTTGTGAATAGTGATATACCATGTTGCCTAGTTAAGTGACATCATATAAGATCGATAGGCTGTGAGAGCCATGAGTAACATCAAGGCCATGCTAACAAGATGACTTATGATGAATTAAGGGTTTGAATACCTTATTCTTGAATCATAGTAATGAAATGGTTAAGAAATGATATCCAATTGATAATTGATGTGAGTTAGACTTGATACATTTAGTATTCTACTTTTATAGCTGTTGTTCTAATGATTAATGCTTGGAAACATGCTTGATGCTAAAAGAATGCTAGAATGTACCTAACTAATCAAGTATAATCATATCATGTAGAGCCCTGACCTTAGATCCATCATTGTCAGAGACCAAATGATGGTGAAACAAGTTTTCCTAAGGGAACTCCTGGAGCATATACTTTTGAGTATATGGGGGTATATGGACGCGAATATCCTTACGTCCTAGTGTAGGAATTGATGTAGATGTACTTTAATCTTTCAACCCTTCACTATATATTCATACCGGGTGATGTACCACAAATCTCCCGAAGAAATTACTAATACCGCATCGATGAGAGATAAACAAGAAATCTTTCGATGACGATGAGAGTTCAGAACTCCACTGTAACTCTATAGCAAAGTTTCCAGAATACCCTGGATAGCTACTACAGCAGAGACACAAGATCTCCTGCAAGTAAATCCTCTTACTGACTGAGGAAGATGAGGTCATAAGAATCCGGCTCTTTTGATGACCTATGTATGGTACCGACGCGATTTTTATAAATGGTCGGTTGGAGTATGAGCGGTATACCTCATCTCCGCAGGGCATAATAATGTTTGTAAAACATAATCAACCGCGTAGCATATCTACTTAGGTTGAACCACGAAAAACAATGATTGGTGTTACATTGTTTACATTAATGATCCGTTCGAAATATTTAGTGTACATGTTCTTTATATGCTTTAAAGAAATGATTGCTTAAGTAAAAGTTACTTTACTTATTATCAAACCTGCTGTTGAATGATTTAAGTTGCTTTGCTTATGTTGTTTCTTAAATGTTATAACAAAGCTTCTGGTGGAGAGTTATAACTCTCGCTGGGACAATTATTCAAATTGTCTCACTCCCGTAGGTTTCTACTTTTTAGGCAGACGTCGAGAACGAAGGAATCCATTTAAGAATGAGCAACAACAGCATCAACAACATCAGGGGCAGTAGTGAATCTCAGGTGGAGATACTAACTGTCTAGTCTTGTAGATAGTGTGTCTTATGTTGTCTCTGTACTCTCAGGTCCTAGGAGTCAGTATATCTGAGATTTTGGCATGATGCCTCGAGATTTTGTATCTTACCTTGTGCAGTTAACAAGGTGGGTTTTGTTGTAATGCTCGAGATGTGTTTATTACAGAGATGTATCAATGGATCAGTTTGTAAATTACCTATCATGTTGTTTATGAAAGAGTTTTTATCTTTCGAATATCTCTTTACAAAAGTTTTAAATTTTTAGTGATTTTTGATAATTCCGCTGCTAATCGCTTCCGCATTCGTTAATTTGATTGTCAGTTTGGTGTCGGTCATTTCAGCTCACAAGGCCATTCACATCTTGTCACCTCTCACTAGGCAACAAATTATTCACATGGCTCCCAAGGCCATTCACATCTTGTCACCTCTCACTAGGCAACAACTTATTCACATGGTTCATAAGGCCATTCACATCTTGTCACCTCTCACTAGGCAACAACTTATTCACATGGTTCATAAAATTCGTACACATTGTTACTTTTATTAAGCAACAACAACATCAATTCACAAAAAGCCAATCAACATTTATTATATAAATGTCACAGCCCAAACTTGGCTATATTCATCATCTCATCATACCTGCATGGTTATTAGGCATGATAACAGTCATACAAGATATTCATCACATCATGTGATACAATAGTAACACCATCATTCCTCAACCAGGAATTAGGGTTCACTATCAAACAGGGCTTATCATTCCCTTTTCCCCAAATTAGGGTTAGGGTTCCCCATTTCTCATTAATTCAGACCCTCTTGAGTTAACCAACTTTATCTTGTATTAAGGTATTTCCCCTCTTAATACATTCCATCACAGAATACTCACCCTTAGCATATAATGCATAGGCCACACATTAGAATTGTCCATCTATCTCACATGATATGGACTTATCTTAGTTTAAGGCATAACTTTATTATAAAGTTGCCTATAAACAGTCGCAATGATACACCCTCAACTAGGGTTTCACAAGGATACACCCTCAACCAGGGTTCACAATGATACACCCTCCACTAGGGTTTCACAAGGATACACCCTCAACCAGGGTTTATAAGGATACTCCCTCAACTAGGGTTTCACAAGGATACACCCTCGACCAGGGTTCATAAGGATACACCCTCAACTAGGGTTTCACAAGGATACACCCTCAACTAGGGTTTACTAATCATGTATTGGATCCATGAATTTGTTATGCATTATTGATTAGTACCATTAAGGGTATCTCTCACCTAATTACATTAGGTTTCCAAAAAGGTTTGATCAATTGGACCTTCAATAACATGGGGTATCCAATTGAATTAGGGTTTCCAATGTTGATTCCTTCAATCATTGAATTCATGGAACCAATCATCAATTGGACCTATACTCATACTTCAATTGAGTTTAATAGGTCAACCTTAAACTGATTTTACCCTCAATTGACACTCAATTGATCATCAATTAGGGTTTGATTCAATTGAATTTAGGTTTGGAATCGAAGATCCAACAACACTCATCAATGCAAGATTGGTTACTTTGAAACTATTGAACCATTATCCAAATTGGGTTTGACCTGACCCCAAACGGTCTTGAGGTCGTTTGGATGACCTCCAAACGGTTTTGAGACCGTTTGCCCATCATATCACTCAAATACAAGCCATCCAATTAAGGTTTGGATCATTGGATTGATCGCCAAATCAGCATTGCATTGTATATCAACTTGGTACCTTTAGACCTTTAAACACCTAACCATACTCAACCCTAGACCTCCAAACGGTCTTGGGTGACCACCAAACGGTATTGAGACCATTTGGATGAGCTACAAACGATCTTGAGACCGTTTGGCCCATCCATCCTTTGGATTCTAGTGAAACATCATCAAGGATTGGTCTATCGAGTTGATCAACAATTCAGCACTTAATTGCAATATGATTGGTACCTTTGGACCTTCAATTGATAAACTATACTTGACCCCAGACCTCCAAACGGTCTTGTGGTGACCCCCAAACGGTCTTGAGACCGTTTGGGTGATCCCCAAACGGTCTTGAGACCGTTTGGGCTAATCAACCCAAAATCTCAAATTAACTCATTGGAATTTCAGCACTAATTCCAATTAGGGTTTGCCTAATTGAATAGCCTTCAACTCACGATTCCTTGGGAGTTAATCCCTCAAATTTGGTGAGTAATTAGACCAAATCATTAAGAACAGTAATACCAAACGGTCAACGCTTGGTCAATGCACTCAAACGGTCTTGAGACCGTTTGCCCCAAAAGTTCAATTAAAACAGATTGATAATCAGCACTTAATCCAATTAGGTTTCCCTAATTGATTAGCCTGCAACTCACGATTCCTTGGGAGTTAATCCCTCAAATTTGGAGGGTCATCAACCAACATAATTATGAACAGTAATACCAAACGGTAAAATCTTGGTCAACCATCTCAAACGGTTTTGAAACCGTTTTCCCAAACAGGTCAAGTTAATCAGGTTGAAAATCAGCATTTAATTCAATTCGATTTGCCTAATTGATTGGCCTTCAACCTACAATTCCTTTAGAGTTAACCCCTCACATTTGGTGGGTAATTAGAATACATAATTAGGAACAAAATTACCAAACGGTCAACGCTTGGTCAACCATATCAAACGGTTTTGAAACCGTTTTCTCCCAAACGGTTTCAAACCGTTTGCCTTTAAACGGTTTGCTGAAACCGCATAGCCAATCAAATTAAAACGATTTGGAGTAGCTATCAAAATCGTTTGGCTTGTTACTTTTCTTTGGATAAGCATCTAGGATGATGTCATCATCTCTTTCCTTCGAACAACCAAGAACAGCAACCGTTCTTGATGGAAATTGCAGCAAGAAACAAGAGTGCATCAAATTGAAGAAATCAATCAACAAAGTATAGAGAATTGATGCAATAGCAATGTTTAAGGGTTTAAGTTATAAAACCCGCCTCCAATTGATCTCCAAAGCTCCAAGATCACGCCATTAATGGTGGATGAAGCTCTTACAACTCCCCTTAGGCTCGTCCTCAAGCTTTTGGATGAAAAAGTTGGCTAGGGTTGAAGAGGAGATCGAAATAAGAAGGAATCCATAATTTATTTTCGATTTCCACCATGAAATCAAGGAGAACGAAGGTCAAGGGCTTACCCACAGGTTGGGGACGTGCTCCCTTCTATCCTTAGCCTTCTTGGTCGGTTTTGCAAGCAAGGAGAAGAAGAAAATCTGAAAAAAGGCCTTGGTTTGGGCTTGGAAATGGCACTTTTATAAGGAAATTGATGAGAGAGAAAATGCATTATTAAAATGCATTTAATTCCAAAAATAGTACCACCTCTTCCTCCTTGGTTTTCTTGCACACAAAGGCATCTCAAAACACCGAAATCCCTTCCATTATCCATGGATTAAAGGAAAAGAAAATAAGCACCTTAATGCTTATTATATTAATATCCCATATGTGAGTGGAAATTACTTTCCTTTATAATAAGGTGAGTGGAGTTTCACCTCCTTTAGATATTTTCGTTACTTATCTTGGAAAAAGAACGTCCATCCTTATTAAAAATCAACCAATAACAGTTTGGTTGAAGGCCCTTTAATTAATACATTCATTTTTGCCCTAAATTGGATTAGGGTTTCACTTAGGATTAAATCTTGATTATTTTAATATCAAGATTCTCTCTCCTCCATCTTAATTCAAATGAGATGCCCCTTTCATTTTCTTTGCTCTAAATGATGCCAAGAAACATTAGGGACTTTATTGAAGTGGTAATTTGCATATCAAACCCTAGGTTTTGGGTAAATTGCACATTACACCAAAACTAAGTTTTAATGCACAACATTGCTTTATCAGCTCTTTCTTGGTATTCAGGCTTCCATAAGCCATACCTCAACATCATATTCACTCTCATGATGCTTAAACACATGAGGAACATATTATCATGCAAAATTTGCACATAAACCCCTCAACTTGGGTAATTTGCACTTTAGTCCAAAATAAGCAATCATTGCTTCAACATTGTTCAAACATGACCAAAATTGAAACATAAGTTTCTTATGAGGCCTAATTACTTTTCCCAAGATAAGATTAAGAATCTACTCAACCTTATTAGACAAAACATCTAGGGTTAATTCATAACCCAGGTTAGGGATGTTACAAATTATAAACCCCTAACAAGGATTTCGTCCTCGAAATCCCAGGAAAAGGAGGAACAGATTGTTCATTAATCATGCCCTCAAGTCTCCACATATTTCTTAATATTATGGAGATACCATGGATCTGTAATTCATACAAAGTTTCTTTCATTAATTCAACCTTATCACTGTTTATGTTTATGCAAAGCATAAACCCCTAACATATGATGTCCATGTCATTGAAAGGAAGAAGCATAAAAGAACATACTTCTATCATCACTCAAGAATATCTACCAAAAGAGAAACATACATATCTAACACAGATAATTCATTCAGCAATCCTTTATTTGTTTTGGGAAAATATTCACCAAGCAAATTCACTGAGTAGGTTCACTGAGTATATTCACTAAGTATGTTGTTTGAAATTATTTACTGAGGAAGTTCACTGAGTATGTTCACTAAGTATGTTTTTTTTGTTGAAAATATTCACTGAGGAAGTTCACTGAGTATGTTCACTAAGTATGTTTTTGAAAATATTCACTAAGGAAGTTCACTGAGTATGTTCACTAAGTATGTTTTTGAAAATATTCACTGAGGAAGTTCATTGAGTATGTTCACTAAGTATGTTTTTGAAAATATTCACTGAGGAAGTTCACTGAGTATGTTCACTAAGTATGTTTTTGAAAATATTCACTGAGGAAGTTCACTGAGTATGTTCACTAAGTATGTTTTTGAAAATATTCACTGAGGAAGTTCACTGAGTATGTTCACTAAGTATGTTTTTGAAAATATTCACTGAGGAAGTTCACTGAGTATGTTCACTAATTATGTTTTTGAAAATATTCACTGAGGAAGTTCACTGAGTATGTTGAGAATATTTCACTTAGCTCTTCCTATTTAATTTCATTATACTTCTCTAGATTGTTTCAAAATGACTACTTGATCAGAGTAATCATAAAGATAACAATCTAAGAGTTCCATACTTGCCTTATCTTCAATAATCATATACATGGCCAGGGTATATAAGTATTGAGATTAGGTAGTATGCACTTTATTTGCTATCACATTCCTCACTTTTCATATCATTATACACACAGGATTTTCCATTCTTGAATTTTCTTCAGGCATCATTTCTATATCTCATCTTTCAACACACAGATAAGGAAGATTATAAAACATTTTAAGGAATACTGAGTAAGATATAAGTTCTCCTTTCCCTTGTGTCCTTATAGGACTAGTCAAGGGAAGTTCAAAAACAACTATTTGCATATCTTTATCACATAGAAACATGAAATGAAGTATCAGGGTGAATATATTTTATTTAAGTATTACCCTTCAAGGTCACCTACCACATTAGGTTGATTTCAACCCATAGTGTCCAATTATCTCATATTGCTACTTTTGTCTTTACTTAGTGGCTACTGCCTTGGCGTACTAGACATTTAGTGCACTGGTAACACCAAAAACTTTGGCTTTTCAGAATATCCAGGAAAATGTCTCTAAATTGCAAAGACCTTACCTTAATTCATAGCTTATGGCCCCTCCTTGGGCACTACCATCACAAATGTACTGTTTGTCTAAACTTATGGCACAGTCTACTTTCTTGCCATATGTTAATCTTTTCCACATTTCCACTGTTCTAACATGATCATATCACTCAGGAATCCTTTCAAAGCCCAAAGTTTATGCATTAAAGACTGGTAACTTAGGTTATGATACTAGTATCCAGTCTTCTATATGCATTACAATTGTCTTATTCTGCTCTTCAAGAGCATAGCATAGGATTCTCTATCCTGATTAGGTCAAGGTGGGAATTCTCAGGCATTTGTTCTCCTCTTGCCTGGTCCCATGCACCCTCTCCTGGTGCAACAACATTGTCCTTAGCAATGTGTTCCTCATGTTCTCCAGTCATTTTCAAGTTCTTATTCTCCTATGTGAGCAGAAGATACTATCAGATAAACTAGAAGACACTTAGAACAGACTCTACAACCTTAGTCCTATGTCTCTGTAGACTCAGCGAACCTAGAGCTCTGATACCACTTAATTGTGATGACCGTCTCGCGAAAACAAGATTAACTAATGCGGAAGCGTTCATCAAGCAGCGAATTAGTGAAAATCACTAAAAATTAAAACTTTTTGCAAAGAGATCCACACATAGGAAATCTTTTCCAACAAATGCCATTGTATATCATATACATTCTATTTCAAACGTACATATCCTGTACCATCTTTTTCCAGAGACTACATCATCAACTGCCTTATAAACATATATGCAGGCAGCATACAAATCTCGAGGCATCAAGCCAAAACCTCAGACTGATATATCAAAAACACTGACTAAAAACTCCGAGGACCTGAGAGTACAGAGACGACATATAGGACTACTATCTATATGACTAGACAGACAATATCTCCACCTGAGATCTTATTGCTGTCCCTGTTGTTGCTGTTGCTGCTGCTCTTTCCCTGTTCTAGGGTTTCTGCTCTGCCTTTCATGCATACCTAAAAATGTTTCCCACAGGGGTGAGACAATTGTAAATTGCCCCAGTGAGAGATATAACTCTCCGCCAGAGACATTGTTATAGCAGATTATGAAATTAAACTGAGCAGGGGTTACTTTTACATTATTAGGCAGAATTATTCTTCATAGAACAGAATAAGAAAATCTCCAATTTCAATAAGAGCATTGCATCTACCCATGGTAGACTCATAGTTCATTCATCTACTTGTAATGAATACAACAGATATGAATAATCATCAATGAACTATAGATATATAACAGAAATGTAACATCAGCCAAGTTCTCTAGCATAACTTATTAACACAAATGCTACAAAGAAACATGATACTTGTTACCCAAGCATCACACATGGCTCACAAGGCCATTCATATCTTGTCACCTCTCACTAGGCAACAACTTATTCACATGGCTCACAAGGCCATTCACATCTTGTCACCTCTCACTAGGCAACAACTTATTCACATGGCTCCCAAGGCCATTCACATCTTGTCACCTCTCACTAGGCAACAACTTATTCACATGGTTCATAAGGCCATTCACATCTTGTCACCTCTCACTAGGCAACAACTTATTCACATGGTTCATAAAATTCGTACACATTGTTACTTTTATTAAGCAACAACAACATCAACGCACAAAAAGCCAATCAACATTTATTATATAAATGTCACAGCCCAAACTTGGCTATATTCATCATCTCATCATACCTGCATGGTTATTAGGCATGATAACAGTCATACAATATATTCATCACATCATGTGATACAATAGTAACACCATCATTCCTTAACCAGGAATTAGGGTTCACTATCAAACAGGGCTTATCATTCCCTTTTCCCCAAATTAGGGTTAGGGTTCCCCATTTCTCATTAATTCAGACCCTCTTGAGTTAACCAACTTTATCTTGTATTAAGGTATTTCCCCTCTTAATACATTCCATCACAGAATACTCACCCTTAGCATATAATGCATAGGCCACACATTAGAATTGTCCAGCTATCTCACATGATATGGACTTATCTTAGTTTAAGGCATAACTTTATTATAAAGTTGCCTATAAACAGTCGCAATGATACACCCTCAACTAGGGTTTCACAAGGATACACCCTAACCATGGTTCACAATGATACACCCTCCACTAGGGTTTCACAAGGATACACCCTCAACCAGGGTTTATAAGGATACACCCTCAACTAGGGTTTCACAAGGATACACCCTCAACCAGGGTTCATAAGGATACACCCTCAACTAAGGTTTCACAAGGATACACCCTCAACTAGGGTTTACTAATCATGTATTGGATCCATGCATTTGTTATGCATTATTGATTAGTACCATTAAGGGTATCTCTCACCTAATTACATTAGGTTTCCAAAAAGGTTTGATCAATCGGACCTTCAATAACATGGGGTATCCAATTGAATTAGGGTTTCCAATGTTGATTCCTTCAATCATTGAATTCATGGAACCAATCATCAATTAGACCTATACTCATACTTCAATTGAGTTTAATAGGTCAACCTTAAACTGATTTGACCCTCAATTGATCATCAATTAGGGTTTGATTCAATTGAATTAGGGTTTGGAATCGAAGATCCAACAACACTCATCAATGCAAGATTGGTTACTTTGAAACTATTGAACCATTATCCAAATTGGGTATGACCTGACCCCAAACGGTCTTGAGGTTGTTTGGATGACCTCCAAACGGTCTTGATACCGTTTTCCATCATATCACTCAAATATAAGCCATCCAATTAAGGTTTGGATCATTGGATTGATCGCCAAATCAGCATTGCATTGTATATCAACTTGGTACCTTTAGACCTTTAAACACCTAACCATACTCAACCCTAGACCTCCAAACGGTCTTGGGTGACCACAAAACAGTATTGAGACCGTTTGGATGAGCTCCAAACGGTCTTGAGACCGTTTGGCCCATCCATCCTTTGGATTCTAGTGAAAAATCATCAAGGATTGGTCTATCGAGTTGATCAACAATTCAGCACTTAATTGCAATATGATTGGTACCTTTGGACCTTCAATTGATCAACTATACTTGACCCCAGACCTCCAAACGGTCTTGGGGTGACCCCCAAACAGTCTTGATACCGTTTGGGTGATCCCCAAACGGTCTTGAGACCGTTTGGGCTAATCAACCCAAAATCTCAAATTAACTCATTGGAATTTCAGCACTAATTCCAATTAGGGTTTTCCTAATTGAATAGCCTTCAACTCACGATTCCTTGGTAGTTAATCACTCAAATTTGGTGAGTCATTATACCACATCATTAGTAACAGTAATACCAAACGGTCAATGCTTGGTCAATGCACTCAAACGGTCTTGAGACCGTTTGCCCAAAAAGTTCAATTAAAACAGATTGATAATCAGCACTTAATCCAATTAGGTTTCCCTAATTGATTAGCCTTCAACTCACGATTCCTTGGGAGTTAATCCATCCAATTTGGAGGGTCATCAACCAACATAATTATGAACATTAATACCAAACGGTAAACGCTTGGTCAACCATCTCAAACGGTTTTGAAACCGTTTTCCCAAACAGGTCAAGTTAATAAGGTTGAAAATCAGCATTTAATTCAATTCGATTTGCCTAATTGATTGGCCTTCAACCTACGATTCCTTTGGAGTTAACCCCTCAAATTTGGTGGTTCATTATCCTACATAATTAGTAACAAAATTACCAAACGGTAAACGCTTGGTCAACCATATCAAACGGTTTTGAAACCATTTTCTCCCAAATGGTTTCAAACCGTTTGCCTTTAAACGGTTTGCTGAAACCGCATAGCCAATCAAATTAAAACGATTTGGAGCAGCTATCAAAACCGTTTGGCTTGGTACTTTTCTTTGGATAAGCATCTAGGATGATGTCATCATCCCCTTCCTTCGAACAACCAAGAACAGCAACCGTTCTTGATGGAAATTGCAGCAAGAAACAAGAGTGCATCAAATTGAAGAAATCAATCAACAAAGTATAGAGAATTGATGCAATAGCAATGTTTAAGGGTTTAAGTTATAAAACCCGCCTCCAATTGAGCTACAAAGCTCCAATCTCACGCCATTAATGGTGGATGAAGCTCTTACAACTCCCCTTAGGCTCGTCCTCAAGCTTTTGGATGAAAAAGTTGGCTAGTGTTGAAGAGGAGATCGAAATAAGAAGGAATCCATAATTTATTTTCAAATTCCATCATGAAATCAAGGAGAACGAAGGTCAAGGGCTTACCCACAGGTTGGGGACGTGCTCCATTCTGTCCTTAGCCTTCTTGGTCGGTTTTGCAAGCAAGGAGAAGAAGAAAATCCGAAAAAGGCCTTGGTTTGGGCTTGGAAATGGCACTTTTATAAGGAAATTGATGAGAGAGAAAATGCATTATTAAAATGCATTTAATTCCAAAAATAGTACCACCTCTTCCTCCTTGGTTTGCTTGCACACAAAGGCATCTCAAACCACCGAAATCCCTTCCATTATCCATGGATTAAAGGAAAAGAAAATAAGCACCTTAATGCTTATTATATTAATATCCCATATGTGAGTGGAAATTACTTTCCTTTATAATAAGGTGAGTGGAGTTTCACCTCCTTTAGATATTTTCGTTCCTTATCTTGGAAAAAGAACGTCCATACTTATTCAAAATCAACCAATAACATTTTGGTTGAAGGCCCTTTAATTAATACATTCATTTTTGCCCTAAATTGGATTAGGGTTTCACTTAGGATTAAATCTTGATTATTTTAATATCAAGATTCTCTCTCCTCCATATTAATTCAAATGAGATGCCCCTCTCATTTTCTTTGCTCTAAATGATTCCAAGAAACATTAGGGACTTTATTGAAGTGGTAATTTGCATATCAAACCCTAGGTTTTGGGTAAATTGCACATTACACCAAAACTAGGTTTTAATGCACAACATTGCTTTATCAGCTCTTTCTTGGTATTCAGGCTTCCATAAGCCATACCTCAACATCATATTCACTCTCATGATGCTTCAACACATGAGGAACATATTATCATGCACAATTTGCACATAAACCCCTCAACTTGGGTAATTTGCACTTTAGTCCAAAATAAGCAATCATTGCTTCAACATTGTTCAAACAGGACCAAAATTGAAACATAAGTTTCTTATGAGGCCTAATTACTTTTCCCAAGATAAGATTAAGAATCTACTCAACCTTATTAGACAAAACATCTAGGGTTAATTCATAACCCAGGTCAGGGATGTTACAGTTTGAGTCCAAACGGTCTCAAGACCGTTTGGGACCAAACGATCCCAAATCGTTTGGTGACCATGCGGTTTCAAGATCAATTTGCCCATGCAGTTTCAAAGTCAAACTTGACCAAACGGTCAACAAGACCAAACAGTCTTCACCCCACCTTGGGCAAACGGTCTTGAGTGTGCACTTTATCATATGGTTTTAAAAGTCAAAGGGACCAAATGGTCAACACCACCAAACGGTTTCAAGGTCCATCCAAGACCGTTTGGGGGTTTGAAGTACAAGACCGTTTGGGGTCTAAAAAGGTCAAGAACGTTTGATGCCTTAGTAGTCAAGATGGTTTAGTAGTTGATTAACTTAAACCCTAAAGATACCTAAAGTGATTAAGGGGTCAAGCAATTAATTGATTGATGCATGTTATGATCAATGGTGAACATTACAAAAGTACCCTTTATGGGATAGAGTAACCAATACCCTTGATCAAGTGAATCTTAATGACCACAATAGATACCATAATGACACAACCATGATGTCAGTGTTGATTTGACTTAACCTAATCAAGAGTGATATAAACATCATCTAATAGTAAGAGGAGAGAGAAGACTCCTCATATAAATGAGAATCAAGTAACAAGCTTCCAATATGTATGAATACATCTAATTAGGGTATGGTCCTTCATAGTGAAATCATGGAAACCCTAATTATGATGGTTAATGAATCTTAAACTAATTTGAGGGCATTAATGGAAGTAATCCTCATACATGATGATGGTATGATCTTAATTCACAGTAATGTGAATAGTAAACCCTAATCTAGGGTAATGTGATGTAATGTGAATAGTAAATCCTAATCTAGGGTGATGTGATGATATGAACATTAAACCCTAATTCTGGGTTATGCTTTTAAGCATGAAACTCTATGATTGGAGTATGAAATAAGGAATCACTATTCATAATTAAGATAAAGGGGTTGAATAACCCTAATTGAATTGAAAGGTTACCTCTGTTTTACAATATGCTGATATAGAGATAATTTGCCTATTAGTAAATGTATTAACCATGCAGGTTTTTATAAAGAAGTGATCATAGCCAGGTAAGGGTTATGATGTCATATTCATTGAAAGCATTTTATAAGCTTTATAAAGAATGATATGATATGTTGCCTGGTTTAAGTGGTAACATATGAGATTGATAGGCTGTATGAGCCATGAGAAATACATGCATTGTTATAATCAAGGTTATGTTGTTAAATGACTTGATGATAAGATGTTATTTGGTAACAAGTACTATAATGATCTAAGCGTTTGAACACCCATGTTCCTGAATCATAATGATGAGATGGTTAGGGATTGATATCCCAATGATAACTGATGTGAAATGAACTTGATACAATTAGTACTCTTTCTTTATAGCAATTGTTTTAATGGTTTATGTTTAAAAACATGCCTGGTGCTAAAAGAATGCCATAATGTACTTAAATAATCAAGTATAATGATACCATGTAGAGCCCTGACCATAGATCCATCATTGTCAGTAGTTTAATGATGGTGAAATAGGTTTTCCTAAGGGAACTCCTGGAGAGCATACTTTTGAGTATGTGGGGGTTATGGACGCGAATATTCTTACGTCCTAATGTAGGATTTGATGTGAGATGTACCTTTAACATCTCAATCCTTCATTATATGTTTTATGCCGGGATGATGTATCATTAATCTCCCGATGATGTTGTTAATGCCGCATCGATGTGAGATAAACAAAAAATCCCTAGATGGCGAAGAAAGTACTGAACGCCACTGTAACTCTAATAGCGAAGTTGCCAGAATACCCTGGAAAGCTATTATAGCAGAGACACAAGATGTCCTGCATGTTGATCCTCACACTGACTGAGGAAGATAAGGTCATAGGAATCCGACTCTTCTGATGACCTATGTATGGTACCGATTGCGATTTTGTAATGGTCGGTTGGAGTATGAGAGGTGTAACTCATCTCCTCAGGGCATAATAATGTTTGAAAAACATAATCAGCCGTGTAGCATAACTGCTTAGGTTGAACTACGAGGAACAATGATTGATGATACATTGTTTATAATGTTGTAGTTGAATAACTAGTATACATGTTCTTCATATTCCTTATTGAGATATGCCTTGATGTTCAATTAAGTTATAATTGAAATGATTGCTAAAAGAATGTTGCTTTACTTATTTTATACGATGTTAAACCTGTTGTTGAATGTTTAAAGTTCTATTGCTTATTGTTATTTCTCTATTGCAATAACAAAGCTTCTAGCAGAGAGTTATAACTCTCGCTGGGACAATTATTCAATTGTCTCAACCCCGTGGGATTTGACTTTTTAGGTAGACGCCGAGGTCGAAGGAATCCATCAGTGGGTGAGCAACAACAACAGGAACAACAACATCAGGAACAACAGTGATTCTCAGGTGGAGACATTGTATGTCAAGTCTTATAGATAGTATGTCCTATGTGTTGTCTTTGTACTCTCAAGTCCTAGGAGTCAGTAGATGTTTAAAGTAGATCTGAGATTTTTGGCTTAATGCCTCAAGATTTTTGTATCTTACCTTGTACAGATAACAGGGCAGTTGATGTTGAAAACCTCTAGAGGGGGGGGGGTGAATAGAGTTTTATAGATAATTTAACAATTATTGCACTTCAACAACCACAAAGAGAATATCGGACAAGGAGACACAAGGTTTAGAGTGGTTCCAACTATAGCAAATACTATAGCCGTCAGTCCACTACCCGGTTGCTTACCCAACTGGGATTTGAAAAGAAATTTATTTTATTACCTCTTCAAGGAATTTACATAAAATACAATCTCTTTTCCTAAACCCTTCAAGCAGCCTTCACCTAGAAGTAATCGCCAACCTTGAAGCAGCCTTCCCTTGAAGTAGATGCACCAACTCCTGTTGCACCAGCCTTCTGAAGTAGCTTCCCCTGCGATAGCCTTCTTGAAGTAGCTTGAAGTCCCCTTCTCCACCTGAGAAGTCAACCCTCTCCAATCCGCAGCCTCCAACCCTAGGAGTAGCAAGGAGAGTACACAAGATAAACAGGAACAAGAAAGGAAAACAGAAATTACAACTTATCCTTTAAGCCCAAGGCTTGATATGCCTAGATCAAGCGTAAGATCTCCTAGCCAAGTATGTGAACTTGTGATTGCTGTAGGTAGGAGAATCTAGCCTATAGGACACGAGATTGAGCTAAGGAGAATGTAGGCCAATGATCACAGTGCTCAAATTTTGCTTGCAAAAGATTGCTCAAGTATGCTCAAGTGTATTCTCAAGTGTAACAGGTGTATACTATTGTCCTATGGCTTGTCCTATTTATAGGAATGGCCTAAGTATGCTTAAGGACATTCTAGACAACTTCTAGGGGGTTCCTAGTGCTTAACTAGCCGTTAGGAATAAGTTAGGCGCATTAGCAACGGCTAGTTAATTAATTCTGCAGTTGCTGTCAGAGACCATCTCGGTCGAGGACTTGTCGACCGAGATGCCCAGTCGGTCGAGGATTTGTCGACCGACAGGCTCTCTGGATTAACGTTGATTTGCAACTGTCAACTGCTGTGTCTAACGGCTACTTTTGGTCAATCTCGGTCGAGAAGTTTGTCGACCGAGAGTGTCTCGGTCGAGGAGTGTGGTCGACCGAGATTGACTCTGTTTTCAATCTTTTAATTAAGATACTAAGTATGTGCATGAGTGTACATTATGTGATCTATTAGAAGGAGATGACCTAACTAAGTGTGGTGTTTAGCTAGGGAGATCTAACGCTTGATTTACATGAAGTCTAAGTACTTGTACATTATATATTTGTACAAGTTTACAAATGATTACATTGTATGGCATTTATAAACATTCAAGCGTAAGGATTCCCTAGAACTTTGTCATCACCTTGTTCCTGCACACTTAAGTAGCTCGTTAGATTAATAAGAATGAAATGTTTGTCATCATCGAAACAAAGGGATTTATCATAATATCCAATTTATCCAACAATCTCCCCCTTTTTGAAGATGACAAACATTTCCTAAATATGAAATAAGGAAATATAAAGCATGTGAGTTTCATACCTGAAATTTTACTTTTTGTAGCTATTTATGTTTTTCAAGTGAGTGCTGGCCAAGATGTGATGAAACTCTTTTATATTCTTTCTCCCCCTTTGTCATTTCAAAAAGATATCCAAGTTGAAGGTTTTATTTTTCTTTTCCCCCTTAATATAATGCTCCCCCTTAATTAGATATCCTATTAGGAACATGGATTTTTATCTAATTTATCCACAATTTGTTTCTTAATCATTCGCAAAGGATGTTAAGCCTTGAAATGATATGAGATTCCTTTAAGCATATGATAAATGTATATTGATTTCTCATGAATCAAAGGATGTTAAGCCCTAGATTAAATGAGAATCCTCTAAGCTTAGATTACATAAAAATGTCTCCATCTAAAAAGCCCTATTTTGGGTAGAGAATTCCTGTAAATACAAGATACCATTTTCAATAAATTCATAAATTTCTTGAAAATTTTCAGCTACACATAATATTTTTGTAAGCGTCTTTAATCAAATGTTCAAAGTTTTGATAATCTCCTCTTTTTTTTTATGCTTTGCTCCCCCTTAGATAGATGAAAGTTTGAATACTAAGCAAATATATAGGATGTCCAAGATTTAACAAAGATGTATGCAATTTATGTTAATCTGAAAAACAGAAACCCAGTCGGTCGACAGTTGCTCGACCGACAATGTTCTCGGTCGACTAGTTGCTCGACCGAGAATGTTTCTGGAGAACTGTTTTGTTATTTGAAAATTTAATTTTGATTGTAATAGTTGCCTGTTTGAATTATTATTCCCTTATTTGTTATGCTCTACACTAATGAACTTATAATCCATGTTTTGAAGATGTCTCATATGCCAAACAAATAACCATGTGAATAAAAAATGGCAAATTTCATTCAAGAGCATGAAGAAGATTACAATCATATAGAATTTGAATAATCATTTTCATTACAACTATTACAACTCCAAAACTTCACAGGAAAGATTTAAGAATTACATCGATGTCCGGATCTTTCCCAAGAAATGGCTCGGCTCCATAGTATTGGACCAGAGTTTGCCAATCCAAAGCACCAGTTGTAGTCAACGCATATGCTTCCAGGAAAGTGGGAACTCGGTCAAATCGGAAGTGAGCAGCTATGTCTTGCAATTGTATGGAAGAAAATTGAGTATGTGCAAGATCCATTGATGGTGAAGATGGAGGTTGGTAGTAGTTGTATGAGGGGTTAAATGGGTTGAGCATGCCAGGGTTTAAAGAATGCGGATATTCATCGGTTTGGCCAGGAGAAAGGTTTTGCATTCTTTGATTTAAGTATGTCATGGCATGGTGATTGTAGTTTAATTGTCTACTAAGATGATATTGGGAGCCAGCAATATAAGTAAGGGTATTTTGGATGGGATCAATGGAAAGGTTAGTAGGAGGAGGGGGTGGTATATCCTGATGTGATGACTCTCCTTCTACTCTTGCCCTTTTATGGCCAAAGTCAATTCCCATCTTCTCTACGGTGTTCTTACTTATCTTTGGTGGTCTGCGCTCCCATATGTATCCCATATCTTCAATGTTTGACTTAAGAAAATGTTGAATAATCTGGCATACAAAATCGGCATATGGTGGATTGTCAGAAAACTCAAGCATATTTTTAAGTATTATGCGAATGAAGTTGATGGGAATTTCTTTTATGATAGCATAAATTAGACACATACGGAAGATAGGAACCTCGGATTTATTGGCTCGTGGATGTATGTTGGTGGAAACAATGAGGTTTACTATTCTACATGCCGGTTTTAGGTTTATTGCATAATAGGTTCCCCTATCTTCATGACAAGTGGTATTGGCTTGAAATATGGCTCTTTTTATATCACTAAGACTAGTGGTGTGGTCATCATGGGAAAATAAATTTATTGGATTGCCGGTGGTAAGGTCAAGGAAATCTTGATATTCATCTATATCAATTTCAAGCATGTCAAGAATATCCCCTTCGGAAAATTTAAAACTATGCCCATTGACCATGGTGTAGAAGAAAGTGGTGTCATTTTCGGTGTGGGATAGAAGATTGGCATAGAATTCGTTGACTACCTTAATGGAGTAGGAAGGAAAGGATGGATTGATGAAGTCCTTCAGCTTTTGTACTCCAAAGAGATGCTCCAGGTCGACTATGTTGATGAAGTCCATCACTTCGACCGGGCGTCGGGGAAGAGGAGCTTTAGAGGAAAGCCGAAAGTATCTATCTCCAGCATCTCCGTCGACGAAGGTGATGTCATTGATGATCGTCAGTGGCGGAGTGGCTTCCCGATCTTCTCTTCTTTTTCTTCCAGCAACTTTCTTCTTTCCACAGACATTTGATGATGAGGCCATTGTGTTTCTTGAGAGTGGAGAAGAAGCAAGGAAGATTTGAGGGTAAGAATGCTGAAGGATTGCACGAAATTGCACTAGAGATGGACTATGGAAGCAAGGAAATGCAAGTGTGAGTAAGTGGCTCATTTTTACACTTATTTATAGAATTCCAGCGACCTGGTCGGTCGACGACTCGTCGACTGAGCGTCCGCAACGGTCGAGTTGCAGACGCGCCACTTGGTCCTCCAACGGTAAAGAAAACGGTCATAACGGTCGGGTCGCAACGGTCATATCCAACGGCTATATCTCGGTCGAGCGCTTGTCGACCGATATTGTCTCGGTCGAGCACTCGTCGACCGACCGTTTGTCCGATACTGAATCTGTTTAGAATTTGTCGGTCGAGTGAGATGGGTTGACCGAGTGGTTCTCGGTCGAGCGCTTGTCGACCGACAGACTTACTGAGTTCAATTTTTGACTGAATTTTAGAACATTTTTGTAGAGCATATGTATATGTATATTCCAAGGGAGTAATAATATTTAAGGCTTCTAATTTCCACAAATGATTTGATGTTTTGATTTAAAAATATGCTAAGATTAAGTTCAATAAAATAATGTTCAAATAAGTAAATTTTTTTTTTATATCAAGGTTTATTTTAGGTCGCCCTTGATTACGACCATGGCGCCCCTTGGTCAAATTTTTATTTTAACCAAGAGGCATATTCTGCAGGTTTCCAGTATGAATCATTCATATGCAAAGTATGAGTTCTGCAGATAGCTTGCAAATATCAATTTGAGACTCATTAAAGTGTACTAATTATGAGAGCTTAATAAGGACATCAAATATGATGAAGCATATTCAAGAATAATATCCATTCATGAATTTAAGATTACTTTGGATAGACTAAAAATAAGTGATGCTTAATATAAAAGCACACAAAAATTTATTTGAAACATTTTATTCATTGCAAGTATTTCTGAAAAAGAAATGTGCAATAAAAGAAAATAGAAATGTAAGCATGATCAGTTAATATTTATTCCATATAATCTTTCAAGAATAATTTTCACATACAATGTAAAGATTTACAGCAGTTTGAGAACAGTGATATGCTCGGTCGACAGTTGCTCGACCGAGGATTATTCGGTCGACAACTTCTCGACCGATCAAGTTTCTGGAAACTGTTTCAGAAATATATTTCAAGTGCAATATAGGCTGTATCTTATTCAATTATTTCACAGATCAGTTTGAGATAAACATATGTGTATCAAGGTGCTATTAAATCTTTTAATTTTTGATTTTGTTATCCCTAAATGTTAAGTTGAGATAGACATAAGAATATACAAATTAAGGTCTTTGGTCATATCTCAACTTAGTCGAACCTATTTATTTTGGGGTTTTTGGAACCCATACCATCTCGACATGCTTTTTCTTGTATGGGCATGAAAAAGAATAATGTCCAAGGCGTGAGCAATAATGACAACAAATTGAATCAACCTCAAGCCTTTTTCTATGGTTTTGATTTAGGTTATTCTTGGGTATATACATTTTTGTGCCTCTAGGTATATAAGCAGATTGACTCGCTTGTGTTCTTCTAGGTTGTTGATGGGATTTCTCATTAGGCTTATAACCTAGTCCTCTTCTCCCTATTTGATGATAGGAATTTTCTAATATTCTATCAAGGATTCCATTGTTGCTTAACTTACTAACTTCTTGTTGCAACTTGACGATCTCATCCATTCTTTTCTTGATATCTAATTTTGCTTGGTCTAGATTGGATGATAACATATTTCTTTCTTTCACTATATTGTCATAATCTACATGGGTGCACAATATAGGTTGTTTTTGAAAATCATTTAATTTTGTAAGCAATTCAGCTTTTTCTTGACATAGAAGATCATAGTTTGTTTCTAGAGTAAAGATCTTTACTTCACTGTTACTTAGAGAAGATTTCAAGGTACGATTATCAGACATAATGTTGTCTTTTTCAAAACCAAGAGTATTCAATTTAGCATATAAATCGTCATTTTCGGATGTAAGAGCAAGAAGTCTAGCATTTAGATCATCATTTTCTTTACTGGATTTCTTTAACTTCTTTTTGCATTCAACATATTTATTATGTGTTTCTTCAATAATAGCAACTAACTCCTCCTTGGGTAAATCAAGCAAGCTTACCTCTTCTTCTTCTTCCTCACTTATTGTAGCAACGAAACACTCTTTATGTGCATCTCCTTTCTTTGACCTCCATGGACATTTAGGCGTAGAGTGCTTTGTTCCTAAGCACCAATTGCAACTTGTCGAACTTTGGTCCATGCTCCTTTTCTTGTGGTTGTAGTCACCTCCTCCCTTTATCTCTTCAAGACCTTGTTAGGGCTCCTTGAAGCCTGCTCTGATACCAATTGAAAACCTCTAGAGGGGGGGGGTGAATAGAGTTTTATAGATAATTTAACAATTATTGCACTTCAACAACCACAAAGAGAATATCGGACAAGGAGACACAAGGTTTAGAGTGGTTCCAACTATAGCAAATACTATAGCCGTCAGTCCACTACCCGGTTGCTTACCCAACCGGGATTTGAAAAGAAATTTATTTTATTACCTCTTCAAGGAATTTACATAAAATACAATCTCTTTTCCTAAACCCTTCAAGCAGCCTTCACCTAGAAGTAATCGCCAACCTTGAAGCAGCCTTCCCTTGAAGTAGATGCACCAACTCCTGTTGCACCAGCCTTCTGAAGTAGCTTCCCCTGCGATAGCCTTCTTGAAGTAGCTTGAAGTCCCCTTCTCCACCTGAGAAGTCAACCCTCTCCAATCCGCAGCCTCCAACCCTAGGAGTAGCAAGGAGAGTACACAAGATAAACAGGAACAAGAAAGGAAAACAGAAATTACAACTTATCCTTTAAGCCCAAGGCTTGATATGCCTAGATCAAGCGTAAGATCTCCTAGCCAAGTATGTGAACTTGTGATTGCTGTAGGTAGGAGAATCTAGCCTATAGGACACGAGATTGAGCTAAGGAGAATGTAGGCCAATGATCACAGTGCTCAAATTTTGCTTGCAAAAGATTGCTCAAGTATGCTCAAGTGTATTCTCAAGTGTAACAGGTGTATACTATTGTCCTATGGCTTGTCCTATTTATAGGAATGGCCTAAGTATGCTTAAGGACATTCTAGACAACTTCTAGGGGGTTCCTAGTGCTTAACTAGCCGTTAGGAATAAGTTAGGCGCATTAGCAACGGCTAGTTAATTAATTCTGCAGTTGCTGTCAGAGACCATCTCGGTCGAGGACTTGTCGACCGAGATGCCCAGTCGGTCGAGGATTTGTCGACCGACAGGCTCTCTGGATTAACGTTGATTTGCAACTGTCAACTGCTGTGTCTAACGGCTACTTTTGGTCAATCTCGGTCGAGAAGTTTGTCGACCGAGAGTGTCTCGGTCGAGGAGTGTGGTCGACCGAGATTGACTCTGTTTTCAATCTTTTAATTAAGATACTAAGTATGTGCATGAGTGTACATTATGTGATCTATTAGAAGGAGATGACCTAACTAAGTGTGGTGTTTAGCTAGGGAGATCTAACGCTTGATTTACATGAAGTCTAAGTACTTGTACATTATATATTTGTACAAGTTTACAAATGATTACATTGTATGACATTTATAAACATTCAAGCGTAAGGATTCCCTAGAACTTTGTCATCACCTTGTTCCTGCACACTTAAGTAGCTCGTTAGATTAATAAGAATGAAATGTTTGTCATCATCGAAACAAAGGGATTTATCATAATATCCAATTTATCCAACAGATGTATGTAATCACTCGAGATGTGATTTTATAGAGATGTAATGATGAATTAGTTTGTAAACAACTTATCTTGTTTCTTTATGAAAAAGTTTTATTATTTAAAGATCTCTTTCCAAAAAGTTTTAATTTTTAGTGATTTTTAATAATTCTGCTGCTAGTTAAACGCTTCCGCATTTGTTGATCTTGTTTTGGCGATTCGATCGGCACAATTAAATTGGTATCAGAGCTCTAGGTTCGCTGAATCTACAGAGACATAGGACTTAGGATGTTGAGTCTGTTCTAGTGTCTTCCAGTATATCTGATAGTGTCTTCTGCTCCTCATGAGAAGAAGATAAAACTAAATATGTCTAGACCTCACGAAGAACACGTTGCAGAAAGTAGTGCTACTGCACCAAGAAGAGGTGTAAGAGACCCAGATAGAGAAGAACCTGTACCTGAACCACCCCAGTTCAATCCAACTGACATGGTGAACCCAGACGTCCAAGCCATGTTTGGGCAGTTTATGACTTCCATGACACACATGACAGATAGGATGCCTATACCTGCACCTACGGCACCTACCCATCCTGAAGGAGAAGAAATCGGCAAGACGTTTGAACGACCTCGTCGAGTTGGAGCCACAGAGTATGCTGGAATAGCTGACCCAACATATGTTGATTTGTGGTTAACTGAACTAGAGAAGGCCTTTAGAATCCTGAACATCCCAGAAGCTGAGAAGGTTAAACATGCTATGTATCTTCTTAAGGGGAGTGCTGGTCATTGGTGGACCATGGAAGAACAGAAGAGGCCTAGTGTAGAGATTGCATGGGAAGTTTTCCGATGGGAATTTATCAACAAATATTTCCCTAAGACGTTTCTGGATGAGAAAATCTCTTAGTTTGAGAGGTTAAGGCAAGGTCCAATGAACATTAGCGAGTACGAGGCTAAGTTCATGGATTTGTTGTGGTTCTATCCGCACATGGAAGCTACAGATGAAGAAAGAATTAGGCGTTTTGAGAAAGGGTTAAACGTTGAGTTGACTACTCTCGTGTCTGCCCTAGAGAACAGAGAAAGGTTTGCTACCTTCGTGGAATTTTTCAGAAGGATAGAGAGGTCTGTAGCATAGAAGAGACAGACCCAGAACAAGAGGATGTATCCCCAGTTCCAAGGATCTTCATCTAAAGGTTTCAAGAAACCTAGGTTTTCTACGCCTACACCACCACCTAGATTCAGTACCCAGACGCAGTGGACGTCGAATAGGGGTAGAGGATGAAGCCTACCACTAGAAGGAGCTCGCAGTACAACATCTATGTCGGTTATAGGACCACCCAGACCACAACAACTGAACAAAAGTTGTTATATATGTGGAAAGATGGGACATCTAATGAAAAAACTGCAGAGCTAGAGAAGTGAGTGTAACTCAACCCCAGAGGCAGAGTCAGCAAGGATCTCAAAGGAGACAGTTTTTAGGAGGAGCTAGAGGACGTGGACAAGCGTCCCAAGCTGGATCATCGACACCTAGTCAACGAGCACCGAATCAACCACAGGCAACATCAAGGTTTTATGCAATGAATCCACCTGATGCAGTGATCAACCCTCGGGTTGTGGCAGGTCAGATGGAATTGTTATATTCTAATATGTCTACATCTTCAGGTGTATCTGTTTTAATTGATCTGGGTGCTACGCACTCCTTTATCACTCGAAGAGTGATTCTTGATTGCAACTTGACTATAAGTCATAGAGTAGATAGTTTGTTGTTAGAAACTCCGTTGATGGGGTCTGCCGTGTTGCAGGAGGTATGTTCTCCCTACATCCTCTTCTTTTCTGAACATCGCATTCAAGTGGATCTTATGCCACTTGAGATGCATGGATTTGATATAATCCTTGGGATGGATGCCTTAAAAAGGTATAAGGTTGTTTTGGATTGTGAATCCAAGCAAGTTGTGTTTGTTGATGATAGTGACACATGGATCTTTCAAGGAGAGAGAAAGATTCTACCCACTTATCTTGTGTCAGCTATGGTTTCTGAGAAGCTGATGAGGCAAAGATGTTATGCATTCTTGGCCCATGTGGTAGATACTACCATGGATAGTCCTAACCCTGTCGAAGTTCCTGTAGTCAGGGAATTTGAAGATGTATTTCCTGAAGAACTTCCAGGAGTGCCACCACCTCGAGGGATTGATTTTGAAATCAATCTAATCCCAGATACACAACCTATAACACAAACACCATATAGGATGGCGCCTGCTGAGATGGCAGAACTCAAGAAACAGCTGCAAGAGTTGCTTGAGAAGGGTTTCATCCGACCGAGTACTTTTCCTTGGGGTGCTCCGGTCCTTTTTGTTAAGAAGAAAGATGGGTCAATGCGGTTGTGCATTGATTATAGACAACTAAATAAAGTAACAATTAAGAATAAGTATCCTCTGCCGAGGATTGATGATCTCTTTGACCAGTTGCGTGGGGCAACCATCTTCTTAAAAATAGACTTGAGGTCGGGATATCATCAACTCCGTATTAAGGATAGTGACATACCCAAGTCTGCCTTTAGAACAAGGTATGGTCACTATGAGTTCACAGTTATGTCGTTTGGACTAACTAATGCACCAGCTGCATTTATGGAACTCATGAATAGAATCTTCCGACCTTTTCTCGATCAGTGTGTTGTTGTCTTTATAGATGACATCCTGATCTATAGTAGAGATGCTTAGTAGCATGAACAACATCTTCGTCAGGCTCTAACCTTGGTAAGAGAATACAAGTTATATGCTAAATTTAGCAAGTGTGAGTTTTGGCTACAGGAAGTATCTTTCCTTGGACACGTAATATCTGCCGCGGGTATTCGTGTTGACCCTAAAAAGGTATAATTTGTTCTACAATGGGAGCAGTCGAAGACACCAACGAAAATCCGTAGTTTCTTAGGGTTGGCAGGTTATTACCAGAGGTTCATTAAGAACTTCAGTTCCATAGCATTACCCTTGACTAAGTTGACCAGGAAGGATGTTCCTTTTGTCTGGAGTGATAAGTGTCAACAATGTTTTCAGTTGTTAAAGGAGAGGTTGACAAGTGCACATGTGCTTGTGTTACCTGAACAAGGAAAAGGATATATATTTTTCTGTGATGCCTCTAAGAACGGACTAGGATGTGTGTTGATGCAGGATAAACAAGTGATTTCTTTTGCTTCCCGACAGCTTAAGAAACACGAGGAGAATTATCCGACACACGATTTAGAACTAGTTGTTGTGGTTCATGCCTTGAAGATCTGGAGACACTATCTCTATGGAGAGACATTCCAGATTTTCACTGATCATAAGAACCTTAAGTACATCTTTTCTCAGCATGAGCTTAACATGAGGCAATACCGTTGGATGGAGTTAATCAAAGACTACGATTGTATGATTGATTACCATCCAGGGAAGGCCAATGTATTTGTTGATGCTTTGAGTAGGAAATTAGCAACACCAGCCTTAGATAGAGCACAGCTGAATTCCTTGGTGTGCTCTAGGAGAGATATGCTTATCTCCTTAAGGCAAGACAATGTATAGTTGAAAGTATCATTGTTAGCCGGGTTGTTAGCTGAGATGCATATAAAACCTACTCTGAGAGAGCAGATCAAGGAGGCACAACAAGTTGATGCTGCAGTTCAACAAATTCGATCGGAGTACGATAGCGGGAAACGAGATGGTTTCCATGACTCAGATGACCAAGTAGCCTGTTATCATGGTAGGATGATAGTGTCAAATGTGGATAACTTGAGGAAGTTAGTCCTGGAAGAAGCTCATTCTTCGATGTATGTCATGCATCCAGGAAGCACCAAGATGTATCGAAACTTGAAAGATATGTATTGGTGGCCTGGAATGAAGAAAGACGTTGTTGAGTTTGTTATGCGGTGTCCTGTGTGTCGGAAAGTTAAAGCTGAACACCAGAAGCCTGCAAGAACAATGCAACCTTTACCCATACCACAGTGGAAATGGGATCATGTAACCATGGACTTTGTTGTTGGCCTACCCAGGACAAGCAAAGGGCATGATTCCATTTGGGTAATAGTTGATAGGTTGACGAAGACATCACATTTCTTGCCTGTCAAAACAACCTATTCTGCTGAGAAGTTAGCACAGTTGTATGTTGATGAGATAGTGCGACTGCATGGAGTCCCAGTTACCATTGTTTCTGATAGAGGTCCCCAGTTTATGAGTCATTTTTGGGAGCGACTTCATAAAGCTTTAGGCACCCAGTTAAGGTTTAGTACAACCTTTCATCCTCAGACTGATGGACAGTCTGAAAGGACTATACATACCTTGGAAGACTTGCTTAGAGCATGTGTCCTTCAGTTTATAGGGAGTTGGGATCTTCACCTAAGCTTGATAGAGTTTGCCTACAACAATAGCTATCAACATAGCATTGACATGGCACCTTATGAAGCTTTGTATGGTAGATGTTGTAGATCACCCCTGTGTTGGTATGAAACTGGTGAATATCAATTTTTAGGTCCTGATCTTGTGCAGCAGACCACAGAGAAGATTAAAGTAATACACAACAACAAATAAAGACTGCACATGATAGGTAGAAATCATATGCTGATAAATGTCGTAGACCTTTAGAATTCTAGGTTGGAGACAGAGTGTACCTCAAAGTCTCACCTTGGAAGGGAGTTCTGAGATTTGGTAGGAAAGGGAAGTTAGCTCCTAGGTTTATGGGGCCTTATCCAATCATTGAACAGATTGGAAGAGTAGCATGTAAGCTAGAGTTACCACCAGAGTTACAGATCTTACACCCTGTGTTTCACATTTCCATGCTGAGGAAATGTCACCCCGATACATAATCAGTTCTACAACCTATGGAAGTAGAATTGAATGAGGATGTATCTTATGAGGAAGGACCTGTATCGATCCTTGATAAAAGAATTAAAAAGCTGAAAAAGAAAGACATAAGTCTTGTGAAAGTCCTCTGGAATCATCATGGTGTTGAATAAACCATGTGGGAACTAGAGAAAGATATGAGAAGGAAATACCCTGCTCTTTTCTCTTAATATATTTTGTTGATTTCGGGGACGAAATCCTTGTAAGGGGTGGATAATTTGTAACATCCTTGACCTGGGTCATGAACTAACCCTAGGTGTTTTGCTTAAATATGTGATTAGATGCTTGTGGTTATCTTTTGATATGTAATTAAAGCTTCTTAGGAACATATATATTCTTTTTCAGTCCTTTTTTAACAATGTTGTAATATTGTTTTGATAAATATGGACTAATGTGCAAATTATCCAATTAGAGGGGTTAACTTGCAAATTGCACATGTTAAGATGTTCCTCTGATGTGTAGACATCATAAGAATGCATATGATGTAGTAATATGGATTCTCCAAGCTTGAGCACCAAGATATAGCTTGTAGAGCAATCCTTGTGCTTTAAAACCTAGTTTTGGTGTAAAGTGCAATTTACCCAAAACTTAGGGTGCAACATGTAAAATATACCATCTAGAGTATCTTTCATGTTTCTTGGCATCAAGTAGAGCAAAGAAAATGAGAAGGGCGCCTCATTTGAATAGTCAAATAAGAAAGATAACCTTAATATTTAAATAACCAAGTTTTAAGCAAAATGGCCTTTCATATATATAACTTAGTAAGGTGTTTGGCTTCTTTTCCTTTTAACCTTGGATAAGGGAGGAGTTTTGCTTAAGGAAAGAAGGGAGAAACGTGGCCAAGAAGTGGAGAAGGACTTGGTGGATATAGTAGAGAAATAAAGGAAATAATCTCCTTTCCTTGAAAATATACCCAAAAATATATAAGTGTATCCTTTTAACAAGCAAGGGATCGTTTCCCTTCATTCCTTCCCCTATCTTCTTGCTTTGGCCAACTAAGGAGAAGCTCAGGAGCATAGGAGGACGACCAAGCTAGTTTTTGTAAGCTTTGATCATCACCTAGCTCGAATTCTTGGAGGAAATCCTACTACAAGGTTGGTTTAGTAGTTTTCCTTACACAACTCTTCTTTCTAGCCATCTTCTCCATCCAAATATTGAGGAACGGACCTTGGACGACCTTTGGAGCCCAGGCCACCATTAAATCTATGAATCTTGGAGCTCTGGATCAGTCCTAGAGGTGGGTTTTATAACTCTAACCCTTAAGTTTTACTTATGCATCTTCCTTTCATGAAAATGTTGCTTATTCTCTTTCTTTAGACACTTTTATGTGTTCTTGCTAGCAATTCCGTGAAGAACAGTCCCTGTTCTTGAGGTAGAAGAAGATGACATTATTTCCAAAGTTTATCCTAATCTTGCTTTAGCAAACGGTCTCCCACCTCTTTCTCAAACAGTTTGCCAAACCGTTTGGGAGCAAACAGTTTCAAAACTGTTTGAAAGCAAATGATTTCAACTAAGAACACATGGGAGCAAACGGTCCCAAGACCGTTTGGATGTGTTGACCAGGTGTTGATCATTTGGATATCTGTTGTACATAATGTGGACTAATCACCTACCAAAATCATCATCTAATTCCAAGTAAATCACCAATTGAAGGCCTATTAGTCACCTAAACCCTAATCGGGTTTATTGCTGATTTCAAAGATACAATCATGTTGAAGTTTGGGTTGAGTGACCCAAACGGTTTCAAAACCATTTGGGGATCACCCAAACGGTCTCAAGACCGTTTGATGATCACCCAAGACCATTTGGAGGTCTAGGGTTAAGTGGGGTTGACCAATTAAGGGTCCAATGATACCAAGTGGTTGAGCAATTAAGTGCTGATTTGGTGACCAAATCTAGGGTTCAACCCTTGAGTGAATGACTTGGTTTTTGATGAAAAATGGGAAAACGGTCTCAAGACCGTTTGGAGGATGTCCAACTATCCCAAGACCATTTGGGTGTCACACAAGACCGTTTGGATGTCTAGGGTTGACCATGGTTAAGTGGTTGAAGATTGAAAGCCAATAAGTTGAAGTATAATCGATTAGTGACCTAATGATCAAATCAATGAATCAAACCTTAATAGGTTGAGTTAGATTTTGGTGTTGACTTGAGAAAACGGTCTCAAGACCATTTGGAGGTCATCCAAATGATCCCAAGACCGTTTGGGGTCAGATCATGACCAATTTGAATGATGGTTCAGTGAGTTCAACATCAATTAGACTCATGTTGATACATGTTGAAGGGTGATCGATTCCAAACCCTAATTCAATTGACCCAAACCCTAATTGGTGATCAATTTAGGGTCAACTCAGTTGAGGGTTTACCTAATTGACTCAATTGATAAATAGCTAACTAGTGCATGAATGATTGAGGGGTTCAACCTTGGAAACCCTAACTCAATTGAAGAGGTTGAGACACTTTTTGGTCCATGCGGTTTTGAGGTAGTTTGGACCAAACGGTCTCAAGACCGTTTGAGTCCAAATGGTCTCAAGACCGTTTGGGACCAAACGATCCCAAACCGTTTGGTGACCATGTGGTTTCAAGATCAATTTGCCCATGCGGTTTCAAAGTCAAACTTGACCAAACGGTCAACAAGACCAAACGGTCTTCACCCCACCTTGGGCAAACGCTCTTGAGTGTGCACTTTATCAAACGGTTTTAAAAGTCAAAGGGACCAAACAGTTAACACCACCAAATGGTTTCAAGGTCCATCCAAGACCGTTTGGAGGTTTGAAGTACAAGACCGTTTGGGGTCTAAAAAGGTCAAGAACGTTTGATGCCTCAGTGGTCAAGATGGTTTAGTAGTTTATCAACTTAAACCCTAAAGATACCTAAAGTGATTAAGGGGTCAAAAAATTAGTTGATTGATGCATGTTATGATTGATGGTGAACATTAAAAAAGTACCCTTGATGAGATAGAGTAAGCAATACCCTTGATCAAGTGAATCTTAATGACCACAATAGATACCATAATGACACAACCATGATGTCAGTGTTGATTTGACTTAACCTAATCAAGAGTGATGTAAACATCATCTAATAGTAAGAGGAGAGAGAAGACTCCTCATATAAATGATAATCAAGTAACAAGCTTCCAATATGTATGAATACATCTAATTAGGGTATGATCCTTCATAGTGAAATCATGGAAACCCTAATTATGATGGTTAATGAATCTTAAACTAATTTGAGGGCATTAATGGAAGTAATCCTCATACACGATGATGGTATGATCTTAATTCATAGTAATGTGAATAGTAAACCCTAATCTAGGGTAATGTGATGTAATGTGAATAGTAAATCCTAATCTAGGGTGATGTGATGGTATGAACATTAAACCCTAATTCTGGGTTATGCTTTTAAGCATGAAACTCTATGATTGAAGTATGAAATAAGGAATCACTATTCCTAATTAAGATAAAGGGGTTGAATAACCCTAATTGAATTGAAAGGTTACCTCTGTTTTACAATATGCTGATATAGAGATAATTTGCCTATTAGTAAATGTATTGACCATGCAGGTTTTTATAAAGAAGTGATCATAGCCAGGTAAGGGTTATGATGTCATATTCATTGAAAGCATTTTATAAGCTTTATAAATAATGATATGCTATGTTTCCTGGTTTAAGTGGTAACATATGAGGTTGATAGGCTGTATGAGCCATGAGAAATACATGCATTGTTATAATCAAGGTCATGCTGGTAAATGACTTGATGATAAGATGTTACTTGGTAACAAGTACTATAATGATCTAAGGGTTTGAACACCCATGTTCCTGAATCATAATGATGAGATGGTTAGGGATTGATATCCCAATGATAACTGATGTGAAATGAACTTGATACAATTAGTACTCTTTCTTTATAGCAATTGTTTTAATGGTTTATGTTTGAAAACATGCATGATGCTAAAAGAATGCCATAATGTACTTAAATAATCAAGTATAATGATACCATGTAGAGCCCTAACCATAGATCCATCATTGTTAGTAGTTTAATGATGGTGAAACAAGTTTTCTTAAGGGAACTCCTGGAGAGCATACTTTTAAGTATGTGGGGGTTATGGACGCAAATATCCTTACGTCATAATGTAGGATTTGATGTGAGATGTACCTTTAATCTCTCAATCCTTCATTATATGTTTTATGCCGGGATGATGTATCATTAATCTCCCGATGATGTTGTTAATGCTGCATCGATGTGAGATATACAAGAAATCCCTCGATGGCGAAGAGAGTACAGAACGCCACTGTAACTCTAATAGCGAAGTTGCCAGAATACCTTGGAAAGCTATTATAGCAGAGACACAAGATGTCCTGCATGTTGATCCTCACACTGACTGAGGAAGATGAGGTCATAGGAATCCAGCTCTTCTGATGACCTATGTATGGTACCAATTGTGATTTCGTAATGGTCGGTTGGAGCATGAGAGGTGTAACTCATCTCCTCGGGGCATAATAATGTTTGAAAAACATAATCAGCTGTGTAGCATAACTGCTTAGGTTGAACTATGAGGAACTATGATTGATGATACATTGTTTATAATGTTGTAGTTGAATAACTAGTATACATGTTCTTCATATTCCTTATTGAGATATGCCTTGATGTTCAATTAAGTTATAATTGAAATGATTGCTAAAAGAATGTTGCTTTACTTAGTTTATACGATGTTAAACCTGCTGTTGAATGTTTAAAGTTCTATTGCTTATTGTTATTTCTCTATTGCAATAACAAAGCTTCTGGCAGAGAGTTATAACTCTCGCTAGGACAATTATTCAATTGTCTCATCCCCGTGGATTCGACTTTTTAGGTAGACGCCGAGGTCTAAGTAATCCATCAGTGGGTGAGCAACAACAGCAGCAACAACAACATCAGGAACAACAGTGATTCTCAGGTGGAGACACTGTCTGTCAAGTCTTATAGATAGCATGTCCTATGTGTTGTCTCTGTACTTCAGGTCCTAGGAGTCAGTAGATGTTTAAAGTAGATCTGAGATTTTTGGCTTAATGCCTCGAGATTTTTGTATCTTGCCTTATACAGATAACAGGGCAGTTGATGTATGTAATCACTCGAGATGTGATTTTACAGAGATGTAATGATGAATTAGTTTGTAAACAACTTATCTTGTTTCTTTATGAAAAATTTTTATTGTTTAAAGATCTCTTTCCAAAAAGTTTTAATTTTTAGTGATTTTTAATAATTCCGCTGCTAGTTAAATGCTTCCGCATTCGTTGATCTTGTTTTGGCGATTCGACCGCCACAAGTTCTGTCTGCACTTTTCATAATTAATTAACTAGTCGTTGCTAATGCAACTAATGGATACCTAACGACTAGTTAAGCACTAAGAACCCCCTAGAAAGTGTCTAGAATGTCCTTAAGCACTTGTAGGCCATTCCTATAAATAGGACATGCCTTAGGACACCCCAACACATACTTGTTCTACACTTGAGCATTCATATTTTCACTTGGCTCACGCACAGGTGGAAGAAAGACCTTGGCTGGGTGCTAAATCAAGGCTAAGGCTGCAAAATTTTACTCTGGATCCACGGCCGAGCTCGATGTCGCCTTATCCTTGGTGTTTGTTGCACCCAAGGCCCCTGGCGCTGCCTGCGTAGCTGCTGTGCGGTGCTGCTTCTGGGGCGCTGCCCTACAGGTGGGTGCCGCTAGGGCAAGGCAGAGGAAGGATGGAGGAAGAAGAAAGGAAGAGGAAGGGTGGACGGAGGCAGAGCTTGCTGGCTTGAAGTTGAGGAGTTCCAAAATCGCCCTCTGGATCTCCCTCTACTATGGTCGTTCAGCCTAGTTTGGGCACCGCCTTTCTCTGTTCTATCGGGTGAAAGAGGGGATAAGGAAGAAAGGGGGGGAAAAGGAGTATTAAAGCAAAAATGGAAAAATTGCAATTTAGGTCCTAGAGTCTTGAAAACACCATAACTCTCACCTCGATTGCCCGATTTGTGCGATTCTTTTTGTAATGTTTCAAGTGCAAAATCCATTACCTTCTCAATTGGATAAATTGCAGAAAAGTCTAAAATGTATATAAAATTGCATAACTTGCTCAAACAGTGTCCAAATTGGACCAAATTTGAAACTTAAGCTAATTTAACTCATTAAGCAAGTTTAGGGGCTTTACAAGGAGGTTGTTGTAGAAGCAACTCCAACAACCAATATTGAGGTGGGTAGGTGGGATATATTATCGGTGGTTATGGATGTGGAAGAAGGTCAACTACTACTAGTGGTGGCTATGGTGGTGGAGCATAGGGAACTACCGGAAGCGGAGTGGATCGAGGTAATGGGGATACTTGCAGCTCCTAGCCAACTAACATGAAGGACTCATCCAAAGGGTTTAGTCGATGCATTATTTTTAGATGACTATAGGATATATAAGGGTTTTATATCCTACCATATACAACATTCACATCACTAACAATAGGCTTTGGGGTTTAGATAACAAGTGCATAGATAAACATGAGAAAATGCTCATCTTATTTTGTTTAGACAAGAGCTAGACAATATTCATTATATTAGATATTTTATTTCACCATTTGTAATTTAATTATAACTAGATAGGCATGCAAGGTATATAGTGTTCAAGATCAACAAACCAAACAAGCAATTCCATCATTCGAGGTTAATAAATGCTAGAACCATACAAGCCCTAACATGAATTTTCCTAATATGTCAATAACCAAACAAGCCCTAATATGTGTTTAACCAAGGAAGTGGGCGGGGGTATGGAGAAATGGATTGCAAGATGGTTGTGCAAACAAGGACAACAATCACTGAATAGAGGATAGTGATGACAACAAGCTAGGAAGGTAGAAACAAGGTAGTTGGAACAATGACGAGTGGATAGAGGGATGGTGATGACAACATCTAGAATGGTAGAAATAAGGGATGGCAACATCTAGAACAACAACAATGACAACAACCACAAACTAAGGCAGTAACAACAAGATAGGGTGGAAATGGAAGGAGATACTTCTAAATTATGGATACCGTCCTTGGTGGTTGTTAGCTTCTCCTATGGTGGGGGTGACACTTATGGTAGGAGCACATGTGGATCATAGGAGGTTGGTTAGAGCTTTACAGAAAAGAGTTAGGGTTTCATAGGTCCACAACAGATGGAAAGTTATTTCATGCACTATAAGTGGGACACTACTGTTAGTTTCTTAGAATAAACCAACACTAAAACCTATTATGTCAGTTCTTGACTAGAGATTGACACTAGGAATAGAGCTCTTAGTATCATTATTTAACTAGAAACTGACGGTATGCAAGTGATGTGTGGATTTTTAGTCCAATGAAATGTAGCATCTCTTATCTCCAGATAACCGACGTTGTGACTAATAGTATTGATTTTTTTAGTGAAAATCGATGATGTCGTGAATACGTTAAAATTGAAAAGTTTGCTAGTGCATGATATGCACTAGAAAATCATACAAACGTATGACTATTCTCTAGAAGGATTTAGAAATCTTGCCTGTCAGTGATTGAAAGGATGTTGTGGCACTTGTAAGCCAAAGAGAAACACCACATACTCATAGTGCCCCTAGTGGGTCATGAACAATTTATTTTTTGTAGTTCAAATATAACTACATAGATAGGCCCAAGGCTAAATCATGCACTAGCGATTGTAGCCAACAATCTATCTGGTTGAAGGAAAACATCGTAAAACATGTATAGAACATATATAGCTCAAAAAGTAGACAACTCATGAGCAATAAAAAGATAATGTTGTCAATGAGGGACATAAATGGTTTTCTATTCTCTTACATATAACAAAAACTTTAGTTGCAATCAATTGACATACTTGGAATTTCATATTGATACTGTGTTTAAAAAAAAAAGGGACATGCTTTATAAGCCATGCCACCCCCGCATTACCAAGATGCACATAAGCATCCATTTTGGGACTTTCTAACGCTTGTTAAAATATGCCACTTACTTTTTTGTACACATGATTGAGTTATATCCTAGTGAATATAAGAAAAAGTACACTTTTCCTTTAAATAAATGTAGTCATTTTTCTATTTCATAGATTATAATTATTTTTGTATGTATATCAGAGTTGTGATCATTGGATATGAGAAATTTTCAAAATTATAGTGTAATAGATTTTCATTTATTAGTGTGGACTTGAAAAACATATTTATTTTAGCAAGTATAAGAATTATTCCAATTGTTTGTAATGTTACAAACAACATGTAACCACATGTAAAGCTTATTGTAGCATGATATATTTTTTGGTATATTTACCTTGGAATCGATAACTGGGTGCTCGAGGCCATCCTAGATCAATTGAATTTTGAAAGATAATTGAGCTCATGAATAAAGTGTCAAGTGGAAATTGAATGGGTTTTCTTAATTAAGATAAGTTTGTATTTGTGGTTTTAGGCATAAAATACTAGTATGATTGCTTGCATTGATGCCAAGTCAGGGTTCTATGCAGATTGAAAGATTGATCTCGCTCTAGTACATAAGTATAACAATATTTATTGCACCTCATCCAAGACAATTGATATTTTTTTAGTGTTACATGTATAGATTGAACCTTAAGCATTTTTTTAATGAACTAACTATAAGAAGAAGATATATGCATAATTTGTTGCATATTGAATTTGTGGTATACCTTGGATAAAAATGGAAGATGGTTGCTCTACACATTGGCATTGGACCCTTCAATTGGGCAAAGCGGGATTTGGACCCCTAATCTAGTATGTTGGACTGTTGTTTTGAATGGGAAACTATTTTAGATTATAAGGTCTGGTCATGGCCATCAAGTTGGCCACATGCACATTGAGTCTGTGGACTCAAATTAAACATGTTATGTATAGTAACAACATGAAAGACTAGTAATTTCCCACTCGAACTTCAAAATAGACATTGCTGAGATTGAAAAAATAATAATTTGTTATATCCTAATCCACAAATGGTCCTAGTCATCTTTCCCCAATGGAATCCTAGTGTGTCTAAGTTATCATTCTCTAAACATTTCCATCTCCTCTGGAAGTCTCATTTCCCTTAGACGACTCTAGGGATAAAAGTGAAGGAACAAGGTGCTTGAACCTATAAGAATGAATGTGTGGGTGTTCTAAATATGTCACAAAACTTTTAGAGCTATCTAGAAGAAATTGTAGGTTTTAGGTGGGAGGGGCCACAATGGGAATACAAAATTTATCATGATAAACCCATTATGGAGGATCCAACATAGCCATAAAAGGTTACTATATTACACACATAGAATAGATATCAAATATACCGGGTGCACACTAGTTGTTCAACAACTAGACACATCTTATGTTAGTGTAGAACTTGTACTAGCAGATCCATATTCAAAGTAATTGTTATTGTTTCTACCTTATCATTGTAGTAACACCTTGTCTTCTTCATGAAGAAGTTGCTTTTTCTCAAGCTTCCGCCAAAGGGTCTCAACCTCTACGTCATCCCTCACATATTGACTCACATGAGCATACCATGCATTTTTCAGTCTCACTTATCAAGTGGTGATGATATCAACTCCAATAAGAGGGACAAATCCCATCTATATTACTCATAATCATTCCTCATGTGTCATAATGTATCCACACATCACCTTTATGATAACCCTTATTGAAGGTCAAATTGAATGATGTCAACGTACATCAAACAACATGGGATGAGTGCAGTGATTTCAGGTCTAAGAACCACAAATACCACCATCACTCTGAGAGTTGATTATGACTACCATTCAGTGGTTTACACCCATCACTCTCAAGGTGGGTCTGTCTAATACACTGCTATCTAACAAGTATCTATGTGTTTGGTTTGATATCATATATCATGGCCAATGAGATTTTGTAATCAACCAACACACACTCTAGTCTTATGTGTTATTGATGCCTATCTTCTTCTACAATAGCACTAGACCAGGGACAAAATAAGAATGTATGTACTCTTATCATTCATATGATCTCACTGTTCAAATCCTCAACCTGAAGACATGTGTCATTGACTAACATCATTCTCTAGACATTTATTATGCTACATCATTATCTCATTATTGAACAAACATATAAATGAAGTCTGTCTTTATTATTAATCAAACTGTTCACAATATATGTCATTACAATCATCATATGATTGGTTCTGTGGGCATACATATCAAGAATTAGTTTATTTAGTTTTTTAATTATAAAATAAAAATTATGCGATTAACCCCATTGGCGCACACACGGTGACTTAATGATCAGTTGAAGGAATAATAAGTTTGATAGAAATGAGTAATTTATGATGCAAAACTGACATGGAATACCGTCTTATTGGTAACATGTTTGGTTAACATAGAGAGGGGAGAGGTTGAGATTCCGTACAAAATCTATTACCTTTCCATCGATTTATACATTGTGAAAATGCCATTGTACTCATCATTTTAGCTCCCTCCCCTCCTTTCCACTCCATCCCCCCGTCCATTCACATTTTCCTCCTACCCTCATTTTCATGGGTATCGAACATAACATTATGTTGACAACGTATAGAATTGTCCAGCCGCACAACAAATTCTAGGGGTGTCAAAAGTCGGTTAGGGGTCCGTTTCACTTTGATGCAAAACCATCCAACACGAAATTAACTAGCCTTCATGTTTGATTTCATAGGGCATGCTTAGTTACCTGGATTTTACTGTATTGAATTGTATTTTGGACTCCAATTCTGTAGTTTTATGTTTGGTTTGCAGGATTGAAGAAATGAGGCTCATTCCGGGATTTTCAAACATAATAGGAATCCCGAATTTTGGTCTCCATCAAAATTCTCCCAGACGCTGAAATCCAATATAAGTAAAATAGCAGACACAAAAAAAAATTAATCCCACACTTACAAAATCCAACAAACCAAACATAAAATTTTACTTTAATGATTTTTTGAGAATGCACCATTTCAGTACGGACAAAATACATGATTTATTGAAATTCAACTAACCAAATGTGCCCATAGTGTCTAACCCAGAATCTAACACACATTCTATAGTCTTCTAAAAATTTTCAAATAATTTTGATTTTCATCGATGTTAAAACCTATATTGTCAAGATTAGTCACCCAAAACAAATCAAATTGTACAAAATCCACATTTAAAATCGACTCAAGGCACGCTTGGCTAGCAAGATTTCCAAAAATCTTATATTCTGTCATCCTGCATTACTGAAATGCTGTATTCTCAAAATTCTGTATAGCAAAATCTTATATTTAGTTTGCTGGATTTTGTATGTGTGAGATTTATCTTTTTTCGTATTTGCTGTCTCGCCTATGTTGCATTTTTGCATCAGGGAGAATTTTAATAAGACCAAAATGAGAGATTTCTGTTATGTCAAAAAATCCCCATTTAGCCCCTTTTTCCAATCCTATAAATTAAATATAAAATTTGCATAATTAGAATTCAAAATACAATCCAATACGACAATACGACAATATGCAAGTAACCAAATATGCCCTAAATGTCAATCCACATCTACTTTTTCGATCTGATCGTCATATTCACACGATAGGAAGGATTTTCATCGTCCTGATGATTTCCAACCGTAAGTTGTGAAAAATTACCAACTGTGCCATGACGTCAGTTTTCCTAACAACACAACTTTACGAATAAACCGTTGCATACCCGTCATAATAAAACATGTAACGTCTTGCATCTGAAGGAAAATACAGTCTTCTATATCAATCATCAAAACATAAATTTTCCTCATCCCCCACCTTCAGCCACCGAGGAGGATTTCAGGTATCCCGAACCCCGCCATCCTCCTCTCGGTGGAAACCCAACCCCTCGCAGATCTCAAACCTATCGTTCATCATCTGTCGATCCATCCCATTTGTTCCGGCGTCGATCTCCTATTCTCCGCTGGACATGGCTATGGAGGGCTTCACCGACAAGAACGCCGTCTTCAGGAAGCTAAAAGCCAGATCTGAAAACAAGGTACGGCGCCACGCCTATGCTACTTTCCAATTTGGAGGTTCCGCATTCTTCGCGAGAAATGGCTCATGGAATCTGTCCCGATCCGGATGCCGTCTCTAATTGCTGGTATACGGGCGTTTGTATTGTTATATGTAGATGTGTTTCGATTGCAATGCCAAAAACCCCACGTGGGCGTCTGTTACCTACGGGATCTTTCTATGTATCGACTGCTCGGCGGTGCACCGGAGCCTCGGCGTTCACGTCAGTTTTGTCAGGTAAGGAATGATTTTGCCTACATCATGGAGAACATATTGAAGTTAATTTTTGATACATATATGTAGCATTCAGATTGTGAGATGGTAATTCAGGTTCATGGAAGGCTCTAGGATTTTAAACCATGACTTATTTTTACAAATATCTGGCAAAGTGACATTATTTGCAGGCTTTGTTATGCCCGTCGGGAATCCCATTGATATTTTGTTAGCCAACTTTCTGTTCAATTTCTCATTTTACACCATTGCGTGGTGTAAATCTGTAGTTTCCAATGGGAATACAGTGTAATATAAACAGTACTAAGGCAGTTCATATTTATTTTATACAATTACATCATTAATGTGAGAACCTTTTGTTGTGTATCCTGGGTGTATATCTGTATATAGGATAGCTTTCACATATAGTTGATCTTTAAATAAAATACGGATGAACTTATAGTTAGTTTCAGGGTAAGTCTTCACATCGGCATTGGAAGCAGTTGCATTATCGTAGATTACTAATTCTAGGGTTCAAAAGGAATGACAAAAAGTGACACTGAGAAGTCTTAAGATTTCTGAGGACCTTGATTAGGTTTATTAGATTGCATTGTTTGCTCAAACCCTATATGGCATTCCATAGATTAGCACATTCATAGCTTTGATGAAGAAGACATCAGTAGATTTATTGTGCTTATTTGCCGGAGTATAGTAGACACTAGTAAATGTGTTCCGAAAAGCGGCCCACGTGTCCGTATATGCTGTTTGGCCCACTGATCGTACCACATATGTGCAAGCGGCCCAATATGCGGCTAGTGCACGCATATGTGGCCCTGTTTGGACATATGCGGCCACTTTAATAATAAAGGTTTCGTAGACTATTTATTCTTCAAGATAACATGTTTGAGTTTATTTTAAGCTCCTTGCTCATCGACATACCCACATGTACACATGTATATATATATATCTATTAATAGATCTCTCTCTCTATGTGTGTGTGTATATAACAATACATCTTGATATACATGCATATAATATACACAAATGTCTTCAAACAAATTTATAGTCTATTTGATGTATCTACATTTTAATATATATACATGCGTGTATGATATGTAATTCCACATATATGCTCATATAGTTATGTATTTACATTTCCATATATTTAGATGTACATATGTATATGTATATCTATTTATAGTTCTTTCTCTCTCTGTATACACACATATGTATACGTAAATAATAATATTATAACAATGCATCTTGATATGCACACATATAATAGACACAAATTTCGTCAAACAATTAAAAGTCTATTTTCTGTATCTGCATTTTAATATATATACATGCATATATGATATATATCAAAATCTGCATACACACATTTCCACATATATGCTTATATAGTTATATGTTTACATTTCTATATGTATATCTCTACATAAAATACACATACACATTTCAAATGTGCTACATATATGTACACACATATTATTAACTCAATACATCATACATCTATAATTATATGGGCACTTTTAAATATACAACATTGTAGAATTTATAATAAAAAATATAAATTTGTATACCTAATATATACTAATGCTATATATTATTAATTTATTAAAAAAAATCCAAAGTCACATATATTTCCCACTTATACTACCACATATGCCATGTACGGTATTCACTACCCTCTCTGCTCGTACGCTGCATATCACTTTTTGAAGCTGTGGATGAAATGATCCCGTTTTGGATTGATTTCAATCCTACCATTGTCATATATCTGGCTGGAGACATCTCAGATTTTGTTGATGACCGTGTGTGCTTGATAATCTCAGAGGTGATATTGATATTTCTTTACTAGCCATTTCTTTTATGCTAAAATTGATGGTGATGCTTAATGTTTAAAATTTCTCAAAACTGTCAAAATTTTGACAATTTTTTCTATTTCGTTGGCAGTCGGACATCGAAATGGATTTTTGAAACTCCCAAAACACACAAATCATTGAGTTTTTGCACTTCATATACTATGTACTACCCAGAGCATATTCTCGCAGTTTTGTGTCTTTAAGTCTATATATTGTGCTTGGAAACTACAATGATTTAATTCATTGATTTCACCATTGAAAATTGACATCAAAATTCCCTATCAAAATGCCCATCGAAACAGCCCAGGGTCCCTTCATTCACAAATGACCCCCCACATATCCAATTTGAAATATTATTACATATTTGAGTAGACCTACACGAGTAGACCATTCTCGTAAAATTTCATAAATTAAATCGTTAATTTGCCATTGAAACGTCAGGAACACATTTATCGAAATTTCTGTCGAAATTTGTCAAAACTTTTATTTGCCACTGAAACGACATCGAAAACAGACACTTTCTTCTATGAATGCTTCTAAGTGGTGTTATCTGTATATGTTAAAAGGATGACAATCCACATGCACGAGTTAGGATTACGACATAAATTTGCTTCTGCATTATATGTAGAAGTAAAATTGCATCTTTCCACTAGTATAATGGTAGATATTGATGTAAGGATCCCGTTTTAGATTCAATCCCACCACTGACTTTATATCTGACTTGAGACATCTTAAATTTTGTTTATGATTGTGTGTGCTTGATTATCTCTGGAGTTCAATTTTGATTCTTACATTTCTCCAATAGTCATTTTTTTATACGGAAATTAAGGTTATGGCTTCTAGATGATACTTACATAGATCTATAAAAGGACGACAATCCTCATGTACAACTCAAGGTTATGACGCAAATTTGGTTAATGTTGCTTTTGCATTACAACTACATAGATCTATAAAAGGACGACAATCCTCATGTACAACTCAAGGTTATGACGCAAATTTGGTTAATGTTGCTTTTGCATTACAACTATACGTGAAATTGCATATGTCAACTAGCATACCGATGACTGATGTATCTATACTATGACGATGTCTAGCCTTAGTACCCGGACCTATAAATTATTATTTGCAAAAAGGACAATGTTTTTCTTAATCCGGTTCTTACTCTTGAATAAAATATGATCTTTATACATGATAACATGGAAACATGATCCTGTTAGCTTCATATATTGTAAGCTTGTTTAGAGATCATTTCTTTGTAAATAGCAAGAATATTATATAATTCTTGGTTCATCATAATAATCAAAGAATTTATCACCGAGAAAACACCTAAGTAGCTTGATCATTATTAAATAAATGCTCAAATTGACATGATCCGCTTACCTAGTGAAGCCAAATCCTAATTCTTGGTCTCAGTTTTTTTGGGTCTCACCTAGATTCCGATTACATAAAATCCCATTCAGACAAACTAAATAATCTTAGTCTTAAGTATGTCTTATGATTCATTCTAGGGTTTTAGTACATGTCATTAAGGTTTTGATATAATTTAATGATACTATTGTATGATTCTTAAGTCCAAAGAATATCATATATTGGTTTTGAAATACTACTAATACATATTCTACAATTATGCACTATATATATGTTAATGCATTAATCAACTAGCCCCCTAACCTGAGTATATGAATTTGATTCAGTTAACCCTGCTAAGTACATATTAGTGATTCCCAATGATATTCATGATATCAGATTTGTAACAGCGAAACCAGTGAGCGGATTGTGAGGCTTTTGTTTCTCTGTTCACTGATCCAAATTGGTGACGTCATCATGGTGTCATAGATTATTAAAAAAAATGTCTTATACTATAACAAAAATCAAGGATAATGTCAAGAAATGGCATAGAAACGACTATAATTCTACGGTTCTACCAGACACTACATCTCCTATGCCAAACAATAGTGGAACTGTGGAAGAGCAACATGGATGACAACATGGAAGAATCAAGCTGGTAAACATAAAATTGGGTTTGGGGGTCAAGGCATACACATGGCCAAAAACTGTATGGTTGGAGAAGATTGGGACCAACTAAACCGGTCAGTTGACTGATTTTAGCTACTTCGAAGTCATTTTCGGGTGTGTGAGATTCAAACTGTCCCAGTCACCGGTTCCTGGTTCAATCGATTTGATTGGTTGGTTTGGTTTGGTTCTGACAACCCTGCATTACATAGTACTATCCATCCAATTATACACATTTGTTTACTAACAACAATGCATAAACCAAGCTAGTTTAAAATTGTGTCAGTGTCCTTCAATTAGGTTAGAGCGTACCAAGCTAGTTTGACATTTGTGTTAGTGTCCTTCAATTAGGTTAGGGTGTAGTTACTGAATGAAATTGTATCGTGAACAAATATAGTTCATTCAGACTTAAAACTACTCATTTGACTCATTACTATCATTATTAACGCATTGATTTACTCAATCACTGGTCTGAATTTCGCTCTTAGTGAGACAACTCAAGGCACAACTACTGCTTTTAGTGACAATGATGAAGCCCATGTGTGGATGCTATGGAGGATGCAAATTCCTTTCCATGACGCGAGTGATGTATCTCGCAGCCTAACTAGTGCTAGCTGAAGAATGCTTTGTTGCTGTGCAAGTGGTTGTAGAATAAGTTTGGATGATCAGTGTCGTGGAATTCAGGGACATCAATCTTTCGTGTGCATTTATGCTAAAGTAGTACATTGATGTTCATATCCCGATGATGAGGATGGGGGATGCTGATTGTTTGCTTGTTAGTGCTACCACAAGAAGTGATCGAATCTGCCGCATAAGGTTGCAGGCTCAACCTCAATATTCTTGAGATGTATGTAATGCCTGTCAATAGTTGTTGATCTTCTTGACTTTGGCATTGCAGTCTTTGCTACACACTATCGAGCTGTTGTCAATGTAGTGGAAGGTGGAATTCCATGGACATAGTGGGACCCATGTGGCAAGTAGATATGATGGCCGCTGTACCATAGGTTGGCCTGTATGGGTAGGGGTTCTTGGATGAAGAGAGGGAGGAGAAATGGGCTAAAGAAGTCATCTTGGGCCTTAAAGTCTTGCTGCTACAATGCTATTCAATGCGTCAACATGCACAAGAGCTAGGAGAGAGGACATTGCTCCTTTCTCACTTATGCTTTGGCCATCATAACCCTTGCCGGTGGTGGATGGAGACCTGTTTCACCTTTAGGGGTGTTAAAATTGAGGCTTTGAATCTCCTCTTGGTTGACTTGGGGATGATGGACATGAGGGGCAGTGAACCGGCCAATGTTGCATGGAGAGGTCGTCCCCTTGTAGCACCCATTTGAGGGTTGTGTGCCTCTACCCTCCATTATGGCTGGCCATTATGTCTTTTAAGGTATGTGATGTGGAGATGGTTGGTGTCAGATCTGAGGGAGATGACCCCCTAAGTTGTCGGTTCTATAATATTTTGTTGTGGCATCGGATGGCTAATAGAGCAGCTGAAAGAAAAAGAAAATAAGGGAGAAGAAACATGGGGAATAAGTGGATCTACGTGGGAGAAGAAGGATTAAGGAAACATCGACGGAAAATGGAGATAATTGTAGGGTCAATGGCGAGTGCGTATAGGGAGACCTTTTTTTTGTCTGGAGATCAAGCTCATGACATGGTTTTGGGAATTGGACAAGAAAGATTAGAGGAAGACATGGATCTAGACCTAGGATATATATCTTGGGCTCTAATGACCTATTTGGTAGGAGGGGAATGATGGGGAATAATGGGAAAGATGTATGTGTATTTTTACCACTACTTTTCACAAAGCACTGCTTATTAGAGGGATCATAACATCAATATCCTTTTTGAGTCCTAGAATATCCTAGGAAGACACATTTGGTAGATTGTAGGTCAAGTTTGTCAAAGCCATGGGGAATATTCTTAACAAAACAAGTATAACCCAAAATTCTGGGTGGACCACTGCTCCCAGATGCAAAATAGTGTAAGGCACCTAATTTTCAACACAGATGTCATTTGTTGATTAAGTAGCAAATAGTAGAGACCATCTCAGGCTAAAACATTTTGGGGGCATTGTAATGAAGAAGGACAGTATGTATTATTTCCAAAAGATGACCATTCTTTCTTTCAGCGACACCATTTCTTTGCGGGATATAAGAGCACGAGGTTTGATGAACAGTGCCCATGTTTTTTACAAAACCAACCAACGTTTTTTGACATTAATTCTAGTGCATTGTGAGTTCTGAAAATTTCAATATGCTTATTAAACTGAGTTCTAATTTCAGCAAAAAGGGCAGTAACAATATCCAGAATATGAGCCCGTTCCTTGAGCAAAAACAACCCTGTGGCTCTAGAGAAATCATCTATGAATGCCACAAAACAGCGAAATCCTGAAATGCTATTAAGTCGTAACAAAACAAGGACCCTAGATACCATCATGCACCACATCAAACAAACATTTTGAACCAATAGTTTTTTATTAGGATAAACCACACGAGCTTGTATGGCAAGCTAGCAAGTTTTACAATGCAACGCAATATCCGAAATAGGAGGAAAAAATATTTCAACTTTGCAACATAAGGGTGGCCAAGACGGTAGTGCCACCATGGACCAGTCATAGAACAAGAGAGCAGAGCAGCAAACCAGTTTTCGACATATTCTTCGATATATTTAGATAGTAAAGTCCATTTGGTTCCTCATGGCTTGAACCAATCCTCATCGTCGTGCTGAGATCATGAAAAAGACAACCCTCATGTTAAAAAGTTATACAACACTTTCTTAACAATGTTATTGACAGAAGAAGATATAAAAGGAACTTTGGAACATATAATGTAGATCGTAGAAGTAAATTAGTAGGTATGCAAATACTCTCGATGCCCTATAGCAGCCATTCTGAGCGGCATAACAACACTTGTTTTTGTGAGATCAGTAAATAAGGCAGAATTTCCATATATATGAGAGGAAGCACCATAATCTATAACCCAATTTATTTTTACCATATGAAGTAGAGGAAGCAAGGGTAAGAAAACCTCCTTTGAGATGCACATCAACAGTCGGAGGGAGAAGGTTAGATTGAAGAAGCTTCTCAAACTCGGAGTGGACCCACTCAACAAAGGGCTAATAGACGGGGCTGATAAAGTAGTGTCAACAATCTTTGTAGTAACCTGATTGGCCTCTGTCAGTTTTCCATGTTTGTCCCAACATCGATCTTCAACATCGTTCAATTGACTGTAGGAGCTACAATAGCTCTAACCAGGAGGGGTTGTCGACGACAACATGGCCAAAGGTAGGCAAACCTTATCCAAGATCTCCAGAAAAGTAACTACATCCACGACCACGACTACGACAACAACCGCTGCTGAAGTACCCTGAGTTACAACCGAAGCAACAACTTCTGAGGGCTTAGAAGGCATAGAGGAGACAAATGGTAGGCATTGGACTCGCTTGAGAACATCACTCAAAGTAGTCAAGGGATCACTGGGTAAGATTTGATCAATAAACCAAGAGAAGGAAACTGACAGACCAACAAGAATTTGGACCAATTGGACTTCATTGCGCTAATACTAAACTTCTATGATATAAATAGAGATAGGATGATAAACCTCAAACTCATCCCAAAGCGCACAACATTGGTTGTAGCAGTCCTCGACAGAGCCATCAATGGAATATTCCTTAGCGAGGTTTTTTAAGATCGAACACCTTCTTAAGATGTTGCTGGTGGGAATATACATGTGAGTGCTGATCCCACATTGCTTCAGCAGTTCGGAGACAAAGAAGTGACTAACTGATTTTTGGTTCAACACTATTCACCATCCAAGTCATGACGCCATAGTCTTTCTTTAATCCTGAGATCAAAAGCCTATTTTAGTTTTTCATTAGCGGTGGCAGTAGGTGCAGGTGGAGCAAATAAGTAGTAAGGTGCGAGTAACATCCATGAGCTTTGAAGTATAACTCAAAGGAAGCAAATCATGTATGATAGTTGGAGCCATCTAAATTGACAATCGTGACGCAACAACATGCACAAAGGATCCGTCAATGACATGAGGATAATTAGAAAGGTCACGAAGAATTATGTGGACTTTGATGAGAGCACAATCAACACAAAAAGAACCAAGACCTGATGCATGGGCAACAACAGTAAAAAAAGAAGAGCCTACGTCACGTAAGCATCAGGGCACACCAGAAGTATGCCCCCCCCACCCCCAACACACACACAAAAAAAAAGAAATCGAAGACGAGAGTGGTGGTGATGGCTATATATAAGATGGAGGGGTAGGGTGGTGGCAGGCTGGTGGTGGTGGTAGGAAGAGAACAAGGCAAGGGCAGCAGTAGGCGGAGTGGAGGGGCATGAATGGATAGGTGGTGGCTAGGGTGGTGAGGGAACAGATAGGAGGGTGAGGGAGAAGGTAGGGGGGAAGGGCACAGGGCGCAGGCCGGGGGCAGCGAGGGGGGGCGAAGGGGTGGGGGCAGCAGGCGTAAGGGCGGGAAGAGCAGGGAGGGGCAGTAGCGCGAGAAGGCAGGGGAGGACGAGGGCATGTGCATGAGAGAGGAAGTGGCATGTGCAGGAGAGGGGAAGGGCATGGGGCAGACATGCGTGCAGCAATGTGGGACAGGAGGGCTACAGCGGCGACAACATGGGGCAGAGAGGGAGAGTTAGGATGGGGAAACTATGTAGAGATGGTAGTCCTTGTTGATGTGTCTAAGATACTACAATACCTTCTCTTTTATAGGTTAAGAGAGATGAGGGAACTAACAGATATGGGATCATAAAACTAAGCGAGGAAAATAACAAGCCATAATATATATAAAAGTAAACAAGTTAACAGTAGCAAAAGCAAAACAGAATATATGATTGCAATTTTAGCCAAAATCTAAATTTGTGAAGGGTGATGTCAAACTAGATGGAGTGTATACACCAACATGAGAGAGGAAGTGGCATGTGCAGGGGAGGAAGAGGGCATGTGCATGAGAGAGGAAATGGCATGTGCAGGATAGGGGAAGGGCACGGGGCAGACAGGCGTGCAGCAATGTGGGACAGGAGGGCTGCAGCGGCGACAACAGGGGGCAGAAAGGGAGAGTTAGGATGGGGAAACTATGTAGAGATGGTAATCCTTGTTGATGTGTCTAAGATACTACAATGCCTTCTCCTTTATAGGTTAAGAGAACTACAAATATGGGATAAAACTAAGCGAGGAAAATAACAAGCCATAATATATATAAAAGTAAACAAGTTAACAGTAGCAAAAGCAAAACAGAATATATGATTGCAATTTTAGCCAATCTAAATTTGTTAAGGGTGATGTCAAACTAGATGGAGTGTATACACCAACATGAGAGAGGAAGTGGCATGTGCAGGGGAGGAAGAGGGCATGTGCATGAGAGAGGAAGTGGCATGTGCAGGAGAGGGGAAGGGCACGGGGCAGACAGGCGTGCAGCAATGTGGGACAGGAGGGCTGCAGCGGCGACAACAGGGGGCAGAAAGGGAGAGTTAGGATGGGGAAACTATGTAGAGATGGTAATCCTTCTTGATGTGTCTAAGATACTACAATACCTTCTCTTTTATAGGTTAAGAGAGATGAGGGAACTAACAGATATGGGATAAAACTAAGCGAGGAAAATAACAAGCCATAATATATATAAAAGTAAACAAGTTAACAGTAGCAAAAGCAAAACAGAATATATGATTGCAATTTTAGCCAATCTAAATTTGTGAAGGGTGATGTCAAACTAGATGGAGTGTATACACCAACATGATTAGTTTAGTTTCTTGGTTTTTATTATGTAATGGTTTTCAAGATGATTTATGTCATATGCATCCGTATATTTTGGGTCATGAAAAAAAAATGTGTCAACAAGATAAATGTTGCATAAACATGGAGGTTAAGATAGATGTGTGAGAATTGGGAAGACAAGGAAAGATCATAGCAAATAAAGTGGGTGTGGTGAATATCAGGGACAAGCTATGTGAGGCTTACCTTAGATGGCATGGACATGTGCAACATAATCAAACAAACGTTTTATTTCAAAATAATGCACTTAAGTTGAGTGTAATTAAAACAGGAGCTTAAATTAAATTGGGGAGAGCTAAACAAGGAGAGATTTAGAATATTTGCATCTTAATGAAATATTACCCAGAGACCGTACAGAGTTGAATGAAAACGATTCTGTGTAGCCACACTCAATAGGATAGGGATTGAGGCCTATATGATGACGATGACAACAATGATAGTAATGATGATTTAGCTTACAACTAGTTGTGGTTAAATGATCCCCCTGTGTTTTACACCTGACATCCTTCTGTTCTTAGGAAAACTCTATTGAATTATCAAAAAAGTCATTCAGTCATGTAAATATGCAATTCCTTAAAAAGTTTTCTTAAATAATCAACTGTTACTAGCGGGTTCACAGCCCAAGTGACAATGCTGGCTAGGGATCATCCAGACACTGGACAGTGAAGATATTCTTCTCCTTAAGTGAGATCCGTGAGGCCCTCTCTTTCATGGCCGTGTACATGTCCGCATGGCAGAGTTTATTTATGAACCAAATCTGATCAGAGGTGCTCACAGCTCTGAAGACTATGAATGCCAGCATTATTCTTGTTGCTGCTGTAAGCATCTGTCCACCATGCCCATAAAACATAACACAAAACCTAACCTTTTAGTAATATTCTCATGGCTAAGGGGGTGGCTTTTCATAAGCATAATTTCTGACAAACTTCTACAGCATTGTGAGTTTATGACCCTTAAAAAGCCAACAATATGCCCAATGTAAATGAGAACCCTTTTTTCTGAACGGAATCATCGTTTTTCTCAATTATGTTTGTAGTTTCTCCGTGGCAATCCAATTTGCAGCAGTTCTCTAGTAAATATATTGAAGTCATTCACGGTGCTTCTATGATTTTTAGATGAGTGTATGCTGCACTTTCCAATTCCTTTCTCTCAAGGCATTATTCTACTGCTGTCACCTCTTTCATTTTATAACTAAACACTAAGTCAAATTTTCTTATATCACCCGTTATGTTTATAACTGAATGGTAAGCTGGACCATACTGTTTATCCATTTGATTTGCTCCTAAAGCCTCAATAGTTATGTCTTGTATTGTTCTTGATACGAAGAATCAGAATCTATGTCTTCCGCTTATATTTCTAAATTGTATGACATTTACCAATTCGCACCTGTGTTGCATAATGTGTTGTCCCCTGTGTTTGACTGTACATTTTTCACCTAGGCTTTGCTAAATTGAGTTGGTGAGATACTTATACTGAGAAATGCAATTTATTTAATGTCTTGCTCTGTTACTTCCAGGTCAACTAACCTAGATTCTTGGACTCCGGAACAGTTGAAGATAATGGCATTTGGTGGCAACAACCGTGCACAAGTTTTCTTTAAACAGCATGGATGGACAGATGGTGGTAAAATTGAGGCCAAATACACTTCAAGAGCTGCTGATCTTTACAGGCAGCTTCTTGCCAAGGAAGTTGCTAAAAGCTCATCAGAAGATGCAGCTCTACCTTCTTCGCCAGTTTCTCCCCAACCAGGACCCTCAACAAATGGCCTTGCGGATCTCAAACTTTCTGATCCTCCAAAGGAAACCTCCGTTGAGAAGACTGAAACTGTTGAGGTTGTTCGATCTCCTAAGGCACTTAATCAATCAACAATTCTTAGTTCTGTCAAGAAGCCCATTGGTGCCAGGAAGGCTGGTGGCAAGAGTGGAGGCCTTGGTGTTAGGAAGCTTACCACAAAGGTAGTTATAACCTTCACCCCACAGGACTTGTTTCTGTTTTCTTGCATACTGCTTTGTATTGTTTCGTATACTATCAAGATTTGACGTGGAAACATGAACAGAGACACCATCTACTTATAGTATATATGCAGAAAGTCGGCTACCTGAGAAATAATCTCATTTTTTTTAATCTTTCGTTAATGGTATGATCTGAAGGATGAAGTATGATTCAGTGTCATCCATTGAATTCTGGTTCGATAAATTTTTCCTTCCTTTGATATCATGTTCTTTAGTATATGAAAGCATGTTGCTTACTTTCACCCAATTCTCCAGTGAATCCATAACCAAGGAAAAATGTCCTTTTTCCACTTGCCCTGGTTTCTATGAACTGTTAAGAGTAACATGATATGTGTTGATCTTGTATTATTGCGATGATATCCTGTCTGACAGTAACTTGGTGGGTTGCTGAACAAAATTGTAGACATGAGAGACTATTAAGTTTCTGGTGTAACCAATATATTACAGTTACAGATATTCCACTTTTATCTTTTTAGGGGATTACAGTTGTTTTGTACATTAATTGACATTTTATTTTGGACTTGCAGCCGAATGAAAGTCTTTATGACCAAAAGCCAGAAGATCCAGCCCCACCAGTCAGCTCTACTGTAAATGTTACTGCCACTACTAGCCGCGGGTCATCTTATAGTTCTTCTCGCTTTGAATACGTTGAGAATGTGCCATCTACTGAACCCAACTCTGCTCCTTCTTTGATAACCCATGTTTCTCCACCCAAATCTTCAAATTTCTTTGAGGATTTTGGGATGGATAGTGGATTTCAGAAGAAGTCTGGTTCCAGTTCATCAAAAAATCAGGTGAAGTTCTCAAGGAAGAATCTTGATTCCCTAAAATCCTCAGTAACATCTTAGTACTTCTCTCAAATTTTAGTATCTCTTCTAAGGTATTTTAATTGGCTGGAATCCTGGATGAAGTTTCGGTTGAGTGAGTTCATTTTCTTTTGTCTGGTTACATCATCCTTAATTGATGATATTTGACATATATATGTGTAATTATCGGTAAATGTTTTAAGGCAAAGTTAATTTTGAATTTAAAATTTCTTGTAAGCTTGCTGCGTATTTTTTGTTTTGTTTTGAACTTAATGGCTTTTGCTGCAAATATATGTACTTATAAACAATTCCCATACACTGTCTTTTGAGTTTTGACCTTGCATATTCGAAAAGAACTGTGTTTTAGCGCCAGATAGGGTACTCTGATGCTGTGGCAAATCATTCAACTTCATCCCATCACACACTGCCAAACAGTCAAATAAACCCCAACCCACCTCATCATCATTACAAGCTACCTACTACAAGCAAGCCCTGAACATTCTAGATTATGCATTATATAAATCACAAGGAATCAATATGACACCCGACTGTTGTGTGCTGAAAGCTTATCTGCTAAACTGCAGTATTCATGCACAGTGGCCATTGCACAAGAGATGAGCCTGTCATGAGGAGCTAACATTATTGCAGTAACAGCAGAGCACAGCAAACAGGGTATCAATTTAGTGACACCCACCTTTTCGTTCCACTTTGCCTGCACCTGAAGGTTTTGTTCAACGTTTTCCCTGATATTCACAATGGAGGAAGTTGTCTAATGGTCACGGCGTCAACACCTCTATAGTCTGTTCAGCTTATGTGTCTGTTTGTTCTGTTTATTTATATATCTTTTCTCTGAGGGACGAGGGATTTTTGTATAGGAGTTTGTACTAAAAGGTGATAAAGTGTACACTATCTAGTAGAAATTAGACAAGACCTTCAAAGGATATCTAGCATTAGGTTTAGGGTCTATGGGAGAAGAAAGGGTCATTGAAGAAATTTAATTATTTGATTTCACAAGGGAACAAGTTTGTTCCTAAATAGTCATGGCTCTGGTAGCCCTATACCATCTGCATCTTTTGTTATTTTCATTTGTTTAAGGGTTAAAGTGTTCTACTCAGGTACAGTCATTTGACTAAACAATTGATATAGTCGAAAGACAAAAAGGGGATGAAGCCGATCCGCAACCCCCCCCCCCCCCCCCCCCAAAAAAAAAAAAAAAAAAAAAAAAGAAGAAGAAGAAGAAATAATTGCTTTGATGGCCTTTTTTCACTCAAATAAGTACAAAGCTGTTATAAAAATTTACAATGCTTTTGAGAACTTTTTTTCATTCTTATATATTGTCAGCAATTTGGTACTCATGCATTTCTCCAATGGGTGAGCAGGTTGAGGAGACTAATGAAGCAAGACAAAAGTTTACAAATGCAAAGTCTATATCTTCTGCTCAGTTTTTTGGCGACCAAGACAGAGCTAAAGAGCTGGAATCTAAAGTATCTTTGCAGAAATTCTCGGTATGCCCTTCACTTATATATTTTGTTTATCCCTATCACTTCTAAAATCTAGTGGCACGAGGTCTGCTGACCAAGTGCTAGTTTCCACGCGGTATGGAAGTATGAAAGCTCCGTGCCCCTTCTTTTTTTTGGGCACATTTATGATATGCCCATCTTATTCTCTTTGAAAAATAGATATCAATGAAGTAAATACTTTTAACTTGATGTCAAAGGAGCAACTAGATATCATGGCACATCTGTTCCCAGCCAAGAAGGCATATCATACTCTTTGATTCCATTGCTTCCTAAATCCATGATTAATTTAAATGAATAGTCAAGGATCATGGATTTTAGGTTGTTATCCTTGGCACACAATGACTATAATAAGAGGGAGAATGATTTGCGTTCACCTACTTTTCTTATGTAAAGAGGTGATTTGCCATGCCTCAGATATGAAAAAGAAATGAAAATGGGAGAGGAGCAGTACAGTGGAGGGGCTTTTGCCCACCTCTCACATATTCTGTTCATGGTGAATACCTGTGTGCTAGGTGGCAATGAATGAAGAATCTTATGCCATGACTGCATGGCTCACATTTGATTTTGATCTATTTCCAAATCCATGAGATCAATACTGCCCCCTATTTTGGATCCAGTCTCCGTAGTTTCCCTCAGGCCTTGCTCAGTCAGGGAAATAAATGCAATAGTTCCTCATTGTGTTCAAAGTTGTAATGAAGTAGTGGGTTAAGAAATGGGTAGTAAGCACAATGATGTAGGACGGAAATATTCTGCATCATTATATAGGCTTTGTTTCTTTTATCTTATATTTCTGAGACTATGTTAAGCAGTGCAGTTTACTGCCACATTGGTTACCACTTAACTTGGATTAGTCATAATATGGGCTTTGTAATCCTCATGAAAATTCAGACTTGATGATTAAAATCTGTGACACATTTTCTGTGCTCCACTTATTAGATAATTTAGGTAATTTAGATTTTAGTCGTTAAGTTCCACACCACACAGGTTATCAACCGGTTCTCCATGCTTATTCCAATGTTCGTATTCTGCCAATTGGAATGGAACAAAGAGCTGTCTCAACTTTATTTCGTGGGTTGTTCACAGTTATATAAATACTCATCTTCCAAGTGTATTTATTATGCATACTACATAATAGTTTATTTCATAGATCCTCCAAGTCGCTTGTTCTGTGTTTATCCTGCAAGCAAACTTAGCCTTAAGGTCCATTTTGACGCCTCTAAGTGCTAATGATGATTTTTTAGGAAATTAGAACAAGAATGAAATTTTGATCTTTTATCATTTGGTCGATATGTGGAAGAAATAGAAGTTTGAGAAAAATCCTTAAGTTGTTTGAACGATCAACATCTAATTCCACAAAATACTAACTAAGTCCACCGTTTTATCCTCATTATCAAATTTACCGAAACGATTTAGATAATTTATAGTTAAAACTTACAGAAAGACATTATTACCAAACAGTTAGTCCATATGACATAGACAGTACTGTTTTATAGTATGGGCTGTATAGAAACTTCAAACTTTTAGTAAAGTGCTTTTTTATACATCATTCTTAGTTAATCTCAAAATGTCGTACTTCTTGTAATTTTTTTATGATTCCCAACTCTAATATTTTGTAATGAAAAGTTTCATTGAATTTGATCACTATTACCGCTCCATAGGTTAATTATACATTTCATAGACAACTCCTATTACCATATATATAAAATACAATCCTCTGATCAACACACTCCATCTTCTACATAAAGTCACAAACCACTTGGTTTGAATGCGACTTAGATACTATCAAGACTTTGAGTGAACACTTAGGATCATTGCAGTTGTACAATGGTACGAGAGCTAGCAAGAAGGCTATGGATCTTAGGTGTGAGTACAATGTTGCTGGAGCTAGCAAGGGGGCCTTAGATATCTGGTGTAAATGTGTGCACCAGATCAGGGTGCCAGTGAGCCGATGGCAGTGAGGAACTTTTGTGGGCGAGGGACTCAATCATGTAAAAAGTGCAAGGTACTTGTTGAGATTTTTGGTGATGATGAGAATATTTTTAGAGGGGTGGAAGGTGAGGGAGGTGGTGAGGTAGGCAAGGGGATGTAGTTAGAAAATATGCTATTTTTTATGTCGACAGTTTTTTAATTATTTCTGGGATTTTAGGCTTTGTGGCTTACTCTCACATGGGGTACCCGTTAACTAGAATTAATTATAGACACGTATATGTAGACTATGCCCGTCTCATTTAAATGAAACTTTATGCTTTAACATCTATGAGATAGTTTAATTGTTCCACTATTAGACTATGCCCGTCTCATTTAAATGAAACTTTATGCTTTAACATCTATGAGATAGTTTAATTGTTCCACTATTAGACAACTTATTTTATTTTTATTTTTGTCATTAAGTTCTCTTTTACTAGGCACTTGTGAAAGAAATAGGGGTCAGGAGGAAGCTTGATGGTAGGGATGGCTACCATGGAGGCATCGAGAGTTATACAAGAAGAGGAGGTAGATGAGCTTTGTAGGCTACAACCTTGCTTTTTTGTGCTAGTGGAATTGATCTCAGGATGGGTGTAGGCGGTAAGACAAGTATTGTGGGTGGTTTATGATGGGATGGATTTAACTTGGTTATTGTGGGAATGTTAGAAGAGGGAGTTTACAAGCTAACCACTCATAGATGCCACAATGGGAAAGTAGGGGGATGGGAGGTTGGATTTGGATGGAGGGTGATGGGGAAATCAATTCCCTAACCAATCATATGCCCAAAGACATACCTTGAGGCTGGTAATTGTAATACAAGTTTGAATGTTGAAACTCTAGTTGTCTAACATTTGTACGAGGTACCTATTTGCAATCAAATAAACTCAGTTACCTATCTAAGCTTGGAACTTACAACTAAGTCCCTGGAATAACTTAGTCCCTAGAAATACTATTTAGTCCTCACAATTAACTAAATTGCAAAAAATGAGAAAATATACCTAATCAACTTTAATCAAGCACTAAGTGGGCTCCCATGTAAGCTTATGTCCTACATGAACTCGCCTTGACTTTGAAAAACGAGCCTACGAGGAAATCTATAGCCGATTTAGGACTTGAGTCCATGTTTTAGTGGATCGCGGATGCCGTACACAAGAAGTGGGAGCTTGAATAGTCGTCCAATGTATCGTCAATATTATGACTCAATTTGAGACGACAGTCCGGTGGTAAGCATCATGCTCGAGCTCATTGGCTGAGAGAATTGCGTTTCAATCTACCTCCTCGACATGAGAATCATAGCTATTGGTCGACGCTTGATTGGGTCTGTGGACGATGTTCTAGCATTGTTGTCATTGTAAAAGTAATTAGATAAGAACCTACAATTTTTATGTTGGCATCATGGTGATGGTCAATGCATGGCTAGGGTACCAGATGATGTTCTGGCGTGGTTGCGTCATGTCTGTGTAGTTGAAGATGAAATTGGATGCATCATGGAGGTATAGCCTGTGTTGTGACCTATAGGGGGCGATAACATTAACTTGGAAACACGCTTGTACGACGAATTGGTATTTGTCATAAGTGCGACTGTGTCTATTTGTAGCACATGCACGTTCCATTAGTCTAGATATATGTAAAGTATATTGTTAATCTTTTGCAATGTAGACCAAACACTTGACCATAGAATTAAATGTCCGATTTCAATGCTGTATCCGATGGCCTAGAAACATATTTTTGTTTGAAATTTTGATATTTATGGCCCTAAGGCCCCTAACGATTTCGACGACCAAAAAGGGAATTAAATCATGAAAATTTACCAGGGCGGTTTAAACGACAAGATCTACTTAAATATGCAATAAAATTATCTATTGGATATGTGGTGGGGGGTCTCCCACATTTGTAAGCGAAGGAAGCCGAACAATTTTGATGGCAATTTTAGTGGGTGAATAAAGGAATTAAGTTATGAAATTTTGCAAAAAAATGTTTATTCATACACACACTAGACTATACAATAAAGTTATATGTTTAGAGGTCAAGGTGGGATCCGTGTCTTGATGAGTGACCGCACAAATGAACAGAATTGTCAAGTCTGCCAGAAATTAGACTGTTAAATCTTTAAGTTACAACTTAGAATTTAGAACTTACAGTTACATGTTACAAACTACAACTTGTATAAGTCTAGTGTTGGCATATAACTAGGTTACATGGGACATTTATACATAGATCCAAGAAAGAACTTTGTTATTTTTGAAGTATTTCTCTAGATCTCTATAGAAGATGTAGAAATTGAAGAAGGTAATGAATATATAGTCTAGGATAGGGGAAACATACTTTTGAATTAAGAGAATAGCCTTTAGAAGCTAAAGTTTAAAAAAATTTGCCAAGCCCCCCACTTGGAGATCGACCAAACTGTAGGTTCAACCTTACTCCTTTCATTTTCTATTGGTTTCTAGAGCCCTAGATCTAGGAAACCATCCTCAACACTCATTGCTTGGTATAAACCCTAGGTTAGATCATCCATCATCATCGTCATCGTCATCGTCATCGTCGTCGTCGTAGTCATCATCATCATCTAAATCTAAATATAAATCTAACCTTAAAATCCCAACCACGTTAGGGTTGCTACATGGACCCTTCTCTACTTAGATGTCGTCGTCCTCATCCTCGTCGTCGTCATCATCATCATCATATAAATATGAATCTAAATCTAAATCTAAATCTGAATCTAAATCTAAATCTAAATCTAACCTTAAAATCCCAACCATGTTAGAATTGCTACATGGACCCTTCTTCTCCACTTAGCTCTATTTTGGGCATATTCTCATCAAGATATAATGATTCACAATCAATGTTTGAGAAATTGGTCTGTAGGGGCACATATACTCCGCTTATGCCTATGCGGTCACCTTACCACACCGCATATTGTGAAGCGGCCTTAAGTTGCATATACTCGTACTTAACCAATTAAGCGACCACTTATACTCTGGTGTTTGAAAAAGCCCTCTATTTATGCCCATGTATATTTCATATGTACTTAATACATACAGATATGCACATTTCATTATAAATTTACTTATATTCATGTATCTATATGTATTCATTTGAATATATGATTTTACATTTGTATGTTTACCTTTTTCCATATACATATCTATACATACATCCATACATACAAAAATTGTATATAATTTGCATGCACACACATTCCACTCGAAGATTTGTACTTTTATGTGTATTTGGCCTATTGACATTTATACACACTCTGCATATATATTAGTACAATATACA